>CM055275.1:20487868-21687868 GCA_029237695.1 Conchocele bisecta | reverse complement strand
CTCGGCCGTCTCCCTCGCGGAGTTCCTGAATACCAAATACGCGTTATGGCTAGACATGCGAGCCAGCGACGACGACCAAATACACGGCAGCGGACGCCAAGTTGAGAACGCTAGAGAGGGTGTGACGATCCAGATAACCAATGAGGCGGATGGAAATGGGCCATTGAACGCGTACTTATATATAATTACAGACGCACAACTCAACATCGAAGATGGTCGATACGTCTCAGCACTCTACTGATTTAATTAATTTTAATAAAATTAGTAATCATTCTAACGATTCATTAATTAATTTTAAGAAAATTAGCAATCAATACCAATTCACGATTGGAGATGCTCACTCTGCCATAATATGTGGGCAGACAGGATGTGGAAAAACGGTTTTCATCCTCGACTTGCTCGAGGGGTCCTACCGCGATGCCTTTCGTCACATTGTGATCATGTGTCCCACTGTGCGGCACAGCGATACTTATCAGCGGCGCCCGTGGATATGGACCGACCCTGAGGTATACGTTATTGACCCCGGTGATAGGCTTCACGATTGGTTGCGTGGTTTATACCAAATATTCCAGGGTGAGCCCACCCTATACGTGATTGACGATTGCTCGGCCAAGGCGGCGATGACCAAAAAGAAGGACATGCTCTCCGAGTTCGCATTTTCTGGCCGCCATGCTAGGCAAAGCGTATGGATATCCACTCAAAAGTACAACGCCGTCCTCAAGGATCTGCGCGAGCAAACGAAATGGGTCGCCCACTTTCACTGCAAGAACCGAGACTCATTCGATGACTGTCTTCGAGAGAATGACGTTATCCCAACGCGCGAGGAGCGCCTGGAGGTTCGACAGATGCATTCGGAAACCAAGCACGCCAAGCTTCTGCTAAAGACTGATCAACCATCTGCTTATAAAGTTATCAATTAATTAATTTTATAATTTTCTTGCAAAGTAATAAGCTTTTGCAATGCTTAGCAATTGCTGAACAATGCTAAACAATGCTTAGCAATTGGTGAACAATGCTGAACAAATGCTTAACAAATGTTGAATAAATGCTGAACAATGCTGAACAAATGCTTACCAAATGTTGAACAAATGCTGAACAATGGTTAACAATGTTAACAATTTGGTGCTCCGCTGCGAGCTTCGTTGCGAGCATAACGGTGATCATAAGTATCGGGTGGTGCGCTTGGCAATATGTTAAAGTTATGAGACTTGTTAGAATAGTTAAATTAATTTTAAGAAAATTAGGAATAATGAACTGCGACGAACTTCTCGATCAGCTAATGGAAGAAACCTCAACTCCTACTGCCGACACGATATCTTTCTTGAAAGATAATGAAACATCAACTCCGACAGAGCAATCGGGATCAACTCCAATTTCGATTGGGTTGAGTGCAACTCCAATCGTTATTGGGGCCGATACGAATGAAAATGAAAATGCGGCGCGACGACAGCGGCTAGCTGCGCTGGTTGCTGGGGGACAATCGGAGCATTATCTCGGTAGGTGTCTCTCAGTTTGTCAGGTGGATAAGATGTCAGATGCGGAGGTCGATAAAATGTATGCGAGATACGAATCTAGGTTAGGTGCGGAGATGACAAAAACTCTTGGATCCGAACCCGATTGCAGCACTTCCAACTCCGATTGATCCTCCAACCCAATCGCGATTGGAGTTGGGGGTTGTACGACATAAAAACCCAAACAGACAGGCAGCTGGGCCTGCGGCGGCGGCTGCCACCCGAAAAGGTAAACAAGATAAAATACTCGCCGAGCTTCGAGAGGCCAAACAGTCGTTGCAATCGTGGACGGACACAGCAAAACATCTGAAGACAGAGCAATCGAGAATTGCAACAACACCCCCAATTCACGAATTGGAAGCACACTCAACACCCAATCGACATTGGACGAACCCGATTGAACCCCAATTCACGAATTGGAGTTGGGTTGTTGGTGGTGGTCTGGAAGTTGTTGGTGCCCTGTGCGTGTGGAAATACCCCCTATTACACCAATCCTTATCGAAAAAACAACCCCCATCAATTCATCCAAAAACAGTTACGAAACACCAATCGCAATTGGAAGCGCCCCATTTAAACATTGATCGCGATCCCTTTTATATGCAATAATTATAACTGTCAACAATGGCAGAACAAGATGGTAAAATGATAGTGAATGCGCTTTATCACGCCGTGGTGATATCGGGTTTCAGTATCGGGTATGCTCGACTATCAAAGATGGCCCTAGGAGGGTCCGCTCCCAAATTGGACTTTACTGTGAGAGACGTAGGGCTCGCGACATTAGATGTAGCGGCCGCAGTTTGGACCCGAGATTATCTAATTAAAGTTGGAATTCTACCTGTTAATATATGGAAATAAATGGCTTCGATCGGAATAATGATAGGTGGTGCGCTTGTAAACGCATTGGAGCTCAGCGGTAGCAACTTTATATTCTCGAAAATGAGAAGCTCGAACGTGGATGAGGAGCGCAAGCGTCACGATTTAGCTGTAGAACAACTAAATAGCGCAAAGGAAACGTGGTCGAAAAAACGAACCGCCCATCTGGACTGGGTCAACGAAAAGCTTCGCCGCGAGAATCACGCCGCGCAAAGTTTCCAGAACGTTGAAGAAGCCAACCGCGAGTACGCGCTGGCATATCCACAGAAAAGTCTCACGCCGCTGGATCGCGAGCCCCAACTTTCAGATTTCTATGTACCGTCAGAGCCCCAAAAAGACCGCGAGATCGCGTTCATCGACGTGGGAATGGGTGTGGTGGGTCTCGTCGGCTACTATATTCAATCGAGATATCAAATTAATTAATTTTATAATTATTTAAAAAAAAAAAAATTTGTATAAATATATATATATAGAACGATGTTAGTTGACGAACTTTATTTTGCTATGATCGATTTAGGCTACACTGCCCTTAAACACAGTATAGCTGGCACAAAGGGTATCATTCGTCTGGCCCGAGATTCTCACGAGACGTGGCGCGAGGACGAAAAAGCGGCCACCCTTTTCGCAAAGCGGATGTTAGATTCCTCCAAATCGTGTTCAACTCCAATCGCGATTGGGTTGAAGGATGAATTAGATTTTCCCATGTTCCTTCAGAACTTAACCTCCAATCGTGATTGGACTTCCAACAAAGGTTTATTATTAACGACGCAGTTACCGGACGATCTGGCCAGGGCATATTGGAGATTGTCCGATATATTAGAATACTTCGCATACGATGAACACGCGCAAACTTAATACCAAACTATAGGTTCGCCTAACGCGTAAGATAGCGAACACATACTATAGCCCCTGCGGGTACTGGAAGGGACATGCGGCCATCAAGAACCTCGCCGCCGCAACCAAGGTTTCAGAAAACGCTGTCAAGGAATGGCTCAAGAAGCAGGCCATCTGGCAGATCTATTTACCCGCGCCTCACAATATTCCGCGGCCGAAATTCGACGTGCCGGTGCCGAACCAAGTTCACCAAGCGGATCTCCTGTTTCTCCCTCACGATCGTGTCGGTAGCAAGACGTACAAGTACGCACTGACAAATCGTTGACGTAGCGAGTCGTTATAAGGGGGCTGAGCCGTTGGCCACTAAAGAGTTTAAGGAGGTGGCCGAGGCTCTTTCCCGAATATATAAGAGGAGTCCTCTCAAATGGCCGAATCTTCTCCAGGTCGATCCAGGCCGCGAGTTCATGGGCGCGGTCTCTCATCTATTGTCTAAGCACAAAGTTTATATCAGACGCGGCCGCGTCAACATCCACCGGGACCAGGGGATCGTGGAGCGGTTCAATCGAACCCTGGCTGAGAGGCTGTTCGGACACCAATATGCCCAAGAACTTGTAGACCCTCATTCGCGATCGACCGAGTGGGTGGCCAGACTGCCCGCCGTGGTCTCCGCACTGAACGGAGAGGTGACAAGATTGATAGGTAAGAAGCCTGTAGATGCCATCAAGTCTAAGAATGTGACGAGCAAGCCCTCTGCCGTCTCGCGCGGGCGACCCGTTGGTTTAGATGAGCAACGGCTTCCATCGGATGTTGACGTCCGGTACCTCTATAAACCGGGAGAGCTCGAAGGTGGCAGCCGCCGCGCGACTGATCCCGTGTGGTCTCTGAATGTATATCAGCTGGATCGCTCTGTTACAAAACCCGATGAGCCCGTGCTCTACTATTTGGCTGATGGTCCATCTCGCGGTTTTGTTCGCGAAGAACTTCTTATGGTACCTTCTGACACCCATCTACCCCCGGAGTTCTTTTTTTTTGTACCTATCCTATAGGCTCGGTGTGTAACCCGTCTTCCATCACTCTCCTCTTGTCGTAGTACGCCGACAACCCAAACTTCTCCTGCTTGTACGTCTTCATCACCCCGTTAACCATTCGGAATCCCCTGTTCTCCGCCATATCCCTACCCCCTTCGAGAGCACTCTTGTACCTTCCCCAAGTCAGATCGTTAGATCTCTTCGACATCCCCTTGGCCGAGTGCTTAGCTTTTCCGTCACCGCTCACATAGTAACACTTGCTACACAGAGCGATGGCTCTATCTCCCTCGAATTCCAGCTTGAACAGTCCCGGAGTTCTGTTGCTCCACGCGTCCCACGCCAACCACTCGGCCTTCTCCTTATTGAACATTCACTTCATCTTCTTTCTCACCACCTTCGCCAGCGTCTTCTCCGAAAGCGCGAAGTACATGCTGTCAGTGTCCATCTGTATCAGTTCGAAATCTCCGCGATCCACGTACTTGTCCAAGAAGTCGTAGTAGAACTCGAGCATCCGGAGCTTGGCCAACTGGTAGATCGCTATGCCACACTGAAACGGTCTGTTGATCACCACTCGAATCTTCCTGCTCGATATCTCGTAAGCCTCCCCAATCTCCTCCAGGTCTCCGAGCCACGCCGACCTCAGTGCCCGGTCGACAGTCTTCTCATCCTTCGTATATGTGGTGTCCATGTGTCTCTCTTGTGCCTCTATCAGCTTGCCACAACACGCGTTGCCAACCAGTTTGAATATCTCCGCCAACACCGCTTTGCTCATGTCGACGTCCCCCGTCCGTCTGGCAGCGGTGACCTCTTCCACGAACCATTGAAACGGTTTGCCGGGCGTGTAGTCTATCACCCTATGCACCGCCTTGACGATCAGACCGTGCTCCAGATACCACTTTAGCAGTGGGGAGTATATGATCATCTTCTTGGCGGACATTGCCCCCACGAGCTTTCTCTGTCCTTCGACCCTTTTCCTCCCGGTCCCGGCAATGTAGTCCTTCATGTGCTGCGGAACCTCGTTCTCATCGACTTCTCGATTAACGAACAGCGGTGACATTTCCGAGAACTTGTCTCTCAACGTTTCCGGGACCTCTATATCCAACACCGCAAATCCGAACCTCTCTTCATTCCTGACCTTCCTCACGAAAGAGTCTATATACGCCTGTCTTTCCGGGTCGTCACACGTCCATATCGTCTCCTCCCCGCACGGCATGTCTTTCGACAGAGTAGATAGGTACAGAGCATTGGCGTCGTACCCCATCACCGCCTTGCACATCTTCTCCTCCCGACTATATACCTGACCCCTGATCGTTGACCTGCCAGCCTCGGCGTATCTGGAGAACACTATGGACGGACCACCGACCAATCCCTGCTTCTTCATCTCGTAAGTTTCAGACTTCGGCGACCACAGCTCGGGCGTGTCCGCCTTCCCATCGATCGACCCGCGGAGTAGGTACTGAAGGGAAACACCGGGCAGAGACACAGCATCCTTGAGTATATCCACACCTCTTCCCCTGTAGAACTCCGTCATTTTAGTCAGAGCCTCCAGGAACGGTCCTACATCCAAGTCGTTGTAGTGTTGCAACCATTCCTTGAAAGTCTTCATCACATTTTCTCGGAATACCTTCTTACACTCTTTCCACTCGGACAACGACAGTAGGAACTCACCCTTCAACTTCGAGTACCACTCGGGATAGTCTGGCAGCCCCGGATGGTCGAGCTTGTCCGCGCTATCGAACCACTCGTGCGGGAAGTGAGACTTTATCGTTTTACAGTCGTACGCCTTAACCCACCGGTCGTGCGTGGTACCGGGTGGTCCCAGATACTGGATGATGTCGAAAAGAAATCTAAACTCCGGGGTAAACAGAAACATCGTCGTGCTGGCTCTCTTTCCGACCATCACCTTATTCACGGTGGCCGCCAACTTCTCGACAAAGTACTGCTTGATGAGGTTCAGGTCGTACCTGCTACAGTTGAACCCCGCCACCGGGACTTGGTCAATCCAAGAGATAATCATTGCTTGCTGAGACTTCGATAACATATCTATGTCGGCCGGCAGATACTTCTTCCTAACACCCTCCCTGATTGCCTTGCCTCTCATCTGTGTAACGTGCTCGACCTCGAAGGTCAGGTCTTTGGTGGGTCGCGTGGTTTTAGACTTGTCGAGATACGCCTCGAAGTCGTAGATTATCTGGTGAGGGTACAGAGTCTTCTCCTCCTTGCGTGGCGATTGTGGATAGTAGGTATTCACCTCATTCAACCACTCGCACTCCCACATCACCACCAGCTCGTAACCCTCATCCCTTATCTTGGCGTCTTGAATTTTCGTCCTCTTGTACAGCGATCTCGCGTTACCTCTCATGCAATGCCTCGGACACCCGTGCCAGTAGCATCCGTGAAACTGAAACACGGTCTCGGTCTCGTGACAGTAACCGTCGACCGGATCGCCGGCCACCCACCTCTCACCACAGTGACCACAGTCGGCGTGATGTATGTGATTTCCCACCCTCTCCTCTTCTCTGCTCAACCATTGAATCGACCTCGCGCTCGCTGACCCCTTGGGATAGAACGCCTTCTCGTAGGCTGACTGTGGTCTCTCTACCCTCTTACTTGGACATGTCACCACGGTCTTCCCACCCATGCAGGTGGTCGCGTGCCTGTGCATGTTACACGACTTTTTGAACCGTTGTTGACATCCGGTGCACCCGTACTCGTTCGTCATCTTGCGGAGGTTCGTTATGAGAAATGAGTGACCTCCAAACATTCCTATCGTCATGATCTTCTCCCCAACCGCGTCGTAGTTTGCCTGAGACTTCATTTGGTACCATACTCCGTCTGTGGTGGGCTCGTAAACGCGAATACCCAACTTGAAGCGCTCTTCTACCTTCTTAATATCATCCAGGGGGATTCCCTTACTACCCGGTCCGTTATCGTGACCGAGGTATTCGCGAGCCAGAGCTCGTGCCTTCTTACAGCACCCGTCGGAGATCCCTCCACGGTGGATGGTTATGCACCTAAACAGACACAAGTAGTCGTCGTACGTGTCGACGGAATACATTCCCTTTTTCTGTCTTAACCAGTCTGGGAGTTTTCCCGCTCCCATGAGAAGTTGTTGCGCATCGATGATCATCTTCACCTCTACCGATATCCAACGAACGAAGGTCCATTTTGTGTTTGGTCTATCAACTTTGTCGATGTCCATTCGACCTTTCTCTCTATCGGATATCCAACTCTCCGCTTTGGAAATCTCGTTTATCCACGGACTGCCCTTTGATTGTTTGTGATAGATGATCGTTTCGTCGGTCTCGATGTTCCTAATACGATAATAGCACGAATACCTAATATAACATGCCGTGGTTATCTCTGGGCGAATTTTATTCATTATGCGATAAGCGATCTCCCCATCTACCCCCCTCTCGAAAGTCCATACTATACTCCTCCTACCCCTATCAACAGTTTCCCTAACTTCGGCTTCTTCGGCGAGAATCCTGGGACCCTCCTCCTCCAAAGCTCTGGCGATATCTCTCCTCCTCTTAGAAGGTCTCCCCACCAACCCTTGATAAATCTTATTGTAGTACGCCTTGTATAGTGGTTTTCTACGCGCGCTGGGATCTTCTTTTACACGCTGCGCGTAAGTAGTGGCACGCAGACTGGCCGTCGTCTCGTTCTCCAATTTCTCGGAGCGTTTTTCGGGGTCGGCGGGCAGTCGTCCGGTCGAAACTGCACGTCGCAGCCTCTCCTCGTAGACGACGGCTCGCGCGTCACTTATCCTATCTGCTATATCTTTCTTGAGTCTCAAACCTCTTAGGGAAATTCCCCAACTCTTAGCTTGCTCTCTCATTTGCTTTATGGTAGACATTATACTGAGTATAACCAATATATTTTTATCTTTAATAGGGTGTAAGTTTATATTTTATTTGTAATAAATATATGACAGATTGTTGTAATATACTGAGTATAATCAATGGATAACTTGTCTTTAATAGGGTGTCAGTTTATATTTGTGACAGATTGTTGTAATATACTGAGTATAACTTATGGATTTCTTATCTCTAATAGGGTGTATCTTCCCATGCCAGAAATATATGGTCTCGCGGTTGATGAAAATATGTTCCATTCTTCTCATACATACCCGCCGAACAGTGGGGGAAATCCAAGTAGTATATAAGAGTCACAATGATAACAAGTTTCGTAGGAAAGCACCGCGCGTAGCGGGGGGGGGGGGGGGGGGGTCCGTAGGAACTTGTATCATTATGACTCTTATATACTACTAGTATTGTATGGTAGGGGAATGATTGTACTAAATATCTTCCAATTTTTTTTAAAAATTATGTTTTTATTTTAAATTGCGGGAAGTTTTTCGCTATATGAAACAAAAATTATCAACTAAATTTGTACATTTCTAATCTTCTAGTTACAATATATGTATTATGTTATCAACAAATTACCTGAATTAACACAAATTGTCTGAAAACATTTTTTTTTAAAAAGGATATCAAGTTTTTGATGCTCACTCTGTGGAAGCCGGCGCAGAAAGAACGTTCGTATTCAAAATCTGCTCCTCGAAGCAGTAGTTTAGATTCGCGCGAACGGAAGTGCGTCATTTTAATTTGTATCGGACCACAAAGTTATATCGTTTGTATCGGACGAAAGTTATTTCGGCCCAGTTAATCTCGGACCATAGTCATAGAGGTTTAGGAGCTGAAGAGAGAGATATATATATATATATACATATATAAGAGAGAGAGAGAGAGAGAGAGAGAGATAGAGAGAGAGAGAGAGAGAGAGAGTGAGGTATTTGGAAGTTATAATCATTCTGTTATAACCAGTGCAATTATTTATTGTATAGGTTGGGCTAAATAAACAAATAAGAAGTTTGGGAGTGTTGAAAGTAGCATAAATAATATGTGGCTTATGGTAGTCTATGTGGTGGGGTAGCTAGTAAGTTATATTGAGTTTTTGGGAAAGTATAATTATATAGAGTTATTATTCTATTGGTAGTTTATTCAAATTTATAAATTCTCCTAAAAGTGTAAGTTTTTAAACACAAAGTATATGTAATCATGTACTTGATAATTAATTGTATTAGTCGGATCATTATCAAGGAGGTCTATGTAACTATATATAAGTAGTAGTTCTGTAAGTTGTGGAAACATCATATCTACAACCGCAAGTCATATAATAATGTCTGTATGTAGGGTTACTAAGCAGAGTAACATTTCATTCAGAAAACCACAATTTTCCATGAAGACGTACTCATGCAATCTCATAGCAACTTCAACTTTGAAGCCATTATACAGTATACGTCATTTTATCCAAGCTCAAGTAAATGCTACATAAATCTTACATAGAATATCTACAATCATAATACTGCAATACTTGAAGCAGTTCCAGAGGTTGTTGTAGAATTCCGCATATCGACCAATGCACGCCAACGAAATTGAGTTCAGTGGGAGGAGCTACAGTTCATTGGGAGTAGTTACAGTTCATCCAGAAAAATGCAATATTCCATGAAAAAGTATTCATGCAATCTTTTAGCCACTTCAACTTTCAAGCCATTATACATAATACGTCTGAAACGGTCCATTTTTTATCAAGGTTCATGTTAATATGACATGTAATCTTAGATTGAAAATCCACAATCAAAATACTACAATACTGGAAGTAGTTCAAATGGTTGTTGTATAAATCCACATAACGACCATCCTACGCCACGAACTTATGGTTGTAGGTCGGGATATGCTTATATCCACACACAAATATACATGTGGGATTATCATACCAGTGGAAAACATTCGTCTTCCTGTTCAACATATCATCAAGTAATATGTTTTAGCGGTAGATCACCAGCAGACAGGACTTGACACTTTTCATTGGATCAGCACTTGTAATCACGTGTTCCACAATTTAATCGACCCAGGTCATCGTGTTAGATATGGATATGGTTAAGATAAATTATCACCATTAGAAAGAGGTTGAGGCCAGAAATTATAAACTGCAGCTGACTTAAAGAGGGTGTAAAATGTCAATTAAAGGTGGCTATATAAGTTACAATAGTTTAAGAGGAAGGATGGCTTCGGGGGAAAAAACGTAAACTATGGTAATATGGAAGGTAATATCCGCCATAATTCTATGTGACTTGATGCTTGCGTGCTGATGACATTACAACTTATATTCATGTTATTCCATTCGTCATTTGTATTTATTACATTTGAAATCTGCTTGTTGCAATTGTATTTGTCTTTCTTACATGTCCATTCTGCTGATTGCTTTGTTAATTCGTCTTATTTACATTACAATTATTGATACGTCCTTATTCGTGTCCCTGTTTTATTGCACTAAGCATTTGCAATAGAAAGTAAGAACAAAACACTTAGCACTTTGAATAAGGCCGAAAGCAGTAAGGACAAAGCCGAAGGAAGTTAGCATCAAGCTACAGTCCGAAAGCGGAAGACCGCAAGCAGAAAGCATCAAGCTACAAGCAGAATGATGCAAGCAATATATGGGTTAGTAGTGCGTCATTATGACGTCAGATGGCACTGCTGTCCGCTCAAGTAATTCTCCCTCTAATAAATTATAGTCCGACATCTGATTGGCTGTTCAAGTCACACCTCCAATGCCGGTGTTGATGCAATATTTCACCCACACATTATCACAGCATAGGTTAGAAGACACCAAATAGTTTTACTATACTTTAACCGAATCCCATCCAATAAGGCCAGTCTCTCCTACTTTCACTATTCGTATGGATGTGTGGGACATACTTGTACATGATATGCAGCCGGTCTGTACTGGTTATGCATGAATTAAATAGGTTCACTTATTCCTAAGAAAGAAAAATCCTCAAGTGAAACTGGGTAGTAATGGATCAAGATTTGCAAGCAAACTGTGTCAGTGACCTCAAAACACCCGCACGATTTTGTTCATACTGGACTACTATTACGCCCTTGACGATTTCGCACCATTTATTATTCTCTAATCTATATTAACTAAATTGTATACGTATGTATGGTGTTTGATTTACTAATGTGTTGTATACATACAAGTATCCTCATAATTAAATTACATATGTACGTAATTGAAACAATCACATTTTTATAGTAAGTTACACATATGGTAACTTACACAGGTTGACTGTCAAACTGGCCCGTTACCGATGCAAACCAATAACCGTCACGGGATCAGACTAAGGTGGCACACCACCATTGATTTTCTCCAAAACACTAACCCGTTACCACACATTTTGCTATTCTCTGCTACTTTCATTTTTCTTATGAATGTTGTGGGACCTATTTTCCCATAAGGGACTGGTCATTATTTATCGACGGGGGAGGGTGGGGCTGGATGAATTTTGCCAATAATCTGATTTTTTTCTAGGCCCCCCCCCCCCAGTAACTTTAGCTAAATTTTCAGGGCCCCCCTATTCCATCATAGATATTTTTCGAGCCCCCCCCCCCCCCCCACCACCTATGCTCCCAACTCAACCCCCCACCCATGTAAACTGGCCATTCGGATGGAATAATATATTCATCATCACTCTTTATTACAGTAGTTATTGCAGTACATGTATCTATATAATATATACTGTACTTTGTAGATCAATGATATGTACTATAGTAATTTATATTTATAATCAGTAATATATGTACATGTTTATACTATCATTATCATGATAGATTTCTGAATTAATAATCATGTTTGTATATGACTTTATGTAGGTTAACGGTACTTTTCATATTTTAGATGTCTATAATTGATTTCAATTGTAATAAACTAGTTTCAGTAACGATCTGTCTCATCAGCATCTGCACTGTTTACAACAATTTTTCGGATTTTCCCCATACATTTTGTGTTGTTTTTTTCTGAAATATTTGTAACACCCCTATTCTGAAGGGACATTTATTTATATCTGAATCTATTAAATCTCTTTACTAGCTGACTGAATGGCAACCAGTGTAGACCCTGATCAGAGTGCACGGATGTTTTTCAAGGCACCCCCCCCCCCCCCCCCCCCCCCCCCCCTCCATGAATTATTTTAATTTTTTTTTTAAATTTGGAGCCCCCCCCCCCCTGAATATCTGTGAAAATTTTCGGGCCCCCCTCTGGCGCAGTCGATATTTTCGGGGACCCCCGGCATTTCATCCAGCCCCCCCCCCCCCCCCCCCCCCCCCCGGCGATAAAGAATGACCAGTCCCTAACCTGCACTTATTCTGCTCTAGATCTTGACTAATTAAATATAGATTTAATTATTGTTGAAGCTGGGGTCCTATTTAGTAGGTACAACGTTTTCTTTATGGAAATTAAATAAGTGTATAATTGCAACTATCCCACCACTTTTAAAAATTACGAGTGCCAGCTACACGTATATACTTATTTAGTAATCTTTAATGTACTCATAGAGATTCGTGGTGGTGTCAAGCTAGTTCCATATGCAAATGATGCAGTATTTTTAAATTATTTATATCAACTAAACGCTGAATAAATATCTTTATCGACATATCATAAAGTATGATATTGCAAATAAAAAATAAATAAATGGAATAAATAGTTGCTTCCGTTATCATGTTAAGGAAACACGGTTAACGCCCCTGATATCAAACTGGCATTTCGCGTTTGATATAAAACGTATAATAATTGTCAATTAGTACGTCTGGTAATGGTAAATCAACGTTCATTTTGCCAGAAAAATGTCAGATTGAAAGAATAAAGAAAAACATGTCTCCCTATATTATAACCGGGCATGAAGCACTCTAGGTTTAAGGTTAGAGAAATTGACACCAGTTTCAGCATATTTGAAGCATATAAAAGAAAACACTGAGCCTGTTGGTCACGAGATGTAGACATAGTTTCCGTGGCCAAATAATGTAAACAATATTGGGGGACATGCATGGGCGGATTTAGGGAGGGGGGGGGCGAGATTTTTTACAAGTTACAAGGCACGTTTCTATGTTCGCGTTGTGAATTTATTGTTTGTTTGTTTGTTTGTTTGTTTGTTTGTTAGTGTTTAGCGGCCTATCAACAGCTAAGGTCGTGTAAGGCCGGGCAAACGGGTTCGATCCCATTTTAACCTGCTACATTGGGGGGAAAATATTTACATAGGGAACAAATATATTCGGCCCTGAAATTAGAATATCCTGACCTGGTGCCAGGTCCATACTACACCAAGTCACGTGGCCCCTTTCCCTAAAATAGGATTACGAATATCGTAATACTCACATAAGGGGTATAACCAGATTCAACTGTCGCATACAAAATGCCAAAGACGTATGTGAGGGCCAAACCAGGTCTCCAGTCAGGATTCCGGTAAGGATGAACCCCGATCGTTAAATTACCCATCGCGTGCTCCCACCTGCCACCCACGAATGTATTGTTTATTGGGGGGTGCAGCCAACGCGCAATAAACGCGGGGCAGCAGCAGCAGCAGCAGCAGCAGCATCATCTGACAGCATCCACAACAACAACAACCTGAACTACAATCCTACGCTCGTTCTATAATATAGTCAAGTATTGCAAAATAGTTACACCCCCCCCCCCCCCCTCTAACCCGAAATCCTGGATCCGCGCCTGACATGACGAGGTTGGTCTCACGACATCCATACGAATAGTGAAAGTAGGAAAGACTGGCTGGGATTCGGTTAAATTATACATTAAAACTATTTGGTGTCTTTTAACCTAAACATGGCGCAACAGAAACGGCGACATCAATCTACATCAACACCGTTAGGGACATAGAACCAATTTAGAGAGCAACTCATTGTAGGACAGGTACCAGCATATTAAATACTTTTAGGGAGAACTATTTTAAGTTTTAGCAACGCACCTGGCGTCATAATGGTTGTTCCCAAATTAATGTTGCAATTGTTGTTGTCAAGGGGCGTGTCTTAGCGAGCATAGCAAAACAGCGATGCAATAATCAATAATGGAAGTCGGGATGTCACTACCAGTGAAACATCAAGCTACTTAGAATGTAATCAACACACAACGCATTGAAACAGTACGAATGAATAAAGCATCACGCCACCTACATATAAATGTAATAAGACGGACAGAACTCAGAATGTCATCAGCCAGCAAGCATCAAGCCACATATAATTGTAATAAGACGGATAGAACTTAAAATGTCATCAGCCAGCAAGCATCAAGCCACATATAATTGTAATAAGACGGATATAACTTAAAATGTCATCAGCCAGCAAGCATCAAGACAAATATAATTATGGCGGATATGACCTTCCATATGGTAATGGGTTACATAGTTGGATGTACAAATGTATAAGCAAATCAATATAAAATATTAACAATTCTAGGTGTTTAATCTTATATAATATTAATAATACTACAACTTAAGAAGAAGATTTTTGTGCAAATTCCACATATCGACCAATGCACACCATCGAAATTGAGCTCAGTGGGAAGAGCTACAATTCAGTGGGAGTAGTTACAGTTCATCCAGAAAAGTGCAATCTTCCATGAAAAAATATTCATGCAATCTTTTAGCCACTTCAACTTTCAAGCCATTATACATAATACGTCTGAAACGGTCAATTTTTTATCAAGGTTCATGTTAATATGACATGTAATCTTAGATTGCAAATAAACAATCAAAATACTACAATACTGGAAGTAGTTCAAATGGTTGTTGTATAAATCCACATGACGACCAACATACGCCACGAACTTTTGGTTGTAGGTCGGGATAAGCTTATATCCACACACAAATGTACATGTGGGATTATCACATCGGTGGAAAACATTCGTCTTCCTGTTCAACATATCATCAAATAATATGTTTTGCGGTAGATCGCCAGCAGACAGGTACTTGACACTTTTCATTGGATCAGCACTTGTAATCACGTGTTCCACAATTTCATCGACCCAGGTCATCGTGTTAGATATAGATATAGTTAAGATCAATTATTAACATTAGAAAGAGGTTGAGGCCAGAAATTATAAACTGCAGCTGACTTAAAGAGGGTGTAAAATGTCAATTAAAGGTGGCTATATAAGTTACAATATTTTAAAAGGAAGGATGGCTGCGGGAAAATAACGTAAACTATGGTAATGGGTTACATAGTTGGATGTAGAAGCAAATCAATATAATATATTAACGATTCTAGGCGTTTAGGCTTATATAATATTAATAATACTACATCTTAAGAAGAAGTTTTTTGTGCAATCTTTTTTTGACCTCATAACTACCTTACATATACCTGCCATCGTCATTTACAGCCGCATCAATCGATTTAAGTCTTCAATGGAAAATAGCGGCATGTTTTTCGCTATTTAATTCAAGACCAAACACGACCGGGTATGGAAGGTCTTCGAGCCATTTCCCACCCTTAAATATAAGAAATACAATACGACCCGATTTGTAAATATAAATATCGAGTATCCATCTTTGTTTTGACGAAAGTCGGGGTTCATTGGTCGGTTTTCCAATATCACGCGTCGATCACATGCTCCGAAATATTTGTAGGTTGTGAGACACAAAACATCCTTGACTTGTGAACCGTGTAAAATGCGTAACGTCTCTCATATCACACCTGTCTGACATGAAATCCAACACGACCATTGTGTGAAATTTATCCCCTGCCGCGGGCTCTTGGTGATTTTAGCAATTCTGTTCCGTCCGGTATTCAGAGATAAAATTATGCTGAAAAGTCTTCTTTTTTTTGGAAAATCGTCCTGTTTCCGGAATTCAGAGGATCCGGTATTCAGAGGTTTTTAGTACATTGAATAAAGAAGGAATTAAATCGGGACTATGAAAATTGTCCGATTTCTGGAGGATTCTGGTATTTAGAGGGTCCGGTATATGGAGTTTCTACTGTACATGTATGTAAAACATCTAAAATTCCAAGGATTCCAAATCTCGACATAGGCGTCGGTTCCTGAAATATCACGTCATTGTGCACATATAAGGCCATTATAAAATAAATGCTAGATTCTCATCTCCGCCCGCCCCGAGAATTAAGGCCCGCCCCGATTGTGTTTATTGTCAATACGTGGTGGTTGGTTGGGAGCATGCGATGGGTAATTACATATTTTCAGAGAGAAATAAGAAGTACATTGATGAATTGTCATTTGCTATTAAGTTAGAGAGTATAGCCATTATGTTCATTCCCAGCATGCAAAGAGTTAACACAAACAAAAAAAATGTATGAGAATCTAGCATTTATTTTATAATGGCCTAATATGAATCATCTTACAGTGGAACCTCTCTAAACCAGACACGCTAGGAGGTTCCCAGGGTGTCCGGTTTAGAGAGGTTCCACCGTAATTAAGCACTATATGAACAATTTTGTCATTTTCAATCATGAACAGACACGATAATAAAATAATTACAGTGAAACCCATCTAAATTAAACAAAATGGTGTCACCACGTTTAGAGAGGTTCTATTGTAGTACATGGTTATGTACGTTCGCTTCCCATTGTAACAAAATGGAACGCAAGCCGTCAATATTACATGTATATAAATAGTTCCCGTTGTTGAGGGGAGATAATCCACAATATTCCCTTCAACAAAGGGCACTATTTATTTTATTATACCGAATAGTATGTTTACGGCATATACAAGGTTATAAATAGCAAAACAATATCAATATTACCGGGTTTTATCCAATAAAATATTGATCAAATGTTGGGTTTGTAAAGTAAATATAAAAATGTATTGGTAATAATAATAAAATAAAAAGACATAACAAAATATGCTGGAGTTGGAGCTCGAACTCGCCACAATTTCCTTCAACGTTGCCGCTACGCCATAGTATTCGGTTATTTCCGTAATGTGTATCGGGTGTCTTCGGTCGCAGCGGGAATATTTTCAATATTTCACGGCAATATCCGACGGCAATATACACGAAATGGGAATATCCCAGATTGGTTAATACCACGTGACAGCAATCTGACCAATGATATGCCAAAACATTACGATGAGGTATAATAATTATCAATATTGACGTCTCGTGAGTTCATATTGGTCAGTGCCGGAACTACGTTTCACCTCGTAAAATAGTTCCTTCTAAATTATCACTGATTTGTTTACTTCATTTATAGTTTGTATATTTTTCGAGGTGCATATACAGTGCGAGTGATTTACGTATATAATAAAAAAAAAGGTTATTTAATTTGCATGTGGATATATGTCACTCGTTCCACCGAGCATCGATATTGCGGGCCTACTATTTAAAGTCGCGCAATATCGCACGCTGCGGAACTCGTGCATATATCCACATACAAATCAAATAACCTATAATTATTATATCCGTACTTTCGTTTCCCATTGAAACACAATGAAACACATGCTGTCCATAGTTGTCAATACTGCCGTCTCGTGAGTTCATATTGGTCAGTGCCGAACTACGTTTCACCTCGCAAAAATAGTTCCTTCTAAATCACTACTAAGTTGTTCCTTCTAAATCACTACTAAGTTGTTCCTTCTAAATCACTACTAAGTTGTTCCTTCTAAATCACTACTAAGTTGTTTATTTTATTTATGTTTTGTATATTTTTAGGCGCATATAAATTGTGAGTGGTATAGGGCCTATGTATGTAATAAATATGAACACTAAAAAACGTATATGCCACTCGTTCCGCCGCGCAACGATATTGCGCTCCGGTCCTAAAGTCGCACAATGCCATACGCTGCTAAACTCGTCCATATATCGACATACAAATCTAGTAACCTTTAACTATCAATGTGTATGATCACGTGGTCAAAACAACAACAACAAGTACTGAAACTTCCAGAAGCCCTCCGATTCAAAGTACGTCTTCTTCTATGTTGTCCTTATTATTTAATGGATTTTGATGAAATATGGCGCATCAAACACGTCTTGTTAAGTTGCATTTGGTGGTCTCGGTACTTTGACCCAAACGTCTGTCTTGTTTGCGAAGAATCGATTTCCGTGTCTACTGACACGGAAATCGATTCTTCGCAAAAACGACATAGGTATGTGCCGAACTCCCGGGACCATCAAATGCAACTCGTGAAGACGCGTTTGCTGCGCCATATGTCATCAAAACCCGTTGTCTATTATGTACCTTGACTATTCGCCAGCAGACGGCATTGTACACTGGCTCTAAAAATAGAAAACCATCGCCGGAGATTGCCGAGCTGTAGCATACATAATCAGATAATAAATCTTATTTTACATTCATAATTCACCCGTATTTGTAGCATTCAGCTCCAATATAAGGTTCGACCATGTCCAGCCATGTGTAAACGTTTGCCGTGGCACGAGGGAACTGTTTGAACCCCAAGGCCGTAATTATCACTCTAAGACGATGTAAGGGGGGGATTCCCACGAAAATAAATAATTACGGAAACTTTCACTGTCTGTATTGTGATACGGTAGAGAGTTTTCGTGATACGGTGCAGACAGGGTATATATATATGAGCCGTGTCGCGAGAAAACCTGTCTTCGGGAAATTCTTGGTCAGATTAATGTTTTGTTGCTATGACAATGATATTTGTATGATGAATTGAATGCTTTTTATTTGATCATGATATATGCAATATTCATTAAGATATTATATTTTATACTACACCACTATTCATGTCGTTTGAGCAAATGAGACGTCACGTAAAAGCGACGTCAAACGACGTCAAAACGACGTTACAGTATATACGTATCTACCGGTACACATAGAGTATACGCCAACATTTACAACAGTTTGCAAGTTGACAAACTTGAAGCATGTTTGGCATTGAATAATGACTGTATAGACAGATGAGCTTGATTGTTTTAGTAATACATGAAAGTGAAAAGCAACAAAGAGAAACCGTCACGTTCATGTACCAGCAAGTATAAACGTGTACGCATGTACGGCGGATTCGGTATGCCGATTTCTTCTTTTTGACGTCCTGTTTACTGAGCGTTTTAATAATTTACAATTGTAGAAAACCTTAGAAGTATATGAAACAGACAGTAATATTTACTGTCCAGATATGTCATTCTGTATTGATTAACTGGTTGGTTTATTGGGGGCTATATGACAGTTCAGCAAATACAGATGGGAATACACCTGTAAATGGGGAGGACAATACCGTCAACAGTAAAGGTACATGCCCACACAGTAGGCACAGACTATTATTTATAGATAGTTTCGTATATTCTGTAGATATGACATTTTCAGGCAAAATAAACATTCATTCGCCATAACACCCCAGGTAATGATTGGCATTACTATACAATGTATATCATATAAAGTATAATTAAAAAATATCATGCCTCATTTGCATAAGAAAATAGCCTAATAACACCGCGAGTCACTATGAGTAAAATAGATATTACTAAATGATTATATCTGTATAGCGGGCACTCCTAATTGTTTAGAACTAGTGGATTGGTGACACAAGTATACTCTTATTTAATTCCTATAAAGAATAGTTTTGCCTACTGACTGGGCATGTACCTTTAGCTTACATTAAAACTAGTGCACAGTCGATGGCGCGCCATGGCAATATACACACTTTTCCCAAATGCTAAGTCGAAAATGGTGAGATACTCCATGACCGGGAGGTCGAATCAAAAATCGAAATTCACTTTGCGCATCTACACACATTATATAAGGAAGGCACACACCAAGTTTCAAGTCCCTACCTTATTACTGTTAAAAAGTTTTACAGGACGGACGGACGGACGGATGCCCATTCAAGGGTAGCGCTTGGAAGTCTGCTACATGGACAAAATGGATATGGTAGAGCGGGTCGGGTGTTTTCGGCTATCTAAGACGGAAACATACACTCTGTACAAATCCACAGATGATTCTAGCGTGTCTTGGATGGTCATTCCTTGTTTGTATATACATGAAACACCTTTCTAAATAATGTACAGAACTATTCAAATGCGCCCGGACATGAAGATTGTGCAATTTAGAAAGGTACAACATTTGCATTCATCACCATTGTAACACCACACGAAGTCGTAATGTTTTACTCGCCTATACAACGTGTTTCTGCCTGTCGAAACCGCTGCTTGGGGTGGGTTTTCGGCATAGATTTTTCCAGTGGCTAATACATTAACATAAATCTCAAAGATTTCCAGCGTTAACTGCACTAAAAACGAGTGTCACTACAAACTAAATTCGCTTTTTAAAATCAAACACGTTCTCTTCCTGGTTATAAATGAATATTAGCCGCCATCTTTAAAAATATCGAAACACGTGACACGCGGTGATTTGGTTGGTTAATGGGAAATGACGTCAGTCTCCAGTAACCAACCAAACCACTGCGTGCACGTGATTGAAATATTTCCCGAAATATCGGCCCCATGTTAAATTCCCATAGCAAAATCGTTTTTTCGCAATAAAATCAATATTTGATGGAATTTCATCAAATACCTTTTTTTGGGGAGGGTGATTTTTTTGTTACTGTTGGAAAATTACTTACTTTAAACTATTTTTTAGATTTAATGTGTGTAATAGCCTAAAGTTCGTCGGCAGCAAAACGTGGAACACACAGTAGGTATTTTTCATGTCGGCTCTACTCGGTTACCTGTATGATTGCTGTCTATGTCACGCTAACCTTCATTGGAATATGACAAGACTTAGCTTACAATATCGGTATTCCAATATGTAAACACACTCAGATAAATCTGCATTCATGTATACAACCATGTGTTACGTACATATTGCACCATATTTATGCAAGTCTTTGTTTACAGATGTTGTTCTATGGAAAACGATTTAATTAGTATTGACAATACTCTCTGCACCGTGTGTCGCAAATGTAAAATTCACGGGGAAATGAACTTTCGACACATGCGCAATATAAGATATCAACTTAGGTTTAAACGTGTTTACTGATGGGGGGCCGGTTAGTGCCGACGGCCGGTCAGACCCGACCCACTGTAACATTTGTGTAGACATTTGTTACCGCAATATCAGCTTTTTACACCGCCTTGTGTTTGTTTTGGGAGTGTTACGGGAGCATTTTGTCTTTGGGAGAGTGAACTCGCCTTGCAATGAGCGAGTATCGTAGCTTATTGTTCTGCAACAAGTAACTGAACTTCGAAGTCAGAGTGCAACATACAAAGTCTCAGCGGAAATTACGTCAGCTAATTTCGCGACGTCATATCTTGTGACGTCGTCAGACTCCCGAAGACAGGTTTTCTCGCGACGCGGCTCATATGTCGCCAAGATGGCGTCGCGGGATGACAGCAGACCTTGTTTTATAATTATAATACGAGATGATGCTGTAATCAACGCACCTTATGTCAGCTGGCTCTGAAAATAAATGTGCGACACACCATATCTATTCTGTCTCACCGGTACAAACCGTAGCTTGTTTTCGCGCAACACATTATCTGTTTATGCAGTTGCTTACTGGAATTCAAACCATAATAGGCGGACCAACCCGTAACGAAATAAATCAGAAAATGCGTTAATCACGGAAACTCTCCACCGTGTCAAAATACCGACAGTGACTTTGCATTTCATGGAAATCACTCTCGACGAAAGCGGTAATGTGATAAGGTATGTAATGCCATGATTGGGCTAAGTTAGTATTGCTTAAATGCAGGACACATTCAAATGTTTGTCATAGTTCAGTATTCACTCGGGTATCGCCGTTTGAACAACATTTTATCGGAAAGAAAGTATTAAGGTTGTCGTCTGCTGTTTGATTTTAAAATTGTCTTATTCCTAAATGAGGAGGTGATTCTCGTGCACAAGCAAAACAAGTTTTAGCCACGGAATATTGAAACTATCTTTTAAAAAAATGCAGATGATAATTTGTACATGATTTTAGTTGTTAAAGTAAGAATTAGGGCTGTCGTCGGATGTTTTTACAATTATCTTATTTCTAAACAAAGCTCTGCTTGGGCGGCGCATAGCAGCCAAAACAGAGGCCGTTTCAATAAACTTCGTAAGACTAAAAGTGAACATTTAGGACCGTCTGGAAATTGCAATTGATGGATTTACATGCAGCATATGCTCAATAAATGTAAATCCAATCAATGTTTACAAGAAAACAGTGATAATGTGAAATTTACAGACTATCAAAATGTTTAACATTTTACAAACATTTTAGTCGAAACGGTCCTGGTTTTATGGATAAATAATAAAACTTAGTCTATGAAATTATTGATTTGTGTTCGTGAGCTGGTGAGTGTGAACGTTGCAACAAAGTAGACTTCGAACAGGTTCTATGACTTTTGTTGTGAAACAATGAATTTCTTTTGTTTACATCACGCGATAAATGCTATTCTGTTATTGTGAAACAAAATTGGCAATAAATTTAATTAATATAGTACATGTATTAATTTTATTATAATTATTATTGGTTTATTATTATTATTTATTTTTCTTATTTCTTTCATATAGAAGAGCAGAACACAAAATACAAAGCGAAACCATACAGGCAAGCAGACGAAAAAACCTCACTCCAAGAGTCTTCAGGTTCTTAACAACACATCAATGGCGCACGTTAACAAATTACTCGTAACGCTGGTAACCGCGATCATAGCAACAACCGTGACGGCTGATATTCCGAGTTGCGACGGCTTAGCGGAAGGGACGATGCTGCGGACGGAGGACTGTACCGGGTGGTACAAATGTGTGCATGGAGTCGCACAGGATCAGCTCCCGTGTCACACGGACATGGTTTTCAGCATGCTTGCACACACGTGCGTTGCACGAGGAAATGTATACGATGATTGTCCATACACGCCACCGGGTAAGTTAGAATCGGCTTGTTGTTGTTGTTATTGTTGTTGTCAGTATGGCGGCGTGCACGTGCGTTTCATGCGGAAGTTTACACGATGAGTCTACGTACACGCCACCGGGTAAGTTGGAATGCTTGTTGTTGTTGTTGTTGTTGTCAGCATGCGGCTCACACGTGCGTAACACGAGGAACTTTATATGTTGATTGTTCTTACACGCCGTCATGTGAGATTAATTGCTTACTGTTGTTTGTTGTGTTTGTTGTTGGTGTCAGTATGGCGGCGTGCACGTGCATCACAAGCGGAAGTTGTTGTAGTTGTTGTTTTTTGTTGTCGTATTTTGTTTTATTTGTTTTTGATGTTAAAGTTCATTGGTCTCTTGTACGATTCGAAAGTTAAGAAACAAATAGGTAGATGAGAGCATAATTGTAGACCTTATCGTGTTAAGTTTCACATATGTGTAGAAATCAGTAACAATTCAAACACTTTAACCCTTTCACCCCTAAGTAACTGGAATGGATTGTGATATGTTAATTGTGTTAATTATGTAGTTAGTCTGAACATTCTGAAGAGAAATTTGAATCGGACGGAATCGAACGTTGTTTAAACTTGGTGCGATTCAAATTTCTCTGTATAATGTTCAGACTAACTACATAAGTAATGCTGCTAAAATTGGCATTGGCGGACTCGTAGTGTTAACGGCTGGAACATGGTCATCATTAAAAGGAAGAAACTGCAGACGTGTTGATGACAAATAAAATTTACCTAAGGCATCACGGGACGGTTCAAAATAGCCAAAATTGACTGCTTTTCTGAGGGCGGCTGGTGACTTATAAAAATCACCGCCTCTCACAATCAGTTGAGGAGGCTCTTGCAACAAGTGTTGAACAATACTCGCAAATGAAGTACAAATCGCGCGCCACAATAAAAATTCAGTAACCGCATCAGATGTGTTCAATTAATTTTTTACAATGTTACCCCACCCACCTATTTTTGGCCAGAAATATCAACACGACTGAATTTATCGGAATTGTTTTCATGAAAATATGAGGCACAGATACTTTGTTATGTCTTGTTCTATCACTTGTAACACCACACCATTTTCTGAAAATGATTTCAAAGCGGGGTCATAACCAGCTCAAATTTTCGCTGCAAATGCCCGAAAAATACCTTAAGTTCTGACGCGATACCGTACCGGCGAGATAGAATAGGAGGCGACCTTTTCCAAGATGTCAAAATCAACCGGAGCTAACATTCAGTTTCGTAGAATTATGAAATACTCTAAAAAATACACCTAGTGAAGCCTCCCTAAGTCAAGAAATATCAATGAACCTATTTGTCTAGACACACTGGTGTAGCTTACAGGGTCGGTAGTGAAGTATATAGAAAATCGTCCACCCCCTTTTTAAAGCTAGCTGCCCACTGTCCCGTGAGACCTAAGACCTCATGGGCGTCGCCATTAATCCAGTGTAAACAATAGACCACGTGATCCCATACCCTGTATATGACAACAGGACCATGCGTCGACCTCCCCGAAGGTGCAATTCTCCTAGATGACGATGACTGTACGGGTTGGTCCATGTGCTCCAACGGCGTCGCGATAGTGATGCCGGCCTGCGGCACGGACTTGGTATTCAGCAGATCAGAGAACACGTGTGTACGCGAGGGCGAACTGTACGATGACTGTACACAGACTGGTGAGTTGACACGGAGATCTTTACACACATTAATGTCCTGTAGATATCTACTGTAAGTATACAATGAAACCTCTCTAAACCGGACACCCTGTGAGGTCCCCAGGGTATCCGGCTTAGAGAGGTTCCACTGCGGAGTGTACGATGACTGTACACAGACTGGTGATTTGACACGGGGATCTTTACACACATTAATGTCCTCTAGATATCTACTGTAAGTATACTATGAAACCTCTCTAAACCGGACACCCTGGGACGTCCCCAGGGTGTCCGGCTTAGAGAGGTTCGTCTGTAAATCAGGCATATAACCATTCTGCATACCTTTAATCATATAATATATGCAGTCGTTAGTTCTATATGAAATAATGCATTTCGGGAAAAATAAATGATTACTCCCTCAAAGTATACTTTGCTAGATAAGTATACTTTGCAATTTGATTGAAATCGGCTACAGATGACTGTAGCGTACTTCAAGTATGATCGTACTACAGCCTTAATAATTGTTTTACCTATTAACACGAAGTCCCCATATTTCACATGGATAGTTCAAGAGAGGTGCGACGCGGGTGCTGTCTTGATACCACACGCAACAGAATGTCAACTCTACTATGATTGCTCCAAGGCTGAAGAGTGGAAAGGAGAGGTGCACCTGTCGGAATGTATCTACCCTAATCAGTTCAACTCGGACACGCTGACATGTGACAACTTTGAGAACGTTCAATGCCGCGGAAGAAAAGACATCCAAGATTATTGTGAGTAAATCGGTTTTCTGTACGTATGCTACGTCATTTACAACATATATGTTAACATATATAAACATTCCGAGGTTTATGAAAGAAATCATATATTTATACCATATAATTATGTTGAAAATCTCGTGATTTATGGATAGTTATATGAATATCGTGGTAAACCGGTGTTCTAAACATTCATTCGGATTATATTTAAGGGTGGGAATTGGCTCGAACACCTAAACGTAAGATACGTATATTTATATCATATGTGTTGAAAATCACGTAGTTTACGAAATAGTTATGATAGGAATGAATGGCCTTTTTGTGGAATTTATCGGGGTATAAACTTGGAAAAGTCGCGGCGATAAAAATAAACAATTGGCGATAAAAAATTACAATTTTCGAAAAAAAAAACAAAAAAAAAAAAACAAAAAAAAAAAAACAAATTGTAATTTTTTATTGCCAATTTTTTTTTTTTTTTTGAAGTGGCGATTTTTTCATTTTCCCCAGCGGAATCTCTGGAATAAACTTGGAAAAAACCGCGGGAATACTGGACGAAGGCCGGAAGGCCTCGTCCAGTATTCCCGCGACTTTTCCAAGTTTATATCCCCGATAAATTCCATTCATTCCTTATAATTCCAGCATTTGAAATAAATTCAGCAAGAAAATGTGTTTATTTTCCGTTTTCTTAAGAATTACTTTAAGAATTATTTTAAGTACGGAAAGTAGTTCGGCGTGGGAGTTTACTGGGATATAAATTTTATTTTGGACAGAGACTTGCTACGGGCCAATCAAATGTTAGGGAATTGTGTAAATATTTTTGTGCTGCAATTATATGAAGGAAACCGTTTTCCAGTACGTATGGTAGTGTATGTATACCACATACATGTATGTTTAATAAATCATATGGTTTAGGCAATACTTATATGAATACTGTAGTAAACCGGTGTTCTCTGTTGACGATACCTGTATTTATACCATGTACGATTGTGACAATTTCTTATTACTCATAGCGCTGGTAACCGCGATCATAGCAACAACCATGACAACCGTGACGGCTGATATTCCGAGTTGCGACGGCTTAGCTGAAGGGACGATGCTGCGGACGGAGGACTGTACCGGGTGGTACAAATGTGTGCATGGAGTCGCCCAGGATCAGCTCCCGTGTCACCCGGACATGATTTTCAGCATTCTTGCGCACACGTGCGTTGCACGAGGAAGTGTATACGATGATTGTACATACACGCCACCGGGTAAGTTAGAATCGGTTTGTTGTTGTTGTTGTTGTTGTTGCCAGTATGGCGGCGTGCACGTGCGTTTCATGCGGAAGTGTACACGATGAGTGTACGTACACGCCACCGGGTAAGTTGGAATGCTTGATGTTGTTGTTGTTGTCAGAATGCGGCTCACACGTGCGTTACACGAGGAACTTTATATGTTGATTGTTCTTACTCGCCGTCATGTGAGATTAATTGCTTGCTGTTGTTTGTTGTTTTTGTTGTTGGTGTCAGTATGGCGGCGTGCACGTGCATCACATGCGGAAGTTGTTGTAGTTGTTTTTTGTTGTCGTTTTTTTTTGTTTTTTTTTTGTTTTTTATGTTAAAGTTCATTTGGTCTCTTGTACGATTCGAAAATTATGAAACAAATAGGTAGATGAGAGCATAATTGTAGACCTTATCGTGTTAAATTTCACATATGTGTAGAAATAAGTAACAATTCAAACACTTTAACCCTTTCACTCCTAAGTATCTGGAATGGATTGTGATATGTTAATTGTGTTAATTATGTAGTTAGTCTGAACATTCTGCAGAGAAATTTGAATCGGACGGAATCGAACGTTGTTTAAACTTGGTGCGATTCAAATGTCTCTGTATAATGTTCAGACTAACTACATAAGTAATGCTGCTAAAATTGGCATTGGCGGACTCGTAGTGTTAACGGCTGGAACATGGTCATCATTAAAAGGAAGAAACTGCAGACGTATTGATGAAAAATAAGATTTACCTAAGACCTCATGGGCGTCGCCATTAATCCAGTGTAAACAATAAACTACGTGATCCCATACCCTGTATATGACAACAGGACCATGCGTCGACCTCCCCGAAGGTGCAATTCTCCCACATGACGATGACTGTACGGGTTGGTCCATGTGCTCCAACGGCGTCGCGATAGTGATGCCGGCCTGCGGCACGGACTTGGTATTCAGCAGATCAGAGAACACGTGTGTACGCGAGGGCGAACTGTACGATGACTGTACACAGACTGGTGAGTTGACACGGGGATCTTTACACACATTAATGTCCTCTAGATATCTACTGTAAGTATACAGTGAAACCTCCCTAAACCGGACACCCTGGGAGATCCCCATGGTGTCCGGCTTAGAGAGGTTCCACTGCGGAGTGTACGATGACTGTACACAGACTGGTGAGTTGACACGGGGATCTTTACACACATTAATGTCCTCTAGATATCTACTGTATGTATACAATGAAACCTCTCTAAACCGGATTCGCTGGCAGGTCACAAGGGTGTCCGGCTTAGAGAGGTTCGTCTGTAAATCAGGCATATGACCATTCTGCATACTTATAATCATCTAATATATGCAGTCGTTAGTTCTATATGAAATAATGCATTTCGGGAAAAATAAATGATTACTCCCTCAAAGTATACTTTGCTAGATAAGTATACTTTGCAATTTGGATGAAATCGGCTACAGATGACTGTAGCGTACTTCAAGTATGATCGTACATGTACTACAGCCTTAATATTTGTTTTACATATTAACACGAAGTCCCCATATTTCACATGGATAGTTCAAGAGAGGTGCGACGCGGGTGCTGTCTTGATACCACACTCAACAGAATGCCAACTCTACTATAATTGCTCCAAGGCTGAAGAGTGGAAAGGAGAGGTGCACCTGTCGGAATGTATCTACCCTAATCAGTTCAACTCGGACACGCTGACATGTGACGACTTTGAGAACGTCCAATGCCGCGGAAGAAAAGACATCTATGAGTATTTTGAGTAAATCTGTTATTTGTATGTATGCTACGTCATTTATAAAATATATGTTCACATATATAAACATCCCGAGGTTTATGAAAGAAATCATATATTTATACCCTATAATTATGTTGAAAATCTCGTGATTTATGGATAGTTATATGAATATCGTGGTAAACCGGTGTTCTAAACATTCATTCGGATTATATTTAAGGGTGGGAATTGGCTCGAACACCTAAGCGTAAGATACATGTACGTGTACTTATATCATATGTGTTGAAAATCACGTAGTTTACGGAATAGTTATAATAGGAATGAATGGCCTTTTTGTGGAATTTATCGGGGTATAAACTTGGAAAAGTCGTGGCGTTAAAAATAAACAATTGGCGATAAAAAATTACAATTTTCGAAAAAAAAAAAAAAAAAAAAACAATTGTAATTTTGTATCGCCAATTTATTTTTGAAGTGGCGATTTTTTTTATTTTCCCCAGCGGAATCTCTGGAATAAACTTGGAAAAGTCGCGGGAATACTGGACGAAGGCCGGAACGCCTCGTCCAGTATTCCCGCCACTTTTCCAAGTTTATATCCCCGATATATTCCACAAAAAGGCCATTCATTCCTTATAATTCCAGCATTTGAAATAAATTCAGCAACCAAATGTGTTTATTTTCCGTTTTCTTAAGAATTACTTTAAGAATTATTTTAACTGCGGAAAGTAGTTCGGCGTGGGAGTTTACTGGGATATAAATTTTGGACAGAGACTTGCTACGGGCCAATCAAATGTTAGGGAATTTTGTAAATATGTTTGTGTTGCAATTATATGAAGGAAACCGTTTTCCTGTACGTATGGTAGTGTATGTATACCGTATACATGTATGTTTAATAAATCATATGGTTTAGGCAATACTTATATGAATACTGTAGTAAACCGGTGTTCTCTGTTTACGATACGTGTATTTATACCATGTACGATTGTGACAATTTCTTATTGTTGCCGATGGCGGCCATCTTGAATTTTAATAATTAAGCAATGTCCATATTAGTCTCAATAATAAAAATAAATACGGCATACATAACACTAGCATGAAGATAATTATTGTATAACGTTATACAGTGAAACATCTCTAAACCGGACACCCTGGGAGGTCCCCAGGGTGTCCGGCTTAGAGAGGTTTCACTGTAAATCAGGTATTTTATCATTCTGAGCCATAGCTGTGTGCTATGCGAGCACAAACATTATCACCTGAGATAAATGAACAAAACGGAGGCTCATTCCTAAATATTGATACAATTTAATATTACATGTATCAAAAATAAAATGTTTTTTGCATTGCTTCATGCGCTGCTTTAACATGTTGTTGTCGTGAATTTATCAAATAACCAACAATGTATTTACAGAATATGGACTAACTGATAACATAGTGTTGCATCAGGCATTGACGTGATATAAAAATACGGGTTACAACGAAGTGAAAACTGACGTTCCATTGGTCGGATGACGTCACGTGACGTTACCGAATGACGTCAGTGTAATGACGCAACGTAAAGTAAAGTCCGCGTTCAGTCCATATATAACGACGTCATATGTGGTCATTTTCGAGCATAAAACGTTACCTGATAAATAGAATACCAGGCTAGTGTATTTTGATATCAAGTTTATAAGGCTCGGCTCGGAAACGGTAGGAATTCCTCGGCAAGCCTCGGAATTCCTACGCGTTTTCTAGCCTTACCTGATAAACCTAATATCAAAAAGACACTAGCATAGGTAGTCTATATTTATTAGTTAACTATACAGTTGTAAAGGAGGCATAAATCAAGATTACCACACGCTTCAATGTAGACAGCAAACACACGGATATCGAGTGTCAGTGAAGCCTTCATATATATACAAGGGTTAGTCAATATAGGGTTAACTGTATTGTAATCAAGATCATCAAGATTACCACACGCTTTGCTAGAAAAGTATACTTTGCCATGTTGGTGAAATAGGCTACTGGTTTAGAGAGGGAGAAATTTTCAATTTAAGGATAAATTTATGAATTGTTATTATACTGAATTTATTACGTTATCACAGCAATTCAGTATAATAATTCTACATACTTTGAATCATCAAACATATGCAGTTGTTGGTTCTATATGAAATAATGCATTTTGGGAAAAATAAATGATTACTCCCTCAAAGTATACTTTGCTAGATAAGTATACCGTACTTTGCAATGTTGATGAAATCGGCTACTGATTTCTTGAAAAATGCGATATTGTCCGTAATGACATCGAAAGTTAGAGATGATACATATATGTGTATAGTATCTGATAGCACATTTAAACTTTCTAAAAAATAAAATAATCCATATGTTAAATGCCTGTAAATGTATTTAATATAAGAATAACTACTGTCTGTTTCACGAAAGCTGCCCACTTTTTACGGCTATATAAAGAATTATAAAACAATAGTTTTTCGATAATATTAAATTAAAGGAAAATTTAAGAATGAGCCTTCTTTTTATTTACGGAAATTCGGTCAAATATTGATTTTATTGCGAAAAATCAATTTCCCCATGTTAAATCGCCTTCCCCATGTTAAATCGTCACTATCTATGGGGATTTAACATGGGGATATTTTTAGAATTTCAGAAATAGTGGACCGATTTTCAAAATTTAACTTTTGTTTTCTTAGATCATTTCCAAACTATCTGGCTATGTTTCGGAGGCAATTTCCAAAAGTTGTCGTATTCTGACTCCTCCCACAACACCTCCGCCTTCTTTTCCCCCATATTAAATTCCCATAGACAAATCCATTTTTCGTAATAAAATCAATATTTGACCAAATTTGACGAAAAAAGAAGAAGGCACATTCTTAAATTTTGATAAAATTTAATATTATCGAAAAACAAATACTGTATTTACATTCATTTGTTTATATGGCCATAAAATTTGGACCGCTTTCGTGAAACAGACAATAGACATTATGTTTGTAAAACTTGGATATGCACCCGTGGCATACTGGACTCTAACTGGAAAAACGCTAACAAACTTTTAAACTTTTCGACGTAACTGTATACGGACGTACGGACGTACAGAACGTCAATAGCAACACATACATCTTGCCAATATGCCATCGTTGCTGAACATCTATCGGCAATCAAATTCAATCAAGCAGTTTGATTGGCTGCGCCTGAGCTGTAGCACAGCTGAGGCTGAGCCAAATTAAGAAACTTGACCGAAAGCATAATAGTCAACAATTATGAAATACAAATAAATTAAAATATTTGCAAGATTAGCGCAGGCGGTGGTTTAATGTTAAAAAATGACTGGATTAATGAGGCTTATGGGTTTTGATGGCAGTGTAGATCCAGATCAGCCTGTGCATCCGAACAGTCTGATCAGGATCTGCACTGTTTTTCCATTCCATCAATGAACCACCCGTCATTCTTCTAACAAGTAATATAGACCGTTATCCGGCTTCAGGAGTGTGATATATGATCAGGAGCTACACTTGTCACGAATACCATGAGCCCCATTTCTCCAGTCAGAGCCACAGATTATGCACTCAGTTATTATTCACATATTCGATGTTTAAGGAATTAAATGCGAGGGAGCGGTAGCGACCGTAGCATTTAGTTTCTTAAGATTCCAATATGTGAACAATAACATATTTAGAGTTCAGCCAAAATTTACTTTGCATCTCACATCCGTGTATTTATTTTCCATATTCCTGTCGCATAATTAATGATTAAATCTTGTGATAATATCTAACTTGCAATATGTGATATAAGTGTAGCTCGATACTATCCAGCAATTGACTGAGAAAGTATGGTGGATATTTTCAGGTGGATACAAAGCCAACATGCGCTACTTATTAGGGTTAGATCTTGCAATATAAGTGTAGCTCGATACTATCCAGCGATTGGCTTAGCAAGTAGTATTGTTACGCGCCGGTACTGGTGCGTATATAGGACCCCGCATAAACCCTGTCTATGCTACGTGTGTGCTGCAAGCTCCTGCACACTGTTCCCAACCCTTGATGTGTGTATACTACCCAGTATCCTCTAACACGCGTTGCGGGCTATAGATGACCGACAAATGTGGTAGCGTCTGCCTATAGTTGCCAATCAGTAGATCTGCGTAGCCTTCAACCTGTGTCTCTCAGATCTGGACTGAACGCTGCACGTCTGTATGTACGGGAACACGGGTGTATATAGCTGCCGTCTGACAGTCCAGGGAACAGATAATAGATTAGATAAATTCAATTATTTATTAACTTTAGTCAGCACATGAAATATCCGAGAGATGGTTCAAATGAACGGTACATTCGTCCGTACTACAATAAGTAAACTATCGTGTGGATAGACAAAACTGTTTATAATAATTATGCAGTAAAAACCGCAACGATCAATACTAACGAAAAGGCAGCGTAAACACCGGCAAACACGGTGGTTCTAGAGGTAGAATTTGCTATCCACCAGATTTCGTTCGCGTACAGACAAATATGAATATTCACCTTAGTAGTTATGACTAATGGGGTCTGTGGAGACCCATGAAACGGTAATATACCGCAGGTGGGGTCTCAGGGACCATAAACAGATGAAAGAAATTTCCTATGTCGCTAATAAGACCCTCTCAGGTGTTAAATAATGTCCAAATGACTCTGGCAAGATCAATTTATACTAAAATAATTAATTGTTCTTGCCATTTGTAGGTGTTGACGGGATAAATAGAATAGTAGGTTAGTGCCGTGAATGGGAAAAAATATCTGGCGTGGCACGGAAACGGGATGTGCTCGGCAGAGCCTCGCCCATCCCGTTTCCTGAGCCTTGCCAGATATTTTTTCCCATTCACGGCACTAACCTACTATTCTCTATACATGTGTTGTCACTGGAGTGTGCATGACAGAATGGTACGAGTCCACATTAGTTTAATTATTTTAATACATTTGAATCTCACTATACCAAAACACCACGGGTACCATCGACGTGTTCTGTATAGAGAGGTTCAACTGTACAACTCGTGTACCTCAAAGCCCCGCTCTTCCAACAGGTCCATGATGTGGCCCTGACAGCTGGTGATTGATTGCTTACAGTGGAAAACTCTCTATACCGGACACCCTGGCGGTACCTATGGTGTTCGGCATAGAGAAGTTCCACTGTGCTTGCATTTTATTGTAGCCGGCTGTCATGTACACAATGAACAGTATCATGGTATATGTCTATACTATCAGTAAATGCTAACATCTACTTCAACCCCTTCAACACAAAATGCTAGTTTTAATAGTTATAACGAACAGTATAGATAGATATGGATGAAACAACTCAATCATCTCATCAGAATCCTCACTGTTCGCAACTATTTTATTATATTAAAATATTACATTAAATGTCTCATTCCGATCGCCAAGTGTGAAATGACAATGATTATATTTTAACATCCCAGCAACAGCTAAGGTCACATAAGGATGGACTTAAAGTTGGACGTATCATTCGACAGACCAGTTGGATGGAAATATTATCAACATATGTTCATGCCCTAGGGTAGGTTTTGAACTCACAACCTTCAGTAGTGAAGTCCTGTACTCTGTCCCTGAGCCACAGCCCATCCCAGACTAGTGTGAAAGGGTCGAGTTAATATTACACACTGCACAGTCTGGCCAGTAATCTTATCAGTCTGAAACAAGTAGATACAACGATTTTGCTGTCAACTCCTGTATCGCCGTGCTTTTCAAAATCTGTCATATTTTCTGAAAATCACGTCCAAAGTTGACACAAAACTCGGAGTTCATGCGGAATTCAATTCAATCCCTCATGAGCATTGAATTTTGTGTCAACCTTCGATGTCATTTCCGCACGCGCTCTGAGTTTTACGTCAACTTTCGACGTCATTCTAGGAAGGAATTGTATTTATTCGAAATCAATATCTGCCAGACCCCACGCCTTGTATGAAACCAGACATATACAAAGTAGTTACTTCCCTTGAAAGTGAAAAGTGAAAGGTTTAACGTCCCACCAACAGCTAGAGTCATATAGACGGAACCACAGTTTAACGTCTCATCCGACAGACTAGTGGGATGGAGATGCTATGAAAATATTGGTGATGCCAAAGGTCACAATCCATCCTATACTTCCCTTGAACGTACGACAGATTGGAGTGAATCGACAATTGACTAAAATCAGAGCGCGGATATGCGAACTAGTTGAAAAGTCTGCATGAGCTATATTTTTTGTCAATTTTTCGACGTCATTTACGGAAACTATGACTGATTTTCCAAATGCATATCATGCATTAAATACACTACATGACTCATAAATAAGCTAAGTCATCAAAACAATTAAAAGACGATTACTTTATATGTTTTCAGTAGAAATAAAGAATTACTCCCTCAAAGTGCACTTAGCTGGAATAGAATTTCGACAAATCCGCTACAGATTAGTAAAGTGCGGCATGTGTTGCACATATATGAAAATATGGTTGATGATAAACAAGTATTGCAAGGTTCAGGTTAATATGAGTTATGGTTGCATAGATATACTATACTATACTACACAATAGAGTCTTACAATCACATGTAAAGAGAGAGAAATCACAGTATATATGGATTTTATTGCGAAACAACGATTTTTCTATGGGAATTTAACATAGGGGACCAAAAATAGATTTTTTAAAAAAGTTTTGGAATTTGTGGACCAATTTTCAAAATCTATCTTTTGTTTTCTTAGTTACATCATTTCCAAGCTATCTAAACAGGTTTTGGAAAATGTTTTGTTTTTCGATTCCTTCTGCAGTCCCTCCGGCTCCTTTTGTCCCATGTTAAATTCACATAGAAAAATCGCAATAACATTTTCGCAATAAAATCAATATTTGATGGAAGTTCATGACATAAAAACATTTGAAACATATGAAAATAGCCTGATACCACCTCCAGTCACCATCAGTAAAATGAATATTACCAAATGAGTATATACATGTATGTATAGCTTAATTTTTAGAATTGGTGGAATAGTGACACATTTACACACTTATGTAGTGATGCTGTACCTTTAATATTACTTGATACATGTGTGCTTTTGGAACACACCTATGCCCCCATTAACATGACATTTTTGACCTTCATATGGTTGTAGAAAGACTTTTTGTTACGTCAACAAGTTTCTAAGTCCTAAAAGTAATGTTTGGACAAGCACCTGGCTCAGAACACAGGCATTCGGCGTGTTTCTGCTTTCATCGCTATAACTACATGTACATATGAATAACATGGCTTATAACTTTGGTCGCACACGACCTCGTAACAAATTCCGCGATTTTATTAACGTTAATGTAATTATTTTGGCGGAAAGTGCACATGTTCATTCGAGAAGTATTATTATCTTGCTGAAAGAGCATAGTTGGAACATAAGTATGCAAAGAATATCGAATTACAGCTGGTTATCTCAGGTCGGACACGACCTCGTATCATAACAAATGAAATAATGTGTTTTAGGGGCTTAGGGCTCTAATTTCAATATTGTAGTGGAAAGTTCATATGTTCATTTGAGAATTATCCTTATCCTGCAGAAATACATAGAATGCAGGCAATTACAATTTTAAACATGGTTATAAGCCTTGTTATTCATATGTAGTTACATGTATACCGATGAAAGCAGAAACACGCCGAATGCCTGTGGCTCAGAATGGACACAACGAACTCGGAAACAGTACGATACTACGGATACTATTGGGAACAAATTGTTAATTCGGGGAAAGAATTGTTAAATTGAGGGAACAAATTATTAATTCGAGGGAACAAATTGTTATATCGTGGGAACGAATTGTTATTGAGGGAACACATTGTTAAATCGTGGGTCAAGGTTCAAATTGGTGTGCATCACTTTGTTTGGGTCTGTGATTTCAATATCATTGTTTAACCCCCATGTTAAGTTGCCTAAAACACAGTTGGTCCACCATTGTTCAAAACTACATGTGGGATAACTCTATGTATATGGTCAATGTACTTTCCACACTGTGCCGCAGAAAGGGCCTCCCAGAATTCTGTTATGCCCTGAATCAATTCCTCCTTGCGTTTAGGTTTCACATGTCATTGAAGGTGGTCCTTCAATGCCGACCACACATTTTCAATTGGATTGATATCGGGTGATGATGCCGGCGTTACCACAAGCTTTTCTTTCAGACCGCATTCTCCCATCCACTTCATTGTTGATTTGCTTTTGTGCTTGCTGTCATTGTCCTGCAAACAGATGAATATAATTATGTGTCAACCAAATAGCGAGCAGTGTAGGTCCTGCAGCAGAGTATGCACAATATATATACGACATATCCATTTGCCTGCACTTCACTGCCATCTTCATCACCAAGGTACGTGCGCATGAACATGTATAACGGGCACAACATGTACATATAGAACGTATGCTATTTTTCGCATCATACAATTGCAGGAATAATTAAATATTTTGAAGAATATAATTCTTGCATTTAAAACACAATACATTTTGTAGGCCGCTATCAATGACATTCAGTGCCGCTATATTGATTGAATGAGTGAGTACCATTAATTGATTGTTGATATGGTTTAGTAGTATATAAGAGTCACAATGATACCACCATCACCTATGGAAGGTGCCAGCTACGCGCGGCACCTTCCACAGCATGATGTTGGTATCATTTGTGACTCTTATATACTACTACCGCGAGACCATATATTTATGACATGAGAAGATACACCCTATTAGAGATAAGAATCCCTATGTTATACTCAGTATATATATAACATAATGGTTCTAGTTAATTGTGCGTGGTTGAAGACAGGTAGTCACGAGAGATGTTTTCGCACCGGTATTTACGAATATTGCAAACATCACCGTGCATGGATGCGAAGAGGTTCCGTTTCACCTCGCCCATGTCGGCATTGTGGGGTAGGGACCAAAGCCGATTCATTGCTATGTCCACCATGCGGTGACACTCAGGCTACTCATCGAATGGCTAACAAGGGATTACGTGCTCGCAAGTATTATCGTTTAGTAATAATTCAAATCGGAAAGTCAGTTAGAAAGATAGAATCGATCAAATAAGTCACGGTGTTTCTACAGCATTAAAACACTGTAAAAAACATTATCAAACTAATTTTTATAAAATTGAACAGAAAAAACGAGTACCAATATAAAAGAGAAAATGGATAATTCAATACAATTTGAATTGCAAATTTTTAATGACTGTGTTGAATAAGTTTACGAAGAATACGGGGGTTATAATCCTGTATATAAATTCTATAAAATGAGAACACTAGGCGATATCGAATATATGAAATACCAGCTTAATTTATTACGCTCCGATAAAAACGTTACATTTCCAATATTATACCGGCAATTATGTCAACTATACAAGAGGCAAATACGAACATTAAGACAGATAATGCGTATCGGATATGAAACTAAGGCGTATTATATAAAACTATTAAAACCCAACGATTCGTTTACGAACGTACATTTCTACGATATCACTTATAAATTTATGTTGTAATCACAACACCAAGCAGACGACAATGTTTCACTTACACGTGTTACACGCAAATTATGTGTCCTACCTTACACGTATATTAAGTGTCCATTTTATAGAGAGATTACACGATTACGTCTTCCGGGATGAAACATAAACACACTGTAATATATACTACACACACGTGGGTGTGTATTACACAACCCGCAATCGATATTCCGGAATGAAACATAAACACACTGTAATATATACTACACACACGTGGGTGTGTATTACACAACCCGCTATCGATATTCCGGAAGTATTTCTTACATTGTGATTGGTTGGCATGTTTTTTATTTTTTTAATTTTACTTTTAATAATTTAGAACGTTATAACCTATATTATTAAATAAAAAACGAACTTATTATATAAAAAGCAAATAAAAAAAAAGAGTAAATATTGGTATTGCACAACACGGTTTTAGCTTAATATATGTAAAATTAACAACAATACTTTGTCTTGGGGGACGCCCCTTGACGAAAAATGAGCGCTCAGTGCACCCGTGCTGACACTTTTTTCAAGTTGCCTAGACTTTCGACACTGGTTCCTAGATCAGCCGAAAGATGGGGGTGTGCAGTACGGGTAGCTACATACACCTCGCTAAGCCAAAAAGAAAAGAATGAATGAATGAATGAGAATGAAGGCTTAGCGGGGTGGACCCAGAAGGGTTTTGCTGGCGCGGGTTCAAGCCTCGGTGGAAGCTAAAAAAATAATTCTTTTTTTTCTTTTTAAATTGTTAATAATTTTCCTAAAATTAATTAATAAATTGTTTACTGCGACAATATAATTAATTTTAATTAATTTTATAATTTTCTTTAAATTAATTATAAAATTAATTATTTTATAAAATATCACAATGGAGCTGTAGCATTTCTTCCGACTTTATCTCCAAGTTTTTCCCTAAATTTATCCCAATCAGTACACTCAATCTTGGGCATGGTGGCGCGCGCTTTGATTCTTATATCATTTTTTAATTGTTCATATCTCCCCATTTCTTCCACCACGGATTCAAACTCTAAATTTGATATTTTCTTATCGGCCAACGCTTTGGACACCATAACGTCGATGGTATTTTTCTTCGACCTGGCGAGAACGGATATTCTATCATGTTTTCTACATTTTTTCTCGAGTTTTCCACTCGACGCCCTAATTACCATACACAACAACCCAGAAACGGCCGACACCGCACATAAAATCCCCGCTACGGGAACCGTTATAATGGTGGATATAGTTGCAGCTGTCCCCGCCCCACACAACACAGAAACACTCGCCAGAGCCGTGCTAGATACTTCAGCCATGTTCACCGCGCGCCTATATTTTTTAGCGTTTCTTTTTCTATTTGTATATTCTCTAACTAAAATATCCTGCATAGCGACGATATTATTCAAACTAAAATCTGAACTTCTTTCGTTAATTGTACACAGTGTTGATGGAGTGGTATTGACAATTGGAAGCGTTGATTCGTTCATATTTAAATTTTACAAATTTATTTCAATATATTAGTATTTACAAAATAAGTTCAATTAACAACGAGACAATAGTGGAAGAACTCTCTGGGTCACCGATTTTCGTAACAAAGTAAATAACACTACTTTTGGAAAGTCTAATTCGATCATAACCGGAGAACGAAACCACCGTCGAACTATCTCCAGAGATTTTTGTGACTCCAATCCCCCGTTCTTCCCCATCTACTACAATATTTATCGCGACCGCGCCCACAGGTTTACCACTACCATTAACCGAGCAGACCGCCATTTGGATAACTTCACCCGCGACTGTCATAGTGTATCCCCCACATTTATTACTCGCTTTGGCACCGAACGAATATTCACAGTGCCCCTCAACCAATGGGCCCCGCTTCTCAGCCCAAACTGTTATGGCACGTTTTAGCGTTTTCATTGTTCGCACTATTCCGGCAAGCGCACTGTTTGCGTTATATGCCTCAGTACGAATATTATAAGAGGCCTCCTCAAGAGCTTTGGTCGCGGCTGGCCTTTTAGGGCTTTCTCAACACCCGACCGGGCCTCTTTTTGAAATTCGGTTATTTTCCCGTCTAGTTCAGCAACCGCCGCTTCTTTGATGAGAGAGTCCTCTGAGCGCAACACCTCATAAGCCTTCGCAAGGTCTGCCTGGTGGTCTTCTCGGGCTTTCTCAACACCCGACCGGGCCTCTTTTTGAAATTCGGTTATTTTTCCGTCTAGTTCACCAACCGCCGCTTCTCTGAGAGAGTCCTCTGAGCGCAACACCCTATAAGCCTCCGTAAGGTCCGCCTGGTGGTCTTCTCGGGCTTTCTCAATACCCGTTCTGACCCCCTCAACCCCCAACCGGGCCTCGTTTCGAAATTTGGTTATTTTTTCGTCTAGTTCGGTAAGTGCCGCTTCTCTGTTGAGAGAGTCCTCTGAGCGCAACGCCCCATAAGCCTTCGCAATGGCCTCCTTGTGGTCTTCTCGGACCCCCTCAACCCCCGACCGGGTCTCTTTCAGACATTCGGCTTTTTCCCGTCTAGTTCAGTAAGTGTCGCTTCTCTGTTGAGAGAGTCCTCTAAGCGCAACGCATCATAAGCCTCCGCAAGGGCCTCCGCAAGGTTCGACTGGTGGTCTTCTCGGACTTTATCAATACCCGACCGGGTCTCTTTTCGAAATTTTGTTATTTTTTATCTAGTTCGGCAACCGCCGCTTCTCTGACGAGAGAGTCCTCTGAGCGCAACACCTCATAAGCTTCCGTAAGGTCCGCCTGGTGGTCTTCTCGGGCTTTCTCAATACCCGACGTGGCCTCTTTTCGAAATTTGGTTATTTGTTTATCTAGTTCGGTAAGTGCCGCATCTCTAATGAGAGAGTCCTCTAAGCGCAACGTATCATAACCCTCCGTAAGGGCCGCCTGGTGGTCTTCTCGGACTTAATCAATATCCGACCTGCTCTCTTTTCGAAATTTCGTTATTTTTTTTTTACCTAGTTCGTTTAGTTCCGTTTCTCTGATGAGAGAGTCCTCTGAGCGCAACACCTCATAAGCCGCCTGATCTTTCTCAATATCCGTTCGGACTCCCTCAATTTGTGCAGTCGCCGTCAGCACTTCTACTCTAACATCTGATATACTCCTGTGAATCCCGTTTGTGACCTTCGATATGGTTTTATTGACCAGGGCCTTGGTTTTTCCAGTAGTTAAAAAGTCTCCCTCTGTCGGGATGAATCCACCTTCTGCCGATTCCAAATTCTTTGAATTTTTCACCCAATCGGAAGAACTACATGGTCCGTATATACTCATAATAAAATTAATTATAATATTGGGCACCTATACTCAATTGGAAATTTCGAGAACTACCGAAATCGGGTAATCGTTTTTCAACTTTCTCGCTTGATCATCGAGAATAGAGACCGTAAATTCGTGGATATGTCCCGATTCCAAAACTTTCATCTCGGGGTGTCGGAAGTCTAAGGTCACAGTCTAGCCATAGAAACAGTCGCTGGCTTGCACGGTTTTCAGTAATGTGCTGGGAGTGCCATCTACCGTGTTGTACGATGTGTTCACCCGATCCAGGTGCACCCTGAGAGTTTTCGTGAAGGCGAAGTCCACCGGGTTATCACCGACGTACTCACCCGGGGTAAACACTCCTTTGTTTGAGGAGTATGTCTCTCTAAAACCGAGTTGAATGCCCAACCCCGGGGAGACCACTACCGCATTATCACTGCTGATGGTCATTGTTGCGAGCCCGGTAGCATTCGATACTGTGAGGTTGATTATACCGTCAAGCTCTGAGTTGACAAAATCGTTGAGCTGTCTTATTCCCCACAGTCCGTGAGGCAGCTTTACACCTAATTGTTGTCCATCCTTCACATAGTAAAACCCTTCGCTCTTCCCCACATTCTGCCACCCGACCGTGAACGTGATTGATCTGAGGCCCACCCGGAGTTTTCCGCAGCAGTTGTCGATTGATTTTTGAAGTTCATAACTCCCTTTTTGAACATTAGTGATAGTAGCAAACATAATAATATCTTTCAATGGATACAAAAGCATTTAGCTTTAACTCTAATGCAAAGTACGCGGTCGGTGGTAAATACACGCAAAAAGACGTTGTTAACCGCCTTGTACACCCAACCGTAACGGTTAGACCGGACAGTGGCTTTGCCACCAATTTCCCTAACACGTTTGAGAAATATAGGCTGCCCAAGATTACTACGATGGAGGCGGTAAACGGGTGGAAAGCCACACCGATGCAGTTTTGGCAGAACCAGTTAAATTTTGCTGTATGGTGCGCAACAGCCGGGTGTGGAGTTTCACATAAAGACCATCTAACATCCAAGAATATCATGCTCCGAAGTGTCTACAACTTTCACACGTATTATACTATTAGGAGGATTCTCAAAGAACTAGGCATTTCTCTACCTCAAGACGACGCCTGGGATCCCATTTCCAACGCATACGACCGTATGGCGTTTGAAAGATTGTGTAACGAATTTAACGTTTCAAAAGACGCGGACTGGAGGCAGAAAGCATTTCCTACCACCACCGGCCTCGGGACGTTCTCATTCGGGGCCAGTCCGGGAATTGGACGCAGACTGATTTTAGACACGATTACTCCGGTGACCACATCGTCAGTCGGAACGCGGGAATTTTGACCCCGCGACTATGACTTTCGGGCCAGAAGTGTCTGGAGGTCGGCACTGTGGCGTGTTTTCTTGTAAAATGTTACCTCCGAAACGGGCTCACGTCGATTACATACAGCAGGCTGCTGAGGTTCAGAACGCGTGGACCACATTTATGTTAGATAAGGGTCTAGGGTTCACGCAGGCCGGGGTTACTCGCGTCAACGAATCTATTCGCACGTACGTCTGGGCCATCCTCGGCGCACAGAAGCAAACTCGCAGTTCTATACTGGGCACAGGAACAGCGTTTGATGCACAAAAACAATTCTTGCCACTTGTAGAGGACGCCATCTCAGCTAAGGTGGACCTGGAGAAGGCGATCCAGAATTATCAAGACGTTTTGCAGACTGCCAGCACCCCAGTGGACTATGTATTTGGAATAGGTCTTTATATGGCGCCGAGCAATATGATACTACGAGACGACCCGGTTGATGGTTACAATAATCAAATCGTAATCGCCACCGCCAATCAAAAAATCGGTCACAACGGTAACGTGAACACGGATATCATCAAGCGCACCCCCAAAATGATCGGGCGCGGAGTTGTAAATTCAAATAAATTTGAAAAAGATTTCATAAAACCCCCAAAACACAAAATGGATACACCTCCCTCAACACAGTCGAACACAGTACCCCCAATTAGTAAATTGGATGAACCATCGAGTTCCATCAACAATGTTGAAACACCAATCGAGATTGGAAGCACAACACACGAGGAGGAGAAATTAGGGCTCGTCGTAGCCCTCGTGGCGATCGGATTATTTACGCTTTGGTTTTAGAAACTCTCTGGCGAAGAATAGTAGGAGACCGGCGATGGCCACGATTAAAGCCCAGGTATTCTCGACGAGCCATCCGACCGTTTTTGATAATATAGATAACAAGAAGGAGAGGAGACCTCCTATCAAACCAGGCAGCGCGGCAGCCAACTTTCCTGCTAATTTAGCCAGGAGTCTTGCGAGGGCTTTTAGTTGTTTTTTATCCACTCCTTGGCTCCGCCGGATGGCGCGGGTGCCGGTGCTGGTGCTGGTGCTGGTGCGGGTGCTGGTGCGGCACCAGCATTGACAGTTACAAATAGAGACGATATAGATAGAATTAGGGTCGATATAATCATGCTGAAAGCTGCGATGATGGTTAATATCGTGACGCCCTTCTCTCTGAACAGAGTGCGAAGACGCTCACCGAGTGTCGTGTCCTCGTGCAGAACCCTCGAGATTGTTTCGCGGCTCCGACTTAATTGGCCGGAAAGCGTCTCACGGTTAGTCGAAGCAGCCTCCAAGCGAGCTTCTCTTTCGTCCCGCAACGACCGCAGGAGTTTGTTGATCCGCTCGGTAGATTCTCTATCGTCACGGATTTCCCCAAGTTTTCTTTCTTCTAGCGCGATATGTTTGTCCAGCGCCGTGAGTTTGGAGAGGTTATTGACAAGTTCGCCCCGAGTTGTTTGCAGAGCCTTATCGAGTCCCCGGAGTTCGCGAAGAGGTAATGGTGGGTCATATTTCGTGCCGTTCATTTCGTTGACCGTGGTTTCCACTGTGTTAATAGCGTCGGTGGCTATACGAGGGACATCGCTGAGCTCGCTCATTTTTTCTATAGCGGCGGCCGTCTTCGCCAGCGTTTCGTCGGTAGACTGTAGGGTTTTTACCATTTGTTGAGGCAGCTGCGACCGATCATCGATCACTCCGAGAGCTCGAACGAGGGATACTCCATATCGGTTCACGGAAGAGGGGCTGAGGAACTGGGTCGGGTCGTTCTTGTACGTCAGCAACTTCCAGCTATTACTCCATTTAACCCACAAGTCTCCTCTTTTAGTGCTGCGAAACTCCAACGTGGCCTTGATGCCGTTTTTAGACACCTCACTCTCCCACCGTTTCACCCGAGAATTCGTTTCCTCGAGAGGCGCCAGCTCATCCTTGGAGATCCCCGCAGGAATCTCGGCACCGCCCGCCCACGCCGGAGTTACGGGTGGGGCCTCCCACATAGGGACACCAGCAAATGAAGTTCCCGGTGCGTCTGGACCAAACAAAGATGCCGATTTCATCCATGTTAATATCGTAATCATCCATCTTTATAACTTTCTTAAAATTAATTATCTATTAAAGACAAAACCATAAGGGTTTAATATAGTTTCACTAAACTATGTCTTCGAGTCAATACGGTCGCAAACTCAATCCATACCGCAGACTGCGTGAGCCCCTCGGGGCAAATGGCGTGAGACAGAGTGTCGTTATTACGAACAACCCATCGACGATCGACCAGAACCAGCAGCTCTTGGTCCGCTTCCCCAACCTCGGAGCTAACGACGTCATTGTGCCGGGTACTGTTCGCCTCGCTTTCACTATTTCGCTGACGTCGACGGACGAGGACCGAACCGTCGTTCAGAACCTTGGTCGCGCCATCGTCAAGAAGACCATGATAAAGATTTCTGGTAATGAGGTGATGTCGACCGACGACAGCGACGTCTACCATTGTTATCAGGACCTATGGAAGACGGCGCAAGAGCGCGAAAACGCTGTCTATCAGGGTATTGACACCAGCAAAAATAAGAACGTAACCAAACTTAGAATCGGGGCTGGTAACAAGGTAGATAACAACGCGAGTGACAATGCGGTCGCGGGCGCTTACGGCAACCGCTTCTACATCCCGCTCGACTTTGAGTTGCTGGAGAGTCACATGCCCTACTATCAGAGCGCTTTGGCTGACCGCCTCGAATACGAACTAACGTTCAACGACTTCGGCCGAGTTCTCATAACCAGCGACATGTTATCGACGTATACGATCGATAATGTTTCGCTGGAGTACGACATGGTCACGATGCCCGAACTCGCGCGATTGATCAGAACCCAGTACGCCGGGCGCGTTGCCATACTTTACGACCGAGTACTTCGCCATCGCAAGATGACGAAAGACAAAGGCGACACATTGTGGAATATTAACGTCCACGTAATCGCCCGCTCTATGAAAGGTATACTGATGTTGTTCGAGGATGCTCGGTTCGCGTTCGGTGCTAGAAAAACCGACAAATTCTATAACCTCAAAATCACGAAGGTAGAGGTGACGATCGAGGGAGTTCCCAATCAACTCTACAGCGCGGGTCTTCGCGCGCACCAGCAGTGGGACGAAGTAAGAAAGCAGTTTGCTGCCGGCTCTAAGCGCTCTTCGGAGGTTGCAGCGGTTGCCAAAGACCTGCATCTCTCGGCCGTCTCCCTCGCGGAGTTCCTGAATACCAAATACGCGTTATGGCTAGACATGCGACGACCAAATACACGGCAGCGGACGCCAAGTTGAGAACGCTAGCGAGGGTGTGACGATCAGATAACCAAAGAGGCGGACGGAGCCGGGCCATTGAACGTGTACTTATATATAATTACAGACGCACAACTCAACATCGAAGATGGCCGATACGTCTCAGCACTCTACTAAATCTAACGATTTATTAATTAATTTTAAGAAAATTAGCAATCATTCTAACGATTTATTAATTAATAAATTTCATAATTCTAAAGAATTAATTAAGAAAATTAGCAATCAATACCAATTCACGATTGGAGATGCCCACTCTGCCATAATATGTGGGCAGACAGGATGTGGAAAAACGGTTTTCATCCTAGACTTGCTCGAGGGCTCCTACCGCGATGCCTTTCGTCATATTGTGATCCTGTGTCCCACTGTGCGGCACAACGATACTTATCAGCGGCGAACGTGGATATGGACCGACCCTGAGGTATACGTTATTGACCCCGGTGATAGGCTTCACGATTGGTTGCGTGGTTTATACCAAAAATTCCAGGGTGAGCCCACCCTATACGTGATTGACGATTGCTCGGCCAAGGCGGCGATGACCAAAAAGAAGGACATGCTCTCCGAGCTCGCATTTTGTGGCCGCCATGCTAGGCAAAGCGTATGGATATCCACTCAAAAGTACAACGCCGTCCTCAAGGATCTGCGCGAGCAAACGAAATGGGTCGCCCTCTTTCACTGCAAGGACCGAGACTCATTCGATGACTGTCTTCGAGAGAATGACGTTATCCCAACGCGCGAGGAGCGCCTGGAGGCTAGACGGATGCTTTCGGAAACTAAGCACGCCAAGCTTTTGCTAAAGACTGATCAACCAACTACTTACGAAGTTATCAATTAATTTTATAATTAATTAGCAATTACTGAACAAATGCTGAACAATGCTGAACAATGCTTAGCAATTGCTGAACAATGCTGAACAAATGCTTAGCAAATGTTGAACAAAATGCTGAACAACAAATGGTTAACAATGTTAACAATTTGGTGCTCCGCTGCGAGCTTTGTTGCGAGCATAATGGTGATCATAAGTATCGGGTGGTGCGCTTGGCAATAGTTAAAGTGATGAGACTTGTTAGAATAGTTAAATTAATTTTAAGAAAAATGAACTGCGACGAACTTCTCGATCAGCTAATAGAAGAAACCTCAACTCCGACTGCCAACATAGATAATGATCCGACAGAGCAATCGGAATCAACTCCAACGGCAGTTGGTATTGGGTTGAGTGCAACGACTCCGAATGAAAATGAAAATGCGGCGCGACGAGAGCGGCTAGCTGCGCTGGTTGCTGGGGGACAATCGGAGCATTATCTCGGTTGGCGTCTCTCAGTTTTTCAGGTTGATAAGATGTCAGATGCGGAGATCGATAAAATGTATGCGCGATACGAATCTAGGTTAGGTGCGGAGATGACAAAAACTCTCGGATCGGCGGCTATTCATTTGTACGCAACCGCCGTTAGTATACTTCTCCCTATACCAAACACCGCGGGATTGATTGACGATCTAGAGACTGACCCTTTTATAGGTCACACTCTTAGAACAGCCTGCTGTTCAATTTATCACAAGTTTGGAATGTACTTAGCTCCGCTGACAACCGCGTTGACCACGGGTAAACACTATCAATTTGGACATATATGCCCACGAACTATAAGCTCTGAAAATGATGACACAAGACACACCCGCGAGAGTGACGGAGTTGAACCCGATTGCTCCAACCCAATCGAACCCAACTCCGCCACTGGATGACATACAGCATATAAAAAATCCCAAAAGACAGGCAGCTGGGCGGGCGGCGGCTGCCACCCGAAAAGTTAAACAAGATAAAATAGTCGCCGAGCTTCGAGAGGCTAAACAGTCGTTGCAATCGGGGACGGAGACAGCAAAACATCTGAAAACAGAGTTGAGTACACCCCCAATTCACGAATTGGAAGCACACTCAACACCCAATACCAACTGCCGTTGGAGTTGGGCGAATCCGATTGAACCCAAATTCGTGAATTGGAGTTGGGTTGTTGGTGGTAGTCTGGCAGTTGTTGGTGCCCTGTGCATGTGGAAATACCCCATATTATCGAAAAAACAACCAGCCAGTGTTCAGAAGAAAGTTACGAAACACCAATCGCGATTGGACGCGCCCCATTTAAACATTGATCGCGACCCCTTTTATATGCAATAATGGCTGAACAAGATGGTAAAATGTTAGTGAATGCGCTTTATCACGCCGTGGTGATATCGGGTTTCAGTATCGGGTATGCTCGACTATCAAAGATGGCCCTAGGAGGATCCGCTCCCAAATTGGACTTTACTGCGAGAGACGTAGGGCTCGCGACCTTAGATGTAGCGGCCGCAGTTTGGACCCGAGATTATCTAGTTAAAGCTGGAATTACTACCATTAATATATGGAAATAAATGGCTTCAATCGCAATAATGATAGGTGGTGCGCTCGTAAACGCATTGGCGTTCAGCGGCAGCAACTTTCTATTCTCTAAACTACAAAACTCGAACGCGGATGAGGAGCGTAAGCGTCACGATTTAGCTGTAGAACAACTCAATAGCGCAAAGGAAGCGTGGTCGAAAAAACGAACCGCCCATCTTGACTGGGTCAATGAAGAGCTTCGCCGCGAAAATCACGCCGCACAAACTTTTCAGAACGTTGAAGAAGCCAACCGCGAGTACGCGCTGGCATATCCGCAGAAAGTCTCGCGCCGCTGGATCGCGAGCCCCAACTTTCAGATTTCTATGTACCGTCAGAGCCCCAAAAAGACCGCGAGATCGCGTTCATCGTCGTGGGAATGGGTGTGGTGGGGCTCGTCGGCTACTATATTCAATCGAGATTTTAAATTAATTATTTTAAATAACTTTTTTTATAAATATATATATATAGAACGATGTCAGTTGAAGAACTTTATTTTGCTATGATTGATGTAGGCTACACTGCCCTTAAACACCGCATGGTTGGTGCAAAGGGTATGATTCGTCTGGCCCGAGATTCTCTCGAGACGTGGCGGGAGGACGAAAAAGCGGCCACCCTTTTCGCAAAGCGGATGTTAGATTCCTCCACCAATACTGGGGGATTAGATTTTCGCAAGTTCCTTCAGAACTTAACCCCCAATCGCGATTGTGCTTCCAACAAAGGTTTATTATTATCGACGCAGTTACCGGACGATCTGGCGAGGGCATGTTGGAGATTGTCCGATATATTAGAATACATCGCATACGATGAACACGCGCAAACTTAATACCAAACTATCGGTTCGCCTAACGCGCAAGGTTAAAAAGCGGCCACCCTTTTCGCAAAGCGGATGTTAGATTCCTCCACCAATACTGGGGGATTAGATTTTCGCAAGTTCCTTCAGAACTTAACCCCCAATCGCGATTGTGCTTCCAACAAAGGTTTATTATTATCGACGCAGTTACCGGACGATCTGGCGAGGGCATGTTGGAGATTGTCCGATATATTAGAATACATCGCATACGATGAACACGCGCAAACTTAATACCAAACTATCGGTTCGCCTAACGCGCAAGGTAGCGAACGCGTACTATAGCCCCCGCGGCTACTGGAAGGGACTCGCTGCCATCAAGAACCTCGCGGCGGCGACCAAGGTTTCAGAAAACGCTGTCAAGGAATGGCTCAAGAAGCAGGCCATCTGCAGATCTATTTACCCGCGCCTCACAATATTCCGCGCCCGAAATTCGACGTGCCGGTACCGAACCAAGTTCACCAAGCGGATCTCCTGTTTCTCCCTCACGATCGCGTCGGTCGTAAGACGTACAAGTACGCGCTGACAGTCGTTGACGTAGCGAGTCGTTATAAGGGGGCTGAGCCGTTGGCCACTAAAGAGTCTAAGGAGGTGGCTGAGGCTCTCTCCCGAATATATAAGAGGAGTCCTCTCAAATGGCCGAATCTTCTCCAGGTCGATCCCGGCCGCGAGTTCATGGGCGCGGTCTCTCATCTATTTTCTAAGCACGAAGTTTCTGTCCGACGCGGCCGCGTCAACATCCACCGGGACCAGGGGATCGTGGAACGCTTCAATCGAACCCTGGCTGAGAGACTGTTCGGACACCAATACGCTAAAGAACTTGTAGACCCTCATTCGCGATCGACCGAGTGGGTGGCCAGATTGCCCGCCGTGGTCTCCGCACTGAACGGAGAGGTGACCAGATTGATAGGTAAGAAGCCCGTAGATGCTATCAAGCTTAAAAGGGTGACGAGCGAGCCCTCTGCCGTCTCGCGCGGGCGACCCGTTGGTTTAGAGGAGCAACGGCTTCCATCAGATATTGACGTCCGGTACCTCTATCAACCGGGAGAGCTCGAAGGTGGCAGCCGCCGCGCGACTGATCCCGTGTGGTCTCTCAATGTATATCATCTAGATCGATCTATTACCAAGCCCGATGAGCCCGTGCTCTACTATTTGGATGATGGGCCATCTCGAGGGTTTGTTCGCGAAGAACTTCTCGCGGTGCCTTCTGACACTCAGCTACCCCCGGATCGTCAGAGTCTTTAGTATTCTCTCAGAGTTCTTTTTTTTATCTATCCTATAGGCTCGGTGTGTAACCCGTTTTCATCACTCTCCTCTTGTCGTAGTACGCCGAGAGTCCTAATTTTTGTTGACAGTACGTCTTCATCACCCCGTTAATCATTCGGAATCCCCTGTTCTCCGCCATATCCCTACCCCCTTCGAGAGCACTCTTATACCTTCCCCAAGTCAGATCGTTAGATCTCTTCGACATCCCCTTGGCCGAGTGCTTAGATTTTCCATCACCGCTCACGTAGTAACACTTGCTACACAGAGCGATGGCTCTATCCCCTTCGAATTCCAGCTTGAACAGTCCCGGAGTTCTGTTGCTCCACACGTCCCACGCCAACCACTCGGTCTTCTCCTTATTAAACTTTCTCTTCATATTCTTTCTCACCACCGCCGCCAGCGTCTTCTCCGACAGCGCGAAGTACATGCTGTCAGTGTCCATCTGTGTCAGTTCGAAATCTCCACGATCCACGTACTTGTCCAAGAAATCGTAGTAGAACTCCAGCATCCGGAGCTTGGCCAACTGGTAGACCGCTATGCCACACTGAAACGGTCTGTTGATCACCACTCGAGTCTTCCTGCTCGATATCTCGTAAGCCTCCCCAATCTCCTCCAGGTCTTCGAACCACGCCGACCTCAGTGCCCGATCGACAGTCTTCTCATCCTTCGTATATGTGGTGTTCAGGTGTCTCTCTTGTGCCTCTATCAGCTTGCCACAACACGCGTTGCCAACCAGTTTGAATATATCCGCCAACACCGCCTTGCTCTTGTCGACGTCCCCAGTCCGTCTAGCAGCGGTGACCTCTTTAGCGAACCATTGAAACGGTTTGCCGGGCGTGTAGTCTGTCACCCTATGCACCGCCTTGACGATCAGACCGTGCTCCAGATACCACTTTAGCAGCGGGGAGTATATGATCATCTTCTTGGCGGACATTGCCCCCACGAGCTTTCTCTGTCCTTCGACTCTTTTCCTACCGGTCCCGGCCAGGTAGTCCTTCATGTGCTGCGGAACCTCGTTCTCATCGACTTCTCGATTAACGAACAGCGGTGACATTTCCGAGAACTTGTCTCTCAACGTTTCAGGGACCTCTATATCCAACTCCGCAAATCCGAACCACTTTTCACTCCTGACCTCCCTCACGAAACGGTCTATATACGACTGTCTTTCCGGGTCGTCACACGTCCATATCTGCTCCTCACCACACGGCATGTCCTTCGACAGAGTAGATAGATATAGAGCATTGGCATCGTACCCCAGCACCGCCTTGCACATCTTCTCCTCCCGACTCCCCACCTGACCCCTGATCGTCGACCTTCCAGCCTCGCGTATCTGGAGAATACTATGGACGGACCACCGACCAATCCCTGCTTCATCATCTCGTAAGTTTCAGACTTCGGTGACCACAGCTCGGGCGTGTCCGCCTTCCCATCGATCGACCCGCGTAGTAGGTACTGAAGGGAAACACCGGGCAGAGACACAGCATCCTTGAGTATATCCACGCCTCTTCCCTTGTAGAACTCCGTCATTTTAGTCAGAGCCTCTAGGAACGGTCCTACATCCAAGTCGTTGTAGTGTTGCAACCATTCCTTGAACGTTTTCATCCCCTTTTCTCGGAATACCTTCTTACACTCTTTCCACTCGGACAACGACAGTAGGAACTCACCCTTCAACTTCGAGTACCACTCGGGATAGTCTGGCAGCCCCGGATGGTCGAGCTTGTCCGCGCTATCGAACCACTCGTACGGAAAGTGGGACTTTACCGTTTTACAGTCGTACGCCTTAACCCACCGGTCGTACGTGGTACCGGGTCCCAGATACTGGATGATGTCGAGAAATCTAAACTCCGGGGTAAACAGAAACATCATCGTGCTGGCTCTCTTTCCGACCATCACCTTATTCACGGTGGCCGCCAACTTCTCTACAAAGTACTGCTTGATAAGGTTCAGGTCGTACCTGCTACAGTTGAACCCCACCACCGGGACTTGGTCAATCCAAGAAATAATCTTTGCTTGCTGAGACTTCGATAACATATCTATGTCGGCCGGCAGATACTTCTTCCTAACCCCCTCCCTGATTGCCTTGCCTCTCATCTGCAGCTTGGTCACGAACTTCTCGACTAGCGTGTCGGGATCTCGTTCGCATAGGTGTGTGATCCCTTCATTGCATCGTATCCCCCAATGACACCGATATAGGAACGTGCTCGACCTCGAAGGTCAGGTCTTTGGTGGGTCGCGTGGTTTTTGACTTGTCGAGATACGCCTCGAAGTCGTAGACTATCTGGTGAGGGTACAGAGTCGTCTCCTCCTCGCGTGGCGATTGTGGATAGTAGGTATTAATTTTATCAAAATTATCATTCAACCACTCGCACTCCCACATCATCACCAGCTCGTAACCCGCCTTCCTTATCTTGGCGTCTTGAATTTTCGTCCTCTTGTACAGCGATCTCGCGTTACCTCTCATGCAATGCCTCGGACACCCGTGCCAGTAGCATCCGTGAAACTGAAACACGGTCTCGGTCTCGTGACAGTAACCGTCGACCGGATCACCGGCCACCCACCTCTCACCACCGTGACCGCAGTTGGCGTGATGTATGTGCTTTCCCACCCTCTCCTCTTCTCTGCTCAACCATTGAATCGACCTCACACTCGCTGACCCCTTAGGATAGAACGCCTTCTCGTAGGCCGACTATGGTCTCTCTACTACCCTCTTACCTGGACATGTCACCACGGTCTTCCCACCCATGCAGGTGGTCGCGTGCCTGCATGTTACACGACTTTGTGAACCGTTGTTGACATCCGGTGCACCCGTACTCGTTCGTCATCTTGCGGAGATTCGTTATGAGGAACGAGTGACCTCCAAACATTCCTATCGTCATTGTCTTCCCCCCAACCACGTCGTAATTTGCCGGAACCTTCATGAGGTACCACACTCCATCGGCGGTGGGCTCGTACACGCGAATACCCAGCTTGAAGCGCTCTTCGACCTTCTTAATATCGTCCAGGGGAATTCCCTGGCTACCCGGTCCGTTATCATGCCCGAGATATTCGCGAGCCAGAGCTCGTGCCTTCTCACAACAGCAGTCTGGTCTCTCTCCACGTTGGATGGCTATGCACCTAAACAGACACAAGTAGTCGTCGTACGTGTCGACGGAATACATTCCCTTTTTCTGTCTTAACCAGTCTGGGAGTTTTCCCGCTCCCATGAGAAGTTGTTGAGCGTCGATGATCATCTTCACCTCGACCGATATCCAACGAACGAAGGTCCATTTTGTGTTTGGTCTATCGACTTTGTCGATGTCCATTCGACCTTTCTCTCTATCGGATATCCAACTCTCGGCTTTGGCGATCTCGTTTATCCACGGACTGCCCTTTGATTGTTTGTGATAGATCATAGTAGCGTCGGTCTCTATGTTCCTAATACGATACGAGCACGAATACCTCAGGTAACATGCCGTGGTCATCTCTGGGCGAATTTTATTCATTATACGATTAGCGATCTCCCCGTCTACCCCCCTCTCGAAAGTCCATACTATCTTCCTCCTACCTCTATCAACAGTTTCCCTAACTTCGGCTTCTTCGGCGAGAATCCTGGGACCCTCCTCCACCAAAGCTCTGGCGATATCTCTCCTCTTCTTGGGTGGTCCCCCCCACCAAACCCTTGATAAATCTTATTGTAGTAACGCCTTGTATAGGGGTTTTCTACGTGCGCTGGGATCTTCTTTTACACGCTGCGCGTAAGCGGTGGCGCGCAGACTGGCCGTCGTCTCGTTCTCCAATTTCTCGGAGCGTTTTTCGGGGTCGGCGGGCAGTCGTCCGGTCGAAACCGCACGCCGCAGCCTCTCCTCGTAGACGACGGCTCGCGCGTCACTTATCCTATCTGCTATATCTTTCTTGTGTCTCAAACCTCTTAGGGAAATTCCCCAACTCTTAGCTTGCTCTCTCATTTGCTTTATGGTAGGCATTATACTGAGTATAACCAATATATTTTTTATCTTCAATAGGGTGTAAGTTTATATTTATTCGTAATAAATATATGACAGATTGTTGTATATATATACTGAGTATATGGATAACTTGTCTTTAATAGGGTGTCAGTATATATTTGTGACAGATTGCTGTAAAATATATAACTTATCTATAAGTATAACTTATGGATTTCTTATCTTCAATAGGGTGTCAGTTGTTATTTTATTCGTAATAAAAGTATGACAGATTGTTGTATATATATACTGAGTATAACATAGGGATTCTTATCTCTAATAGGGTGTATCTTCTCATGTCATAAATATATGGTCTCGCGGTAGTAGTATATAAGAGTCATAAATGATACCACCATCATGCTGTGGAAGGTGCCGCGCGTAGCTGGCACCTTCCATAGGTGATGGTGGTATCATTGTGACTCTTATATGCTACTGGTTTGGTAAGTAAGTGATTAAAGTCAACCATGTTTTACGAGTCCGCATGTACTTGGTCAATGCAAGGCTTGTGGCATGATTATATATATCTGCATGGGTTATTTGGTTTCCATGTTTAACACAATTTTAGATGTTTGCTAGATTTCCAATTTGTCTTTTCTTGTTTTTATTAATTAAACATGTTGCTACAATGTATCTACATTCAACACTGTACAAGATATTATAAATATATAGGACAATAGGTACATGTACAGATATACACCTATATAATTACAATGATTGGGAAGTATTCCAGTACTAAGGCCATGTGTAAATCCCACCCAGTAAGGATGTATCCGTGTCAAATTGTTAATAATGCAGCAATGTAATAGGCAATGTTTCGCAATCTGCAAAATTTGGATGGGTCATCAATATAATCAACGGCACACCACTATACGTACTTGATAAAGACGGTAGCCATCGGGGAACTTCGCCTCTGCAAATGGTAGAAGATTGTCAGTCAGGATCTTCTGATAGATCACTGAATCCATGATGCCGGTGAAAAGACAGCAGTCCGTCCTCCCACGGTACGAAATTCCAGCCCATATGAGCACCTAGAAATAAACAACACTACATGTAATATGGTTTTGCAATTATTTGAGAAAACATGAAATAGTATTGTCAATTTCATATTATCAGGTGATTTTGGCTACTAATTTCAAAATCTTAACACCATTAAACCTATTACATTAAATCTGAACTCCCACGGATTAAGTAAAACTATTGCGTAACTATTCCACCAATTTAAAAACCAAAATTATCCTGTCAAATTAATATGTAAATCCATTCCAAATTTCCAATGTAGATATGCAAATGAGGTATCACTATGGATGTCAACATTTATACAAAAGTTCTGAGCCTTTATTGAATTGATCGATGGTGTTTAATAGCCTGTATCTGTAAAGGAGGAAATTCCCAAAATTAGAACACAATATTTACATCAACATGATCAAGAATCTATATTCAGTTCCGAAGTTAGAATAACCCGACCTGCTGCCATGTCATAACCACACCAGTGTCACTTACATTTAGTACCGTCCCCTAGGAGTAATAGGATGAGTACTACACACACAGGTCTGTCAATCTTGCCATTAATGTCAATGATTTTGAACATGTACTCATGTCACATGCTTGATGCCATTCAAACGGTCACATTTCCAATAAATGCTCAACATTAACATTCGGTAAGATTAATGCAACCGGTAGTGTAATTACTTTTATAATGGGGTATAATCGGATTCGAATCAATAACATCGAGCCAAAATAGTACATGAGGGCCAAACCATGTAAATCAGGAAACTATTTTATTTTGCAAATCACATTCCCATCAACCGGTTGTGGCAAGAACGATACACAATGATACCATGAATTATTATATGACACATATAATCAGAATTGTAGATAATAATGGTAAAGCGACCATGATGAAAATCAGAAGAGATCTGAAACTGTAATGCAGCTATGAGTATCCAAGCCAGTGGGCCACCATCTTTAAGTTCATTTACCTTGTATGCATGTTTGGGCGTTGGAGCCTTCCGAGGCAAGTTCTGCAGTGCTGATTGCTGCTTGTAGAAGAAGAGCCGCCCAGAGGAGGACATCTCAATCGATGTCTCATCTGTAAATATGACGTTGGCAAAGGTCTCCCTCCGAAGTAAGGCCTCCAGGCACCAGTTCAGTCGGAAACGCTTGTTGACGTGGGAAATGAGCTGGCAATACTTCATCCGTCGTGATTGCCAGCCCAACGATTTCCGGTAGTACTTCAACCTGCTGATGGAGATGTGCAGCCGGAAGGTAGTGTCAAAGCGTTTCTGGAGGGCTTGTGCAGTCAGCTCTGGGTTGTCCTCCATCCACATGTCCAAGAACTGGAGGTGTACGTCTGTGACCTTTTGCTGGGCTGGCATGTCACTCTTACGTTGTCTGTCAAGAAATAAAATAAAAATGTGTTACTATTATATCAATTTCTTCCCGACAGTGTGGAGTGATTGGAAGATTATTAACCACATTCTGAAATGCCTGCTTACTATTTTCCCATGTGAATCATTTCCAAGATACAACTATTCTGGAATGTACCAACTGAAATGTTAACGTATTTCTTGAAAACTATTTATCATGTTTATTCTGTGAACATATTTTTTGTTGTGCAATGATCATACTTACGGTAATGAGATGTGGATAAAAGTGTAGATTTTGGCAATGCACATGATGCATTTAATATATATAAACAATGTAAAAATAGTTTGTATCACCTGCATAATAATTACATCCAGACAGCGTTGACACTGTCAGTAAATCAATTATTACTGAATGATTATATCTGTATAAATGGCAGTTGTAAATTGTAAATAGGGACTAATTATGAAATATTGTGTATTACATGTAATGGTATATAATCATTATGTCTGTCTATCACCCTGTACGCAAATTAACGCAAATATGTACGCATTTATTGGTGCATTTATTACAAGTGTGTAAATAAACATCGATCTTGAAAACCGCTATTACGGGGCATACATGTAGGACCGACTCTAGTTTATTAACAGCGATTAATAGGATTTACAGTCAAAATGCCCCAAGTCAAATCGCCCCCAGTCAAAACGCCCCCGAATTGGTCAAAACACCCCCATCAATTAGTCAAAACACCCCCATTTTGGTCAAAACACCCCCTATTTGGTAAAAACGCCCCCATCTTCAAATGTTTATTGTTAAATAATTAACTTTTTCTGGTGGTTTTTATGGGTGATTTACTATACTATACTATTTTCATTTCAGGTACATGTACGCGTTGTGTACGAAGAATGTGTGTACGGGAAGAATTATGGCGACGATATTATTGTATAATTTCTGAATTATTTCTTAATGTGTAAATTTGTGTTTTCTTTGCGTATGTGTATTTTTGAGTGTATTTTGCGTGTTCAATGTCAATTATTGCATAATACATCAGTTGATTTTGTTATTGTATTTCTATTAGCATGATTAAATGATGTAATTATGTATTGGCGTGTGCATGTTTGTGCGTGTTCTGTGTTATTATCCCGTTGATAGGCACCTGTGTTCACACTTATTTAACCACTTTTATCCCGTTAATCACGTAATTGATAATCCTACATTACACCCAACAATAACGATCTATTAACATGCATTACTAGTAAAGTACAAGCGTACACCGGTCTTTAAGTATTCATAATTAGCACATTCCACCTGAATCAACTTAATTGGCCTGGCACCACGACATCACAACTACACATTGGTTGGGCCACCGCACCCACGTCCTTTTCTCCGTATATTCCCATTCCAACCAAATTTCATCAGGTTGCCCGCCGATCCTGATATGCGGAACGAACAACATTATCTAAGAGTCGTTTCAAATAAGGACATATCATTAAAAATGTTATCAAGCTAACAATTATTATCAGCCCTGTGGCAACTTGTGGTACATACATAACGCCACAATTGTATCTATGTGTAAATTATATTAACATATGCAAATTTTGGATGTTTTGTTTAAACAAATGTTATATTAATTGCTTGTCCTAACATATTTGGAAAAGCGGGTTTACTTACTTTGAAGCTGGCCGTCACCATTTTAAGAGGGATATTTTAACTAGTTTTCTTTACGATTTTTAAATATTTTTTGCACATTTTGGTCTCCGTGCTCGCGTTCTAGATTAAAGTAGTTGTTATCCCTTGCTAGGGCCTCGTTGAAGTCTGGCGGGGAATACGTTTCTTATTTTTACATGACGCATTTATATCGTTATAGCTATTTTTCAACTGTGTATGCCATGTAACTATATTGTTTTAACATACTCCAACTCCATTATTTTAGTTCTCATGTTCATGCATTGCTTGTTATATTTTACATGTTGTAATTATCTTATGCTTTTACCTTACATGTAACTATTTTTGGAATGGTGGCCCGTATAGTTTTCGAACTTGTGGCCACCATAAATAAACTTACCACAACAACAACTTAATTGATAATCCTACGATTTATTATTTATTATTGGGCTACCTCAAAAGACCATTAATCAAAACTGTGATAAATTCATAAGCAATGAAGCCATATACATGTAAGCACCACGAGTTTGGTTTGCTTTACCACTCTTACTAGTTAAGATGTCTGAACGTTACCCGTGCATTGACTGTAGGAAACACGTTCGTAGGAACCAACATGCAGTTCAGTGCGAGAACTGCGAAGTATTGCAGCACAGGTCCTGTGACACTGGTAAGTGTAATGATATACAGTAAGTATTTGAGTCTGGTTCTGACAAACCTACCTTATCTAAATGTTTGATATGCGATAAATTAAATGTCCATCGAAAGTACGTCGACATTCGGCGAAAATGGCAAAACTACATTATATATTCATCATCATCCACCAAAGTCAAAATGCCCCCTAGTTAAAACGTCCCCAATTTGACTAAACCACAATCAAACAGGTCAAGTTTATCGAAAAAACAGACTTGTTTATCATGTTAAAAAGGCTCATACATGTCCACTGAATTACTGTACAAATACAATTAATAATGACAAAATAAAATCGTATTTAACAAAAATAAAATATGGGGGTGTTTTTTGGGGGTGTTTTGACCAAATATGGGGGTGTTTTGACCAAATATGGGGGCGTTTTGACCAAAATTGGTACGTTTTGACTTGGGGGCGATTTGACTTGGGGGCGTTTTGATCTGCTTCCGATTAATAGACATGGAATTCTAGTCTAGCGCCAACGGTGAGGTCCTCTCAAAGACACCAGAACAGCAAACCCTGTCGTGTTGTTTGATAACCGTTAACGGACTTCAAACTTCTACATATCTCCGATGCACTCTGACCAAGACCATGGAAATGAATAATTTCATTCTTCATTTCTAACGAATACATTCTGCCAGTTGACGCCATGTTGGATTGTTGGAAAAAAGGAGCGCACTCGTTTCAGACCGGGTGTGTAAAGTGTTTACATCGAAAATAGAAAGGAAACGAATATTTCGTACATGACTTTGTTGTTTTTTTCTGCCAATTTAGGCGACGGTATGTGTAGGTAACATGGACGTAAACATTTTTTAATTTAAATTCCACCTATATCAGGCTGTTTTTGTCGATAAACTAAAGGAAAATAATGGAAAATAGCCTGCTATTGGAATCCATCGGTACGGCGAAACCTTGACCGCTAGACCGCAGCAGAGACCGCGTTTGGTACGCGTAACGCTAAGTTTTTACCGCAAATAGCGAAAGAATGACCGCACAAACGGTATCGCGAAAGAATGACCGCACAAACTGGACCGCGAATGAATGACCGCACACACGGTATTGCGAAAGAATGACCGCAAAAACGGGACCGCGTTTGGACCGCAATTAGACTGCAATTTCAGAAGTGAAGAATTGCAATTCTAGGACCGTTGGATTGCAATTCTTGGTAAGAGAATCGCAGGCGGGAGTGTAGGAGAACTGTACAATGCTTATTATTAGTTTACATTTAATTCTAAAGACCTCATTTTCGCACGAGTTTTAACGTGAAGGTATTATCTGTAAGATCTATTGTGCCAGAGTGCCGAATGGCAGATTTCGCTCGCCTTATATACCCATGCATGGTCACAGTGGCCAAAAATTGGTCGCTTGGCCAATTATTGGCCATTCTGGCCCGATATTGGCCATTATGGCCCAAAATTGGCCATTTGGCCAAAAACGGGTGACTGGCCAGGAATTGGCCACTTGGCCAAATATTGGCCATTTGGCCAAAAATGGGCCATTTGGCCAGAAACTGGCCATATGGCCAAAAATGCACGAGCCGGAAATGACATCAAATTATGTAAATGACATCACAGATTATATTCTTAGTGACGTCAGCAGATACGAATTTGTCATTTAATTTGATCAAATAAACATCGGAAACTGACAGATAACACTTCAACGGGGAATGTAAAACACAATTAATACATAATATATAAAATATGTACTAGAACAATGTTATCGTGTGTACGCTTAATCTTTAGCGGCATGATAAACTCCTTTACGCAAATTTACAAAGACAAACAATCCCACAATTCAGGAATAAAAATGGCGGACAGTAAGATCAAAATGTTAGGCACTGACAGAAAAGTTACATTTTCGACCACAATAGCGGCTACAGGAATTGTTGGATAAAGTTATTTAGCGAAACGAGAGCACAAAACCTACGTCAGATTATAGTCTTAGTGACATTGTGTACACACGTTAACATAGCGAGTAAACTTGCGACAATGTTGGATTCTGGATTTGACAAAGACATGTAGTGGATCACGAGGACCCGAGGACGAATCGGCCCGAGGACGAAGTTGCCGGGCTCTGTCCCCGGCCAGATAACCACTACCGTGCGGGGACGTTTCGGACCAGGGCCGAACAAGCGGAGGCGGGGGTCACGTGGGGTTGTAATTTCCGCCATCTTGACAGTCAACACCACGAGAATTAGCACAGACAATTGGGCGTATTTAGATATAGTAGAAGTAAGAACGGCCCAACGGGAGCAAGTATGAAGGGGAGAGTTCCGAGTAAACTGGACGCATTTGTGCGATGTGTGGAGGAGTGACATTATTACCGCGACCAATCAGAAGCCTTCCAGAAAATGTTACGCGGAGAGATTTCATCGCGAGGTCGAAGTCCGCCAAGGTCAAAGCCAACTTCAAGGTCGGCAAGTCCTGTAATGGAAACACTGTCACTCTCAAAGAACGATAAAAAGGCCACGGCTCAATACGAGGCTATACTACGGGTGATGGAGGAGGAACGCGACTACTACAAGAAGGAATACGAAACCCTCAAAACTGTCAAACACTCGTCATCCGCGAGGGCCACACCCACAAAGGGCCTGTCTAATGACGTCGAGATCGTAAAGTTGACACGGGAGTGGGACGAGATGCGAGCACTCCTGGACAAGTTTGAGCGACACAAGGTGGAGATACAGGCGAATGTTAAAGTGCTAACAGGGGAACGCGACAAACTCAACCGCATGTACGAGGAGACTAAAGACGAGCTCCACAAAGTGTGCCGCGAGCTGGTTCGGTCTCCCAAGTCTCCTAAGACGTCGCTGGCGGCCCATGTAGTGCTGCGTCGCGTCGAGAACGAGAGAGACGATGCGATCTCTGACCTCCGTAGAATGAACACGGAGCGCGACAGTCTACGTGAGAGGCTCAAGATCGCCACAGAAGCGTCTCTCCGAAAAAGGTGAACTGGAACAGAAGACCTGGAATCCATGTTGCAGCAGGTGCGCACACTCCCCTCCTTGATCATAAAGTGGGGGGGAGTGTAGTGGATCACGAGGACCCGAGGACGAATCGGCCCGAGGACGAAGTTGCCGGGCTCTGTCCCCGGCCAGATAACCACTACCGTGCGGGGACGTGTCGGACCAGGGCCGAACAAGCGGAGGCGCGTGTCCGAGCGGAGAGTGACATCCTGGCGGGAAAACGGGGGTCACGTGGGGTTGTAGTTTCCGCCATCTTGACAGTCAACACCACGAGAATTAGCAGAGACAATTGGGCGTATTTAGATATAGTAGAAGGTGAGGTAGAAACACTTTAGACAGGTGCGTGAATTGAAGACAACACGCGGAGCTGGATAAGAACTGACAGACATGATTCTTAACATGCGTGCATGGTCTGTGGGTACAATTCCAGATCATATCACGTATGTTTTCATTTCACGTCTTGTCAAAGCAGCACACATAAATAACGTTGATATTCTACAAGGTACCAGTCCACCAAGATTTTAGAATTTTTTAGCAATTCTTGGCCGAGTGAGCACTTCCGCAAGTTTTTTTCTCAGATATCCTCTTCATATATTCACAGAGGCTGTTTGCTGTATACACCTGTTACATTATATGTCAAGAAACTTTAGTAGCTACACAAATCAAATTGGCATACAGCTAAGAGCATTTATAATGTGTGAAAGTTAGCATGTGGTGGTCAATTTCTGCACTTATTCCGTCATGGCCGCTGGACTAAAGGCGCCAGAAAGCTATGTGACGTGCGGAGTTTGCACCAACAAATAATGTGTGAATCAAGTCTACATGTATACCTGCCCACACTGATCATAGTCTGTACTGGTACTGAATGTTTTGTTTTCGAGCCACAAACCTCTGTTTCAGACTGTTAAAATGGCGCCCCAAACAACAAACACACATTTCGAGCGGAAGATGCGTACAATTTTAATTTTAATATGCTCACTAAATGGCCCAAATCACAGTTTGGCACATAATTTTACAAATACTTGCTTTTGTCAGGTGAAAATAGCATAGGATGGGGAGTATTTAATTGTAAGTAACATTCAATCGCCACAGACAGGCAGTTTTGGAATATTCAGTAAAAAGACCATAGGCAAACTACGAAACTAAGCCTTTTTCAGGTGGACTGGTACCATTAAGATTTTTTTTTCCATAAAATTGTATACACTAATCTGCTTTTCACAGAGAGTGTATTCAGGTTGAAGCAAAACTATGCAAAAACTATACCGTCTGGAGAAATATCAGACACACAGCGGTCATTTTCATTCGAGACACTTGTGCGGCCGAAATGACTCCTTACTGCATTTTCTCCGTTCTGCGACTCCTTGTAAACAGGGATCAATCACACAGCACATGTGTGAAGTACAGAGTCACTTTAGTTTGTGCCTACCTAATACACTATACCTGGTGCAGCAGTCCAACCAATAGCAGCAATTCTACTGGACAGTGAGTGGTGATTTACTCTGTACAGCACTCGCTCGACTCGGACGACAAGATTTCCCGCGGGTCGAAACGCACAATTCTAGGCTCCAACTTCACAACGGGTTCCGCTTGTCGGTTAACTGCAATGAACAAAATAGATACGCGTCTTGGTATTTAGCAAGAAAAGATTGGTTGGTTAGCGGTCATTATAAGCAACATCGACAGTTTACACGATCAACATGTGGGCCGAAAGCATAGCGCTCGAAATCGGCTTTATGCACAATCAAGGAAACTTGAAAATATGTCAACAATTTATGGGAAATGGCCTATATTTAAATAAAAGTAGGCCATATTTATTGCAATAACACAGTTTACTTAAACATCAGTGACGTGTGGCTGCTCCAAGATGATGTATGTTAGGTATCCGACGAACAAGTGCAGATGTGGACGACATACGCTATGCCGAAAGCTACAGCTCCCTGCCTGACCCCTGCGGGTGACCGTATATTTTAGAATACCCAGCCTAGCACATTCACACGGCAGCGGTGTAGAGAGAAAGAAGTGTCATTTGGAACACTACATTGACTCGCGCAAACAAAATGTACCAACGCACACAATAAAGTGAAATTCGACATTACAGCGCGCAAAAATCAATACGTCGATTTCGCCAACTGACGACTATATCCCGATAAAACGATCGCTTACGGAGAGGCGGCAAGACTTTCTGATGAAATGGGACAACATTTGAAGCGCCACAGGGTCATCAAACACTTTCCAAGAACAATAAACACTCCTTTAGATAATAATAATAAACCTGTTTTCTGCTTAAGGTACCAGTCCACCAAGATTTTAGAATTTTTTAGCAATTCTTGGCCGAGTGAGCACTTCCGCAAGTTTTTTTCTCAGATATCCTCTTCATAATATTCACAGAGGCTGTTTGCTGTATACACCTGTTACATTATATGTCAAGAAAACTTTAGTAGCTACACAAATCAAATTGGCATACAGCTGGAGCATTTATAATGTGTGAAAGTTAGCATGTGGTGGTCAATTTCTGCACTTATTCCGTCATGGCCGCTGGACTAAAGGCGCCAGAAAGCTATGTGACGTGCGGAGTTTGCACCAACAAATAATGTGTGAATCAAGTCTACATGTATACCTGCCCACACTGATCTCAGTCTGTACTGGTACTGAGTGTTTTGTTTTCGAGCCACAAACCTCTGTTTCAGACTGTTAAAATGGCGCCCCAAACAACAAACACCCATTTCGAGCGGAAGATGCGTACAATTTTAATTTTAATATGCTCACTAAATGGCCCAAATCACAGTTTGGCACATAATTTTACAAATACTTGCTTTTGTCAGCTGAAAATAGCATAGGATGGGGAGTATTTAATTGTAAGTAACATTCAATCGCCACAGACAGGCAGTTTTGGAATATTCAGTAAAAAGCCCATAGGCAAACTACGAAACTAAGCCTTTTTCAGGTGGACTGGTACCCAAGCTGTGTGGTGAAAATGAAAGTTCATTCAGCGTGGTTTGTAACTAAAGCATCCAGGTAAGTTACCTAAATGTGCCGGAGCATATCAGTATGAACTATAAATAACATTTACAGGTGGATACACAGCCAACAAGTGCACATCCCAGTACTGTTACCTTGGCCCGCCATGTTATATATACAGTCCCAGTTGCATAGGCTTACTAGATGGGGATAACGTTTATCAGTACCGAGAGTGGAGCCCCTACTACGCCAGGTGCTACAAGGTGAGTAACCACTAAAAGTATAATTAACACTGACTGAAGCACATACTACGCCAGATGCTACAAGGTGAGAAACCACTAAAATTATAATTAAAAGTAACTGGAGCCCCTACTACGCCTGCTGATGTTACAAGGTGAGAAACCACTAACAATATAATTAACACTAACTGGAGCCCCTACAACGTCAGGTGAATCGTCTTGTTTTGTGTCATTTTATCGCAATTCGTTGCCGGTCAATAGCGTGCCGTTATTGACAATGTTTAACCAATCAGCAACGTAGCACCACGTCACGTGGGGCTAATATTAACATTCGTATATAAACGCAATACGTTGAATGGGTTATACCGTTATGAATTTATGGTAAATATATAATGTTTTAATTAACTGAATGATGCTTCATGAACCGCAAACCCATTGAGTAAACGTTTCATACATGAATCATACAGACCGATAAGTGGCATCCATTAAGTTTTAAACCGTTTGAGCCATGATAACTGATACAATCGTGTAAATATAATCTTCGACAATGCCATAGTCCGCGGATTCAAACAGTTCTCGAGAGCCACGGCGAACGTTTACCTAAGGCTGGACATGGTCGAACGTTATTGTTACATTTCAGTCGGAAATATCGTGCAATTTGAGCATTTATGCAGTACTTTCGGTACTTTGATAATATGCTCAATTCAAACAGCTGATTTAACCATACACAGTCCTGGGCCGCAGTACACGTCGCGTGTTGCAGCCGTATCAATTTCAAAAGTTCAATGCGACCGTTATGAGCTGGTCTGGTGACGTAATGGCTCGTTCTATTAATGTCATGAGACACATGCATTACGTAGGGGTTGGCTTGACCCCGGAATGAGCATTGTCTACAGCCATGGTCAGACAGCGCGCACTGTTCGTTTGAACACGGCTGTGGGTGGTGTCCAACAACGGAAGTCATGTAACGATACATACTTATTACATTAGTAGTCATGTTATCTAAATTAAAATAATACAGCAGTCCAAATTTAGTTGATTCTGCAACGAAACAATAGAAGCAGCCTAAAAACACGCACTACTTTTACGAACTATAATTTACCACATTTATATGAATGTACTTACAAGTTGGTGATATCTTGCCTTGTGTAAATAGATAAATGGATATAAGTAAGTTTATATAGACTAGATTTGTGCTGTAGTACAAATAAGCAGACTCTGTAATGTGGCATAAACACATGGATTACTTTTACGAACTACTTATATGACAATTATATCGCATATGAATATCTGTACATTGTTGGTGTTTTCTTACCTACAAGGAGCGACTTGTTGAAACTGGAGAATGCCCGAAAGAGAATGGTCCCCAATTGTTTCACCCGAACCTACGAGAATGCGTGCCGCTGGATATGATACCACAGGAGAATGGGGGAACCATGCCAGACTGCAGGTCAGCGTACACCAAACGCGTGAATACAATATAGGCCACCGCCATTGCTTTTCATATATGAGACACGCCATGTGATTTTGTACCTTCGGACATCTGCGTAATTTCATGAAATACTTTTGCAAAATGTACAATATTTTCCAAAGATGACATTAAAAGTTAACAAACTTTTGTCAACTTTTGACTATTTATAAAATATTTTGTAAATTGTGTAAACGTATTTAATGAAATTACACATGTACGAAGGTACAAAATCACATGGCGTGTCTCATATGTGGCTTTGACGGGATACAAGTGGCGTGTGGGGTTTTTGACTAGTGTGATAAAATAGCACACTTCTGTAGCCTGATAACGATCTATATTGCTATCGTGACAGGCTTAATTGATGGAATAGCGAGCATTGCAGATGCAGATAAGGCTCGTATTGATGTTGCATTTGTTTTAGCTTAATACTCATTGACCTTCAAAAGTGGAAGTACAAACTTCGCAAATGACGTCTCTGATGGCGCGACAAACCAACAATGTTTTGACGTTGACATCATTATGTTTCAAACGGCATTAGCAGCGTCGGTTGCTCACTAAATCACTATAATTGTTAAAATGCGCTCCCAGTCAGTAATATGAAGTCCATGCAATGAATAAGGGGCCGTTTCACTAAACTTCGTGCGAACAAAATGTTCGTAAGTGCAAACTAATGATAATCTGTAAGTTTCACATTAACAATGTATCCTTGCAAACAATTATTGGATTTACATTTATTGAGCATAGGCTGCATGTTCAGTCTATGCTCAATATGTATTGTTAGAATTAAAGCTATTTTTCTTCTCGGTTGAGATTTTCAACTCGATGCGAAAATAGTCAATGGCATATTCTCCCTCCCCCTCCCCCCTCTAGATCCGCCCCTGACATGTACTGGATATCTGCTTTCTGCTATTTTACAGTGTGAATGCATGTGATAAACAGAATGTCACAACCCGTTTCCATTTGATAAGGGATTTATAAAACTCGTCAGCAATTTCATGCACCTCGACAGAGGCTCTGTGCATAAATAATGCGTGACTCGTTTCATAAATCCAATGAAAACTCGTTTGAGATCCTATATAATATCGAAAATTCACCGAACACCTTGAGACGACCCAAAAACAAAAATCTGAACTAGTGATCGAAACAAATTCTTGGTGTATTCCTACCTGTAGTGGTTTGCCAGACGGCTTACACGCCGACGACCTGGGACGCTGTGACCAGTACACCGTATGTAAGGACGAAAAGGCTGTAGACACAATCAAATGCGACGACGGCCTCGTTTTCGATTTGTATACGGAAATCTGTGTCCCATTTGAAGCCTCGTGTACGCAGTCGCCATGTGGAAATCCGGAGACGTGGTGAGTATGGTGGCTCATTCCTGCCATCCACATAGAGCGAACATTTCTTAAAGCTTATCGTTTCTTTCAACGCATCTTTTTGACATCGTTTTCGTTGTTTTTAATTTAAAAAAACAACAACATGTTTTCGTTGGTTTATTCTGTATAGTGAGCACTCGTACACTCCCGCCTGCGATTCGCTTACCAAGAATTGCAATCCAGCGGTCCTTGAATTGCAATTCTTCCCCTCTGGAATTGCAGTCTAATTGCGGTCCAAACGCGGTCCCGTTTTTGCGGTCATTCTTTCGCGATACCGTTTGTGCGGTCATACTTTCGCGGTCCAGTGTGTGCGGTCATTCTTTCGCTATTTGCGGTAAAAACTTACCGTATCATCGTATAGTACAGTTTGTTTACATTATCAGTGATTATACAAACGTACTATACGAATATTATACAAACATACGATATCCGTTCGTATATACATGATATACGATATATCCGTACGGATATGGTATGAATATAAAGTGGGTGACCTGTGGTTAAAATATACCGATGCATCGGTTCATTTCGAATGTAAACATCCGGTTTTCATTTCGATCATCTGCCACAATTTTAAGTTTTTCAAAATGAATAAATTTTCAGTTTTAAGATACAGAAACAATATTTAAAACTGAGGATTGTGAAGTACTGTATCACAGTACATATACATGTGTGTTCAATATACAGTAATTCATCACTGTACTCCGAACCACCGCCGGGGACACAAAACAATGATCCCCCACGCACACCAGCCATCTACATTTGGCGTCCTAAAAGTTCCGGTCTATATCCAACAGTGGGAACAATGTGTATCACCACCACCACCAGTTTTTGTCTATGACTACACTACACCCCCACCCCCCGACCAGCACTTCTGACTGTAACGCAGGATGACGTGGCCGACTGATCAAGTGCTAAACTAGTCCTGGTGCGATGACCGACTGATCAAGTGCTATACTAGTCTTGGTGCGATGGCCGACTGATCAAGTTCTAAACTAGTCATGGTGCGATGGCCGACTGATCGAGAGCTATACTAGTCCAGGTGCGATGGCCGACTGATCAAGGGCTAAACTTGTCTTGGTGCGATGGCCGACTGATCAAGTTCTAAACTAGTCCTGGTGCGATGGCCGACTGAGCAAGGGCAAAACTAGTATTGGTGCGATGGCCGACTGATCAAGTTCTAAACTAGTCCTGGTGCGATGGCTGACTGATCAAGGGCTAAACTAGTCTTGGTGCGATGGCCGACTGATCAAGTTCTAAACTAGTCGTGGTGCGATGGCCGATTGATCAAGTTCTTAACTAGTCCTGGTGAGATGGCCGACTGATCGAGTGCTATACTAGTCCTGGTGCGATGTTGGCCGACTAATCAAGGGCTAAACTAGTCTCAGTGCGATGGCCGATTGATCAAGGGCTACACTATTCCTGGTGCGATGGTCGACTGATCAAGTTCTAAACTAGTCCTGGTGCGATGGCCGACTGACCAAGTTATAAACTAGTCCTGGTGTGATGGCCGACTGATCAAGTTCTGAACTAGTCCTGGTGTGATGGCCGACTGATTGAGTGCTATGCTAGTCCTGGTGCGATGGCCGACTGATCAAGTGCTAAAGTAGTCCTGGTGTGATTGCCGAATGATCTAGTGCTATACTCGGCATGGCCGACTGATCACGTGCTATACTGGGCATGGTGAGAGGGCCAACTGATCAAGTGCTATACTGGGCATGGTGCAATAGGCGACTGATCAAGCGCTATACTAGCTATGGTGCGATGGCAGACTGATCAAGTGCTCTACTAGTCCTGGTGCGATGGCCGACTGATCAAGTGCTATACTCGGCATGGCCGACTGATCACGTGCTATACTGGGCATGATGAGATGGCCAACTAATCAAGTGCTATACGTACTGGGCATGGTGAAATACTACATTCCCGCCTGCGATTCACTTACCAAGAATTGCAATCCAGCGGTCGTTGAATTGCAATTCGTCCGCTCTGAAATTGCAGTCTAATTGCGGTCCAATCGCGGTCCCGTTGTTGCGGTCATTCTTTCGCGATACCGTTTGTGCATTATTTCTTTCGCGGTCCAGTTTGTGCGGTCATTCTTTCGCGATACCGTTTGTGCGGTCATTCTTTCGCTATTTCTGTTAAAAACTTACCGTATCATCGTATAGTACAGTTTGTTTACATTATACAAACGTACTATACGAATATTATACACAAACATACGATATCCGTTCGTATATACGATATATCCGTACGGATATGGTATGAATATACAGTGGGTCATCGTGCGGTTAAAATATATCGATGCACCGGTTCATTTCGCATGTAAACATCCGGTTTTCATTTCGATCATCTGCCACAATTTTAAGTTTTTCAAAATGAATAAATGTTCAGTTTTACGATACAGAAACAATTTAAAACTGATGATTGTGAAGCACGGTATCACAGTGCATATACATGTGTGTTCAATACAGTAATTCATCAGTAATTCATCATTGTACTCCGCAACACCGCCGGGGACACAAAACAATGATCCCCCACACACACCAGCCATCTACATTTGGCGTCCTAAAAGTTCCGGTCTATATCCCACAGTGGGAACAATGTGTATCACCACCACCATCAGTTTTTGTCTATGACTACACTACAACAGACCCCCCCCCCCGACCCACCACTTCTTGTCTTGTAAACGCAAGGATGACGGTGGCCGACTAATCAAGTGCTAAACTAGTCCTGGTGCAATGGCCGACTGATCAAGTTCTATACTAGTCTTGGTGCGATGGCCGACTGATAAAGTTCTAAACTAGTCTTGGTGCGATGGCCGACTGATCAAGTTCTATACTAGTCTTGGTGCGATGGCCGACTGATAAAGTTCTAAACTAGTCTTGGTGCAATGGCCGACTGATCAAGTTCTAAACTAGTCGTGGTGCGATGGCCGACTGATCGAGTGCTATACTAGTCCTTGTGCGACGGCCGACTGATCAAGGGCTAAACTAGTCTCGGTGCGATGCCTGACTGATCAAGGGCTAAACTATTCCTGGTGCGATGGTCGACTGATCAAGTTCTAAACTAGTCCTGGTGTGATGGCCGACTGATCAAGTGCTATACTCGGCATGGCCAACTGATCACGTGCTATACTGGGCATGGTGAGAAGGCCAATTGATCAAGTGCTATGCTGGGCATGGTGCAATGGGCGACTTATCAAGCGCTATACTAGTTATGGTGCGATGTCAGACTGATCAAGTGCTCTACTAGTCCTGGTGCGATGGCCGACTGATCAAGTGCTATACTCGGCATGGCCGACTGATCACGTGCTATACTGGGCATGGTGAGATGGCCAACTGATCAAGTGCTATACTGGGCATGGTGCAATGGGCGACTAATCAAGCGCTATACTAATTATGGTGCGATGGCAGACTGATCAAGTGCTCTAATAGTCCTGGTGCTATGACCGACTGATCAAGGGCTAAACTAGTCCTGGTGCGATGGCCGACTGATCAAGTTCTATACTAGTCCTGGTGTGATGGCCGACTGATCAAGGGCTACACTAGTCCTGGTGCGATGGCCGACTGATCAAGGGCTAAACTAGTCCTGGTGTGATGGCCGACTGACCAAGGGCTAAACTAGTACTGGAGCGATGGCCGACTGATCTAGTTCTATACTAGTCATGGTGAGATTGCCGGCTGATCAAGTGCTAAACTAGTCCTGGTGGCTGGTGCGATGGCCGACTGATCAAGTTCTAAACTAGTCCTGGAGCAATGGCCGACTGATCAAGTTCTAAACTAGTCCTGGAGCGATGACCGACTGATCAAGTTTTAAACTAGTCCTGGTGCGATGGCCGACTGATCGAGTGCTATACTTGTCCTGGTGCGATGGCCGACTGATCAAGGGCTAAACTAGTCCCGGTGCGATAGCCGACTGATCAAGTGCTATACTAGTCCTGGTGTGATGGCCGACTGAACAAGTTCTAAACTAGTCCTGGTGCGATTGCCGACTGATCAAGTGCTATACTAGTCCTGGTGAGATGGGAAACTGATCAAGTTTTATACTAGTCCTGGTGCGATGGCCGACTGATCAAGTTCTAAACTAGTCCTGGAGCGATGTCCGACTGATCAAGTACTAAACTAGTCCTGGTGTGATGGCCGATTGATCAAGTTCTAAACTAGTCCTGGTGTGATGGCCTACTGATCAAGTGCTAAACTAGTCCTGGTGCGATGGCCAACTGATCAAGTGCTAAACTAGTCTTGGTGCGATGGCCGACTGATCAAATCGCATGCCATAATAACTAGATGGCCATGGCCTGCATGTCGTGCCCGCCGAGGCATTTGATAGTACAAACAATTTTTTTTTATTGCAACAAAGCTTTAGCCCGTCGACGTAAAAACGGGCCGCACCCGCCGAGGCTTTGATAGTATACCCAAAAACTTTAACTAAAAACACTTTAACCAAAAACTTTATCCTGAATGCACACCAATGTGCCAACTATATCGCTCTGTCTGCAAGCGGGCCCAACAAAAACGTTAAGGGAAATTTCAAAGTAATTTGACCGTGACATTGGGCACATATAAATAATAATGAAAATATGGGTGAAAAATGCACCGTATGTGAAGTTTCGAGTGAATTGGTGAAGCGGTTTCAGAGATATAGTGTTCTTAAAGGTACATGCCCACTCAGTAGGCACAAAATGTTCTTTATATCAGAGACATCATCTGAGACATTTACGGGCAAAATAAACATTAATTCACCATTAATACACATATTTATTGGCATTATTATACATTTTATATTAGACGTAAATTTTCCACACTTGCTATTCAGGGGCGGATAACCGTGTTTCCTTAAAATGTTACCAAGACATTACTATTTATTTTTTGATGTGCAATGATCATACATGTACTTTATAATCTGTCGAAAACATTATTTTTTCAGGGAAACACATTTAATTAGTATCAGTAATTAAAAAATATCATGCCCCATTTGCCTATGAAAATAGCCTGATATCACCGCGTGTCACTATCAGTGAAATAAACATTACTAAATGATTATATCCATATAACGGGCACTCGTAATGTTTAGAACTGGTGGAATAGTGACAAAATTATACACTTATTTAATTCCTACAAATAACTGAGAATACACATAACATTAATTGTTGTGCCTACTGAGTGGGTATGTACCTTTAATTAGCATAAATTATTAAAAACAAGAAATGCGTCTGTCGAATGCGGATGCCACCTGCAGCATATTTGAGAAACTGTGACAAAGTGGTTAACCGAAAAGTGTGACGGACAGACGGACGGACGGAAGGACGGTCCAAACACTATATGCCACCCGTTTCTTCGAAACCCGGTGGCATAAAGATATCATGCCTCATTTGAATATGAAAATAACTTGATACCACTGCTAGTCATTATCAGTAAAATAAATATTACTAAATAATTATATATGGATAGCGGGAACACATAATTTTTAGAACTGGTGGAATAGTGACACAATTATACACTTATTTAATTGCTATAAAGAACAGTTTGTGCCTACTGAGTGGGCATGTACCTTTAAAAACTTTAACCTTAAATCAAAAAAATTTAACCGGACGCACGAAGTGACGTACATATGGATGTACATACGTATGTAGGCCAATGTGACAACTATATCGCACTGTCCACATGCAGGCATGTCAAAAACTTTGAGGTAAATTTCAAAAGTTAATTTTACCTTGATATTGGGCACAGGGGTTGCAGGGGTTGAGCATAGAATGAAAATATGGATGATGATAAACACACATGTGAAGCTTCGAGTGAATTGGCGAAGCTGTTTCTGAGATATAGTGTTCTTAAAAACTTTAACCTACGGTAAATAAAAACCAGATGGCCATGGCCGCATGTTGAGCCCACCGAGGCATTTGATGGTGTCCGAGTATATTTATTTGAAGTTTGAATTAACGTATGTAAAAGCTTTAACGCAAATTTGAAAGTCATTTGTGACCTTGATCTTGGCATGTGGGTCCGCATGCTTAAGGGCTATAATATGAAAATATGGATGATAATAAAGAATTATCTGAAGTTTGAAGCAAATCTGGGTAAGTGTTGTGGAGATATAAGGTATGCAACAACTTTAACAAAAATTTCAAAGTCATTTGACCTTGGGGCACAGGGGCCGCATGAGTGGGACACACAATGAATATATGGATGATGACTAATAAGCAGTTGATGTTTCAAGTCAATGTAACTTAGGATATGGTATTTAAAAACATACACCGATTTCGGACGGACTGACGCACGAACGTCATTGTGATCACTAAGTCTCGCTTTCCGCAAGCAGGCTCTGCAAAAAAAATACAGATGGACGTCAATGTGCAGACTATATCGCAATGTCCGCAGGCGGTCGCGACAACAATTGTCCAACCCCTTTTTAAAGGTGCAAGCCCACTCAGTAGGCTAAAAATGCTCTTTATGGGAATTAAATAAGTGTATAATTGTCACTATTCCACTAGTTATAAACATTACGAATGCCCGCTATACAGATATAATCATTTGGTAATATTTATTTTAATGATAGTGACGCGCGGTGGTATCGGTATTTTCATGTGCAAATGGGGCATGATATTTTATAATTATTTATACTATTAAATTAAATGCATCAACTGAAAAAAAAATTGACAGATTATAAAGTATGATCATTGCACATCAAAAAATAAATACAGAGAATAAATAGTGATGTCCGGTAACATTTTAAGGAAACACGGTTATCGTCCCTGATATCAATGTGGAAATTTTCTTCTGATATAAAATGTATAATAATGCCAAACAATACGTGGGTAATGGTAAATGATTGTTTATCTGGCCAGAAAATGTCTCCGATGATGTCTCTGACATAAAGAACATTGTGTGCCTACTGAGTGGGCATGTACCTTTAACGCTAGCTCCGCCCTGTCCAGTGAGACCTATGCATGTGTTAAGTTTCATAAAAAATATTGCAAAGGGTGTTCGCGTTATGCTCCGGACAAATCAGTGCGCGAAAAAAACAAAGGGAGATAACTAAACTAGAAAATGTGTTCATAGAACACGGATACCCCACATATCGCTTTGATAGTAAACAAGGCAAAATTACAGTGTCCAAAAGGGAGAGATAATCCATGACACGGGGTTCGAATCAAAAATCGAAAAATAAATTCCGCATCTACTCATCATAAGGAAGCTACATATCAAATTTCAGTGCTGTAGCTATTACAAAAGTTTTACGAGTTACAAGGCAAAATTTTCAAATTCTAATTCAAAAAGAGGGAGATAATCCATGACTCGGGGGTCGAATGAAAATAAACTTTGCAAATCTACTCATCATAAGGACATACCAAGTTTCAGGTGTGTAGCTATTAGGGTTTAAAAGTTTTACGAGCTACAAGACAAAATTGGAAAATTATAACTTGAAAAGGGGGAGATAATCCATGACCATGGGGTCGAATCAAACATACATGTACCAAGTTTCAGGTATGTAGCTATTACGGTTTAAAAGTTTTTCGAGTTACTAGGTTGGTGACGGATGGAAGAACGGACATGGTCAAGGGTAACACTAAATGCCCCCTCCACTATCGTGGTGAGGCAAAAGTTGTCATATACAAGTAACTTACCTTAATTCATCAGTTACACATCAGACGATGAATGAACTTTAATTCTGGTGTAGAATATTAAAGTTATTCATTATATTCAATAGTGCTGCTTTGACATGACGTGAAATTAAAACATGCATGACATGATCTGGAAGAAAAACCACAGACCAAGCACACATATTCAGAATCACGTCTGTCGGTTCTTATCCAGCTCCGATTTCTGTCACCTGTCCACAAAATCCAGAATCCAACATTGTCGCAAATTTAATCCTCTATGTTGGTGTACGTTAGAACAAAATGTCACTTAGTATATTATCCAATTCATTGTAATCTCTTGTTTCTCTAAATAAATGCGTCCAACAATCCCTGTAGCTGCTATCGTGATAAAAAATGTTAAAGGTTCCGTCAGCGCCTCACATATTTATCTTAATATCCACCCTTTTGATTCCAAGTACCAGAATAATGATGTTTCCATGCGCCGTCGTAGTGTTATCTGTCAGATTCCGTTGTTTATTTGATCAAATTGATGGAAAAATTTGTGTCCGCTAATGTCGCCAAGAGCATAATCTGTGACGTTGACTGTAATAATTTGGCATAACCTCTAGCTTGTGAATTTTTGGTTGAATGAAGTGATCACTATGGTGAATAAGTGTGTATTTGTGCCCGGTTTGCTCAGCAGGTAGAGCGATGGTGTGGTAAACGGAAACCAGAGATCCCCGGTTCGATTCCGGGCTGGTGCACATCTTTCTCACCCTGTGACATTTAGCGCCCAACGTAGTTGCGGGAAGTAACTCTGCAGAATACTCCCGCATCGTCCGTACCGAGAGTTTATAATGGTGCTCTCCGTAGGTTTCCCCTGCAAAGTACCAAATCACATCTGATTTACACTTCAACTGTTAATTGCGACATATTTTCTGTATTTTTCAATTGAAAGAAATGTCAGTATTATACTTATTCATTTCTGTGTAATAAGTACAGAAAAATATGTCACAATTAACAGCTAAAGCGCGAATGAGATCCGACTCGGTACTCTGCAGGAAAAACCTATGGAGCACCAGAACTCTGGGTACGGACGATAATTGAGTATTATGTTGCCCAACAAAGGACCGCGACTGATAAATACTCCCAAATTGTACCCAAACATATGGAATTCGGAGACAAAAATTAAACATAGAATTCGAGGACGAATTTCAATTTGGCGGAGAAGAATGTCACAGTACGCAACTGACCATGGGGATGAAATGTGTATGATCTGTGCCTTGTTAGCTTGCTCGGTAGAGTCATGGGCATGGTACGGTAAACATGAGGTCCCTGGTTCGATTCCGGGCCGTTATTTATCTTTCTCACTCTGTGACACAAGTAAACCGTTTTATTTTAAAGAAATGGCTATCACCGGAATAAATATTATCTTCACAAAATTTGATTCGGGCAAATAGAAATCAACAGCCAGAACAGAACGTTTGCAGTAATATAAATGTAATTCCAAAATAAATTTTTAATATTGTTTTGATGATCAGGTTTCGAAAATTAAAATATGCTTTTCTTTTAAAATTATTATCAATATGTTCACCATGTTATTATGGTTAATATGCAATTCACAGCTTGAAATTGAAAGACATTATGAAAAGTTGAGTTGATCTCAGAAATTGTCATGTCGACTATAGGATCGCGTCGAAATAATGTCAACATAATAGGAAAACGTAATTTGATACCGACGAAAATGTAAACAAAACGCAAAATTGATGCTTTGTTTAGCTATATTATACCGTAGACCACACATTATCATTTGATTTTATATGAAAATAAATATATTGTCAGCATGGTGGTGTCTATTAATTTGTTCTTGATATTCGGAACGGCAGTGAGTGAGTGACGACATTTTGTTTTGTCCAAGAAATTGTCAAGGTCAATGTTTCACTGTTTGTCTCGCAATAACCCGCCGATTTATATTTGCGCACCAAAAAAACAGATCACAAATACCACTGACTTTCTAGGCTAGTCACTTTGAATTAGATAGATGGGATAACATTTTGGATTGGAACACGGATACGTTTGTCAACTATTTCGATTTTATTGCCGCATTGGTTAAGCAGAGCGGTCCGCTGGTTTTACCGCAGAGCGCAGCGTAAAGCGGTCATTCTTTCGCAGTTTACAGAAACAAAGGAGCGTAAATTGCAATTAAAAGCGGAGCGCAGCGCTAACTGTGCTATAAGTATTGCAATTCCGCAACCAACTCTTTGGACCGCAGTCACATGATTGCAGTCCGATTGCGGTTCAATTGCAATTAATGGGAACGCGAATTGCAATCCTGCGCTCCAGGAATTGCAATTCGCCTGGTAGGAGAACCGCAGGCCACTCTGTAATTGTTAAAACTGATGGTAAAGTTACACAATAAAGAACAGTTTGTACCAAATCGATGGGACACCAGCTTTAAGATACAAGTACATAAAGTGTTGTCACCATCCTAGCATAATGCTAAGTTAAACACGTCATCGTGTCAAACAGCTGTCTCACATATATCAGGAGCTGTACTGGCCACATATGAGACGTGCCATGTGATTTTGTACCTAATATCATGTGCGATATTTCGTAAAAAACATTTACCAAATTTACGATAGTTTACGTAAATGACCTCGAAATTTTCATAGCAAATGAGGAATTGAATTCCACATTTGCTATGACAATTTCGTCATCTTTCGACGTTATTTTTTTTTTGGCATTTTAAAGCTATTTGTAGTGTTGATCTGATAAATATAATAGTAGGTTAGTGCCGTGAATGGGGAAACATATCTGGCGCGGCACGGAAACGGGATGTGCTCGGCAGAGTCTCGCCCATCCCGTTTCCTAAGCCTTGCCAGATATTTTTACCCATTCACGGCACTAACCTTCTATTCTCTATATCCCTCGCTAGCAGCCTAGGTTATAAAATACGCTATCAGAGCTCCAGATAAGGTGCGGATTGGCGTATTTTACGCACTTATTTTAGCAGAATACGCATTGATTATCAAAAGTGGGAGTACAAAATACTCACAGCAATGTGAAAATAGGCATTGATTTTCAAATTGAGTAGTGAAAATGCTGTAATAAAGTTGAAAATTTACTTACATGCTGTTGGGTTTCAAAAAACAAACAGTTGCAGCTCAAATAAGTGAATTTTTTAATTTGTTTTAAGTTTTATCATTTGTGCCCTATTTAATAAGGAAGAAAACCATTAATATATTTGTAAAAGTAAAATACACAATGAATTTGAAATATGGGGGTATAATACCAACGAATACGTTATTGAACGAACAAAAATAAACGTTAACGCATTTGCCTTACAAACAAGTGAACATACGTCATCAGTGACCTTGACCTTGGGCGGTCGGACAAATCAAAGCACCATTCCTAGACAAACAATGTGGCCAAATATTATCAAATTAGGTGAATATTTGGCCACAATGTTCATACGTTTTTGTTAAATGACAAGCTTTACTAACGTACGCACGTACGTCCATGGACTTACGCTATATCACCTCTTGCCTATCGGCGAAGGGATACTAATGTCACATGATAAGGTAATGCGACATTAAAAACATATACGTGTGTCTTTAAAGTTCATTTTAATATATGTTTCTGCCCCTCGATGTCAAATCCAGATGCTTAGAAACTACAAGAAGCGAAAAAGATGTGCCGCAGAACCTCTCTAAACCGGAAAACCAAAGAATAAAACCTAGAGCACACATACATGCCTAGCAATTATATATGCCAGAATTATTTCTGTGCATCCTCTCTAAACCGGACATCCTGCCGGCACATCACTCTAAATTATCCCGTCAACACAGTGCGTCTCTGCCGTGAAACACGGTGCCGTGAAACATTTTTGATATCCTGTCAACTCGACCTAATCACTGCGTGCGTGTGAATATGTGAGGTTGTCATACTAGTCGATTCTCCGATTTTGAGGATGCTGCTGGGGTTATTTTTTTGCATGTTAAAGGTATTTGTAGTGTTGAAAGGATAAATAGAATAGACTAAGTATGTTAGTCGCGTGAATGGGAAAAAATATCTGGCACGGCACGGAAACGGGATGGGCGAGGCAGAAGTAGTTCATAGACCGTTTACTCAAAAAAACACCGAAAATAAATCTTTATTGCATAAGCACAGTACAACTGTTTTTATAGCATAAGCACCGCAAACGCATCAGAAAATAAGCTGGAGCTATAATAAATCCGTTGATGACCGTAGTAGTTCCTAAACTGTTTACACCCTATAAATCAAATATTATTGCAAAAACATAGATATCAAATATAATTGCATACGCACAGGACTCTTATATTATACCTACACAAAATACACTGATTGAGTTATTCAACAAACCTTTTGTCTACTGTCGCAAATATTTGTGATAAGTTTTGCTACATAAGCATAGCAAATTAAGTTGAAGCTGTGGTTAATCTTTGCTGTCCGTAACGGTTCAGGGACCATTTACCACCGATGAAGCACCAGATGAATCAAATCTCTTTATTACATACCCACCGCATAAGCATAACACAATAAGTTGAAGCTGTACGAATCTTTTTGCAGACCAGCTATAACCAATTAAACAGCCAATAATCAGATCTCTTTATTGCATAAACACTACATAAGTATAAATAAATAAGTTAAAGCTGTAATTATTTTGTTGTTGACCGTAATGATTCATAGACCATTCTAATGCACTCTATACATATCACGCAAACTGATTGGCTGATCGTCATACATTACAGGTATGTCATTGTTGATGAACGGTCGCAAATTATTTCAATATGTATCCCTACGCCAGTAGTAAAGGAGTGCATTACAAATACATTAACTGCATTGTAATTTTGAAATTTGCGGCGTATATCAGAAAATGATAGGTCGGAAAACATGTGTAATGACTCCGCTAGCGCGTCGCCATTAAACAGATTTTCCGACCTATCATTTTCTGATATACGCCGCAAATTTGAAAATTACAATACAGTTAACCCTATATTTACACCCATTATCATGGCTTTTTGTAGTATATGCACAGACATAAAGCTGTGTAGCATGGGCGCAGCACGGTGGTGTAGCGCCTATACAACTGTACACTGCTTAAATTATAGGGTTAACTGTATTGTAATTTTCAAATTTGCGGCGTATATCAGAAAATGATAGGTTGGCATAGGTATGGCATAAACACATCGCAGTACTAACACAACTGTACATTGCTTGAGTTAGATCACGCTTCATCTAGATCTAACTTATTCATCACATCCTCATGCACATACATGTACCATGCACACGAGCTGTGTTAATACAGAAACAACACCCGGAAATGTGTTAAAGATGTGATAATTAAATAAAACCTTTAACACACTGTGCACAACTATATTCTGTTTGCATATATGAATGTTACTATTACCATCTTGCCTTGTAATGGCTATACACGCGTACCACATTAATTTATGGTACACTTATTAACCAGTTATGGAACAAAATGACAAAAAGTTAATAATTATACAGAGCTCCAGATAAGATGCGTATTTGCGTAAATGCCCAATTAAAATTGCCAAAAACCCAATTGAAATCAGAAGTAGTGAGTATCAAAAAGCAATGAAAAATTTGCGGTATCTTTATCATGCTACAGAAAGCAATAAACAGACCACAAATAAATAATATTTTCTTATTTTTCCATGAAAACACATCTTGGTATTTCATTAGAATTGTCTCCAAGGAGACAATTCTAATGAAATACCAAGATGTGTTTCATTTAGAAGCAAACTATTCAATAAGTGCGGTCTGCTGATGTGTAAACAGTAGTGTGATTCTATTTTGCACAATTGAAATTGTGAAATATCCATTTGCTTCAGACATGATGGAGTGACAATACTCAATTACTAATTCCTTATCTGGAGCCTTGAATAATACATTATTGATTTGTAGATATTATTATGTGGTACATATATAAACCTGTTACATATATGAAACAAAATGATAAATAGTTAATAATGCATCTTTATGTATATTGGTTATATGGTAAATTAAATATTAATTTTAGTCGGATTGCATTTATGTAGACAGTTTTACGTTATCATTTATATTATCAAGTTCCCTTAATAATTGTGTTGGAAAACAATAATAACACACCTATGTGTTGTGTTATAACCCTTTCTGAGGTCGTGTGGGCGAGCTGCATTTTCTATAAATCTATGTATTATGATTGTACAACCTATCAACACTTGATCAATCAGGACCAGTAGCCCATTTCACCAACATTGCAAAGTATACCTTTCTAGCAAAGCATACTTTGAGGGAGAAATTTTCAATTTTATGATAAATTTATTAATTTTTATTATACTGAATTTATTACATTATCACAGCCATTTTGGCTGTGATAATGTAATAAATTCAAATAATTCTGCATACTTTTAATCATGAAATATATGCATTTTTTAGTTCTATATGAAATAATGCATTTCAGGAAAAATAAATGATTACTCCTTTGCTAGAAAAGTATACTTTGCAATGTTGGTGAAATAGGCTACTGGTCCTGATTGATCAAGTGTTGATAGGTTGTACAATAATAATATGCTACTGGAGACAACTGTATAGGGCTCGTCAATAGCAGATACACTCATTGACTTGCTTTATGTAGTGCATATGTACTCTCGCCGTATACTGGCTTAAAGGTGCATGTCCACTCAGTAGGTTATAATCTAGGGAGACAGATAGTTTTGTATATTCTGTAGATATGATATGTTCTGGCAAAATAAACATTCATTCACCAATTCCCCACGTATGTATTGGCATTATTATACATTTTATATCAGACGTAAATGTTCACGCTGATATCAGGGGCGATAACCGTGTTTCCTTAAAATGTTAACGGACATTACTATTTATTCTCTGTATTTATTGTTCTATGTGCAATGATCATACTTTATAATCTGTCGGAAATATATATTTTTTTCAGTTGGCGCATTTAACAAGTATAAATAATTAAAAAATATCTTGCCTCATTTGCATATGAAAATAGCCTTTATGCCTTGATACCACCGCGCGTCACTATCAGCAAAATACATATTAGTAAATGATTATATATGTATAGCGGGCATTCGTAATGTTTAGAACTGGTGGAATAGTGACACAATTATACACTTATTTAATTCCTATAAAGAACATGTTGTGCCTACTGAGTGGGCATGCACTTTTAAAGTTGATATACGATTGTGCCGATGCTTGCTACGTTGAAACATGTCTGGTTGAGGTCCGAGACAATTAGTTAGCCAAGCAAAGCACAAACCTCACTCAAAGAGCATCGCCCATCCCGTTTCCTACATGTATGCCTTGCCAGATATTTTCCCTTTCACGGCACTAACCTACTATTCTCTATGCCTCCCGTACCTACAGACAAGTTTTCTACACATATGTGTAAATGTTCTTGTTGAAAAGTGACTATGCCAAGGTGTATGATCACGTGGTTACAACAACAACAAGCAATAAAACTTCAAGAATCCCTCCAATTCAAAATAAGTATTATTTTATTGTGTCCTTATTATGCAACGGATCTTGATAAAATATGGCGCATCAAACGCGTCTTGTTAAGTTGCATTTGGTGGTCTCTGTACTTTGGCTCAAACTTCTGTCGTTTTTACAAAGAATCGATCTACCGACATGGAAATCGATTCTTCACAAAAACGACATAATTCTGTGCCGAACTCCCGGGACAACAAAATGCAGCTCGCGAAGACGAATTGTATATTAAGGAAAATATCAAATAATACTTACTTTGGAGTGGAAGAGCTTTCAACATTTTCAGCCATTGTTGTTGTTGTTGTAACACGTGATCATGCACCTTGTATACCTCCTCCCATCTAATTCTACTACATACACTTGTGACTTTAAAGGTACAAGCCCACTCAGTAGGCACACAATGTTCTTTATAAGAATTAAATAAGTGTATAAAGTATGATCATTGCACATCAAACATTAAATACATAGCATAAATAGTAAGGTTCGTTAACAGTTTAGGGAAACACGGTTATCGCCCCTAATGTCAGTGTGGAAATTTACGTCTGATATAAAATGTATAACAATGCCAATTAATACGTGGGGTGATGGTGAATGAATGTTTATTTTTGATGTTTCTGATATTTGAATATTGTGTGCCTAAAGAATGGGCATGTACCTGTAACATTTTCTTGTTGAAAATTCGGCTATAATATTACTGGGATAAGTGAGATTTTTGGCGTAGCACCCGACACCAAATCAAAGATTGTGAACTCCAGATAAGCTGCGTATTTGTTTAAATACCAAATTAAAATTGCCAAAAAAAGCAGAATTGAAATCAGAAGTAGCGAGTATCAAAAAACAATAACAATTTTGAAATACCTTTATCATGCTGCAGAAAACAATAAACAGACCACAAATATAGCATATTTTTCTTCTTTTCCATGAAAACACATCTAGGTACTTCATTAGAATTGTCTCCAAGACATGTTTTTATTTCGAAGCAAAATATTCAATAATTGCTGTCTGTTCATGTGTAAACAGTACTGTTATTTTATTTGACCCAATTACTATTTTCAAATACCCAATTGCTTCAGAAATGATGGAGTGAAAATACTCAATTACTAATTCCTTATCTGGAGCATGGAGGCCTGGAATCGCTGAAGTTCTACCTGTGTGCACACGTTCTACATCGGCTCAATTAATTATACTGCATACATTTGTGACAATTTTCGAGTCGACTGTGGTGCGATACCTGGCACCAGATCAAGAGAGTGTGGACAGCTCTAATTTCCTTTCACACATGTGTTGATTGGTTCCACCCGGTTAAACGGACGTTAAACACTATTCAATCAATCAATAATTCGACCACGACCAATCGCCTAAATAATCATCAAATGAATCAATCGATCAATCATCAACCAGTCAATAAATAAATGAATAATGCGCTTTATCCCGTCAACAGTGTGTATGTGCCGTGAAACATTTTTGATATCCTGTCAATACGACCTAATCACTGCGTATGTGTGTACGGTTGTCATACTAGTCGATTCTCCGATTTTGATGATGCAGCTGGGGTTATTTTTTTGCATTTTAAAGATATTTGTAATGTTGACGGAATAAATAGAATAGTAGGTTAGTGCCGCGAATGGGAAAATATCTGGCGAGGCATACAGTCTAACTGTCATAATCACCATTTCTCCAGTCACAGCCATAGACAGGAGCTACATGTATTATTGTAGGTTTGGTTCATCGTATGAATATTTGTGGGGAATTGTGGGACGTTTCTATGAATATATGTGGGGAATTGTGGACGTTTCTACATGGAAATTAATATTCAAAATAGAATTCTTCAGAACTTACAAAAGTACATTTTACTCTGTTGTTGTTGTTGTTGTTGTTGTTGTCGTCGTTAACACTCACAGCCGTTACCTTTTTGCTCCACAAGATTTAGATTCCAACCGCAACCTTTTCACTCGACAAGATGTAGAGTGAAAAGGTACCACGATGCATCTCTGACTTGCGTCGTCGGAGTGACCACAATGAGCGCTTCCCGTGACTCATATCAATATAGATATAATATCCCCCCATCAAAATGAAATTGTAGAACAATTTAGCATGAGAAACGGAAAGTCTCATCCGGTCCCCAGGGCAACAAACAATACGACATACATCATGTACATACACATTCACAAGTAACTCCGCAATGGCAATCATACGTATGATTTAGTTGTCAAGTACAACAAGGGAAATTGACATAAAAAAACAATATCCTAGACTATACACACTAACATACTATTTATCTGTGATCAGCACATAAAAACAACCATCTCATACAAAGCAAATACCGGTTACCAAAAATGAAATACTGGAAATCATAATTAGAAAATAGTAAAAACATAAAGAAACAGCAAATACCTTGACTAAAATGCAAATTTCAAAATGTCCTTTAGAATAGTACTATAAAGATCAATACATAATCACGTGTGAATGCCAGTCCTTGTACTCAACACATATAATATTTGTGATTACAAAACTATTATATGGCAGCAAAACTATTAAAAAAATTAAATTAATGCATTCATTACTTTACATGCAAATTATGACTAGCTAACAATCATGTAGCCTAATTCCAATAATGTACAACCCATACAATGCGCTACAGTCTAAGGGAAATAACTCACACAGACATATCTGAATGGTAATAACAGAGTTGCAGTTTGATGTATGTGTATACAAATGGAATGAATAGCTCATGTGTTTCACCTGGCATAGGTACTTTTAGCATGATCTAGTTCCAAACAATAATCTAGAGATGAATAGCAAACGAACATGCCAATACAGAGTAAGACAATACAACCAAACATACACCAAACAATTAGAAGATAGGCTGTAGCAACAATACCAATTATACTGTTTGGCTACTGTGTATTGTCATAGACCAAATGCACAATATCCGTGTTACCAAGATACAGTCACTGATTGACCAATCCTTCTACTACAATAAGCATCGATCATTATTAAACTAGAAATGTGGCCTGTCAGAACACGAATGCCCCCGCTGGCAGCCAAAGAAAACGAGGCATATTTAAATTATAAGCCATTTATCCGAGCGTTAAGGTTTCGAACGCACCAAGTCTGTGACCTTGACCCTGTGCTTAGCGGGGGCGGGACGAATGTGGATTTGTCACAGGGCGGTAGATGACCATTGGAGCAATGCGTGTGTGAAATGCGAAGCACATTCGAACAAGGAAACAGAAATTATAAGCCATTTACCCGAGCGTCAAGGTTTCGTACGCTCCAAGTATGTGACCTTGACCCTGGGCTTAGCGGGGGCCGGACGAATGTGGATTTGTCACAGAGCGGTAGAGGACCATTGGAGCAATGCGTGTGTGAAATGCGAAGCACATTCGAACAAGGAAACAGAAAGTATAAGCCATTTACCGGAGCGTTAAGGTTTCGAACGCTCGAAGTCTGTGACCTTGACCATGGGCTTAGCGGGTGCGGGACGAATGTGGATTTGTCACATCGCGGTAGAGGACCATTGGAGCAATTCGTGTGTGAAATGTGAAGCAGATCCGAGCAAAGAAGCAGAAATGTTAAGCAATTTACCCGAGCGTTAAGGTTTCGAACGCACCAAGTCTGTAACCTTGACCCTGTGCTTAGCGGGGACGGGACGAATGTGAATTTGTCACAGGGCGGTTGATGACCATTGGAGCAATGCGTGTGTGAAATGCGAAGCACATTCGAACAAGGAAACAGAAATTATAAGCCATTTACCCGAACGTTAAGGTTTCGAACGCTCCAAGTCTGTGACATTGACCCTGGGCTTAGCGGGGATGGCACGAATGTGGATTTGTCACAGGGCGGTAGAGGAGCATTGGAGCAATACGTGTGTGAAATGTGCAGCAGATCCAATCCCGGAAACATAAATTATAAGCTATTTACCCGAGCGTTAAGGTTTCGGGACGGACGTACGGACGCCGGTAACACTATATGCCCCCCCTCACCATTCTGTGGCGCGGGCATAAAAACAACCACTTGTAGATCCAAGGTATTATCTGAGACAATAATGCAGCGACTTAAAAAGTAACGCAACTGTGTTCTGGATAAGTTCCCCACTATACAAGCATGTTTTTCATTCGGCATTTCAGACATTCTATCCAGTCTGGTGTAAATAATCTGAACTGACGTGTTACTACTTGTAACAAACAAGTGCATATGACAGAAAAGAAAGCCATATTTGACTACATCTATATGTAGAAAAAGCAATATATGAAAATAGTGCATAAAACATGTTGTCAATTACGAGAGCAGAAAAAATAATATTTGCAACAAGAAATCTCAAATATGTGATATATTTCCCAGACAATATCTGTATTAGGCAAATTGGATTCCAAACCAAGGGACCTAGACACTGATATTTAACAATTTCAAAACCAGAGGCATCTACATGCAAATATAAATGCTTGCAAATATTCTTCAAATGTTGTTCCATCTGTATTTGCACAGCTTGCCAACATTTAGGTAAAAGCTTAGCAAGCAATGTGCTGTACCACAGTAACAACCATTGATATATAGGCCATGTTGATTCTCATGCACTGACATGTGTCAGTGGCAACAATAGCATGTCACTGACTGAACAACAAACGGTACAGCCACCCATCAGACTGTACAGACTGATATGTGGCTATGCCGATTGCTAATAAACAGTGTAGTCACCAACCAGACTGCGTAGATACGCAGGCTGATCTGGGGCAATGCTGGTTGTCAATGCTGTAATACTCATATTCTCATTCATAGGTATAGCTGTCTTCTCTACTGACTAGACAAATGGAGGCGGTTTACACCGGATAGACTCTTTGGCTTTGAGATTCAGGTTAGAAACAGAAACCCAAACCGCATTTTGTGCTGGTTCGCCTGCATAATGAACTAGATACATAATTCCATCATCTGTATGTCTTTGTGCTAAAACGCGCTTGACTTTTATAAAACTGAAATAAATCTTCACTGGATTCCTGTGGATCATTATACTCACAGTACCGAGATGGCTTACTGATCTCGCGATTTGTTCTTGTACAATGAGTCTCTGTAGATATAGATAGGTGGTGGAATTATGGGATTCGTTGTCGGATTGAATACATCAGTCTGTGTTGAAACTGACGATTGTACAGCATCGGGAACTCTAGTATTCACTTTGAAGTAAGCATATGGAGTAGGTTCACGATTGTAAGCTGCTTTCAAACGTGCAATATGGACTGGTTGTTTGTGTACACTATGGGTGTGAATATCGCGAAGCTGTGCCATGTGTGGGCTGGGCAAGTCATGTACAATAAACGGACCAGAATACAGATTTCGTAGTTTCTTCGCTGGTCCAATTGGGAAGGAGAGAGGAAACTTTGGCCTTTCAGCAAAAGGTGAGTATCCGAGATACGAATTCACAGCACTGTTCATTGCAAATGTTCCCAATTTCCATGTAAGGCGTCAACCGGGTTGCTAATGTAGCATGGGTCCTTTCAACTGCGCCTAAACAGTGATGCATGACAGCTGGAGTGAATTGTTGTGGGAACTGTCGTAGTCTGCAAACTTCCTTTGTAACTTTACCCATAAATTCAGATCCTTTATCCGCTATCAAGGTATCACGTATGCCATACATTAATGTCACAAGTTGGTACACTGCTGATGAAACTGTTAATGCATCCTTACTTGCAATTGGAATGTTGACAACAAACTTTCAGAACTTATCAAGAACAGTAAAAATGTATGTGTTTCCACTCGACGAGCACGGTAATGGACCATACAAATAAATTTGTCAAATTTGGAATGGCGCACCAGGTGTAGGGTAGGCAACAATCTGTTCATGTGTGGGACTTAGAGTTATCTTCCTACTTTGACAGTAGCTAGGCTATGAAAATAGTAGTGTTCTCTTATCTTGTCTATTGTATCATGGATACCGCCGTGTGCACCCATCGATGAATTGTGATGTAAATCCAGCACAACAGGTATTAACATTTTTGGAACAATTAATTGGTAATTTTTCAGTGAGCTTACACGTTTTGACTTCTGAATCCGACAATGGAATAATAAACCGTCAATTACAGCATAATCGGCACTCTGCAAAATAATACTTCTTGCTTCTTTCTGAGATTCTGGCAAAAGTATGTCCGATAAATATGCAATTAACGGTTGTTGTTCTGCATAGCCATGCTGCAGCTGTCTCAATTTTTCGACACTAAAATCTAACTTTGTTAGCAATTCACTATTCTGTAGATCCATTTCAGGCGAAATTCGAATAGCAGAATCACTGTTTTCTAAAATGTCCGGTAACTTGGAATTGGCTGCCTCTGTGGCCTGTTTGGTTGAACTATTATTTTCACATGATTCAGCTCGCACTGGTGAAACTTTACATGCTAACTGATTACATTCTGTTTGCGCCCATGTTTGCCGAGACTGACCCGGACTCGAATACTGCTGGTGACTCCGCTTGAACATGAAATCCACTTCTGTCAGAAACTGTAAAAGATTCACCATCTGTATATTGATCACAGTGCATGTATGGAAACTGTCCATTGCGATATTTGTTCTTACTTTGAATTCGGTGCGGAAATGATTTACCAGAATACAAATCAATATCGCACAAATTATTATTCCCGAGTCTATAGCACTAAACAGTTCACATGAGGCAATACGTGTGGAATGTCATTTTCTGGTGACACAATTTTGATTTGTGTTGCTCTTTCTGGTATATAGGGGAAATGTATATTTTCTTCCTCTGGACTAAACATCAGTATTTCACGAAACGACTGAACTCGCGAAGACGTGTCAGGCACAACCATCTGTGCTGCTGGTTTATACACAATATCCATGTCAAATTGTTGTAGTATTGCCAGCCAACGTTCATATATGGCTCCTTTCAAAGTATTTTGTGATAATGGTTTCAATGCCTGGTGATCACATTCAGTTATGAAATTTCGACCGCGTAAGTATGGTGCGCAATCAAGAACACTCGTGACGAGACCAAGCAGTTTGAGCTTTGTTGGTCCATATGACTGTTGCCAATTTGACAACCCTTTAGAGCCAAACCGAACGACTCGCGGTGTCTGATCCTCATGAATCTGATACAACATGTAACCGATTCCCTTGCTGCTTGTGTCAACAGCTAACCGAAATTATAAATCGCAACGCGGAAATGCTAAGGCTTGTGAATTCACCAATAAATGTTTCAGTTCCTGGAAACTTCTGTCACATTCCTGTGTCCAGTTGAAAGATAACCCCTTATTCAACAACATGTATAGTGGAGCAGCTATTGCACTATAGTTAGGAATACATTTCAGAAACCAGTTGAATAGACCCAGAGCGCACTGTAGCTCTTTCGTCGGAGTGGGATAGTCTCTAACAAGTCAAACTATATCACTTGGTGTTTTGATACCAAACTTTGAAATTTCATGACTCAAAAGTTGATTGTGCAAATTTACACTTTTTTGGACCTAACTCCAAACCTGATCTCTCAAGCCTGCTCAAAACCTCATGTATATCTAAAAAATGTTGTTATAATGTTTCAGATATAATACACATATCATCTAAGTAACATAATACTGATATATATGTTAGTCCATTCAGTATTTCATCCATAAGTAATTTGGAAGGAATTGGGCGAGGTACGCAATCCCATAGGGAGTCTGAGAAACTTGAAGGTTCCATAGCAAGTATTAAAAGCCGTATACTTTGTTGAGTCATCTGAAATACGCATTTGGAAAACACATGAGCTGAGGTAAATTGTGGTTATATAAGTTGGTGTCCGTTCTGAGCACGATTCAGTTAAATCATGTAAATCAGGAATTGTGTACCGAAAATCCTGAGTCTATGAATTTAAATATCTATAATCACAAAAAAATCTGTATGATGATAGACTATTAGCTCGGTTTTTGGCTTATTACGCTTTGCAACCAAAACAATTGTTATTGGAACCTCTTCCGTTTCTGACACTGTGGTTATTATACCTCTTTCCAGCAGATCATCTAACTGATGGCGCAAAACCTGTTTCTTGTCAGGTGGTAAACGGTATGGACGCTGATGCTTAGATATAGCGTCCAGTTTCAAGTGAATCTGGTGCTTGAAAATCTCGGTATAGCCAAGTTCATGGTTCTCATACATATTTATGACTGTGCAAACAGTCATAGACTTTTTCAGCCTCATCAGCTGATAACTGATCACCCAATTGAAAATATTACTTGAACTTGTATAAACCAACATCCCCAGAACCGGGTGTTTTGTTTACATCACCAGAACTATAGGTACATGTAGGAATATAACCATTCTATAATTTGACATGTACACATGAAAATGGTACAAGGTCTATTGAATTGTCACACAGTTTAAAGCTGGCCTAAATAGCCCCTTTATTCACATATACAGTTTCATTGCTTGGATTCAGCAATTTCACAGGGACAGTTTGACCCGGACAACAGAGTAACCACAGAGTTGGCTACGATTAAACCCTTGTATGACATTTCAGCATGACCCATACAGATTATCTGCATACCAATCCTAATATCATTAGACAACTTTGCACTGACAACACATTCTGAGTTAAGATTGACAACAATTTTAGTTTTACACCGAATTTTGGTAATGCTTTTCACACCGGTAAATGATGTACTTTTACTGAAATCAAAAACAACGTTTTTTCAACCTCATGTAACTGGTACCAAGAATTAATGGATGTGACGCCGTTTCGAAAATGTTTACACTCACATAATTTGACCTTCGTTCAGATACAGTGTGTATCAGAATGCTGGCTGTTCCATAAACATTGATAGATGGATCATTGGCCAATATAATATTTGATGATGATAGCTGAAAATCAATAACATCAGTAGCCGATTTCATCAAAATCGCAAAGTATACTTATCTAGCAAAGTATACTTTGAGGGAGTGATCATTTATTTCAGCCGAAATGCATTATGTCATATAGAACTAACCACTGCATATATTTGATGATTAAAAAAGTATGCAGAATTATTATACTGAATTACTGTAATCAATTCAGTATAATAAAAATTAATAAATTTATCCTAAAATTGAAAATTTCTCCCTCAAAGTATACCTTGCAATGTTGATGAAATAGGCCACAGCTGTTGGTATCAAATCGTATAGTGACCTAGAACCAACATTTATAGAACTTCCAGACTCCAGCAATGCTGTGACCGGTTTATTTCCAACTTTTACTTGGAAATGCATAAAATTTGAATCAACGCGTGGAATCTCGTGTTCTGTTTCTTCTGGGTCTTGGTCTGGTTCTGAGTGATGCGCGATTTCATTATTTGTATTTATTTGGCCTGGGAGTTGCGCGGTGTCCCCGGGCCTTGCCAGTTTAATTATGGACATTTGTTCGCTATATGGTCGGCATTACCACAACAATGACAATCTGTGGCCGGTTGCATCTTATGTCTATTTTTCGGATTTAACAGACACTCGTTGGCACTATGGCCTGATTGATCACACAGCTAGCATGATATATTACACATTTTTGAGGCCTTTATCGGTCCAGTTACATCGCTCTATGAGTAATGCCGGGTTGTTGATGTCACAGTATTATGCTACAAAGGCAGCTTTCAATGTAGCCCATGAAGATTTGGCTACATTATCGTGTGTCCCAAACCACACCAAGGCAGGACACTGTATATGGAGATGGAAGGCTGCAACCGCCTTTGGGTCTGTACTGTCCAAATTTGATAATGTCAGATATGAATCAAACTCATCTAAGAATTCTGCGGGGTCCTCATTCGTGTACCCAGAGCATTTCTTTATAATTGTATCGGATAGCGGAGCTACTTTTTTGAACACTAATTGTTTGTCAGCAATACCGGTATGCATATTGGGTGGTGGTGGTGGTGTTGGTGGTGTTGGTGGGCGTTGGAACACTGGCGAAGCAACATGCGAAATGAAGTAATTTGTGTATGGCGTGCTTTGTGTCTATAGTTGTGCACACTATATTTGGTGTGGTAAGGAACAGAGTCATGCCGCTGAAGTTGTTGTTGTCCTCGGGTTCTAGAAAAATGAGCCATCGTGTCAACTGTCATTTACAAATTATTCTACAGGAGCGCAGTTTCGTGAAGATGTAGCTTTAGATTCTCCGCCATATTGTAGATTTGGTCCATCGTATCTGTGGGGAATTGTGGACGTTTCTTATCTACATGGAAATTAAAAGCCCTGAACGGCTCAGTATTACAATTTTCCGATTTTTTCAAACACAAACACATGTTTGGCAACTGATTTAGTACACAAAACTAACATATACTGCCTAATAGATACATCTCAAGTCTTGAGATTTACATCTTAATCGCAATGTGAAGACAACAAAAACTTGTTTTCTGTACCACTCAGTGTAAAATGTCAATATTGACAATTTCATTTCTGTAACCCAACGGCTTCGGCTCGGAAGCGAGTCGATAAACTCCGGCTAACGGAATTCATCGGCCGCGAATCGGGGAGTTGAGGAGTTGACCCGAGCGTCTATCGGAAAATCGATCGAGCTTTAAAACACGCACCTGCTGTTTGTTTATCAACAAATATTGATATTTTCATCGACTACAAACTCATTTTTGTACCAAAATGAATGCAAACAGTTTCAAAGTGTGTGTAAATAGAAACCTGTTGGATTTATATGTCGGAAAACCCAATAGGAGGCCAAATTCGGCAACTTGAGCCGTATAGGGGCTTTAATATACATAATTTACAAAAGCACATCTTACTATGTTGTTGTTGTTGTTGTTGTCGTTAACACTCACAGCCGCTACATTTTTGCGCCACAAGATTTAGATTCAAACCGCTACCTTTTCACTCGACAAGATGTATAGTGAAAAGGTACCACGATGCATCTCTGACCGTTTGCGTGGTCGGAGTGACCACAATGAGAGCTTCCCGTGACTCATATCAATATAGATATAACACTATACAGATATAATAATTTAGTAATATTTATTTTGCTGATAGTGACACGCGGTGGTAACACGGCTATTTTCATATGCAAATGAAGTATGATATTTTTTAATTAGTTATACTAAATAAATGAGTCAACTGAAAAATTAATTGCACATCAAAAAATAAATACAGAGAATAAATAGCAATGTCCGTTAACATTTTAAGAAAACACGGTTATCGCCCCTGATATCAGTGTGGAAATTTACGTCTGATATAAAATGTATAACAAAGCCAATGAATACGTGGGTAAATGGTGAATGAATGTTTATTTTGCCAGAAAATGTCTCAGATGGTGTCTCTGATATAAAGAACATTTTGTGCCTACTGAGTGGACATGTACCTTTAAAATTGTTATTAGTTATCATGTTCGTCGACGAATTGTAACTCGACTGTATCATCGGTCATTAGTTAGAGTCGTCTTTCCACAATCAAATCATGTATCTATAGTTTTACAATAATATTACAATCATAAATAAAATCATGTTTTTATATATATTCCCCAGCCATGGCCATTTTTACAATAAACCAATAATTCCCATACATGGGTAACTTAAAAATAATGATTCCAAAATGTGACATTGGTGATCGACAATAAACCTTATCTGAGCAAATAATGTTTACATATATATATTCAAGTTCACAAAAATACATGGGTTTAATGGAGGACACGAAAACTGATATTTTTTAAACATATTTATTGAACAAAACTAACAAAAAAGTCAAAACATAATTACAATATTTCTCCAGATATTTAGACCAAGTATGACACGTATCAGGCTGACGTTGGGCCATATTAGTTACCATGTTTACAGTCTACACTCGTTTACTCAATGTCGGTTAAGTCGAATTCCCTTGTTACGTCGAATTCGTATCCAAGTCCCGTTTCAGATCCTATTATTTTCAATGTAACTGGCTACGGTTACGTCGAATTGCGTTACGTCGAATTTTCACCATTCGAACTAATTTTTAGGTCCCTGAACACTGAAATGTGTGGTATTTCACTCTCGTTAAGTCGAAGTGTGAGTTTGCGTTCGAAGTGCGAAATCGCGGCGCCAATTTACCGGAACAAAGACTGGACTCGTTTACCTGTGTAAACAAACTTTGAATACGTGTTAAAGGTGATTTACTCGACACCAATTACACTTAGCTCATCTGATTTAATCACCAGTGATCTATTGCGGTCATTTATGGAGTAACGGGACAACTCCGACGAAGTGCTGCCGGCCATGGCATTATTGGATCGTTTTGTGAGCAAAGTCTATCTTTCTCGAATTCACAACAAGCAATCGAACATTGCTGACTTTTTCCGGAAGGCGGACATTACCGAGTCGGACAGAGTGTAAACTGTGACTAACGTGGGCCGTTTCTAACTGGGGTCGAATTGGACTAGGGCCGTTGATCACCCTCCGATCGATAAATGCTGTGTGTATATATAATCAAGACCGGTATGCACAACAACTTGTTAATTTCCGGTTTACATGCTTTATTTATTAAACATAATAAATTGTTACTTTACTGCTTTGTTTTGTCTTTTCTTGTTCCACCCTGATATTACAGATGTGTATACTTAGTTCGACTACACACATGCGTGTATAGGCAAACGCAAGTAAACACATTAAAGTTGCAAAAGTGTAACTCCGTTTGTCACAGGTCGTAGGAGTTACGGGGCGCCATGCAGGACAGGTTAATTATGTGTACAAAATTGAGTTTTGTAACACTAAAAATCACAAAATTCAATTCTGTGTCACAAAATTCAATTCTGTCAATTCTGTGTCACAGAATTCAATTCTGTGTCACAAAATTCAATTTTGTGAAGACAGAATTCATTTTTGTCCACAAAAATTAGTTGCGTATGTCATCTCTACGTTGATTGGTTGAGATCGGTCTTAGTCCATTTTACTAGATGGTGGAGTACACTTGCAGGTTTAAATATTTCAATGCGAAAATATAACCCAATATATCAATATTATACTTCTTTATGGACAGTTATTTTGGTTATATTATGATTACAAATGAGTGGTCACACCATATAAGCATATATACTTTGAAGGAGAAATAAGAAAAATATTCAGAATTTTCCCTCAATTATGTAAACAGGGTCAAACATAAAGTAGCCGGGATATAGCTAGACCTGAGAGCATGCCCATATATAGAGAATACCAGGCTAGTGTATTTTGATATCAAGTTTATCAGGCAAGGCTAGGAAACGCGTAGGAATTCGAGGCTTGCCGAGGAATTCCTACCGTTTCCGAGCCGAGCCTGATAAACTTGATATTAAAATACACTAGCCTGGTATTCTATTTATCAGGTAACGTTTTATGCTCGAAAATGACATTAGATGACGTCGTATTCTAACAGTAGATCTAACCTTGTGAAACAAATGGTATTGGATCTGTGTCTACTAGTTGCGAAGTTACGTGTTTTCAACTATGTGTCTACATGCATTATTTACAGTATACACCATCTTAGTATCCATGGTATCTACACAAATACTACAAATGGTTTCTTCAAATGGCCCAATACACACATTCTGTTTATAAACACAGACAGCAGTCAGAACACAGGCCACAGCGCGTGTATTATTGATTTAACTGGGGCAAATGTACCTTGCGATACACACTAAATGACGTCAGTACTCGCGGGAGATCTACATGTACATGAATTATGTGTACAATTATAACGCAAATGAGTTTAAATACGAATGGGTTTGTCAACGTTTGACTGTTTGGAGATAGTTGAAGCAAAATGGCAGAATGAGAAATGAATCATCGGCAGAATGAGAAATAAATCATCGACATTGAATGTGTAGATCGGCGACCGTGACCCATTTCTCCAGTGCAGTTTCTGACCAATGGTAGTCCTTCTTACATGCGTGTGCAGAATTGACAGAATTGAATTTTGTGACATATTTTGTGACACAGAATTGAATTAGAATTGAATTTTGTGGACAGAATTGAATTCTGTGGCACAGAATTGAATTTTGTGACACAGAATTGAATTATGTGACACAAAAGTGAATTTTGTGACACAGAATTGAATTTTGTGGCACAAAAATGAATTGTGTTGACAAAATTGAGCCATGTCCCACTTGGCGCCCCGTAGGAGTTGCGTCCCGTAACGTGTATGACAATATTCCGAGCTCCTGTTCAGATTTCGTTACGTCGAACTTCGGTTTACTCGAAGTATTTATCACAGCCCGGCGGACTTCGAGTAAACGAGCGTATACTGATGAAATTCCGTCGAATATTAATTTCATTGCAAAAGAAAACATGGGGCGGGGGAGGGGGGGGGAGAATGAGGAGGAGGACCGGGAGGATAAAAAACGAAACATTTTGGAAATTGACTCCGAAACCTGGTGAGATAGCTTGGAAAAGATGCAAATAAGAAAACAAAAGTTAGATTTTGAAAATCGGTCTACAAATAAATAAGTATGTAAAACAATCCATTTAGCTCCCATGTTAAATTCCCATAGGAAAATAGTTTTCCCGCAATTAAATCAATGTTTGATGGAATGTCATCAAATAAATGTTATTGGGGAAGGGTGACTTTTGTGTTATTGATGATAAAGTACTTACTTTTAAATATATTTTAGATTTAATGTGTTTAACAGACAGTAGGGTCTCAGGCTGACATAACACTTACAAATCTAAAATTCAACGCAATTGTCTCACTTGATTTAATGTGTTTAATAGCCAAAACTTCGTTGGCAGCAAACCGTAGAACACACAGTAGTTGCATTGTTAAAGGGAAGGAACTCTATAAGATAGCAATCTTTCATTCCAATCCTATTGTACTGCTTGTATACCCAAACTTGATGTAAATTATTATTTAATAATCGTATCAAATTTGTAATCTCGTAAATAAAGTTAACCCTTTGAACCGGAAAGCCCGCTATATCGGTTTATGCAAACAGTGCAGATCCAGATGAGGCGGCTCGTAGCGAGCCGTCTCATCAGGATCTGCACTTTTTATATTTTTGAGAAAAACAAATACCCTTTTCATAAATGGTCTAGTCTGAAAACTGTTTTGTGACAATTGGATTGGTTGCAGAATAAAGATATCAAAATCCATTCCAGTTACTTAGGGGTGAAAGGGTTAAACGTTTAAAGGTACATGCCCACTCAGTAAGCACAAAACGATCTTTATAGGAATTAAACAAGTGTATATTTGTGTCACTATTCCACCATTTCTAAAGAGGGAGGAAGGTGGGAGCATGCGATTGGTAATTCAACGATCTGTGTTCACCCTTACCGGAATTCCGATTGGAGACCTGGTTTGGCTCTCACATACGTCTTTGAAATTTTGTGTGACAGTTGAATATGGTTATACCCCTTACATGAGTATTACGATTATTTGTAATCCTATTTTAGGGGAAGGGGGCAAGTGAATTTGGTGTGGTATGGATCTGGCACCAGGTCAGGTATATTTGTTCTTGGTGTAAATAGTCCCTTCTGATTTTGGAATTTTCCCCCCAATGCAGCAGGTTAAAACGGGATCGAACCCGTTTGCCCGGTCTTACATGACCTTAACTGTTGATAGGCCGTTAAACACCAATAAACAAACAAACAAACCGCCATTTCTAATAATTACGAGTGCCCGCTATACAGATATAATAATTTAGTAATATTAACTTTACTGATAGTGATTCGCGGTGTAATCATGCTATTTTCATATGCAAATAAGGCATGCTATTTTTTAATTATTTATACTATTTAAATGCGTCACCTGAAACAATAATATTTCCTGAGTTCCAATCCCGACACTGGTCGATTCGGCGTGTTCTTGGGCAAGACACCTTCGTATTAGCCTAGTCCTATCGGATGAGGACTTAAATAGTCGGTCCCGACATGCAAGGTCATCGAACCAGTGCCGTCGTTAAATCAAAGCATTTACAATAATATTTTCGACAGGTTATAAAGTATGACCATTGCACATGTAAAATACGTGGTCATGTACCTTTAATATATTTAACAACGACTGTACACAAGTGCTACTGCACTTATACTTAATAAATACAAAATCTTTAGTGGACACATACTGAGAGGTAAGGGATTTCTTTTACGTTCCAGGAAATCGGATTACCTGGAGGAACCCCACTAGTTAGATCTGGGGAACATCACACGGGCGGATTCAGGGAGGGGGGGGGGGCGGACCCGGCGCGCGCGCCCCCTAAAATTCGCCGAGTAAAGCTTGTTTACAAGTTACAAGGCACGTTTCTACGTTCACGTTGTGAATTTATTGTTTATTTTCGCACCAAAATGCGCCAGAACGCAGGAAATGCGATGTAGATTTCAAAAGATTTACGGGGGGAATGCCCCCCGGACCCCCCTAGCGCTATCCCGAGCTCCTACTCTCGTTCGATAATATAGTCAAGTATTGCAAAATAGTTACGCCCCCCCCCCTAACCCGAAACCCTGGATCCGCGCCTGCATCATACCAGTTCACATGTTAAATATATTGACATATGGTCCAGCTATTGTTATATTCTATTTATATATTATATTTATTAAATTGTATATCTAAGAACGTACTAGGAAGTGTCTAGCCCAAATACAATGTATAAAATATATCATTTAATATGCAAATTGTCTACCTCGTACATTCAAATGAATAACTCATGCAAACAGTACAGCTATGGCTGTTACGGGAGAAATGGATCTTATGGGTTTTGCGAACAGTGTAGATCCAGATCAGATAGGATCTGCACTGTTCGCAATTCCATTTAATTTGCAAATTGTCTACCACGTACGTTCAATAAAGATATGGCTGTTACGGGAGAATTGGTGCTTATGGGTTTTGCGACCAGTGTAGATCCAGATCCGAATGTGCATCCGCACAGTCTGATCAGGATCTGCACTGTTCGCAATTCCATCATGGAAACACCCGACATGCTTCTGACAAACACTATAGACCGGTACCCGGCTATAAGAGTGTGCTATGTGATCAAGAGCTACATTGGTCAGAATTCGCATAAAGACCATTTCTCCAAGTCACATACATTAAGTCTCACGTTACTGCTGATTACTGATTTATCTGTCACTTCCTATTACAAATCAAGCTTCGTCATTGGCAGAGAGGAGCGTTTAACCAGAACGTACTGTCTGTAACGCAGGATGACTCGGCCGGATAGCCCTGTGTTACAGACAAACACTAGACAATGTGTTCATAGAACATGGATGTCCCCACCTGCAGCCTTGATATTAAAATGGCATACTTAAAAGCTTAATCCCTGGACAGACCTTGTGGGCAAATAGTATTGAAATTGGTGAAGGAGTTAAGGGATTAATGAGACAATGATCATGCACCTTGATACTCATATCAAAACAATATCAATATTACCGGATTTTATCGAATAAAAATGTTGATCAAATATATTCTGTCTATCACGGAAACAAGGTGCAATATCACGTGGTTACAACAACAACAACGTCGCCCACTCCAAAATAAGTATTATTTGATATTTTCCTTAATATGCAACGGATTTTGATGAAATATGGCGCAGCAAAAGCGTCTTCATGAGCTGCATTTGGTGGTCTACGAAGTTTGGCACGGAGACACGGAAATCGATTCTTCGCAAAAACGACAGAAGTTTCGGCGTAAATACAGAGACCACAAAATGCAGCCTAACAAGACGCGTTTGATGCGCCATATTTCATCAAAATCCGTTACGTAATAAGGACACTATAAAAGAATACGTACTTTGAATCGGTACTTGTTGTTGTTGTTGTTAGTACCACGTGATCATACACCTTGACTTTGCTTTTCATGGAAATCACTATCGACGAAAGCGGTTATGTGGTAAGGTACGTAATGCCATGGTCGGGTTAAGTTATAATTGCATAAATACAGGACACACTCAATTGTCTTCACTCGGGTAGCGCCGTTTGAACAAAGATTTATAGGAAGGAAATTATTAAGGTTTTCGTCTGCTGTTTGTTTTTTTTAAATTGTTTTATTTCTAAATGAGGAGGTGATGCTGGTGCACAACCCAAACAAGTTTCAGCGGTGGAATATTGAGTTTTTTTGTGTTTTTTTTTAAAACAGACGATAATCTTTCCATGATTTGAGTTGTGAAAGTACGAATTAAGACTGTCGTCGGATGTTTTTAGAATTATCTTATTTCTAAACAAATCTCTGCTTGGGTGGCAGGAGTTATTTATTAATAATAATGACAATAATATTAATAAATATAGTACATGTATTAATTGTATTATAATTATTATTGGTCTATTATTATTATTATTATTATTATTATTATTTCTTTCACATAGAAGAGCAGAAAAACGAAATACAAAGCGAAAACATACATGCAAGCATACGACAAAACCTCACTGACTCCACGCGTCTTCCGTTTCTTAGCAACACACCAATGGCGCACGTTAACAAATTACTCACCGCGCTGGTAACCGCGATCATAGCAACAACCGTGACGGCTGATATTCCGAGTTGCGACGGCTTACTGGAAGGGACGATGCTGCGGACGGAGGACTGTACCGGGTGGTACAGATGTGTGCATGGGGTCGCCCAGGATCAGCTCCCGTGTGACACGGACATGGTTTTCAGCATTCTTGCGCACACGTGCGTTGCACGAGGAAGTGTATACGATGATTGTCCATACACGCCACCAGGTAAGTTGGAATGCTTGTTGTTGTTGTTGTTTCTGTTGTTGTTGGTTTTGTTGTTTATTGTTGTTGTTGTCAGTATAGCGGAGTACACGTGTGTTACACGAGGACGTTTATAGGATGAGTGTTCTTACATGCCGCCATGTGAGTTGAAATGCTTTTTTCTTCTCTGTTGCTGTTGTTATCAGTATGGCGGCGTGCACGTGCGTTATATGCGGAAGTATGTTTTGTTTTATTTTGTTTTTGATGTTAAAGTTCATTGGTCTCTTGTACGATTCGAAAGTTATGGAACAAATAGGTAGATAATAGCATAATTGTAGACTTTATCGTGTTTCAAATGCCATGGATTTCAGATATGTGTAGAAATTGAGAATACTCAAGAAATTAGTTAACAAATCAAACACGCTAACGCAATTACAAAATACTTTAACGCACATTTCTAAGTCATTTGACATTGACCTTCAGCACAATGACCACATTTGTGGGCTATATAATGAAAATATGGATTGTGTATTTCAATCAATTGGCGAATGGTGAAATCCTCGTTACATCTGGAATTTCATATAAACACAGTTACTTTGGGATCATCCCTCGTACATGCATTTCAATCAATACAGTGAAACATCTATAAACCGGACACACTGGGAGGTCCCCAGGCTCTCCGGCTCAGAGAGCTTTCACTGTAAATTAGGCATTTGATCATTCAGAGCCATACTTGTGTGCTATGCGATCACGAACAGACACTATCACCTGAGATAAATAACCAAGAAACTCATCAAAATTAAGATCACGGGTGTTTTCTTGGTGTCCGGTTTAGAGAGGTTCCAATGTATTAGAAGGACCATATATCCACCTGACGGATGATAAATTCTCGTGACATCTGGAATGTCACAGAAAGACAGTTACTTTTGAATAATTTCCCTCATACGCGTGTTTCAATCGATATATTAGGTTATGGGATCACGTGGTCTATTGTTACATTGGACTAATGGCGGCGCCCGTGACGTCTCAGGTAAATCGTATTGTTCATCAATACGACTGCAGTTTTTCATCTTTTTAATGATGACCATGTTCCATCCGTTAACACCACCAAATACCAATACCAAATTTAGCAGCATTACTTATGTAGTTAGTCTGAACATTCTGTAGAGAAATGTATTTGCCTGATGTTCAGACTAACTACACAAGTAATGCTGCTAAATATGGTATTGGTGAACACGGTCATCATTAAAAGGACGAAACCGCAGTCGTATTGATGAAAAATAAGAGTTACCTGAGACCATGGGCGCCGCCATTAATCCAGTGTAACAATAGACCACGTGATCACATACCCTGTATATGACAACAGGACCATGCGTCGACCTACCAGAAGGTGCAATTCACCCACATGACGATGACTGTACGGGTTGGTCCATGTGCTCCAACGGTGCCGCTATAGTGATGCCGGCCTGCGGCACGGGCTTGGTATTCAGCAGATCGGAGTGCACGTGTGTACACGAGGACGGAGTGTACGATGACTGTACACAGACTGGTGAGTTGACATGGGGATGAACGTACAAGTGTTACATGGGTACATTATGTGAGTCAACAAGGTGCACGGCTCTCAAAATGGCGGCGCCCAGTGGCAGCAGCACCACGAGGTTGGTACATTTTGTATTTATTTTCACACATGCATTAAGCTTTGAGCAAATCCATACAGGCGAGGGGATGACGATATATGACCGCGATAAACGGCTGCTAACGTCTTCACTGAGGCACCATTCAGTAAATAGTTATTGAAGGTACAACGGAAGCCGGTTTGTAAACAAATGGGTCTCTGTGATATTTAATATGAGTTTGAAAATAAATTAAAACAAATGTACCAAATTGGTGAATTTTATGGTGCTGCTGCCACTGAGCGTCGCCATTTTGAGACCCGTGCCCCTTTTAGCCTCACATAAGGTACCCATGTACCAATCGTACGCCCTTCCCCCTGAGTTGATGCCGGCACAAATGGAACTAACCCACATTTTCTGTCTGTAACGTAGGGCGAGTTATGTGTAACTACACCACTGCAATGGCACGGAGGGCGTCAATAGGTTTTCCATATTGACGTCTCTAATTTGTTTACTTCATTTATATTTTGTATATTTTTCGAGGCGCATATAAATTGTGAGTGATTTACGTATATAATGAAAAAGTTATTGAATTTGTATGTGGATATATGCACGAGTTCAGCAGCGTGCGATATTGCGCCACTTTAGGAGCGCAATATCGTTGCGCGGCGGAACGAGACGCATCCGATTGTGACGTGTACATGTGCGCTCCGGTGCCAGACGGCCAATAACATAGTAGTATCGCAAGTCGGAAGCACGTATGGGCTGGACTTGCATTGCAACAGACATGCGTACGCGAAGAAGGCGGGGCAACCAATAAGTTAGTTATAGTTCACATATTGAATTTTTAAGAAATTAATTATTACATATAATACTACAAATACTTGAATATTGTGTTTGCTAGCAAGCAGCTTCATTGACTGAGTCTGTGCTGGGCTACAGCTCAGGCACAGCCAATCAAACTGCCTTGTGCGAGTTGATATGGCCAATATATGTTCAGAAACGATGAAATATTGGCAAGATTAACGCCGACGGTTGTGTAACCCGAGTTGTTTGTCTTTAACGCAGGGCGATTTATATGTATATGGTATCGCACATGTACGGAGCCCCGCAGGGGATTTAGAATTGTTTTGTTATTAATTCGTGCCCACGAAATAACAATTGACGAATTGACTTTTCGTGGGAACGAATTGTTAATTCGAGTGAACGAATTGTTATATCGTGGGAACGAATTGTTAATTCGAGGGAGCGAATTGTTACATTGGTGTAACGAATTGTTACTTCGTGCGAACGAATTAATAAAACAAACCCATGTCCCATGCGGGGCTCCGTACACATTCATGTGTTGTATTGCTACCTTATACATCAGGGGAGGGGCGATAACTGTGGTTTACCTATTAACATTATGTCCCCATATTTCACCTACGTAGTTCAAGCGAGGTACACGACGAGGGTGCTGGCTTAATACCACATACACGAGAATGTCCACTAATAAGCAGGAGCACTAATCGTGTTTTCACAAATTAATATTCTGTCCCCATATTTCACCTGAATAGTTCAAGAGAGGCTCGATGCGGGTGTTATGCTACCATAAATATCAGGGGTATAATTGTTTTACCTATTAACACGATGTCCCCATATTTCACATGAATAGTTCAAGAGAGGTGCGACGCGGGTGCTGGCTTGATACCACACACAACAGAATGTCAGCTCTACTACGATTGCTCCCAGTCTGAAGCGTGGATGGGAGAGGCGCACCTGTCGGAATGTCTCTATCCTAATCAGTTCAACTCGGACACGCTGACATGTGACGACTTTGAGAACGTCCAATGCCGCGGAAGAAAAGAAATCAAGGAGTACTGTGAGTAATTTGGTTTTCTATATGTACTTCATTTATACAATATAAGCCTCAGAATTCCTACACGTTTCCTAGCCTTGCCGGATAAACTTGATATCAAAACACACTAGCCTGGTATTCTCTATATATCTCAATTTGCTTACAGAAACCAAAACAAAACCAGCTGTCGTCCTGTTTCATTTTGAAGTCATGTTTGTTTTCTTTTCCTACGCGGGTAACTAAAAAAATGCATACAGTATCAAATAAACGTTAGCATTATTCATATATTATGTCGTAAAGTAAAAAAACAAACTCATTCAGGCATTGGTCCTTTGCAGGGCATAACGCAAACTAAAACGCATACAGAATACTACTGTCTGTTTCACGAAGCCTGACCCAAATGTTACAGTAATAAAAACAATGCAAAAACAACATATCACGAAAAATGATTTCCCTATGGGAATTTAACATGTGGGAAAAAGCTTTAGAACCTGGAGGAGTACTAGAAAAACGAAAACAAAATGGAAATTGACCCCGAAACCTGTCTAGATAACTTGGAAATGATCTAAGAAAACAAAAGTTAGATCATGAAAAATGGTCCACTATTTGTGAAATTGGAAAACAAACTGTCTTCAGAGTGAATAGGTCTATGGGGATAGAATCAATATTTGACAAAATTTCACGCAATAAAAAGAAAGCTCATTCTTAAATATTGATACAATTTAATATCATAGTGCAACCACTCTGCAACAGCCCCCTCCACCCATGTGAAGACGCAAGACTGGCTGTTATACAGAGGTGGCTGTTGTAGGAGATTAGATATAGAGGCATTTACCCAATTGGGGTATAAACTAGTGGCTGTTATAGAGAGGTGCATGAAGCAAAAACAAACTCGCATACTGAATATCTGAAACACCATCTAAGACAGCGCCTTTACTATGTTGTCGTGAATGTAGTAGTCAAGACAGTGCCTTCACTCTGTTGTCATGAATGTAGTAGTTAAGACAGCGCCTTTACTATGTTGTCGTGAATTTATTAGTTAAGACAGCGCCTTTACTATGTAGTCGTAAATGTATTAGTTAAGACAGCGCCTTTACTATGTTGTCGTGAATGCATCAGTTAAGACAGGGCCTTTACTATGTTGTCATTAATCTAGTAGTTAAGACAGCGCCTTTACTATGTTGTCGTAAATGTATTAGTTAAGAAAGCGCCTTTACTATATTGTCGTGAATGTAGTAGTTAAGACAGCGCCTTTACTCTGTAGTCGTAAATGTATTAGTTAAGACAGCGCCTTTACTATGTTGTCGTGAATGCATCAGTTAAGACAGCGCCTTTACTATGTTGTCATTAATCTAGTAGTTAAGACAGCGCCTTTACTATGTTGTCGTAAATGTATTAGTTAAGAAAGCGCCTTTACTATATTGTCGTGAATGTAGTAGTTAAGACAGCGCCTTTACTCTGTTGTCATAAATGTAGTAGTTAAGACAGCGCCTTTACTATGTTGTCGTGAATGCATCAGTTAAGGCAGCGCCTTTACTATGTTGTCATGAATCTAGTAGTTAGACAGCGCCTTTACTATGTTGTCGTGAATGTATTAGTTAAGACAGCGCCTTTACTATGTTGTCGTGAATGTAGTAGTTAAGACAGCGCCTTTACTATGTTGTCGTGAATGCATCAGTTAAGACAGCGCCTTTACTATGTTGTCATTAATCTAGTAGTTAAGACAGCGCCTTTACTATGTTGTCGTGAATTTATTAGTTAAGACAGCGCCTTTACTATATTGTCGTGAATGTAGTAGTTAAGACAGCGCCTTTACTCTGTTGTCGTAAATGTAGTAGTTAAGACAGCGCCTTTACTATGTTGTCGTGAATGCATCAGTTAAGGCAGCGCCTTTACTATGTTGTCATGAATCTAGTAGTTAGACAGCGCCTTTACTATGTTGTCGTGAATGTAGTAGTTCGACAGCGCCTTTACTATGTTGTCGTGAATGTATTAGTTAAGACAGCGCCTTTACTATGTTGTCGTGAATGCATCAGTTAAGACAGCACCTTTACTATGTTGTCATTAATCTAGTATTTAAGACAGCGCCTTTACTATGTTGTCGTGAATTTATTAGTTAAGACAGCGCCTTTACTATGTTGTCGTGAATGTAGTAGTTAAGACAGCGCCTTTACTATGTTGTCGTGAATTTATTAGTTAAGACAGCGCCTTTACTATGCTGTTGTGAAAGTATTATAGTTAAGACAGCGCATTTACTATGTTGTCATTAATCTAGTAGTTAAGACAGCGCCTTTACTCTGTTGTCATGAATGCATCAGTTAAGACAGCGCCTTTACTATGTTGTCATGAATCTAGTAGTTAAGACAGCGCCTTTACTATGTTGTCGTGAATGTATTAGTTAAGACAGCGCCTTTACTATGTTGTCGTGAATGTATTAGTTAAGACAGCGCATTTACTATGTTGTCGTGAATGTATTAGTTAAGACAGCGCCTTTACTATGTTGTCATGAATCTAGTAGTTAAGACAGCGCCTTTACTATGTTGTCATGAATGTATTAGTTAAGACAGCGCCTTTACTATGTTGTCGTGAATGTATTAGTTAAGACAGCGCCTTTGTATTAGTCAAGACAGCACCTTTACTATGTTGTCGTGAATGTATTAGTTAAGACAGCGCCTTTACTATGTTGTCGTGAATGTATTTGTTAAGACAGCGCCTTTACTATGTTGTCGTAAATGTATTAGTTAAGACAGCGTCTTTACTATGTTGTCGTGAATGTATTAGTTAACTATACAGTTGTAAAGGATACATAAATCTAGATTATCACACGCTTCAATGTGTCGCAAACACAATGGATGACGCACGGAGATCGAGATTTGGTTGGTTTGCTTATATATATTTAAGCGTGGGAATTGGTTCTAAGACCTTCCATACCCGGGGTATTGAACCCAAGAAAGAGGCAGAAGTTTGAAAAAAATAATGTTTAGGTAATTTAAGGTGTCGTAAAAAATCCAATGTAAAATTGGCAGGTGCGCGTTAAAGTTGGTCAACCCTGTCGGCCACAATTCGTGATCTAGAACGGGTTCAGACCTATGCGCTTATGTGTTCGCCCTGAAAAGGGCGGTTTGTTTATCTCACCCGGGTCGCCCCGGGTTCGAAAGGGGTTCCTGGGTAGAACCAGCCTCTCCCCTCACTCCTACTGGAGTCCTCAAGCGACATCGAATTGGGCATCGGGCTCGCTCTCTATGTAGGTGTTATACACCGCCTATCGTAGAGCAGCAAGCGAGTTGAATCCCATCATCTGACAGTAGAGTCGTGAGTTGTGGTCATCCATCCGTGATCTCTTGGTCACTCCTGACGACGCTCCCAGATCGTATCCATTCCTCCGTAGCCATTGCCGCATTGTACGTCATGTTGAAGCAGGTGTACGGTATGTCGTCTGGTCGAAGTGCTGTCCCCATTGCTGTGATGTAGCCGTGTGCAATATACCCATCCACTGCTGTGAAGAGGATCTGGGAGGCGGCGATGATGTGGTCCTTTTCTTTCTGGTTGTTTGCTCGGCTCAGATAGATGTTCGACCCTTCACCCCAGTCGTGGTTGAAGTCCAGCGTATGGATGAATCCGCCACGCAATTTCTCGCACGACTCCAAATCTGCAGATGAAGACACCGCAGAAGTGTCCATTTCTTCCGAGCTGCCGGTCATCCACGATCTGTCCGTCCCCGGTGTCGTCACTGCAGTGTTAAGCGACCTCCGTGGCGTAGGGATCGGTGGAGTCCTTCCTGGTGGCTCAGAGTCCATGGCAGGAACAGAAGGAGTTTGCTCAGCGGCTGGGTTTCCCCTCGGCCTACTGGCCGACCGCTTCGCAATGGCCGCCGCTCGCCTTTTTCTTCTCCTGTTTCCCGCCTTCGAAGTAAATACGCATTGTTCCTTTGTTTCGTCTTGGCGGGAAGTAGGTCAGCCGGAACTGGAGCGCTGTTCTGCGTCGGCGAATAGCTCCAGTTCACTTCGAGGGTGAAGGTGTTGTGTCCACTATGCACTCGGTAGAGAGGCTCGTCGACGCATCCTTTCATCAGCGGCGATAATAATTTCGACAGCTCCGCGTGACAACCCAATAAAGGCATTTTACTGTTACGCTGGTCGAGACAAGAATGACGGAGATCGAGTGTCAGGTAAGCCTACATATATACAAGGGTCAGTCAAATACAGTGGAACCTGTCTGAGAGACATACTGCCTTTAATATGTTGTCGTGAATTAGTATGTATACAGTAGAAACACATTCCATAAAGTATCAGTTACTGCAATACAATATATATCGGAAATCATGTATTTCTATAACATTTAGCGGCCATCTTGGAATTATGCAAATTGTGCTTAGCTTGCAGTTGATGGTAATTAGTGCATCTATCATCTTTACATGTACTTTCATAAAAATAAAGTGCATCTACAATACAATATATATCGGATAGTATGTATATATATAACATTTGGCGGCCATCTTGGATTTATGCAAATTACAGAAGTTGCCCAAAGTTTCCATTTTGGCGACCAAGCTGAATTTGTTGTAGTACATGAGAGTACAAATCAGCAATAAAAGTTTATAGTAAACACAATTTCTAGGATGTGTATTAAATGTATAGTAGCGTCAAACATGTCAATTGGACTATTGTAATGGCGGCATAAATCAAGATTATCACACGCTTCAATGTGTAGCAAACACAATGGAGGACACACGGAGATCTAGTGTCATGGAAGCGTGTATATTCTAGGGTTAGTCAAATGTGGCGTAACTTCCTGATTCACCTACTATTTAGAGCCCAGTATTCCTGTTTCTCCTACTTTTACGTGTACAGGGGACCGTTTCACTAAACTTCGTACGACTAAACTGTTCATAAGTTCAAAAGTATGATAGTCTGGAACTTTCACATTAACCCTTTCACCCCTAAGTAACTGGAATGGGCTGCGATATGTTAATTTTACAACAAATCCAATCATCGCAAAATGATTTTCAGACTATTCCATTTATAAATAGGGGGTATTTGTTGTTCTCAAAAATATGAAAATTACTTTCAAACAGTGCAGATCCTGATGAGACGGCTCGTTACGAGCCGACTCATCTGGATCTGCACTGTTTGCATAAACCGATATAGCGGCCTTTCGGGTTCAAAGGGTTAACAATGTGTTCTTGTAAACAATCATTGGATTTACATGTATTGTGCTCAATAAATGTAAATCCACCAATAGAAATTTCCAGACGACCCTAAATGTGTACTTACGAACATTTTAGTCGTACGATATTTAGTGAAACGGACCCCAGTAGTCCAGATTCTCCTACTTTGTACTTTGTATGTTAGTGATTCATGACTTTCGGGCTATAGTCTTTATCAAGCTTAGGGTGTTTATTAAGTGCGGAAGATGTCGTTCAATGCCAGATGATGCATGCCGCAAAATCTCGGAAGGTCATAAAGAACACTTATTCCCTGCCTAACCAACCGCTTTCCACAGTCAACCAGGCCACTTATATAGGGGTTGAGTTAAGTGCAGACCTATATTGGTCACCTCACATAAATAAACATACATCTAAAGCTAATCAAACTCTTGGATTCCTTTAAAGGTACATGCCCATTCAGTAGGCACAAACTGTTATTTACATCAGATACATCATCTGGGACATTTTCTGGCAGAAGAAATATTCATTCACCATTATCCCACGTATTGATTGGTATTATGATACATTTTGTATCAGACGTAGATTTCCACACTGTAACGCACTCAGTAGGCACTAAATGTTCTTTATAGGAATTAAATAAGTGTATTATTTCACCAGTTCTAAAAATTGCCAGTGCCCGCTATACAGATATAATCATTTAGTAATATTTATTTTACTGATAGTGACGCGCGGTGGTACAGGCTATTTTCATATGCAAATGAGGAATTGAAACAATAATATTATAGACAGCTTATAAAGTATGATAATTGCACATTCCAAAATAAATATAGATAATAAATAGTAATGTCCGTTAACATTTTAAGGAAACACGGTTATCGCCCTTGATATCAGTGTGGAAATTTTAAGTCTGATATAAAATGTATAATAATGCCAATCAATACATAGGGTAATGGTGCATGAATGTTTAGTTTGCTAGAAAATCTCTCAGATGATGTCTCCGATATAAAGAACATTTTGTGCCTACTGACTGGGCATGTACCTTTAATAAAAGTAGTATAATCAAGTAGACACGAAATGTGGATGTGCTGGAGAAATGGGGCTTATGGGATTTGTGACCAGTCTAGCTCCTGATCAAATAGCACACTCCTGTAGCCTGATAGTGTTCTTTATTGATCGTCAGAAGCATGACGGATACTGCATTAATGGAATGCCGAAACGTGCAGACTGGATAAATGGGGCTTATGTGTTTTAAGACCAGTGTAGATTCAGATCAGCATATGCCTCCCCACAGTCTGATCAGGATCTGCATTGTTCCCCATTCCGTCAATGAACCACCCGCCATTCTTCTTTAACAGTAACATGCAATATAGATCGTTATCCGGCTACAGTTGTGTGCTATTTGATCAGGAGCTACACTGGTCACGAATCCCTCAAGCCCCATTTCTCCAGTCACAGCCACAAATTATGCACTCAGTTATTATTTACATATTGAATTAAATGCGAGGGAGCGGTAGCGACCGCAGCATTTAGTTCCTTAAAATTCCAATATGTGAACAATAACATATTTATAGTTCAGCCAAATTTTACTTTGCATCTCCCATCCGAGTATTGATTTTCCATTTCCTGTCGCACAATTAATGATTAAATCTTGTGATACTATCTAACTTATTGGGGCTAGTTCTTGCAATATGTGATATAAGTGTAGCTCGATACTATCCAGCGATTGGCTTAGAAAGTTCGGCGAACTATAAATAACATTTCCAGGTGGATACACGGCCAATAAGTGCAGTCCCATGGCTCCCTGTCACTGTGATGCATTCAATCCCAGTTGCCTAGGGTTACCGGACGGTTATAACGTCGATCCGTACCGAAAATGGACCCCCGCCTACACCAGGTGCTACAAGGTAAGAAACCACAAACATTATAATTAACACTGACCGGAGTCCCTACTGCGCCAGGTGCTACAAGGTAACAACCACTAAAAGTATAGTTAACACTGACTGGAGCCCCTACTATGCCAGATGCTACAAGGTAAGAAACCACTAAAAGTATAATTTGCACTGACTGGAGCCCCTACTACGCCAGATGATATAAGGTAAGAAACCACTAAAAGTATAATTACCACTGACTGGAGCCCACTGACTGGAGCCCCTACTACGCCAGATGATATACGGTAAGAAACCACTAAAAGTATAATTACCACTGACCGGAGCCCCTACTACGCCAGATGATATCAGGTAAGAAACCACTAAAAGTATAATTAACACTGACTGGGGCCCCTACTACGCCAGATGATATAAGGTAAGAAACCACTAAAAGTATAATTAACACTGACTGGGGCCCCTACTACGCCAGATGATATAAGGTAAGAAACCACTAAAAGTATAATTAACACTGACTGGGGCCCCTACTACGCCGGATGATAAGGTAAGGTAAAGAAACCACTAAAAGTATAATTAACACTGACTGGAGCCCCTACTACGCCAGATGATAAAATAAGTCCAGACCCCCCTAAAAGTATAATTAACACTGACTGGAGCCTCTACTACGCCAGATGGTATAAGGTAAGAAACAATTAAAAGTATAATTACCACTGACTGGAGTCCCTACTACGCCAGATTCTACAAGGTAAGAAACCACTAAAAGTTTATTTAACACTGACTGGAGCCCCTACTACGCCAGGTGTTACAAGGTAAGAAACCACTAAACGCATAATTAACACTGACTGGAGCCCCTACTACGCCAGATGCTACAAGGTAGGAAACCACTAAAATTATAATTAAAACTGACTGGAGCCCCTACTACGCCAGATGTTACAGGGTGAGAAACCACTAAAAGCATAATAACGATTTCAACCCTAAATAACTGGTTGACAGGAAGGAATGAACTTTGATATGTTAATTTTCCGACCAATCCAATAGTCACAAAATGATTTTTAGACTAGTCCATTTATGAAAAGGGGGTGTTTATTTTCTTAAAAATATGAAAATTACTTGCAATGGCTCATCTGGATCTACACTGTTTGCAAACCCTGCTATAGAGGGTTGTAATGTTGTGTAGGAATACAATCATATGCTGTTGCGCTTACTGGGGTACGGACACCATTTGGTTTGTTTAATGTTTGCGTGGATTCCTTCGCACACCTTGCAAACTTTAAACATACCAACTGGTTTGTTACCACAGCAAGCGCAACATCCAATATTTTAAGTATATTTACATTGCATTTTCTGTAGTTTAACAACACAACATGTAAATACGGCGTTAAAATCATCTTCTGTTGTGTCATTTTGTCGCAATTCATGGAACAGCGACGTTGCCGGTCAAAACCAATCAACAACGTAGCGCCACATCACGTGCATTTAATTCGGATATAAACGCAATGCGATCAATGGGCGCAAACCGCAAACCCAGTGATCCAATGTTTCATACATGTACTAAGTGCCACGGCAAACGTTTACCCACGGCTGGACATGATCGAACGTTATTGTTACATTTCCGTTGGAAATATCGTGCAATTTGAGAATGTATGCAGTACTTTCGCTACTTTGTTAATCTGCTCAATTCAAACAGCTGATTTAGCCATACATATTCCGGGTCCGCAGTACACGTCGCGTGTTGCAGCCGCGTCAATTTCAAATGTTCAGTGCGACCGTTGTAAACTGGTCTGGTGGCGTAATGGCGCGTTCTAGTAACGTCATGAGACACATTCATTACGTAGGTGTTGGCTTGGCCCCGGGATGAGCATTGTCTACAGCCATGGTCAAACAGCACGCGCTGTTCGTTTGAACACGGCTACGAGCGATGTCGAACAACGGAAGTCATATAACAATTGATAATGATTACCTTAGTATTCATGTTATCTAAATTAAATTAATGCTGTGTAACAGCAGTCCAAATTTAGCTGATTCTTCAAGAAAACAATAGCAGTAGCCTAAAAACACGCACTACTTTTACGAACTCTTGTTTACCACATTTATATCGCGTATGAATATACGAACATTTTGGCCATGTCTTACCTTGTGTAAATGGATAAATGGATATATGTATTTTTAAATAGACTAGATTTGTGCAGTAGTACAAATAATAAGCAGACTCTGTAATGAAGCAACATATGTGGCATAAACACACGGACTACTTTTACGAACTACTTTTACTACATTTATATCGCATATGAATATCTGTACATTGTTGGTGTTTTTTTACCTACAGGGAGCGACTTGTCGTCACCGGGAGATGCCCGCATGATGCAGCTGGTGTCCAATTGTTTCACCCGGACCTACGAGAATGCGTGCCGCTGGATATGATACCACAGGAGCATGGGGGAACCATGCCAGACTGCAGGTCAGTGTGAATATAATCTAGGCCACCGCCATTGCTTTTCATATATGAGACACGCCATGTGATTTTGTACCTTCGGACATGTGCGTAATTTCATGAAATACGATTACAAAATTTACATTATTTTCCATGGATGGCGTCAAAAGAATTTAACCAAATTTTGTCAACTTTTGACTCTATTTATGAAACATATTGTAAATTGTGTAAACGTATTTAATGAAATTACGCAGATGTCCGAAGGTACAAAATCACATGGCGTGTCTCATATGTGGCTGCGACTGGATAAAAGTGACGTGTGGGATTTGTGACCAGTGTGATAAAATAGCACACTTCTGTAGCCTGATAACGATTTATATTGCTAACGTGACAAGCTTAACTGATGGAATAGCGAGCAGTGCAGATGCAGATGCAGATAAGGCTCGTATTGATGATGCATTTGTTTTAGCTTAATACTCATTGATATTCAAAAGCGGAAGGTATACCCCGGAACACCCCCCCCCCCCCCCCCCCACACACACACACACACACATACTAGATCCGCCCCTGACATGTATTGGATATCTGCTTTCTGCTATTTTACAGTGTGAATTCATGTGATAAACAGAGTCTCAAACTCATTCAATTTGATATGGGATTTATAAAACTCTTCAGCAATTGTATGCACCTCGCCAACGGCTCTGTGCATACATTTTGTTTCTGAAATCTTATATCAAATGGAAACTCGTTTCAGATAAATACGTCGAAAATTCACCGAACACCTTGAGACGACCCCAAAACAAAAATCACTGCGGACATATTCGCGCCTTAGTGCCACGGGAATACGTCCACGGACACATTCGCTCGTGCGGACATATTCGCGCCAAATCTGAACTAGTGATCGAAAATATATTTCTGGTGTATTCCTACCTTCAGTGGTTTGCTAGACGGGTTACACGCCGACTACCTGGGACGCTGTGACCAGTACACCGTATGTAAGGACGAAAAGACTGTAGACACAATCAAATGTGACGGCGGCTTCGTTTTCGATTCGTATACAGAACTCTGTGTCCCATTTGAAGCCTCGTGTACGCCGCCGCCATGTGGCAATCCGGAGACGTGCTGAGTATGGTGGCTTATTCCTGCCATCCACAAACAGCGAACCTTTCTTAAAGCTTATCGTTAATTTCGACGCATCGTTGTTTTTTAATTTTAAAAAAAAACATGTTCATTCTGTATAGTGAGCACTGGTAATTCTTAAAACTGATGGAAAATGGAATGAAGAACAATTTGTACCAAATCGATGTGACCCCAGCTTTAAGTTACAAGTACATTAAAGGTGTATGCCCACCAAGTAGGCACAACATGTTCTTTATATCAGATACATCATCTGAGATATTTTCAGGGTAAAATAAACATTAATTCACCATTACCCCACGTACTGATTGACATTATTATACATATACTATCCGATGTAACTGTCCATACTGATATCAGGGGCGATAACCGTAGTTCCTTAAAGTGTTAACGGGCATTACTATTTATTCTCTGTATTTATTGTTTGATGAGCAATGATCTTACTTTATAATCTGTCGAATATATTATTTGTTCATGTGACGCATTTAATAAGTATAAATAATTAAAAAATAGCATGCCTCATCTGCATATGAAAATAGCCTAATACCACCGCGCGTCACTCAGTAAAATAAATATTACTAAATGATTATATCTGTATAGCGGGCACTCGTATTTTCTAGAACTGATGGAACAGTGGCACAATTATACACTTATTTAATTCATATAACGTACTTCGGTGCCTTTAAAGGAACATACATTCCGCTAGACCTGGTACAAAACAGGCATACACATCATTAGTTCGACCAACTCTAGACTACAGTTCGTCCCATATACGCAGAAAGATACACACAAACTAAAATATGTACAGAGACCTACAGCAAGATTTGTCAAAAATAACTATGACAAGACACCAGGCACAGTCACAAACATACTCTCTGATCTCAAATGGACGTCTCTTGAAACTAGAAGGCAAAACAACCGTCTGACTATATTTTATAAAATTGGTTACAACCATGTTGACATCTCCTATACCAAGTATTTAACACCATATTCTAGATAGTCCCGACACTATTTGGGATGTGGTATGAACGAGAAAAGCCTCTTTAGATCATACCCAATTTTATTCTGATATTAAATATCTAGAAAGTAGGACACTCGCCATCTTTTCGACCAACGGATCCGAAGTGGATTATTTACCAGCCAAGGTCCCGCAAGTTACAATTACTGAATTGGCGAGCCGGGCCCAAGGTACACTAGTACCACTTCCGTTGGTTGAAACGATGACGAGTGTCCTACCTTCTAGATATTTAACATCAGAATGAAATTGTGTATCATTTAAAGAGCGTTTAGTCGTTCATACCACAAAGTGCCTGTGAACAATATCACCATCTAGCTTACCAAACCCTTACAGAAAAAGTCGACTATCACAAGTATTCCTTCTGTTACGTATGGAATACCTTCCCATCAAGTGTAGTCAGTGCTGACACATTCGTTGAATTTAAGTCAGCACTGGCTACGCTGACAACCCCGTAAAAAGACACTATGTCTGCATTTAATTAGTTTAAATAATTAAAAACTAACATGCCTCATTTGCATATGAAAATAGCCTGTCAGCACCGCGCGTCACTATCAGTAAAATAAATATTACTAAACGATTATATCTGTATAGCAGGCACTCGTAAGTTTTAGAACTCGTGGAACAGTGACACAATTATACACTTATTTAATTCCTATAAAGAACGGTTTGTGCCTGTTGAGTGGGCATGTACCTTTAAGTGGTGTCACCATCCGCCAAATGGTAACACGTCATCGGGTCAAACAGCTGTCTCACATATATCAGGAGCTGCACTGGCCACATATGAGACGTGCCATGTGATTTTGTACCTAATATCACGTGCGATATTTCGTGATACATTTTGTATTTTTTTGGATAGTTTAGGATAGTTTCGTAAATGACGTCGAAAGTTGACGAAAATTTCAAAGCAAATGCGGAATTGTATTCCGCATTTACTATGAAAATTTCGTCATCTATCGACGTCATTTGCAGAAAATATCGCAGTTTCTGTAAATATATTTCATGAAAAATCGCACATGTTCTTAGGTACAAAATCACATTCCGTGTCTCATATGCCATACATTCCATTATTCCACGCTCAGTCAGGCAACATGATCTAGGGTGGCCACATCTTCCGTAAGCCCCATTTCTCCAAACAATCACACGTGACGATGTGAGACAGCCGTTTGAGCTGCCATGTTTATTTCCAAACAATCACACGTGACGATGTGAGATAGCCGTTCGAGCTGCCAAGTTTATTTCAAATACAAGCAAACAATCACACGTGACGATATGAGACAGCCGTTTGAGCTGCCATTTTTATTTCAACTACAAGAAGGACATCGTTATTGCTAATCTAATTTTATCCCGTAAACACAGCGTTTTTGTGACGTGAAACACGGTGCCGTGAAACATTTTTGATATCCTGTCAATATGACCTAATCACTGCGTATGAATATGTGCGGTTGTCATAATAATCGATTCCCCGATTTTGAGGATGCGGCTAGGGTTATTTTGTTTGCATTTTAAAGCTATTTGTAGTGTTGATGGGATACATATAATAGTAGGTTAGTGCCGTGAATGGGGAAAAATATCTGGCGCGGCACCGGAACGGGAGAGCCTCGCCCATCCCGTTTCCTAAGCCTTGCCAGATATGTTTACCCATTCACGACACTAACCTACTATTCTCTATATCCCTCGCTAGCAACCTAGATAATACAATACGTTATCAGAGCTCCAGATAAGGTGCGGATTGGCGTATTTTACGCACTTATTTTAGCAGAATACGCATTGATTATCAAAAGTGGGAGTATAAAATATTCACAGCAATGTGAAAATAGGCATTGATTTTCAAATTGAATAGTGAAAATACTGTAATAAAGTTGAAAATGTACTTACATGTTGTTGGGTTGCAAAAAGCAAACAGTTGCAGCTCAAATAAATGATTTTTTTTATGTGTTTTATGTGTAAGTAAAATGCACGTTGCCTTTGAAATATGGAGGTATAATACGAACGAATACGTTATTGAACGAACGAAAAAAACGTTAACGCATTTGCCTTACAAACAAGGTGAACATAAGTCCTCAGTGACCTTGACCTTGGGTGGTCCGTCGTGGGTCGTATACAAATCAAAGCACCATTCCTAGACACACATTGTGGCCAAATATCAAATTCGGTGAAGCCGCTTCACCGAATTTGATAATATTTGGCCACAATGTTCATACGTTTCTGATAAATGACAAGTGTTACTAACGTACGCAAGTACGTACATGGACTTACGCTACATCACCTCTTGACTATCGGCGAAGGGATAATAATGTCAAATTCTAAGGTAATGCGACATTAAAAACATATACGTGTGTCTTTAAAGTTCATTTTAATATATGTTGCAGCTCCTCGATGCCAAATACAGATCCTTAGGAGCTGCAAGAAGCGAAGAGGATGCGCCTCTCTAAACCGGACACCCAAAAAATGAAACCTAGAGCACACATACACAGGGCTCCAGATAAGGAATTAGTAATTGAGTATTTTCACTCCATCATTTCTGAAGCAATTGGGTATTTCAAAATGTTAATTGGGTAAAATAAAATCACACTACTCTTTACACATCAACTGACAGCAATTATTGAATAGTTTGCTTCGAAATGAAAACATGCCTTGGTATTTCATTAGAATTGTCTCCTTGGAGACAATTATAATGAAATACCAAGATGTGTTTTCATGGAAAATAATAAAAATATGCTATTTTTGTGGTCAGTTTATTATTTTCTGCAGCATGTTAAAGGTACCACAAAATTTGTATTGCTTTTTGATACTCGCTACTTCAGATTTCAATTGGGCTTTGGGCATTTTTAATTTGGTATTTAAGCAAATACGCAGCTTATCTGGAGCTCTGCATGCATGCCTAGCAATGCGCATATGCCAGAATTACTGTGCAACCTCTCTAAACCGGACATCCTGCGGGAACATCACTCTAAATTATCCTGTCAACACAGTGCGTCTCTGCCGTGAAACACGGTGCAGTGAAACATTTTTGATATCCTGTCAGTACGACCTAATCACTGAGTGCGTATGAATATGTGTGGTTGTCATACTAGTCGATTCTCCGATTTTGAGGATGCTGCTGGGGTTATTTTGTTTGCATGTTAAAGCTATTTGTAGTGTTGACAGAATAAATAGAATAGTATGTTAGTCGCGTGAATTGGAAAAACTATCTGGCGCGGCACGGAAACGGGATGGGCGAGGCAGAAGTAGTTCATAGACAGTTTACTAAAAAAACACCCGAAACTTTTTTTATTGCATAAGCACCGCATAAGTATAAGAAAATAAGTTGGAGCTATAATGAATCCTTTAATGACCGTAGTGGTTCCTAAACTGTTTACACCCTATAAATCAAATATTATTGCAAAAACTTTAGGTATAACATAGAATTGCATACGCACAGGATTCTTATATCATACCTACAAACAATACACTGATTGAGTTGTTCAACAAACCTTTAAACTACTGTCGCAAATATTTTTGATAAGTTTTGCTACATAAGCATAGCAAATTAAGTTGAAGCTGTGTTAATCTTTGCTGTCCATAACGGTTCAGGGACCATTCACCACCAATGAAGCACCAGATGAATCAAATCTCTTTATTACATCAGCACCGCTTAAGCATAACACAATAAGTTGAAGCTGTAATGAATCTTTTTGCTAACCGTAGTAGTTCACAGACCAGCTATAACCAATTAAACACCCAATAAATCAAATCTCTTTATCATGTTTATTGCATAAACACTACATAAGTATAAATAAATAAGTTAAAGCTGTAATTATTTTTTTGTTGACCGTCATGATTCATAGACCATTCTAATGCACTCTATAAATATCACGCAATCTGATTGGCTGATCGTCATACTTTACAGGTATACCATTGTTGATGAACGGTCGCAAATTATTTCAATATGTATCCCTACGCCAGTATTAAAGGAGTGCATTACAAATAGATTAACCGCATTGTAATTTTGAAATTTGCGGCGTATATCAGAAAATTATAGGTCGGAAAACATGTATAATGGCTCCGCTAGCGCGTCGCCATTAAACAGATTTTCCGACCTATCATTTTCTGATATACGCCGCAAATTTGAAAATTACAATACAGTTAACCCTATATTTACACCCTATAATCAAGGCTTTTTGTAGTATATGCACAGACATAAAGCTGTATAACATGGGCGCAGCACGGTGGTGTAGCGCCAATACAACTGTACACTGCTTAAATTATAGGGTTAACTGTATTGTAATTTTCAAATTTGCGGCGTATATCAGAAAATGATAGGTCGGCATAGGCACATCGCAGTACTACATGTAGCACAACTGTACATTGCTTGAGTTAGATCACGCTTCGTCCGCATGTACGAGGAGATAATCCGCAAGCTTTAGCGAGCGGATTATCGCTCGTACATGCGGACAAACGTGATCTAACTTATTCATCACATCATCATGCACATACCTTGCACACGAGCTGTGTTAATACAGAAACAACACCCGGAAATGTGTCAAAGATGTGATAATTAAAGAAAACCTTTAACACACTGTGCACAACCATATTCTGTTTGCATTTATATGAATGTTACTATTACCATCTTGCGTTGTAATGGCTATACACGCGTGCCACATTAATTTATGCTACACGTATTAACCTGTTATGGAACAAAATCACAAAAAGTTAATAATACAGAGCTCCAGATAAGGTGCGTATTTGCGTAAATACCCAATTAAAATTGCCAAAAACCCAATTGAAATCAGAAGTAGTGAGTATCAAAAACCAATGAAAAATTGGCGGTATCTTCATCATGCTACAGAAAACAATAAACAGACCACAAATAAATAATATTTTCTTATTTTTCCATGAAAACATCCAAGGAGACAATTCTAATGAAATACCAAGATGTGTTTCATTTAGAAGCAAATTATTCAATAAGTGCGGTCTGCTAATGTGTAAACAGTCAGTGTGATTCGATTTTACACAATTGAAATTGTGAAATACCCATTTGCTTCAGACATGATTGAGTGACAATACTCAATTACTAATTCCTTATCTGGAGCCCTGAATAATACATTATTGATTCGTAGATATTATATGTATGGCTATGCATGCGTACCACATTGATATATGATACGTTTATAAACTGTTGTGAAACAAAGTGATAAATAGTTAAAAATGCATCTTTATGTATATTGGTTATATTGTAAATATTAATTTTAGTCGCATTGCATTTATGTAGACAGTTTTACGTTATCATTTATATTGTCAAGTTCCCTTAATAAATTTGTTGGAAAACAATAATTACACACCTATTTTTTGTGTTATAACCCTTTCTGAGGTCGTGTGGGCGAGCTGCATTTTCTATAAATGTATGTATTATGATTGTACAACCTATCAACACTTGATCAATCAGGACCAGTAGCCTATTTCACCAACATTACAAAGTATACTTTTCTAGCAAAGTATACTTTGAGGGAGAAATTTTCAATTTTAGGATAAATTTATTAATTTTTATTATACTGAATTTATTACATTATCACAGCCATTTTGGCTGTGATAATGTAATAAATTCAGTATAATAATTCCGCATAGTTTTAATCATCAAATATATGCAGTGGTTAGTTCTATATGAAATAATGCATTTCGGGACAAATAAATGATTACTCCCTCAATGTATACTTTGCTAGATAAGTATACTTTGCAATGTTGTTGAAATCGGCTACAGGAGACAACTGTATAGGGCTCTCGTCAATAGCAGATACACTCATTGACTTGCTTTATGTAGCGCATATGTACTCTCGCCGTATACCGGCTTAAAGGTGCATGTCCACTCGGTAGGTTATAATCTAGGGAGACAGATAGTTTTGTATATTCTGTAGATATGATATGTTCTGGCAAAATAAACATTCATTCACCAATACCCCACGTATGGATTGGCATTATTATACATTTTATATCAGACGTAAATGTTCACGCTGATATCAGGGGCGATAACCGTGTTTCCTTAAAATGTTAACGGACATTACTATTTATTCTCTCTATTTATTGTTCTATGTGCAATGATCATACTTTATAATCTGTCGGAAATATTTTTTTTTTCAGTTGGCGCATTTAACAAGTATAAATAATTAAAAAATATCTTGCCTCATTTGCATATGAAAATAGCCTTTATGCCTTGATACCACCGCGCGTCACTATCAGCAAAATACATATTAGTAAATGATTATATATGCATAGCGGGCATTCGTAATGTTTAGAACTGGTGGAATAGCGACACAATTATACACTTATTTAATTCCTATAAAGAACATGTTGTGCCTACTGAGTGGGCATGCACTTTTAAAGTTGATATACGATTGTGCCGATGCTTGCTAAGTTGACACAGGTCTGGTTGAGGTCCAAGACAATTAGTTAGCCAAGCAAAGCACAAACCTCACTCAAAGAGCGTCGCCCATCCCGTTTCTTACATGTATGTCTTGCCAGATATTTTCCCTTTCACGGCACTAACCTACTATTCTCTATGCCTCCCGTACATGCAGACAAGTTTTCTACACATATGTGTAAATGTTCTTGTGGAAAAGTGACTATGCCAAGGTTTATGATCACGTGGTTACAACAACAACAAGCAATGCAACTTCCAGAATCCCTCCGATTCAAAATACGTATTATTTTATTGTGTCCTTATTATGCAACGGATCTTGATAAAATATGGCGCATCAAACGCGTCTTGTTAAGTTGCATTTGGTGGTCTCTGTACTTTGGCCCAAACTTCTGTCGTTTTTACAAAGAATCGATCTACCGACATGGAAATCGATTCATCACAAAAAACGACATAAGTCTATGCCGAACTCCCGGGACAACCAAATGCAGCTCGCGAAGACGCGTTTGCTGCGCCATATTTCCTCAAAATCTTTGTATATTAAGGAAAATATCAAATAATACTTACTTTGGAGTGGAAGAGCTTTCAACACTTTCAGCCATTGTTGTTGTTGTTGTAACACGTGATCATACACCTTGTATACTGGCATGAGGGAAATTTTAGGGGTGGCACCAGGTCAATATTGTGTGGTTCGCTGCAGTTCTACCTCCTCCTATCTAATTCTACTACATACACTTGTGACTTTAAAGGTACAAGCCCACTCAGTAGGCACACAATGTTCTTTATAGGAATTAAATAAGTGTATAAAGTATGATCATTGCACATCAAACATTAAATACATAGCATAGCTGGAGGCCTTCCGGTTGAGGAACAATGGTGGCAGATATTTTCGCGCCGAAGAAAATTCTCACAAAATAATGTTGTAAAGGTATACTGGGTATAGGATTAGCATGGGAGTAAATCTTTCGATGACATAAACCTATATTGAACATCATTACCGTACATGGATGTGAAATTGTGGAGTGATTTATTACATTTTACCAAAGTTAGATCGCCATGATACCCCACCCACCACCTTACTAATGGGTCGCAGAAAACGGAATAAGTCTTCGCCACTAGAGCCATCAACATCGACAATCAAACGATTTCGGACTATTACATCTGAGGTATCCGACAGTGACAGTGATAGCTCAGTCACTTCATCATTCTTGAAAATGGCGCCGAAATTTTCCAAAGACGACATCACTGAATTAGCCAATGCGTTATCTCCGTTACTGATGGTCAGTCTAATAAGTGAGCTAAAAACGGAATTACATGCTCTTATCCAACTCGAGACGACCAAACTTATGAAGTTGCCAATTTCTACGAGTTGAAAATACACAACTGAAAGAGTCCCTGAAGGCCACTAACATGCAAGTAGACGAGTTGGAACAATATGGCCGAAGGATGTGTCTTGAGGTGTCCAACATTCCTGGCGACTCTGGCGACCCCGCTGAAAACGTTGAAGCCAAGGTATTACACTTAACCGAATTGCAGAATGTCCCTTTAGCCCAGTCCGACATTGATCGCTGCCACAGACTGGGTCGGTTCCAACCATCATTGAGCGTGAACAGACGCATCATCGTTAAGTTCACCAATTCCAAGGCCCGCCAACGCATCTACGAGGCTCGGAGATCCCTGGGATACGGCATATTCGTCCAGGAACACTTAACCAAACTCAGGGGCAAACTAGCATATGAAGCGCGCCAACTCGTTCGAGCCAAGAAACTAGATAAAACCTGGGTCACTGGTTCCAAAGTGTATGCTATGAGGAACGATGTGAAATTATTTATCAAAGACATGGATGACATCGCCTTAGTTAGTGACGGGAAGTTCCCTAGCCGCAGTCACCCATAGGATATTACGTTACCAGTGTTTTGACAGAACTCACACAACACAACAAGTGCATATCACGTTCTTATTGCAAACACTTAAACGTACACGTAAACATGTGCATAACAAAATAACACAGTTGCACCTGATACAGCCTAGAAATCTACACAGTCTATTCATAGAAATTAATTGTCCAATAGTCCTGCACAAACCAGCGCGTAGTGTATACATCCCGCTGCTGGTCACTAGCAAGACAACCTGGCCAAGTGGACGTGTTCACCAGCATAGCCACGGACCCGCTAGTAACATAATGCATTTGACACGAAAGTACGCAAGTGTGGCACCTGACACAACTGTGGCCTTTGATATAAAGTACACAGCTGACCAAGTGCTACACTGTTCCTAATGGCATTAAGTTGCACATTTCCACTGTTGCCTCTATAACATATATTTCTATGATATGGACTGTGTAATCACACATGCACAACGAGTTGCGCCTATGCTAAAACGGGCCTATTGTAACATGTACCAGTATAGATCACGTCCACGTTGGGTCCTACTACGCCAATGCATGTAGCACCAACATACCCTGGTCAGTGTATATGTATGTTCAGTGTTAATTAACAGTGTCTGCCACAAGACATCCACATCACCACTTTCTCGCTCATAAGCTGGATAAATACTGTAGTGTAGCTGGTTACACGATGCCCACTTGAACCCCGATCTAAATTAGAAACAGGTGAACGCGGTTCGGCGATTGACCCTTAGAAAGTGGAAAACGAAGATTGTCGTCTGTTGTTGTTTTGTATCTTGTCTTCATTCTAAGTAGTGATATGGTTTGACAAAACTTTAGAATCGTTTCCACTGAAGATGATTACGGAGTGTTGTCAAACCATAAGTTTGGTGGTACCGAAAGTAGTAAATAAGCAGCAGACGACTAAATTCAATTCAGCATTCTAATGGTTAATGCTTTACCTGATCAGCTACATATATTATATGTTAAATTACTTGTACATTAATATTGCATGTACCATGCGGCCCAGACTACTTGTACATAAAGAGACTCACTACATGACTGCAAGGATCTCCGCATGATCATGACCCACCCTGTTAACCAAAATACGTGAGATGTATAGCAGTATGTGACATTTGCTTACCATGCTTACCAATGGGTATATGTGGCGGTGACTGGAGAAATCGTGCTTGTGTCCTATGCGATGGTATTATACCAATATCGGCTTGTGTATTCGCGAGATCTGACTTGGGTCTACACTGTTCGTCGGCTAGTCAACAAAACATGTGTCATTCTTCTAAATCATAGACAGTGCTATTAGTAGGCTGCAGAAATGCGCTACACATCCGGAATCCGGACTCTTCACCCACTGATATAGGCCCCATTTCGCCAGTCACTGCCACCCACTATTAACTTGAAGAGTGACACTATCCAGTATAATACGAAATATGACCCTACATGTTGAATCATGCACATCGTCCTAAACCAGCCGTCAACTAGTTCACCCCTAATTAGCTATAAAGGTACATTCTACGTAAATTTTCGGTCCGGTGCTACGTTGGTTGAAAAAAACATGCGGACTACTTCTTTTATTCGTGTATAATTAGTAGGCCACATGCATTATTATGTACCGTGTATGTTCATACGCATGTGTAGATTCAATGCCTTGACAAATCCATTACTACACGTGATGTGTTTTATCTTGTGTTACTACTGGTTAGTCTTGACATCACACGGAGCACCATTAAACGCGCAAACTAGTATATACCTGGATCAGGCTGCATGAAAACACTGACAACATGTAAAACTCATCACGTGTGCACATGCACAGTGTCTAGAAGTGTACCACGCACAGCATAAAACCGGCTTAATGTTATGTACGTTCAGCACATTAACCGGCCAGCCGTCTCCACGTCATTCATCGAGATGCTTGAGACAGTGAGGACCAGACCTGGCTACATGATGTGTAGCATGGCCATAGTCTTCACTGCATCCTGCCTTAGCGGTACACATTGTCGCGGCGCTCGACAATTGTGACGATATACTACGCTGGTCATCAGCTTAATAATTCCACTTTTGTAAGGGCTCTATGTATTGCTAAAATCTTTTGTATCGCCGGGAATTATCCTGCGCGTCATTGCTTATTATCCCTGATGTGTCCACCTATGCGTAACAAGCAAATATCGTTACCCAAGCGTGTACATTACAAACGTATTTGTACTTCTAATACATATACATGTGATTTCGATATTTAGAAATCCATCTGATTACTGCGCACTATAAAGACATGCATATAAAATATACTATTTGCATGTATACCTTTAGGCGTAATAGTTCCAAATATCGATGTAAATGCATCACTGACACAGACTATGTCATGCGCGTAGCCCGATTAGACGACGGCACGGGAAACCCATTCATTCATTAATGGTCAAGCCCGCGAGGAGTGTGTCGACCGATAATTACTATTTAGATGTCCATTGGCGGTACTGTACATGTAGATATACAAGGGAGGTTAACACCACATTGCTATATATGACCGACACAGTTACTCCCCACAGAATCAGAGAACGTGGATTGTGTCTATTTCATTAACGTTCTAACTATATAGATATTGGTCCACAGGGATACTACGCAATGACATGCAGTCTATTCAAACTATACATGTTTATCGAATCACTTTCATTACATCTTGTATCATGTACATGCAGAAAAAATCATGCCAATAGTTTTTTTAAAATAGGAACATGCGTCCTATTATCCCACTCAGACCCCGGAAGATGGGTTTCATATCAGCTCTGTTGTTTTGTTATATTTTTTTCATGTATAGTACGCGACACCTCTGCGAACCTACGCCACCCAATAAATATTCACGTCATCCCATCCGTCCCTCTCCGCCCGTCCGTTACGCACAGCGCTGGTGCACGGAAGCCTCATATTATGTTATAACTCATGATCTGGTCCCATAGCAACTAGGTCTGGTGTTTCCGTGTGCGAGCAGCGGGAGGCAGTCGATTCCTGGTGCAGCACCAACACAGAGTGTATACATATATGTCATGCGTCGTACTCGGCCAATATACAAGGACTCCTGTTATTACAATCTGGCGATATTCATCCCAATCCTGGTCCAAGCTCCAATATGGACTCCTCATATTTATCAACAGACTCATATTCGGACCTACTTAACAGTGGTATCAGTATTATGCACTTGAACATACAAAGTATTAAACCAAAATTAGACATTTTGCAAATCGAAGCACAACCATATGACGTAATTATATTCACAGAAACATGGCTCTCACAAACGACGACTGACGACGAACTACTTATCTCTAATTTTAACCCCCCTTTCCGTTGCGACAGACCAGATAGACATGGTGGTGGAGTAGCGATTTATATAAAAGAAGGCTTACACGCTTCACGGCGTTTAGACTTAGAAATAAATGGTATTGAATCTCTCTGGATTGAACTACACATAAATCGGAAAAAAATATTAATAGGTGGCATATACAGACCACCAGACTCAAACAATAGCCACTGGATTTTACTAGAAGAAAGTATTGACCGCGCTTTCAATCAAGTATGTGACAACATTATTGTTACTGGGGACTTCAACATAAATATACAGTCTTCACATAATAATAAAATGAGCAGGCAATCACTTCTTATGACGCACAACAATTAATTTCTACGCCCACTCATTTTACTGAAAACTCCTGTTCTCTAATCGACCTAATATTTGTCAAACAAGCGAGACACATCATCACAAGTTTTGTTGCAGACCCTTTCATTCCTCTGAAGCGACTAGAAATGCCCCAACAATAACGTCCTTTAAAGCACGCTTGAATAAAAACATATTAAAATCTTCGCCTTTATATAATATCGGGTCGAGACAGGGTCAAATACTCCATACACGCCTTCGCCTATCATGTAGTTCATTAAATTATGACCTTCATCGAAGGTCGATAGTTGACACACCCAACTGCACATGTGGTGCCATAGAAACAACCAGTCACTTCCTGTTACAGTGCAACAATTACCGGCACATACGACAACAATACCTAGAAAACCTCCCTTGTCCTCCAGTTGTCGATAACTACTTATTTGGTAACGAACGACTAAGCTTTGAGAGAACAAACACATATTCACTCATGTACAAACTTACTTGCTAGCCACAAGACGATTCTCTTGACGTAAATATTTACGCATGTATGCGTGCATATGTATATATACGCGTGTACAAGGGTATGCATGCCATGTGTATGTATGCATGTAACATGCCTAACCTATAGATAAAACATTGACCACACTTAATGCATAATTGTCCTCGCTAGCCTCATTTTATACATGTTCCTCATTTATATTGCTCATAATACATTTATTTTTATTTTTACCCTAACCATCTGACTGCCTACCACAATGAACATCAAATTGGACTATTACCTTCTTCATCTAAATTGCTTGGCCCCAAATGATACTCATTGTGTTGGTGAGTCACTAAGCCCCATTACCTTGCATTCTTGCCTCTACGCAGTGTTCTGTGTGTTTTGTGCGGTGTAGTCCGGGGACGGGGGTGACGTAGTTACATTCTTTTAGAGAAAAGACAGTTCGCATGTGTCTCAGAACATTCAGTATTTTTTTGTTTTCATATTTTAATTTCAATGTAAAAACATTTAATGGAGATCAAGGTACATTCTCACCCGCCTGTATACGGATAGCAGGAGCCGGGCCCGAGTAACCATTCAGCGTTTAGTTAACTTTTCAACGAAGTTTTCATATTACCATGTCTAAACATGAATGTACGTTGACAGTCACACTACCTCAGCATTCGCTCTGGCGGTGTTGAGCTTGCCTATGTCTTCAATTTCTATTATAAATACCAATGTTGCGCACCATGATAAAGCGGTCTGCGTTTTAGCTAAGTCACTTCTGATCGGTACTGTCCAGCGTAAGTGAGGCGTTCAAACACCACATACGCTTCCATCATGGTGCGACGCATTCATTTTGATATACACATTTTTTTTTTTTTTGGTTTGTTCATACAATGTTACCTTATTTCACCAACTTACTTGTTCCTTAGCCATATTGTAAAACTGACCTTCTGCAGGAGAAGAATTCACATAAGTGTAAAAGCTTGTTTTCTAATCCTGTTCTCAATTGTATGTATGTATATATCACTTGACACAACTTGAAATAAATATTGTTTAAACTAAATACATAGCATAACTAGTAAGGTCCGTTAACAGTCTAGAGAAACACGGTTATCGCCCCTAATGTCAGTGTGGAAATTTACGTCTGATATAAAATGTATAATAATGCCAATTAATACGTGGAGTGATGGTGAATGAATGTTTGTTTTTGATGTTTCTGATATAAAGAATAGTTTGTGCCTAAAGAATGGGCATGTACCTTTAGACCTGTAACATTTTCTTGTTGACAATTCGGCTATAATATTACTGGGATAAGTGAGATTTTTGGCGTAGCACCCGACACCAAATCAAAGATTGTGAACTCCAGATAAGCTGCGTATTTGTTTAAATACCAAATTAAAATTTCCAAAAAAGCACAATTGAAATCAGAAGTAGCGAATATCAAAAAGCAATAACAATTTTGAGATACCTTTATCATGCTGCAGAAAACAATAAACAGACCACAAATATAGCATATCTTTCTTGTTTTCCATGAAAACACATCTTGGTATTTCATTAGAATTGTCTCCAAGACATGTTTTTATTTCGAAGCAAAATATTCAATAATTGCTGTCTGTTGATGTGTAAACAGTACTGTGATTTCATTTGACCCAATTACAATTTTGAAATACCCAATTGCTTCAGAAATGATGGAGTGAAAATACTCAATTACAAATTCCTTATCTGGAGCCTGGAGGCCTGAAATCGCTGAAGTTCTACCTGTGTGCACACGTTCTACATCGGCTCAATTAATTCTACTGCATACATTTGTGACAATTTTCGTTGTGTTTTTATTTTGTTTGGCTAACTAATTGTCTCGGACTTCAGCCAGACCTGTGTCACGTAGCAAGCATAGGCACAATCGTATATTAACTTTAAGCCGGTATACGGCGATAGTACCTATGCGCTACCCAAAGCAAGTCAATGAGTGTATCTGCTATTGACAAGCCCAGGAAAGTCGTTCCCTTGTCTACCAATAATAGTGAAATCATAATATATTATAATCAAAATACAGTCTGTCCACACGACCACAGAAAGGGTTATGACACAACAAATAGGTGTGTAATAATATTATACCGACAACTTATAATGGAAATTTGATATTATAATTCATTGATAACATAAAACTGTCTACATATATGCAATGTGACTCAATAACAAATCAAAGGTGCATGGCTATATGATAAAATAATATGTATTATCAGCCAGTGTAATTGCCAAGCTCTGTGCATGAATTATATTAGGTTCCCATAGCAACCACTCACAACACATGCACAAAACAAACCAAAACTACTTCGCTGTCAATATCATATTTGTCACATGATGGTATTGTGCACAATAATTGAAATTACATTTCTAGTTGCAAAACAAAACATCACAAAAGTGAACCCGCAACGAAACTGTTCCAAATATGTATAATAGGGTGTATTATAGATAAAATTAGATACTATATTATGTTTAAAAGTGGCATAACAGTAAATACGTGGTATAATGCCATGTGAACAAATAAATAATGGTTAAAGATGGTCAATCGAAGTTAGTATTTGAAAATGTACAATGTTAGCAGGAGTTGCATGTTGTATTGTCAACATTTACGGTGAGTAGTATTGTAAATTAACATACTGTATATCAGGTGGTTAGGATTGAAATAGGTTTTAAATGCTGGAACAAACACGTTACTAACTCCCATCATAGATTATAATATGTATGTTACAATAATATAAGACAAAATAATATAAACTTCACTTCTGTTGCTTCTGTGTTCATGGTAAAGGTCAGAAATTCCTATGTAAAGGAGTAACATTTCTCACATAACATAGCCAAATTTGAAATATCGTACAATCACAATATATGGCAATATTATGTTGAGAACAATAAAATATACATATATGTATCGGTTTTGTCCTTGGGAGACAAAAATGGCGTGTTAAACGTTTTATACGTGCACGAACCCTCCACGCCACCGTAAGAAGATATTAACATTAGTATGCAGGTGTAGTGAAAAGTTTTTAATGTACCATGATCACACTGAATCAGTTACAAATCACCAGAAGTTAGAAATAAAACCGATTACATTGTAAATAATACAATTACAATGTAAATAATCCAAACAGGTGCAAAACTATATGTTTCTAATGTTAAGATAAATGAAAAGCATTAGGATTATGTCAGCGGTCAAATTTAGGGAATCTCCATCAAAATAGTTTTGTAATTATAATCCTAGGGATGTATCTAGTACCATATGTAGTGATACGTATAAGAGGACGACTAGCACTCAGGTTAGTTAACAGTTAAAATTAGGGATAAGCCTTAGAAGTTAGAGTATGAAAATCGCTAGGGTTAGGTTAACATTCAAAATTAGGGTTAGGTCAGCAGTCAAAATTAGGGGATCTAGTCAAAAATTGCTGAGTAATAATAATAATCCTAGGGATGTGTCTAGTAATATAGGTAGTGTCTAGTAATATAGGTAGGGATAGGTTTAACATTTAAAAATATGGATAAGCCTTAGGGGATGGAAAGCATTAGGGTAAGGTTAGCAGTCAAAATTAGGGAATCTCTATCAAAGTAATTTAGTAATGATAATAATAATCCTAGGGATGTGTCAAGTACCACATCTAGGGATAATCCTAAGAGGACGACAGCTAACTCGGGTTAGTTAGCAGTCAAAATTAGGGATAAGCCTTAGAGTATGAAAAGTGCTAGGGTTAGGTTAACATTCAAAATTGGGGTTAGGTCTGCATTCAAAAACAGGGGATCTTGTCAAAATTTGTTGAGTAATAATAATAATAATCCTAAGGATGTGTCTAGTAATATAGGTAGGGTTAGGTTCAATATTTAAAAATAAGGATAAGCCTTAGGGGATTGAAAGCATTAGGGAATGGAACGGTTAGCAGTCAAAATTTAGGGTATATTGTCCAAAAATGTTAAGTAATAGTAATAATTGTAGGGAATGTGTCTAGTAATACAGGTATGGTTAGAACTGAGGGATGAATAGTACTAGGGTTATGTCAGCAGTCAAAAGTAGGAGATGAGTAGCATAAGGTTATCTCAATATTGAAAACTGAATAATTAAACTAACCCACACTGTATAGTGAATACTAAATAAATAAACAACCCACACTGCATAGTTTGCACCTATTTAGCATCTATCGTGTATACACAATATAACATGGCTAAAAACATGTATAACAATGCATACAATAGTTCAAATTGCAAGTTTATAATATCACCACCCCTGATGTTATAATAAAAAAATGATAATAATAAAGTTTTTTTTTTAAATATTTTAATTAAATTGTTTTACAAACTTTTTAATTTTTTATTTTTACAAGCATATTAATTATTATAAAAAATATATCTCGATTAATTTAGAAAAGAGGAATGTGTTGTCTGATTCCTGCATCAAAACATAATAAGATAAACCACTGAAGATCCAGCTGAGATGGCACTTAGGGAGCCGGCTCATCAGGATCTACACTGTTAAACATTTTATAATACACAATTATACACAAAGTGGTGACATTGTAATTAAAATCCTAGGGATGTATCTAGTACCATATGTAGTGATACACATAAAAGGACGACTAGCACTCAGGTTAGTTATCATTTAAAATTAGGGATAATCCTTAGAGTATGAAAACTGCTATGGTTAGTCTAACATTCAAAATTAAGGTTAGGTCAGCAGTCAAAATTAGGGGATCTTGTCAAAATTTGCTAAGTAATAATAATAATGATAGGGATGTGTCTAGTAATATAGGTAGTGTCTAGTAATATAGGTAGTGTCTAGTAATATAGGTAGGGTTAGGTTTAACAAAAAATATGGATAAGCTTAGGGGATGGAAAGCGTTAGGGTAAGGTTAGCAGTCAAAATTAGGGAATCTCTATCAAAGTAGTTTAGTAAAAATAATAATAATCCTAGGGGTGTGTTAAGTACCACAGGTAGTGATAATCCTAAGAGGACGACAGCTAACTCAGGTTAGTTAGCAGTCAAAATTAGGGATAAACCTTAGAGTATGAAAAGTGCTAGGGTTAGGTTAACATTCAACATTGGGAGTTAGGTCAGCAGTCAAAATCAGGGGTTCTTGTCAAAAATTGTTTAGTAATAATAATCATAGGGATGTGTCTAGTAATATAGGTAGGGTTAGGTTCAATATTTAAAAATAAGGATAAGCTTTAGGGGATTGAAAACATTAGGGTTCGGTTAGCAGTCAAAATTAGGGTATCTAGTCCAAAAAATGTTATAATTGTAGGGAATGTCTCTAGTAACACAGGTATGGTTAGGCCTTAGGGTTGAATAGTACTAGGGTTATGTCAGCAGTCATAAGTATGAGATGAATAGCATAAGGGTCAGCTCAATATTGAATACTGAATAATTAAACTAACCTACACTGTATAGTGAATACTAAATAACTAAACAACCCACACTGTATAGTTTGCACCTATTTAACATCTATCGTGTAAAATGGTAAACACAACAATATTACAAGTCCCCAGGGCAACAAACAATAAGACATACATCATGTACATACAAATTCACAAGTAACTCCGCAATGCCAATCATACGTATGAGTATAGTGGTCAAGTACAATATGGGAAATTGAAAATAAAAAAACAATATCCTAGACTGTTCGTATACACACTAACATACTATTTATCTGTGATCAGCAGATAAAAACAAACATCTCATACAAAGCAAATACCGGTTACCAAAAATGAAATACTGGAAACCATAATTGGAAAATAGTAAAAACATAAAGTAGAAGCAAATACCTTGACTAAAATGCAAATTTCAAAATGTCCTTTAGAATAGTACTATGAAGATCAATACATAATCACGTGTGAATGCTAGTCCTTGTACTCAACAAATATAATATTTGTGATTACAAAACTATTATGGCAGCACTATAGTCTAAGGGCACACAGACATCTCTGAATGGTAATGACAGAGATGCAGTTTGCTGTATGTGTATAGAAATGGAATGAATAGTTCCTGTGTTTCACCTGGCATAGGTACTTTTAGCATGATCTAATTCCAAACAATAATCTAGAGAACGAACATGCCAATACAGAGTAAGACAATACAACCATATACCAAACAATTAGAAGATAGGCTGTAGCAACAATACCGACTATACTGTTTGGCTACTGTGTATTGTCATAGACCAAATGAAAAATATCCTTGTTACCAGGATACAGTCACTGATTGACCAATCCTTCTACTACAATAAGCATCGATCATTATTAAACTAGAAATGTGGCCTGTCGGAACACGAATGTCCCCGCTGGCAGCCAAAGAAAACGAGGAATATTTAAATTATAAGCCATTTACCCGAGCGTTAAGGTTTCGAACGCTCCAAGTCTGTGACATAAAAAAAACAATATCCTAGACTGTTACGTATACACACTAACATACCATTTATCTGTGTACTTGTAACAAACATGAGCATTTGACAGAAAAGAAAGCCATATTTGACTACATATAGATGTATAAAAAGAAATATATGAAAATAGTGCATACAACATGTTGTCAATTACGAGAGCAGAAACAAGAAATTTGCAACAAGAAATCTCACAAAATGTTATATATTTCCCAAGCAATATCTGTATTAGGCAAATTGGATTCGAAACCAAGGGACCTAGAAACTGATATTTAACAATTTCAAAACCAAAGGTATCTACATGCAAATATAAATGCTTGCAAATATTCTTCAAATGTTGTTCCATCTGTATTTGCACAGTTTGCCACAATTTAGGTAACAGTTTAGCAAGCAATGTGCTGTACCACAGTAGCAATCACTGATATATAGGCCATGTTGATTCTCAGGCACTGACATGTGTCAGTGGCAACAATAGCATGTCACTGACCGAACAACAAACAGTACAGCCACCCATCAGACTGTACAGACTGATCTGTGACTATGCCGATTGCTAATAAACAGTGTAGTCACCAACGAGACGTGGATACGCAGGCTGATCTGGGGCTACGCTGGTTGTCAATGATGTGATACTCATATTCTCATTCATAGGTCCAGCTGTCTTCTCCACTGTCTAGACTAATGGAGGCTGTTTACACCGGATAGACTCTTTGGCTTTGAGATTCAGGTTAGAAGCAGAGACCCAAACCGCATTTTGTGCTGGTTCGCCTGCATAATGAACTAGATACATAATTCCATCATATGTATGTCTTTGTGCTAAAACGCGCTTGATTTTATAAAACTGAGATGAATCTTCGCTGGATTCCTGTGGATCAGTATAATCACAGTACAGAGATGGTTTTCTGATCTCGCGTTTTGGTCTTGCACAATGAGTCTCTATTGATATAGGCTCATGTGGTGGACTTATGGGATTCGTTGTCGGATTGAATGCATCAGTCTGTGTTGAAACTGACGATTGTACAGCATCAGGAACTCTAGTATTCACTTTGAAGTAAGCATATGGAGTAGGTTCACGAATGTAAGCTGCTTTAAAACGCGCAATATGGACTGGTTGTTTGTGTACACTATGCGTGTGAATATCGCGAAGCTGTCCCATGTGTGGGCTGGACAAGTCATGTACCATAAATGGATCAGAATACAGATTTCGTAGTTTCTTCGCTGGTCCACTTGGCTCTGTTCGCAGATATACATAATCACCTGTACTAAGTTTCAATGGATTTGATTCAGAATGTGCCCGTTCAAGCATTTATTCCTGTGCTTTCAGAGCATTTTCTTGCACATGTGCGCGAATAACATTCAACCTATCTGCTTGCTTCCGAATATAGTCATGTGAGTCTTGGGTTAAGGTTTCAAAGTCAGTGAGTCAAACTGGGGACGATAGAGGAAACTTTGGCCTCTGAGCAAATATTATCTCCAATGGTGAGTATCCGAGAGACGAATTCACAGCACAGTTCATTGCAAGTGTCACGTTTGTTAGAACTGATTCCCAATTACGACAAACGTTTTCCATGTACGGCGTCAACCAGGTTGCTAATGTAGCATGGTTCCTTTCAACTGCGTCTAAACAGTGGTGCCTGAAAGCTGGAGTGAATTGTGGATATGTAGTAGTCTGCAAATTTGGAATGGCGCACGAGGTGTAGGGTAGGCAACACTCGTTTCATGTGTGTGAATTGGAGTTATCTTCCTACTTTAACAGACCGGACAAGATTTCACATAGTCATAAACAACCGTAGCTAGTCTTTGAACATAGTAGTGTTCTCTTATCTTGTCTATTGTATCGTGGATAATGCCGTGTGCACCCATCGATGAATTGTGATGTAAATCCAGCACAACAGGTATTAACATTTTTGGAACAACTAATTGGTAATGTTTCAGTGAGCTTACACGTTTTGACTTCTGAATCCGACAATGGAATAATAAACCGTCCATGACAGCATAATCGGCACTCTGCAAAATAATACTTCTTGCTTCTTTTTGAGATTCTGGCAAAAGTATGTCCGATAATATGCAATTAACGGTTGAAGTTCTGCATATCCATGCTGCTGCTATCTCAATGTGTCGACACTAAAATCTAACTTTGTTAGCAATTCAATATTCTGTAGATCCATTTCAGGCGAAATACGAGTAGCAGAATTATTGTTTTCTAAAATTCCCGGTAACTTAGAATTGGCTGCCTCTGTGGCCTGTTTGGTTGAATTATCATTTTCACATGATTCAGCTCGCACTGGTGAAACTTGATATGCAAATTGATTACATTTTGTTTGCTCAAAGGTCTGCCGAGACTGACCGGACTCGAAACTGCTGGTGACTCGGAAACTTCTGGTGACTCGGACACTTCTGGTGACTCCGCTTGAACATGAAGTCCACTTCTTGCAGAAACTGTACACAAATCACCATATGTATATTGAGCACAGTGCACGTATGGAAACTGTTCATTGCCATAAATTGTCCTACTTTGAATACGGTGCGGAAATGATTTACCAGAATACAAATCAATATCGCACAAATTATTATTCCCCAGTCAATAGCAATAAACTGTTCACATGAGGCAACATGTGTGAAATGTCATTTTCTGGTGACACAATTTTGATTTGTGTTGCTCTTTCTGTTATATAGGGGAAATGTAGATCATCTTCCTCTGGACTAGACATCAGTATTTCACGAAACGACTGAACTCGCGAAAATGCGTCAGGCACAACCATCTATCTGTGCTGCTGGTTTATACACAATATCCATGTCAAAGTGTTGTATAATTGCTAGCCAACGTTCATATATGGCTCCTTTCAAAGTATTTTGTGATAATGGTTTAAATGCCTGGTGATCACATCAGCTATGAAATGTCGACCGCGTAAGTGTCTTGCACAATCAAGAACACTCGTGACGAGACCAAGCAGTTCGAGCTTTGTCGGTCCATATGACTGTTGGCATTTTGACAACACTTTAGAGCCAATACAAAAAGTCTCGCGGTGTCTGATCCTTATGAATCTGATACAACATGTAACCGATTCCCTTGCTGCTTGTGTCAACAGCTAGCCGAAATTATAAATCGAAACGCGGAAATGCTAAGTCTTGTGAATTCACCAATAAATGTTTCAGTTCCTGGAAACTTCTGTCACATTCCTGTGTCCAGTTGAAAGATAACCCCGTATTCAACAACATGTTTAGTGGAGCAGCTATTGCACTATAGTTGGAAATAAATTTCCGAAACCAGTTGAATAGACTCAGAGCGCACTGTAGCTCCTTCGTCGGAGTGGGATAGTCTCTAACAAGTTAAACTTTGTCCCTCGGTGGTTAGATACCAAACTTTGAAATTTCATGACCCAAAAATGCACAATTTGATTTTGCAAATTTGCACTTTTTGGGACCTAGCTTCAAACCTGATCTCTCAAGCCTGCTCAAAACCTCATGTATATCTAACAAATGTTGTTCTAATGTTTCAAACATAATACACATATCATCTAAGTAACATAATACTGATATATATGTTAGTCCATTCAGTATTGTATCCATAAGTATTTGGAAGGAATTGGGCGAGGTACGCAATCCCATAGAGAGTCTGAGAAACTTGAAGGTTCCATAGCAAGTATTGAAAGCTGTATACTTTGTTGAGTCATCTGAAATACGCATTTGGAAAACACCTGAGCTGAAGTCAAGTGTGGTTATAACAGTTGGTGTCCGTTCTGAGCACGATTCAGTTAAATCATGTAAATCAGGAATTGTGTACCGAAAATCCTGAGTCTATGAATTTAAATATCTATAATCACAGCAAAATCTGTATGATGATAGACTATTAGCTCGTGTAATGTTTGTCAAATCGGTTTTTGGCTTATTACGCTTTGCAACCAAAACAATGGGACTTGTTATTGGAACCTCTTCCGTTTCTGACATTGTGGTGAGTATACCTCTTTCCAGCAGATCATCTAACTGATGGCGCAAAACCTGTTTCTTGTCAGGCGGTAAACGGTATGGACGTAGCGTCCGGTTTCAAGTGAATCTGGTGCTTGACAATCTCAAGCCAAGTTCAGGGTTCTCATCAGTCATAAATACAGATTTATGACTGTGCAAACAATCATAGACTTTTTCCGCATCATCAACTGATAACTGATCACCCAATTGAAAATATGACCTGAACTTGTCTAAACCAACATCCACAGAACCAGGTGATTTGTTTACATCACCAGAACTATAGGTACATGTAGGAACATTCCCATTCTCTAAATTGACATTTACACATGAAAATGGTGCAAGGTCTATTGAATTGTCACACAGTTTAAAGCTGGCCTAAATAGCCCCTTTATTCACATATACAGTTTCATTGCTTGGATTTGGCAATTTCACAGGGACAGTGTGACCCGGACAACAAGTAACCACAGACTTGGCTACGATTAAACCCTTGTGTGACATTTCAGCATGACCCATATAGATTCTCAGCATACCAATCCTAATATCATTAGACAGCTTTGCACTGACAACACATTCTGAGTTAAAATTGACAACAATTGTAGTTTTACACCAAATTTTGGTACTGCTTTTCACACCGGTAAATGATGTACTTTTACTGAAATCAAAAACAACGTTATTCAACGTCATGTAACTGGTACCAAGAATTAATGGATGTGACGCCGTTTCGAAAATGTATACATTCACATAATTTGACCTTCGTTCAGATACAGTGTGTATGAGAATGCTGGGTGTTCCATAAACATTGATAGACGGATCATTGGCCAATATAATATTTGACGATGATAGCTGAAAATCAATACCATCAGATTTTGGTATCAAATCGTATAGAGACCTAGAAACAACATTTATAGAACTTCCAGACTCCAGCAATACTTGTAAATACATAAAATTTGAATCAACGCGTGGAATCTCGTATTCTGTGTCTTCTGTGTCTTGGTCTGGTTCTGAGTGATGCGCGATTTCATTATCTGTGTTCATTTGGCCTGGAAGTTGCGCGGTGTCCCCGGGCCTTATCCGTTTAATTCTGGACAGTTTTTCGCGATATGTTCGGCATTACCACAAAGTTGACAATCTGTGGCCGGCTGCATCGTATGTCTATTTTTTTCGGATTTAACAGACACTCGCTGGCACTATGGCCTGATTGATCACACAGCTGGCGTGATATATTACACATTTTGAGACCTTTACCGGTCCAGTTACATCGCGATTTGGTATGGCCCGGCCCATTGCACTTGTAACACGTTGGGCGCGATCTTGGTGAGTAGCCATTTGCAGCAGCATGCGGGGGTATACGTGGCCTGACCGCTGCAACCATTGGTTCCCATGCTCGGCTGTCGATAACCGTGCGCTTCCCCGATCTTGGAGACATGAAGTGCTTCCCGAAGATTGCTAACACGCCCAGCTCGTACAAGGAAAGTGAGTTGGGCAGGAAGGCCCTCAATGAAACGGAAAGTCATGTCCCTGTCCGACTTTGAAAGTCGTTTTCCTTTCTGACAAATAATACTATGATATTCCTCAATTGGTTGTCCGGTAGCCAGGGACACGTTGTTAAATGTGAGTAATGCCAGGTTGTTGATGTCACAGTATTCTGCTACAAAGGCAGCTTTCAATGTAGCCCATGAAGATTTGACTACATAGCTTGTGTCCCAAACCACATCAAGGCTGGACCCTGTAAATGGAGATGGGAGGCTGAAACCGCCTTTTGGTCTGTATTGTCCAAATTTGATAATGTCAGATATGAATCAAATTCATCTAAGAATTTTGCTGGGTATTCGTGTACCCAGATAATTTATTTATAATTGTATCGCATAGCGGAGCTACTGTTTTGAACACAAATTGTTTATCAGCAATACCGGTAGGCATATTGGGTGGTGGTGTTGGTGGGCGTTGGAACACTGGCGAAGCAACATGCGAAATGAAGTAATTTGTGTATGGCGTGCTTTGTGTCTGTAGTTGTGCATACACTATATTTGGTGTGGTAGGGAACATGTACATGCCGCTTAAGTTGTTGTTGTCCTCGGGTTCTAGAAAAGGAGTCATTGTGTCAATTAACTGTCATTTACAAATTATTCTGCTATGAGCGCAGTTTCGTCGGGATGTAGCTTTAGATTCTCCGCCATATTGTAGATTTGGTATCTGTGGGGAATTGTGGACGTTTCTTATCTACATGGAAATTAATATACAAAACAGAATTCTTCAGAATTTACAAAAAGCACATTTTACTCTGTTGTTGTTGTTGTTGTCGTCGTTAACACTCACAGCCGCTACAGAGTGGCCTGCGGTTCTCTTACCAGGCGAATTGCAATTCCTGGAGCGCAGGATTGCAATTCGCGTTCCCATTAATTGCAATTGGACCGCAATCGGACTGCAATCATGTGACCGCGGTCCAAAGAGTTGGTTGCGGAATTGCAATACTTATAGCGCAGTTCGCGCTGCGCTCCGCTTTTAATTGCAATTTACGCTCCTTTGTTTCTGTAAACTGCGAAAGAATGACCGCTTTACGCTGCGCTCTGCGGTAAAACCAGCGGACCGCTCTGCTTAACCAATGCGGCATAATCGAAATAGTTGACAAACGTATCCGTGTTCCAATCCAAAATTTTACCCCATCTATCTAATTCAAAGTGACTACCCTAGAAAGTCAGCGGTATTTGTGATCTGTTTTTTTGGTGCGCAATATAAATCGGCGGGTTATTGCGAGACAAACAGTGAAACATTGACCTTGACAAATTTCTTGGACAAAACAAAATGTCGTCACTCACTCACTGCCGTTCCGAATATCAAGAACACATTAATAGACACCACCATGCTGACAATATATTTACTCATATAAAATCAAATGATAATGTGTGGTCTACGGTATAATATAGCAAAACAAAGCATCAATTTTGCGTTTTGTTTACTTTTTCGTCGGTATCAAATTACGTTTTCCTATTATGTTGACATTATTTCGACGCGATCCTATAGTCGACATGACAATTTCTGAGATCAATACAACTTTTCATAATGTCTTTCAATTTCAAGCTGCAAGGAGACTGTGAATTGCATATTAACCATAATAACATGGTGAACATATTGATAATAATTTTAAAAGAAAAGCATATTTTAATTTTCGAAACCTGATCATAAAAATTAAAATATTAAAAATTTATTTTGCAATTTTTGGAATAAGATTTATATTACTGCAAACGTTCTGTTCTAGCTGTTGATTTCTATTGGCCCGATTCAAATTTTGTGAAGATAATATTTATTCTGGTGATAGCCATTTATTTAAAATAAAATAAAACGGTTTACTTGTGTCACAGAGTGAGAAAGATAAATAACGGCCCGGCCCGGAATCGAACCAGGGACCTCATGTTTACCGTACCATGCCCATGACTCTACCGAGCAAGCTAACAAGGCACAGATCATACACACTTCATCCCCATGGTCAGTTGCGTACTGTGACATTCTTCTCCGCCAAATTGAAATTCGTCCTCGAATTCTATGTTTAATTTTTGTCTCCGAATTCCATATGTTTGGGTACAATTTGGGAGTATTTATCAGTCGCGGACCTTTTTGGGCAACAGAATACTCAATTATCGTCCGTACCCAGAGTTCCGGTGCTCCATAGGTTTTTCCTGCAGAGTACCGAATCGGATCTCATTCGCGCTTTAGCTGTTAATTGTGACATATTTTTCTGTACTTATTACACAGAAATGAATAAGTATAATACTGACATTTCTTTCAATTGAAAAATACAGAAAATATGTCGCAATTAACAGTTGAAGTGCAAATCAGATGTGATTTGGTACTTTGCAGGGGAAACCTACGGAGAGCACCATTATAAACTCTCGGTACGGGGACGATGCGGGAGTATTCTGCAGAGTTACTTTCCCGCAACTACGTTGGGCGCTAAATGTCACTGTGAGAAAGATGTGCACCAGCCCTGAATCGAACCCGGGATCTCTGGTTTACCACACCATCGCTCTACCTGCTGAGCAAACCGGGCACAAATACACACTTATTCACCATAGTGATCACTTCATTCAACCAAAAATTCACAAGCTAGAAGTTATGCCAAATTATTACAGTCAACGTCACAGATTATGCTCTTGGCGACATTAGCGGACACAAATTTGTCCATCAATTTGATCATATAAACAACGGAATCTGACAGAATAACACTACGACGGCGCATGGAAACATCATTATTCTGGTACTTGGAATCAAAATGGTGGATATTAAGATCAATATGTGAGGCGCTGACGAAACCTTTAACATTTTTTATCACGATAGCAGTCTACAGGGTGGATTGTTTGGACGCATTTATTTAGAGAAACAAGAGATTACAATGGATTGGATAATATACTAAGTGACATTTTGTTCTAACGTACACCAACATAGAGGATTAAATTTGCGACAATGTTGGATTCTGGATTTTGTGGACAGGTGACAGAAATCGGAGCTGGATAAGAACCGACAGACGTGATTCTGAATATGCGTGCTTGGTCTGTGGTTTTTCTTCCAGATCATGTCATGCATGTTTTAATTTCACGTCATGTCAAAGCAGCACTATTGAATATAATGAATAACTTTAATATTCTACACCAGAATTAAAGTTCATTCATCGTCTGATGTGTAACTGATAAATTAAGGTAAGTTACTTGTATATGACAACTTTTGCCTCACCACGATAGAGGAGGGGGCATTTAGTGTTACCCTTGACCTTGTCCGTTCTTCCGTCCGTCACCAACCTAGTAACTCGAAAAACTTTTAAACCGTAATAGCTACATACCTGAAACTTGGTACATGTATGTTTGATTCGACCCCATGGTCATGGATTATCTCCCCCTTTTCAAGTTAGAATTTTCCAATTTTGTCTTGTAGCACCTGAAACTTGGTATGTCCTTATGATGAGTAGATTTGCAAAGTTTATTTTCATTCGACCCCCGAGTCGTGGATTATCTCCCTCTTTTTGAATTAGAATTTGAAAATTTTGCCTTGTAGCTCGTAAAACTTTTGTAATAGCTACATCACTGAAATTTGCTATGTAGCTTCCTTCTGATGAGTAGATGCGGAAAGTTTATTTCGATTTTTGATTTGAACCCCGTGTCATGGATTATCTCTCCCTTTTGGAAACTGGAATTTTGCCTTGTTTACTATCGAAGCGATATGTGGGGTATCCGTGTTCTATGAACACATTTTCTAGTTTAGTTATCTCCCTTTGTTTTTTCGCGCACTAATTTGTCCGGAGCATAACGCGAACACCCTTTGCAATATTTTTTATGAAACTTAACGCATGCATAGGTCTCACTGGACAGGGCGGAGCTAGCGTTAAAGGTACATGCCCACTCACTAGGCACAAAATGTTCTTTATGTCAGAGACATCATCGGATACATTTTCTGGCCAGATAAACAATCATTTACCATTACCCACGTATTGTTTGGCATTATTATACATTTTATATCAGAAGAAAATTTCCACATTGATATCAGGGACGATAACCGTGTTTCCTTAAAATGTTAACGGACATACTATTTATTCTCTGTATTTATTTTTTGATGTGCAATGATCATACTTTATAATCTGTCAATTTTTTTTTCAGTTGATGCATTTAATTTAATAGTATAAATTAATTATAAAATATCATGCCCCATTTGCACATGAAAATACCGATACCACCGCGCGTCACTATCAGTAAAATAAATATTACCAAATGATTATATCTGTATAGCGGGCACTCGTAATGTTTATATTAAAGTAGTGGAATAGTGACAATTATACACATTATTTAATTCCCATAAAGAGCATTTTTAGCCTACTGAGTGGGCTTGCACCTTTAAAAAGGGTTTGGACAATTGTTGTCGCGACCGCCTGCGGACAGTGCGATATAGTCTGCACATTGACGTCCATCTGTATTTTTTTTGCCGAGCCTGCTTGCGGAAAGCGAGACTTAGTGATCACAATGACGTCCGTGCGTCAGTCCGTCCGAAATCGGTGTATGTTTTTAAATACCATATCCTAAGTCACATTGACTTGAAACATCAAATGCTTATTATTCATAATCCATATATTCATTCTGTGTCCCACTCATGCGGCCCCTGTGCCCCAAGGTCAAGGTCAAATGACATTGAAATTTTTGTTAAAGTTTTTGCATACCTTATATCTCCACAACACTTACCCAGATTTGCTTCAAACTTCAGATAATTCTTTATTATCATCCATATTTTCATATTATAGCCCACGCATGCGACCCACATGCCCAAGATCAAGGTCAAATGACTTTCAAATTTGCGTTAAAGTTTTTACATACGTTAATTCAAACTTCAAATAAATATACTCGGACACCATCAAATGCCTCGGTGGGCTCAACAATGCGGGCCATGGCCATCTGATTTTTATTTACTGTAGGTTTTTAGTTTTTAAGAACACTATATCTCAGAAACAGCTTCGCCAATTCACTCGAAGCTTCACATGTTTGTTTATCATCATCCATATTTTCATTCTATGCTCAACTCCTGCAACCCCTGTGCCCAATATCAAGGTAAAATTACTTTCAAATTTACCTCAAAGTTTTTGACATGCCTGCATGTGGACAGTGCGATATAGTTGTCATTGGCCTACATACATACGTACGTACATCCGTCCGGTTAAATTTTTTTGATTTAAGGTTAAAGTTTTTAAAGGTACATGCCCACTCAGTGGGCACAAACTGTTCTTTATAGCAATTAAATAAGTGTATAATTGTGTCACTATTCCACCAGTTCTAAAAATTATGTGTTCCCGCTATCCATATATAATCATTTAGTAATATTTACTACTGATAATGACTAGCAGTGGTATCAAGCTATTTTCATATTCAAATGAGGCATGATATTTTTATGCCACCGGGTTTTCGAAGAACGGGTGGCATATAGTGTTTGGACCGTCCGTCCGTCTGTCCATCCGTCACACTTTTCGGTTAACCACTTTGTCACAGTTTCTCAAATATGCTGCAGGTGGCATCCGCGTTCGACGACGCATTTCTTGTTTTTAATAATTTATGCTAATTAAAGGTACATACCCACTCATAGGCACAACAATTAAAGTTATGTGTATTCTCAGTTATTTGTAGGAACTAAATAAGTGTATAATTTTATCACTATTCCACCAGTTCTAAACATTACGAGTGCCCGTTATATGGATATAATCATTTAGTAATGTTTATTTCACTGATAGTGACACGCGGTGATATCAGGCTATTATTTTCATAGGCAAATGGGGCATGATATTTTTTAATTACTTATACTAATTAAATGTGTTTCCCTGAAAAAATAATGTTTTCGACAGATTATAAAGTATGATCATTGCACATCAAAAAATAAATAGTAATGTCTTGGTAACATTTTAAGGAAACACGGTTATCGCCCCTGATAGCAGTGTGGAAATTTACGTCCGATATAAAATGTATAATTAATGCCAATAAATATGTGTATTAATGGTGAATTAATGTTTATTTTGCCAGAAAATGTCTCAGATGATGTCTCTGATATAAAGAACATTTTGTGCCTACTGAGTGGGCATGTACCTTTAAGAACACTATTTCTCTGAAACCGCTTCACCAATTCACTCGAAACTTCACATACGGTGTATTTGTCACCCACATTTTCATTATTATTTATATGTGCCCAATGTCACAGTCAAATTACTTTGAAATTTCCCTTAAAGTTTTTGTTGGGCCCGCTTGCAGACAGAGCGATATAGTTGGCACATTGGTGTGCATTCAGGATAAAGTTTTTGGTTAAAGTGTTTTTTTAGTTAAAGTTTTTGGGTATACTATCAAAGCCTCGGCGGGTGCGGCATGTTTTTGATGTCAACGGGCTATAAAAGCTTTGTTGCAATAAAAAAAATTGTTTGTACTATCAAATGCCTCGCGGGCACGACATGCAGGCCATGGCCATCTAGTTATTATGGCATGCGATTTGATCAGTCGGCCATCACACCATGACTAGTTTTAGCACTTGATCAGTCTCGGCCATCGCACCAGAACTAGTTTAGCACTTGATCAGTCGGCCATCACACCAGGACTAGTTTAGCACTTGATCAGTCGGACATCGCTCAGGACTAGTTTAGAACTTGATCAGTCGAGGCCATCGCACCTCCAGGACTAGTTTTAAAACTTGATCAGTTTCTCATCTCACCAGGACTAGTATAGCACTTGATCAGTCGGCCATCGCACCAGGAACTGTTTAGAACTTGTTCAGTCGGCCATCACACCAGGACTAGTATAGCACTTGATCAGTCGGCTATCGCACCGGGACTAGTTTAGCCCTTGATCAGTCGGCCGTCGCACCAGGACAAGTATAGCACTCGATCAGTCGGCCATCGCACCTGGACTAGTTTAGAACTTGATCAGTGGCCAGCGCTCCAGGACTAGTTTAGCACTTGATCTGTCGGCAATTCTCACCATGACTAGTATAGAACTAGATCAGTCGGCCATCGCTCCAGGACTAGTTTAGCCCGTCCCGGTCAGTTGGCCATCATACCAGGACTAGTTTAGCCCTTGTCAGTTGGCCATCGCACCAGGACTAGTGTAGTCCTTGATCAGTCGGCCATCGCACCAGGACTAGTATAGAACTTGATCAGTCGGCCATCGCACCAGGACTAGTTTAGCCCTTGATCAGTCGGTCATCGCACCAGGACTAGTAGAGCACTTGATCAGTCTGCCATCGCACCATAAGTAGTATAGCGCTTGATTAGTCGCCCATTGCACCATGCCCAGTATAGCACTTGATCAGTTGGCCATCTCACCATGCCCAGTATAGCACGTGATCAGTCGGCCATGCCGAGTATACATGTAGCACTTGATCAGTCGGCCATTGCACCAGGACTAGTAGAGCACTTGATCAGTCTGCCATCGCACCATAACTAGTATAGCACTTGGATCAGTCGGTCATCGCACCAGGACTAGTAGAGCACTTGATCAGTCTGCCATCGCACCATAAGTAGTATAGCGCTTGATCAGTTGCCCATTGCACCATGCCCTGAATAGCACTTGATCAATTGGCCATCTCACCATGCCCAGTATAACACGTGATCAGTCGGCCATGCTGAGTATAGCACTTGATCAGTCGGCCATCACACCAGGACTAGTTTAGCCCTTGATCAGTCAGCCATCGCACCGAGACTAGTTTAGCCCTTGAACAGTCGGCCATCGCACCAGGACTAGTATAGCACTCGATCAGTCGGCCATCGCACCATGACTAGTTTAGAACTTGATCAGTCGGCCATCGCACCACGACTAGTTTTAGAACTTGATCAGTCGGCCATCGCACCAAGACTACTTTAGAACTTTATCAGTCGGCCATCGCACCAAGACTATTATTATAGCACTTGATCAGTCGGCCATCGCACCAGGACTAGTTTAGCACTTGATTAGTCGGCCACGTCATCCTGCGTTACAGACAGAAGTGGTGGTCGGTGGGGGGGGGGGGGGGAGGGTGTAGTGTAGTCATAGACACAAACTGGTGGTTGTGATAGACCGGAACTTTTAGGATGCCAAATGTAGATGGCTGGTGTGTGTGGGGGATCATTGTTTTGTGTCCCCCGCGGTGGTGCAGAGTACAATGATGAATTACTTATGAATCGCAGGCGGGAGTGTAGTATTTCACCATGCCCAGTACGTATATCACTTGATTAGTTGGCCATCTCACCATGCCCAGTATAGCATGTGATCAGTCGGCCATGCCGAGTATAGCACGTGATCAGTCGGCCATGCCGAGTATAGCACTTGATCAGTCGGCCATCGCACCAGGACTAGCAGAGCACTTGATCAGTCTGCCATCTCACCATGCCCAGTATAGCACGTGATCAGTCGGCCATGCCGAGTATAGCACTAGATCATTCGGCCATCACACCAGGACTACTTTAGCACTTGATCAGTCGGCCATCGCACCAGGACTAGTATAGCACTCAATCAGTCGGCCATCACACCAGGACTAGTATAGCACTCGATCAGTCGGTCATCGCACCGGGACTAGTTTATAACTTGATCAGTCGGCCATCACACCAGGACTAGTTTTAGAACTTGATCAGTCGACCATCGCACCAGGAAATAGTTTAGCCTTGATCAGTCGGCCATCGCACTGAGACTAGTTTAGCCCTTGATTAGTCGGCCATCGCACCAGGACGACTAGTATAGCACTCGATCAGTCGGCCATCGCACTAGGACTAGTTTAGTGGTGGTCGGGGGTGGGGGGTGTTGTGTAGTCATAGACAAAAACTGGTGGTGGTGGTGATACACATTGTTCCCACTGTGGGATATAGACCGGAACTTTTAGGACGCCAAATGTAGATGGCTGGTGTGTGTTGGGGATCATTGTTTTGTGTACCCGGCGGTGGTGCGGAGTACAATGATGAATTACTGATGAATTACTGTATTGAACACACATGTATATGCACTGTGATACCGTACTTCACAATCTTCAGTTTTAAATTGTTTCTGTATCGTAAAACTGAACATTTATTCATTTTGAAAATCTTAAAATTGTGGCAGATGATCGAAATGAAAACCGGATGTTTACATGCGAAATGAACCGGTGCATCGGTATATTTTAATAACCGCACGATGACCCACTGTATATTCATACCATATCCGTACGGATATATCGTATATACGAACGGATATCGTATGTTTTTGATAATATTCGTATAGTAGTTTGTATAAGTAAACAAACTGTACTATACGATGATACGGTAAGTTTTTAACGGAAATAGCGAAAGAATGACCGCACAAACGGTATCGCGAAAGAATGACCGCACAAACTGGACCGCGAAAGAATTACCGCACAACCGGTATCGCAAAAGAATGACCGCAACAACGGGACCGCGATTGGACCGCAATTAGACTGCAATTTCAGAGCGGACGAATTGCAATTCAACGACCTGGATTGCAATTCTTGGTAAGTGAATCGCAGGCGGGAGTGTAGTATTTCACCATGCCCAGTACGTATAGTACTTGATTAGTTGGCCATCTCACCATGCCCAGTATAGCACGTGATCAGTCGGCCATGCCGAGTATAGCACTTGATCAGTCGGCCATCGCACCAGGACTAGCAGAGCACTTGATCATTCTGCCATCGCACCATAACTAGTATAGCACTTGATCAGTCGCCCATTGCACCATGCCCAGTATGGCACTTGATCAGTTGGCCATCTCACCATGCCCAGTATAGCACGTGATCAGTCGGCCATGCCGAGTATAGCACTAGATCATTCGGCCATCACACCAGGACTACTTTAGCACTTGATCAGTCGGCCATCGCACCAGGACTAGTATAGCACTCAATCAGTCGGCATCACACCAGGACTAGTTTAGAACTTGATCAGTCGGCCATCACACCAGTACTACTTTAGCACTTGATCAGTCGGCCATCGCACCAGGACTAGTATAGCACTCGATCAATCGGCCATCGCACCAGGACTAGTTCATAACTTGATCAGTCGGCCATCGCACCAGGACTAGTTTAGAACTTGATCAGTCGACCATCGCACCAGGAATAGTTAGCCCTTGATCAGTCGGCCATCGCACTGCGATTAGTTTAGCCCTTGATTAGTCGACCATCGCACCATGACTAGTATAGCACTCGATCGGTCGGACATCGCACCAGGACTAGTTTAGAACTTGATTAGTCGGCCACCGCACCATGACTAGTTTTGCCCTTGCTCAGTCGGCCATCGCACCAGGACTAGTTTAGAATTTGATCAGTCGGCCATCGCACCAGGACTAGTTTAGAACTTGATGATCAGTCGGCCACCGCACACCGACAGTATTTTGACCTTGCTCAATCGGCCATCGCACCAGGACTAGTTTAGAACTTGATCAGTCGGCCATCGCACCACGACTGTCACTAGTTTAGAACTTGATCAGTCGGCCATCGCACCAAGACTAGTTTAGCCCTTGCTCAGTCGGCCATCGCACCTGGACTAGTATAGCACTCGATCAGTCGGCCATCGCACCATGACTAGTTTAGAATTTGATCAGTCGGCCATCGCACCAAGACTAGTATAGCACTTGATCAGTCGGTCATCGCACCAGGACTAGTTTAGCACTTGATCAGTCGGCCACGTCATCCTGTTACAGACAGAAGTGGTGGTCGGGGGCGGTGGGGGGGTGTAGTGTAGTCATAGACAAAAACTGGTGGTGGATGTGATACACATTGTTCCCACTGTGGGATATAGACCGGAACTTTTAGGACGCCAAATGTAGATGGCTGGTGTGCGTGGGGATCATTGTTTTGTGTCCCCGGCGGTGGTGCGGAGTACAGTAATGAATTACTGTTGTATATTGAACACACTGTATATGTACAGTGATACCGTACTTCACAATCCTCAGTTTTAAATATTGTTTCTGTATCGTAAAACTGAACATTTATTCATTTTGAAAAACTTCAAATTATGGCAGATGATCGAAATGAAAACCGGATGTTTACATTCGAAATGAACCGGTGCATCGGTATATTTTAACCACAGGATGACCCACTTTATATTCATACCATATCCGTACGGATATATCGTATATACGAACGGATATCGTATGTTTGTATAATATTCGTATAGTACGTTTGTATAATCACTGATAATGTAAACAAACTGTACTATACGATGATACGGTAAGTTTTTAACGGAAATAGCGAAAGAATGACCGCACAAACGGTATCGCGAAAGAATGACCGCAAAAACGGGACCGCGTTTGGACCGCAATTAGACTGCAATTAGACTGCAATTCCAGAGGGGAAGAATTGCAGTTCAAGGACCGCTGGATTGCAATTCTTGGTAAGCGAATCGCAGGCGGGAGTGTACATTTTTGCTTCTCAAGATTTAGATTCCAACCGCTACCTTGTCACTCGACAAGATGTACAGTGAAAAGGTACCACGATGCATCTCTGACCGTTTGCGTAGTCGGAGTGACCACACTGAGATCCCGTGACTCATATCAATATAGATATAACACTATACAGATATAATCATTTAGTAATATTTATTTTGCTGATAGTGACACGCGGTGGTAACACGGCTATTTTTATATGCAAATGAAGCATGATATTTTTTAATGAGTTATACTAATTAAATGCGTCACCTGAAAAAATAATTGCACATCAAAAAATAAATACGGAGAATAAATAACAATGTCCGTTAACAAATTAAAAAAAACAGTTATCGCCCATGATATCGGTGTGGAAATTTACGTCTGATGTAAAATGTATAATAATGTCAATCAATACGTGGGGTAATGGTGAATGAATGTTTATTTTTCTTGAAAATGTCTCAGATGATCATGAACATTTTGTGACTACTGAGTGGACATGTACCTTTAAAATTGTTATTATTAGTTATCATGTTCGTCGACGAATCGTAACTCGACTGTATTATAGGTCTGTAGCATTTAGCCATTAGTTAGAGTCGTCTTTCCACAATCAAATCATGTATCTATAGTTTTACAATAAAATTACAATCATAAAGATGAAAAGTCATGCAGAGCATGATGTTATTAGCCGATCAAATCAGGGTTCAATATTAGCTACAATATGCGTAGCGGTAATCGGCTATTACCGCTACAATGCTCTATTCATTATTCACGTTAGCAAAATATACTTCCCCATAAACATCGATAAAAGTCACAAAAATAATCTACACATAATTATATGTATATGTATATAAATAAACAATTTCGCAAAATCAGCCCCAAAATATGTTTATTTGTTTATATATTTGACTTTATTCGCAAACTTATTGTCTGGACGTTGCAGCCGTTTCCATCCGCCGCCATCTTTAGTCACGTGATCTCTCTTGGTATCACATGATTACTCTAGTTTCCATATATGGTAGCGGCGGCCATATTTGGAATGATGACATACCGCGCGAAACAATGGCCGCCACAACATGTGTTCATTGTGACAAGCAATTTACAACCAAAGGCAAAGGTTTTAGAAGAAAAAGCTTGAATTCAAAATTAAGGGTGATTGACAAAACAATAAAGGAAGTTATTGAAGCCGAATTTGACGTATTACTGACACCCGAACGGAAGCAAACGCGCTTACTATTTCCGGTGGGTTCGTAGTAAAAGTTGTAGGATGACGTCATGGGTATGTAGCTATAGCCCCGCCCACTAAACACGTGATTAGGTTCAGATTTGAATGGTTCACATGCGGGGATATCCGTATGAATCGGGAAATGGAAACAATATGGAGAACACACAGAAAATATGATGGTCGTTTTTAAAACCCACGTTTAAAAGCACAACATCGCCATACCATGCTGTTTTGATATGCGCAGGTCAGAAAATAATGATTTATTGTACTTGTAGAGATAATTTCAGGACCGTTTGTATACTAGTTCGATCATAATCGTGTTCCAAATGCCGCATCTCGAATCGCGTCGCAAACCAAGAAAGTTTGCTAACGTATTTATAGAGCACCGCTTTCATACTGTAGCGAGAGCGGAAATATGACTATTCATTCTAGGTTCAATATATGTCCACATTTTAGTAGTTACGGAATCTCAGGGGAAAGTGAGAGAATTGGGGCCCCGAAAAAAATATTAATAGGAAATAAAATTTGATGTAGAAAAAAAATTGAAGAAAAAAAATTAAACATTTGGGAAAAAAAATAGAAAAAAAAATAAACATCATCCTATATTTATCGATATTTTTTAGTTAACACGGAGCTACGGTCATGATATTAGTTAGGCATGCAGAAACATATTTTTAGCAAAGGTATATCCCATTCATCAGTCCAGTCGAATACAAATCTTACTTAACAAAGTGACCATTAATTAACGTACTCAACAAAATGTACCTGTCGAATTGACGTCATGCGTATTCAGGCACATGCCCAGATTGTCCTTGATAATGTTGTCACTTGTTTATCCCTCGTTTATCGATTTAAATGGTTTTAATCGACTCGAAGCTTACGTTCAACGGCCGCACAATCTCGATTGAGCTGCACGCCTTCCAATGATTTAAATACGCAGCGCGTTTAAATAGTCAATTACGTTTGTTTAATGTGCGCACTGGTCAATTAAAAAGGGGCCCATCCGTGATTTTTTGCGCGATGTCGGGCGCAAGACAATCAATAATTTGTGGCATTGACAATAATTAAGGGGGATTGCCGCAATCGCGCGTGCTGGATGCATCCCTGCCATCCCTGCATGATACGTAAACAAATCAAAGTTCGCTATGAAGGGCAATTCTTCGTTTTGATTGGTGGAACATTTTGTGAATATTAACTAGCGTCAAATGACGCGCATACGCGATCCAATGGGATAATCTGGAAGTCGGACATCCGGGTACTTGTCACGTGACTTTGCCAAGCAACGAGCTGCGAGATTTTTTTTGGGGGAAATTACCCATCGAGCCGCCATATTGAATTCTAGTTTATTTGCTTATCGACTACAATTAAAGTGTAAAACAACTGTTAAATGTCGCGTTTGTTGTTAAGAAAAAAACAAAATGCCGAAGAGTTGTTGCATCCAGGGATGCACGGCGAACAAGAACAAGAATCCTGACCGTCCGTTCTACATAGTTCCCGTCGAGAAGTCGAGACGGAGTAAATGGCTTGCTGCCATTAACCGTGCGAGCCTGAAGCCGGACGGTACGGTGAACAGAAGCAAGATTTGGTCGCCGGTGTCAATCCATTGCTACGTCTGTTCTGTTCACTTCATATCTGGTTAGTAATATGTAATACTTTAACCACCATTTTAGTTTTAATTTAATAGTTTGTGTTCACATGCGTTCGTTCAAATTGCTGTTTGTGGGAAGGTGGGTGGGGAGTGTGTAGACTGAACAGGCTCCAACTTTGATTTTCATTAGCACACTTTGATGTAACAATCAATATTTTTCCGGGGTGTGCATAAAATTAGTAGTTATAATGGATCTGATGAAACAGATCGTTACAAGCTGGCTCATCTGGATCTACACTGTTTGTAAACCTTGTAATAGTGGTCTGTGGTGTTGAAAGGATCAACAACAACAAAGGGTTAACCCTATGTTTGGATTTTAAAGAATATATGTCAAAATAGGCATAAGACAGGTAGGTATAGGTAGGCCTATTACATATCTCGTTTTTTTAGTCAAAACGATGTGCATGCCCTGGCCTTTTGGCCTAATAACAGCTATGCACCTGAACATGGCACGCAAACCTGTACCTGTATGTATGGTTTATTTTTCGCCAGAAAATAACTCATATTTTCATGCCTACATTTTACATCATTTCACATACATTTACATGTGGTGGTACATGTAGCTAGTACTCAGTCTTGTTCATATCCTGTACTATAGTTGGTTACATTGTCATTAAAGTATAAATGTCACGGTATCCATGGATATACATGTACATGTCTGCCACTTTCTCTCGGTCTGTATAGCGATTGCATTGTAAGCATTGGGAGGATACCTTCGGCCAATTGTATTTCAGGAAATATATTTACAAAAATATATATCTTCCATAAACAAGGTAAAAAGTGGACACAAATTTCATTGGTCAACTTTTGACTTCATTTATGGATACTACGGTAAATTTTGTAAATGTGATATGTCTCATCTATCATCAGACCTGTTACTAAAACACTATCATCATCAGATATCCGAGACGGGGCCTCATTACAGTAATACAACCCAAAATCTCTGGCGGTCATGCTGGTCAAATGTAGTAACACTCTCTGAAAGTTGAGTGAACCATAATGAAAGTACAAATGGGCGGAATATAACACAAACCAAACATAAAAATATCTGAACCATGTTTAATGTAAACATCTATATATATGCATGTATATATATTTCAGGTGCAAAGGTGAACGACTTCACACATCCAGATTATGTACCATCCATATTCCCGGACACGAAACAGACGACTGCGAAATCAACTTCGAAAGTTGGCAGATACAATAGAGCAGCAGAGAGGGCAGCTTCTGCGGGTATGTTCTGACAAGACAAATCCATGCTTTATGATGGGTTCAGCAGGCAATTTCACCAAAAAACGCGAAGTAAAATTATCTTTCTATAAAGTATACTTTGAGGGAGCAATTATCAATTTATAACAAAATTGTAACCAAATAATTGGCTTTATTCCGTCAACACAGTGCGTATGTGCCATGAAACACGGTGCCGTGAAACATGGTGCCGTGAAACATTTTTGATAACCAGTCAATACAATTTTTGCATTTTACAGCCATTTGAAGGTGTTGACGGGATAAATAGAATAGTAAGTTAGTGCCGTGAATGTGAGAAAATATCTGGCGCGGCACGGAAACGGGATGTGCTCGGCAGAGCCTCGCCCATCCCGTATCCTGAGCCTTGCCAGATATTTTTTCCCATTCACGGCACTAACCTACTATTCTCTATATGATAATTGAATAAATACAATATGATAATTCTGCATAATTTTAATCATCAAATAGAAACAGTCGTTAGTTTTATATGAAATAATGCATTTCAGTACTAATGAATAATTACTCCCGCAAAATGTACTTAGGCAGATAAGTGTACTTAGTCATTTTGATGAAATTGGCTTCAGTTGACAAACATACATGTATGTCACAGCTGTGATAATTGTGTTCATAATAAAAGTCAGTGTTTGCACATACAGCTGTGTTTGCTGAGTATACATTTCTAGCATTCATAACCATCTACTGGTTATGCTTGTTGTCTGTATATATCATTGGAACATATAGCTGGAAGTTAATTTTGTAACAAATGATACATTGGACATATGCATGTTTGTGGCCGTGACTGGAGAAATGGATAATTGCAGTTTATGACCGGTATAGATTTGTCAGTTCACTTCTGTAGCCATGACCATTTGTTACAAAGTGAACATTTGATTTTACTGACTGTGAGGCAATCTATGTAGGCACTGATCAGGTGACCGGCCCACAGTTGTTTTGTTTTTGTTTGTTTGGGGTTAACGGCCTATCAACAGCTATGGTCATTTAATACCGGGTCAATGGGTTTAGTTATAAATCCCATATATTACCTGTACATGTCCAAGTACATGTATGTACAAATGGGGGGAAAATCCAAAAATCAGAACTGAATGTTTACAATAAAAAAAACTTTGTAATCAGCCCTGAAATCAGAATAATCTTGATCTTAGGCTATGCTGTTCGCATATCCACAAGTTCTATTTCTGCTGGTCACAACCACATTTACGTAATATATTTCACAGATACTGCGTTATTTCATGAAATACATTTACAAAAGTTGACAATTTTCTAAATACATGCATAATTTTATTCCACATGTACTTTGAAGATTGTGTCAACTTTTGACATCATTATTGACAAAATATATCATTTTATTGTAAAGTATTCATGGAAAATCGCAGTTGTTTCAATTTACAGTCACATGGCGTCTATTCTCTATGTAATTGCTTACATGAACATTTTTTTAATTTCAGATAAGAAAGTCGCAAATGCTCGAAAACGTCTGAAGCTGAACGACCTATCCGCACAGATCCCCGAAGCCCCAGAATTGTCGACAGATACCATATACAACGAGGCGCTCAATATGGAAACACCACTAAGACCACTGGAAACACTGGATGCAGAGACCCTTCCAGAAGTAGACAAACATGACAATGGAACACCCACAGAGGCAAAGACGGATCATGAAACGCTAAACCCATCGAAGACGCCTACAAACGCCACACACTACCAACCAAATCCAACACCGATGCAGAGGCCATTAGAGACGTCTGAGAGAGAGATGTTGTACGAGGAAATAAATAAATTGAGGAAAGAGAGAGATGAAGCACGAGAGAAAGCAGCGAGCATGGAGCATCTTCTCAACACAAGTTCTTTGTCGTCTGCAGCAGTAGAAGGAAACGACGCCAAGTGCAAGATGTTGACTGGTATCAGTTGTGATGTGTTCGTCCAGTTATTTCTGCTTTTGAATTCATTTATTGGAGTTAAAGGTGTGAACAAAGATAGCATTCCACTGAGGGAGCAGCTGTTTATCACGCTTGTGAAACTGCGACACAACTGCTCGTTTGGTTTTCTTGCTTCTGTGAAGGGTTTGCCCAAGACAATGACGAAAGATCATTTCTGGAAATGGATCGACCTTATGCATGCCAAGATTGGTTTCATGGTGAAGTGGCAGGACCGGGAAAACATCTTCAGAACCATCCCACCAATATTCCGAGAAAAGTTTCCACGTCTCACATCCATCATCGACTGTTTCGAAATGTTCATTGATGCCCAAGAAACATTGTTGGCCCGTGCACAGTGCTACAGTAATTACAAGAAACACTGCACCATCAAAGTGTTTGTATCGTGCACATCGTTGGGAGCTGTGAACTTTCTGTCACGAGCATGGGGTGGCCGCGCCTCCGACATTCAGATAGTGCGGGGATCTGGATTTATTGATCCCGTTTCGGGCGATCAGATCTTGGCAGATCGCGGGTTTACATTAAAAGATGACTTTGCTAGTGTGTGTAGTGCCGAGTTGCTGACACCAGCATTTACAAAGGGAAAGAGGCAGCTGCCGGCAACAGAAGTAGAAGTGTCGAGGAAGATTTCGTCCGTGCGAATTCACATTGAACGAGTCATAGGACTAATGAAGAACCGATTTACAATCTTGCAGGGCCCATGCCTATTAGATGTGTGCAAAGTCTAAAAGATGAATCACTCGAGACAACATTGGCCTGTTGCGACAAAATATTAACTATGTGTGCTGCTTTAACCAATATGGGTGAAAGCATTGTGTACAAGGATTAACGATTTGTTCACATACATGTATTAACACGATTAATCAAAATGATCTTAAACAGAGGCACTGCTACTAAATAGTTCAGTGATGTGGTCCATATGAGTGTAAAGCTAGTCAGTGCAATTTTACACACATTCCGGATATGTTAATTTGTGGCTGTGACTGGAGAAATGGGGCCTATGAGATTTGTGACCAATGGAGAAATGGGGCCCATGAGATTTGTGACCAATGTAGCTCAAACTCAAATAGGACACTCGTGTAGCCTGATGACGATCTGTATTATTTGTTTGAGACAGACGTTTTATTGTCAGAATAGCGAACAGTAACGAATTCCCGGATCATACTGTGCAGATGATCAGGATCTACACTGGTCGCAAAACCCATAAGCCCCATTTCTACATTTTTTCAGAAATTTATCAGGGTAATTAATTATTTGCTATACTTGCTGAACAAATATATGTAGTAATATGTATTGATAATGTTGCAATATTCTGTGGTTGATTGTGAAATGTTCATGCTCAGTCAGCATGGTCAGTTCAATAACAAGATTTGTTTGTATATGTTGAAATTTTAACTTAATTTAGCATGTAGTTTGTAATATATTTTTCTGAACAGTTACATGAATATGTGTTCCGTCTTGGCGGCGTATTTTCAGTAAATACTTAGAATGATATAGAAACATAAGCAACTGCGGGCCGTTTCACTAAACATTGTACAACTAAATGTTTGTAAGTGCAAAATTTGGATAGTCTGTAAATATCACATGAGCAATGTTTTCTTGTAAACACTTATTGCTCAATAAATGTAAATCCATCGATTGAAATTTCCAGACGATCCTAAATATCCACTTACGAACATTTTAGTTGTACGAAGTTTAGTGAAACGGGCCCCTGGGGCTGGCGTTAGACAGTTTTTGGAGTAAGTACTCGGTACTCAAACAAAAGTATAAATGATTATTTTTTGTTGCTATACCGGCAATATGTAAAACTATTTATTGGTAAAGTTGCAATATTCTGTGGTTGATTGTGAAATGTTCATGGTCAGATCAATAAAAAGATTTGTTTGTATATGTTGAAATTTTATTTTAATTTAACATGTAGTTTATAATACAGTTTTCTGAACAGTTACATGAATATCCACTTTGAATGTGTTCCGTCTTGGCGGTGGATTTTCAGTAAATGCTCAGAAAGACATAGAAACATAAGCACCTGGGGGCCGTTTCGCTAAACTTCGTACAACTAAAATGTTTGTAAGTGCAAAATTTTATAGACGAAATATCACATGAGCAATGTTTTCTTGTAAACACGTATTGCTCAATAAATGTAAATCCATTAATTGAAATTTCCAGACGATCCTAAATTTCCATTTATGAACATTTCAGTTGTACAAAGTTTACTGAAAAGGGGCCCTGGGGCTGGCCTTAAACAGTTTTTGGAGTAAGTACTTGGTACTCAAACAAAAGTATAAATTACTCAAGTTGAATATCGAGTAGGTCCCTTTTGTCAGCTGGTGGTCCTTATAGTGCAAACCTAGTCAGTGCAAAATCACACACATTCCATATATGCTAATTTGTGGCTGTGACTGGAGAAATTGGGCTTATGGGAATTGTGGCCAATGTAACTGAAGCACCACATGTTTTATAGACGGAATGTGGAACAGTGTATATCCTGACAAGACTGTGCAGATGCACAGGCTGATCTGGATCTACACTGGTCGCAAAACGCATAAGCTCCATTTCTCCAGTCACAGCCACATTTATTCAAGATTTTAATATTGTTTTTGCTATACTTGCTGAACAAATATATGTACAAATATTTATTGGTAATGTTGCAATATTATGTGGTGGATTATGAAATGGTCATGCTCAGTCAGCAGAAAGATATGTTTGTATATCTTGAAGTTTTAATTTAATTTAACGTATAGTTTTGTACTCTGTATTTGAACAAAACAAAGTATAAATTTGTCAAGTTTGAATATGGAGTTTGTACGTCAAAAGTTTCATAAGCACACACTGATGTTTGACACAACTACACGTATTGACAAAGTTTGTACATTATTTCTTGGCAGCCTTTGCTAGTTTCCTGCATGCCGGACAGTACCAAGTCTTTGATGTTGGCAGACGTTTCAGCTTCAAGCATGCTCGGTGAAACCACTTGTCGCACTTGTCGCACCCTACCATGTCCTCAAAGTATGTTGTAGTCTGACAAAGACAGTGAGTTTTTTCTTGACTCGTTGACGGTTCCGGTTGAACATTCTCCTTCACTGCTCCACGTTCAATCCGCCTGGTAAGCAGTTCTGGAAGTATGGCGGCTCTCCAAACAGTTTCCAGTTTTTGCAGCATGTCGGAAATGTAACCGTTGTCCCTACGTACTCGTGTGATGATGCATTCGACTGGCGTCCAGACAAGCATGTCCCCATACGACACACCACACACGTACATTTGTAGTTGCATCTGCGCAAAGTACTTGTGTGACTCTTTCAACTGGAGTCTCTCGTCCAAACAGAATTTCTTGTCGCCAATCATTTCCTGTACACTCTTATCCTTGTACATATACGGACACTTAATTTCCAACACACCTTTACCGCAACAATCACAATTTACAATACCATCTGGCGATGCCCCCAGAAACGCGTTGTCAATACAAATCATTAATCCCGATTTAGACACTCGACATTGCCGGTGTGGCCGAAGGTCACTGTGACTCATGTGCACATCGCCTGTTGGTACAGTTGTTGGTGGAGTCGTCGTATTCGCGTGCAACTGACTGTACATCAGGAAGGCGTCATGCTCGTGGTTGTTTCCCCAAACTACAGCCGGGACGGTCAATGGCTTCTTTTCTACTGTACAAACTCTCCTAATCAGGGATGGTGCCGCATTCTCTGGATTGGGCTACTGAAGCCGTAATCCGTCCTGCCCGTTGGTCGTGCCACACTCCTGATGACGCCTGAGCCCGGGTCACTTCTTCGACATATAACATCGCGCGGTCGGTGATTTCAATCTGTATAGCCCCACACAAATCCGACATATCTATGTCTGACAACAGTTCATTCGATGGTGTATACAGCTCCCTTAATGATCCGGGCAACTTATCACGAACTTCTATTGTCGCTGGCTGATATGTTGATCGTTGTACCTGAGAACATGCTAAGTCCAACTATATTCTCGCCGTTGCTGGCCAAAGCGGACAAGAATCTTTGTTGTTCCGATTCTGTGGCAGGTGTTGTTGTAGACTTCGGTGCCTTTCTCGTTTTCTCCAGTCGATTTCGTGCCTCCTGCTTGTAGAACCGAATCTTGGCTACCGGCGCAGGTTGAACATTCTGGACAAAACACTGGTTCCACTGGCAAGGAACAGCTGTACATGCCGCCGCAGTGTAGCCTAGACGCACTGCTGCTTCAATCTTGAACAGGAGTGCTCCAATATGTGAACAGGTCTCGCTAAGTCTGAAACGGAACAATGCACAGTTAAATTAAAATGGCTCTCAACAACCGGACTCGAATGTTGCATAGTCTCCTCACCAAACAGAAGTCTAGTGTGCAACTTTGAAAGTGTGTATAAATGAAATAACCATTTTCAAATATAGAAATAAGAGCTTATCGTTGGAATATACAGTACATAGTCATAACATTTTCAACGCGTGTTTTAAAAGTTAGGCACATTTTCTTACATTATTACATATGATTTCTTGAATAAAATGTATACGCACACTGCTGTATTGCTGGCATGTATATATATATTTTTTTTATTTTGCCTATATATATATATACTGAGCCATTTTAGAAATGCCTACAAAATAAAATATACATATACATGTATATATAGTTATGTTTAGTTCCCTGTGTCCCAATTTTCATGATTTATAATAAATCAATCCCTGAATGTAACTACATTTAAATGTTTAGTTATGCATTTAACAGGTATTTATCATTGAAGCAATTAAAATGTAAAACATTTATGAACTCCCATTATCTATATATCCAAGCATGAGCAGGATGGTTTACGACCAGTTAAAAACCAAGTGTCTGACTCGGCAGTGAGCACAACTGTACCTTTTCGGCCTACTGATATTCGAGACCTAAATCATGTTATACCACGAAAACAAAAATATTAGTGCTGATCCTATTACTTTCGGGAATGGAGCTAATTGACTCTAGTATGGTATATGGACGTGGCACAAGGTCAGACTTGAGAGCTAAATACAGTTATACCCCACTAAAAAGTGATAGAATTTGGAGTTTTGAGCTACATATAAGTGAATTGTGTGGTTTTGTTTATTGGTGTTTAACAACCTATCAACAGCTAAGGTCATTCAAGGCCGGGAAATGGTGTGGTATTGACCTGGCACCAGGTAAGGATATTCGAATTTCAGGGCTGAATGTGGGTGGCAGAAAGCGAGAATGCGATTGGGGTTCATCCTTACCGGAATTCCGACTAGAGACCTGGTTTGGCCCTCACATACGTCTTTAGCATTTCGTATGTGACAGTTCAATCTGGTTATACCCCTTATCTGAGTATTACGATTATTCGTAATCCCATTACTTTTAGGGGAAGAGGCCGAGTGACTTTGGTGTGATATGGACCTGGCACCAGGTCAGGTTATTCTAATTTCTAAGTAAACACTGATCAAACAATTAGGACATTTCCAGCATTACAGACAGGTTAAATATGGGACAGACCCGTTGGCCCAGCCTTAAATGGCCTTAGCTTTTGATAGGAAGTTAAACACCAATAATCAATCAGTTTCATGGCTGAATATATTTGTTCATAATGTCAATATTCAGTTTTGGGATATACCTATATACCGGCCTTAAATGACCTATGTTTCTTATGAATTACAATCACCGTGGTCCTAAGATAACAACAAAATTACAGAATAGTTACATATTGGGTAACCCTAGAATGCGGTTAACAACAATTCTTGTCTGCTGCTGTGTTATATTTTGTCTTCTTTCTCAATAAAACATGATTTGACAGCAGTTTAGAATAATTTTCATTGAAAATTATCCATAATTGTTGTGAACCATGTTTCTGATGAGCAAAATATAAAATAAACAGCAGACGACAAAATATAATCCAGCTTTGTAAGGGTTAATGCTTACCCAGCCATACAGTGGCAATGTGCTGCAGCTACAGGTCCATCTCTGGTCAGTGCGATCCATGGATGGTGCGGTTCCTCGGTCACTCTCCAAGACGGTTTCACATCCGCTCGCATAATCAAGTGGCCACTTGATGTCTTCAGGTGTAGTACAGTCTGCACCCAACCGGATACGAAGAAGGTGTGGGCCTCCAGCGATCGCCAATTCTCCATTGCCTCTCTCGAGTAAACCCCTGCAGATAGATACCAATACTAGGCATTATTATGAGACATGTGATTTAAAAATTAGAAAAATTTGTTCATTGTCTTACCTAATGCTATGATAGGAAATGAGGACAAATAATAAGAAATTAATGAACTGTCCACATATTAAAGCAATCCTTCAAGTAATATTGAAGATGTTACATGATGGAGAAACTCTTGCAAACTTTTCAACGTATTTCGAATGTCGGAAAGGTAAAGATAATGTAATTGGTGGTGTGGCTGCGTCACACATGTTCAGATTAATGAAGTGTCCAAATATTAAAGCAATCCCTCTCGTAATATTGAAGATATTACATGATGAAGAAACTCTTACAAACTTGTTGACGTAAATGTACTTGGACAGACGGAACCTCAAGAGCAATGCAATATGCCCCCCTTGCTATCGCGTAGGGGGCATAATCCATGGGGCGAATAACAAATTGAAATCTCATGTTGCGCCAGACTGCAGAATCAATAGCAGTCCTGGATAGCACGACTTAATTATATAAATATATAGCCCTGAAGGCAGCATATAATATATAATATATAAATCTGGCACTACTTTTTTTCATCATTTCTTTTAAATGTCTACAGTTTGGTTTGTATACACGTAACTATAGTATTTACATGGAGAAAATTCTAATGGAATGCCAAGATATGTTTTCATTTATACATGATACAAGCTAGTTCTGTGTGACAAAATCTCAGCAACTTTGTGTTTCTTAAATAAAGAGAATAACAGATTGCAAAAATAGATTTGCAGCCGTTCTATCACATAGAACTAGTTACAAGCAAACTATTCAATAATTGCTATCTGCTGTTGTGTAAACAGTAGTGTGATATTTCATCCAATTAACATTTTGAAATACACAATTGCTTCAGAAAAATGGAGTGACAATACTCAATTACTACTTAGTAATTCCTTATCTGGAGCATTGCCACTGCCGACCATTATGACTATGCATACCAGCCCCTCCCCCCATATATTTGTCAAAATACCCCACCTCCGTTTATTTATTTCACTTACCGTTTATTTATTACACTTACTCTGCCAAATGAATTGGGGACCTTTTTGGTCGGCATGGTCAGGGTGTTATTTATGTTACTGTTGTGATGTGGGTGGGGTAAATTATTCAAGATTTGCTCACATATTTTCCATTTTATGGAGCTTTCACAGGTCCATTAGTTAATGTATATATACATTATTAGGCAGATTATATAATATACTATTATTTAATGTATACATACAAGGAAACTTGATCAAATAAATGTAGATGTCGTTGTACTGTACATCGGGCCAGGATTTCGGATTGTTCCCCCACTCGTCTGGAGAAATCTTGTAAGGACATTTCTGCAGTCCAACCAACCCTAACTTCACTCTGTACCGCGCCAATGCATCGGCAGGTAGACCTTCTTCATACTGGTACATGATTTGTGCAACAAAACTCTCGATAACAGTAGTTTTACGTCAAAATACCCGTGAAATGTGTGAAATTTTACAAAATGGTGATTTTTCCCCCAAACAAAGATCTCGTAGGTAAGTCACGTGGTTATGACGTCACGCCGACTTCGAGACATTAGGAGATTTTGAGCAGAGGTCGATTATAAATTAGCCGAATAAACACATTTTACGCGATTATACGTGGCTGAAACTTGTTCTGTTTAATAAATAAAAGCTTTAAATTAGCTCAATAATCGGCGTATGTTGGCGTATATGGCCCATTAGAGCCAACTATGGACTTCAACAACAACAACTTCCGGGTTGAATCTCTTCCGGCGTTCAGCTCATTACTTATTCAAACTTGTGTTATTTGGCTATATTTAAAGTTTTAAACGGAGATAATTGCCAAAAATGCAAACTTTATCGGTTGATGCAATTTGGAAGTGATACAGCAAAATTCGCGTTCGTAGATTACCGAATAGCGGAGAAAAGGGTTGCTACAAACTTTTTCAGAATTCGATGGATGACCAATATATTAGCCGATTTATAAATAGATCGGCTAATAAATCATGTCCTTATATATATATTCCCCAGCCATTTTTACAATAAACCAATAATGTTTCCAAAATGTGACATTGGTGATCAAAAATAAACCTTACCTGAGCAGCTAATTTTTACATATATATATCCAAGCTCACAAAAATACATGGGTTTAATGGAGGAAACGAAAACTGGTATTTTTTAAACATATTTATTGAACAAAACTAACAAACAAGTTAAAAATAATTACAATATTTCTCCAGATATTTAGACAAGTATGACACGTATCAGGCTGACGTTGGGCCATATTAGTTACCATGTTTATATGATATGTAAATACCAAAACAAAAGACAGGGCAGAGCTGAAAGAAAACTTGCTGCCAGGAACCATTTTGTTTAAGTTACCCATATATGTCTTCCCCATCCATGGGTGGGTGGTTGGAAGCCCAGTGAAATTAGACTGCACTTAAATAATCTTCGACAATTAAACATGAACAAACATTATCGTTATAGGTAAAATAAGCGAAATGTATTGACATTAAACACATCAGTGTCCTCTAGATATCCGGGTTCTACTGTAAATATACAGTTAAACCGCTCTAAACCGGACACTCTGGGAGGTCCCCAGGGTGTCCGGCTTAGACAGGTTACACTGTAAATCAGGTATACACTGTATGACCATTCTGCATACGTTTAATCATGAAATATATGCAGTCGTTAGTTCTATATGAAAGTGTCCTCTAGATATCTACTGTAAGCATACAGTGAAACCTCTCTAAACCGGACACACTGGGAGGTCCCTACAGTGGAACCTCTCGAAACCGGACACCCTGGGAGGTCCCCAGGGTGTCAGGCTTAGAGAGGTTCCACTGTAAATCAGGCATATGACTATTCCGATACGTGTTTGCGTGCTTTGCAATCATCAACATATATTAACATCTGATATAAAAATGGCCAAGAAACCCATGAAAAATAAGATAACATATTTTATCTTGGTATTCGGTTGAGAGAGGTTCCACCGTATATAAATCGTATCAAGATTATTTATCACTCGCTGTCAAGTTAGACAATTGTGTTGAATTTTAGATTTGTAAGTGTTATGTCAGCCTGAGACCCTACTGTCTGTTAAACACATTAAATCTATAATATATTTAAAAGTAAGTACTTTATCATCAATAACAAAAAAGTCACCCTCCCCAAAAAAATACATTTGATGAAATTCCATCAAATATTAATTGTATTGCCAAAAAAAACATGGGGGGAAAAAGGAGGAGGAGGACCGGGAGGATCAAAAACGAAACATTTTGGAAATTGACTCCGAAACCTTGGAAATGATGCAAATAAGAAAACAAAAGTTAGATTTTGAAAATCGGTCCACAAATAAATAAGTATGTAAAACAATCTATTTTTAGCTCCCATGTTAAATTCCCATAGGAAAATAGTCAATGTTTGATGGAATGGCATCAAATTAATTTTTTTGGGGAAGGGTGACTTTTTGTGTTATTGATGATAAACATGATAAAGTACTTATTTTTAAATATATTTTAGATTTAATGTGTTTAACAGACAGTAGGGTCTCAGGCTGACATAACACTTACAAATCTAAAATTCAACGCAATTGTCTTACTTCATTTAATGTGCTTAATAGCCAAAACATCGTTGGCAGCAAACCGTAGAACACACAGTAGTTGCATTGTTCAAGGGGAGTTACTCTATAAGATAGCAATCTTTCATTCCAATCCTATTGTACTGCTTGTATACCCTAACTTGATGTAAATTATTATTTAATACAATATGCTTATACCAAATCGTATCAAATTTGTAATTTCGTAAATAAAGTTAAACGTTTAAAGGTACATGCCCACTCAGTAAGCACAAAATGATCTTTATAGGAATTAAATAAGTGTATAATTGTGTCACTATTCCACTATTTCTAAAGTGGGTGGCAGGTGGGAGCATGCGATTGGTAATTTAACGATCGGGGTTCACCCTTACCGGAATTCCGACTGGAGACCTGGTTTGGCCTTCACATACGTCTTTGACATTTTGTATGTGACAGTTGAATCTGGTTGTACCCCTTATATGCGTATTACGATTATTTGTAATCCTATGTTAGGGGAAGGGGCCAAGTGACTTTGGTGTGGTATGGATCTGGCACCAGGTCAGGTATATTTGTTCTCGATGTAAATATTCCGTTCTGATTTTGGAATCCCCCCCCCCCACCAATGCAGCAGGTTAAAACGGAATCGAACCCGTTTGTCCGGCCTTAGATGACCTTGGCTGTTGATAGGCCATTAAACACCAATAAACAAACAAACAAACCGCCATTTCTAAACATTACGAGTGCCCGCTATACAGATATAATAATTTAGTAATATTAACTTTACTAGTTTAGTTTAAACATAGTTTATTGCATATAAATACAATGGGCTCGGGCTACAAGTTCTCTCAACATTAGTTACAGCCCTCACCTAAGTGTTACAAAGTACAATAATTCAACAGCAATGGCGATACATGAATACATGTATACAGGCATATAAACACGGATACAAACCAATAATCAAGCGATAAATATATGTTTACATAATGTATGGAAAGAAAACGGACAAAAAAGTAGAGAAGAGGTGGATAGTGAGATATGAGATTTGGAGAAAGAATAAAAGTTGTTTTTGTCGCCAAGTACATATACTACATGAGCAAATCCATCAATGTATTAGTGCTAGTTTCAATAAATTTCAGTGATCATTAATAACCGGTGGTTGTGGATGATGCTGGCAAATCGAATGGAATACATCGGATATGGATTACGTTACATACATCTATCAACGAAGTTACTCAGTTTCTCAGGATCAGTTTCATTCCAAAGTTGTACCACAGATGGTATACATGATTGTTTGTATACTTCCAATCGAGTAGTCGGGACATTTATATCAAATTGGTTTCTAAGGTTGTAACGAGATACGTTATTAACAGTGGGAGGAATCAGGTTGGAGATATAACTAGGTACTTGATTGTTGGTTGCTTTGTACATGATCGAAAGCTTTTGAATACTACGTCGAACAGATAAAAGTTGCCATCCAACTTCTTTCCTTAAATTATCAAGTGGCACTGACCGTGTTAAACCGGTTACTATTCTCGCAGCTTCATTCTGATTTTTTTCCAATTAATATTTTTCATATTCTGTACATCCATCCCAGACCGGCGAAGCATATTCGAGTATAGGTCTCATATAAGATATATATATTTGGTTTAAAGACTGTCTGCTTATCTTAAATTTTAGGTTTCGCATTATTCCCAACACTCTCGCAGTCGAATTAATTATATTTTGTATATGTGTATGCCATTTCCCGTTATTGCTCAGCGTTAAACCGAGATGTTTATGGTCGTCGACAAAGGTTATAGGCGTGTTTTGAAAGATTATGTTTACAGGTCGATCGAGTAGTCTTAGGGTTAAAAGCATCGCTTCAGTCTTGTTAGGATTGAAACTGACCAACCATTGTTTAGCCCAGTCAACAATAGTTAGCAGGTCATAATTTATTATGCCTTCTAGGTCATCAGTATTTGTTGCGGAAAATGATAGAGAACTGTCGTCAGCAAATAATCGAACAATACTTAGTAGATGGTCAGTTATATCGTTGACATATATTAGAAATAGTAAAGGACCGAGCACCGAGCCTTGCGGTACGCCAGCAGTTATTAACTTGGTATCTGAGGTTGTGGACCGTATTGATACAGATTGTTTCCTATCCGACAAGTAGTTTTCGATCCAGTGTAAGATACAACCATTTAATCCATTTTGCCGTAACTTAAATAGTAATCCCCTATGCCATACTATATCGAAAGCCTTAGAAATATCATAAAATACTATACATGTAGATTGCCTTTCATCAAATGCCTGACATATTTGATGGTGAATGTCTATAAGTTGGTATAACCGTAGAATTGGCCTTGTATAAAACCAGATTGTCTATTGTAAATCAAATTCTGTGAGTGCAAGTGATTATATATATGTTTAAACATTATTCTCTCCATTACCTTACCTAGACAGCTTAATAACGATATAGGTCGATAATTTGAAGGCGTCTGCGGACACCCTTTTTTAAATAAAGGAATTACATTTGCCAATTTCCACGCCATCGGAAACTGACATTCATTGACAAATCTATTGAAGAGGATCGCTAGAGGTTTTGAGACAGATGTGATAGTTCCTTTTAGCATTCTATGACTAACTAAATCGTGTCCACAAGCTTTATTAGTTTGTAAAATCTTTATAGTATCTCTGACCTCAGATTCGTTTATATTAATCATATCAAGAACTTGGTTAGTTTTTAATTCAAGCGGCGGTAAAGTAGAGTTGCTATCGTCAACCGTTGATATTGAAACGAAGAAGTTGTTTAGACAATTAGCTTTCTCAACATCAGAAACAGACAATTTCACTATTACCGTCAGTCGTTTTTGTTTTTAATGGTGGAATAGTTCCACTTGATTTGCTACCTTTCACAAAATGTCGAACTAGCTTCCAGAAGTATCTTTTGTTATTTGAAAATGATTCTGTTAAATTAAACTCTATGTCATTGTAAAATGCTTCTCTTGCATGTTTTTTCATATTATTAACTTTGTTCCGAGTTGTTTTGTATTTATTGCAGTCGTCCACCCTTCCAAATTGTATTGCTTTCTTACGTAATTTGTCTCTTAATTTGCTTATTTTGCGAATATCGGAATCATACCATGGTTTATCGTTAGGCCGTACTGTGACTTGACTGCATGGAATGCATTGCTTAGCTAGCTCAATGAATTTAGATGTAAATATATTAGATGCATCATCTACACTGCCATTATTTAAAATTGTCCAATCAGTGTTAAGCATGAGTTCGTTAAGTTTATCAAAGTCTGCTCTTTTATAGTTCCATACACTTCGTTTGTATGAAGTATTGTGTGAACTATCAGCAGGTATAATGACACATGTAGCCTTATGATCGCTTATGTCTGGCAAAACAGCCAATACATCGCTTTTGAGAATGTTCTGTTCTTGGTTAACAATAATTGGATATAACAAGGTTGAAGTAGTAGCTGTTTCACGCGTTGCGGATGTCATTATGTTTTTCAATGAATTCATAATCATAACATCTTTTAATTTGTGGTTATGTACATTTAATTGATCTTCATTTAGATCGCCAACAATAATAATATTATTTGTTATATCACATACCAATTCTATATTGCGATTGAACAGTTCCCAAAATTCTATATTGGATGACGGGGGGCGGTAAATCGTGCCAATCAAAAATGTCTTACGGCTTGTTTTAACCTGAATCCAGACAGTTTCATCCCAAAATATTTCTAAATTCTGCATTCTATTTGCTAACAAATGGTCTGCAACATGTACTAATATTCCCCCAGAATGTGGCGACTTGTCCTTTCGGAATGGTAGGCTATACCCATTAAGTTGTAAACTGCTGGTTTCTATAGCGCCCGTTAAGTGAGTTTCTGTAAAACATAGAATATCAAAATCTGTGAAAGTGTCCTCGATATAACTCACCTTATTACGGATACTTCTTATATTTAAATGTAAAATTGAAAAACATCCAGTCTCATGTTCAGGCCCTGGGTTTCTTTCTACATCACCAGATATCAGTAGCAAAATAAAAGATACTATTGTTAGACACATATTTAGATTGAGTAATAATTAGCTAGTTTAGTCAAACAATTACCTATATCCGTTAAAACATTCCATAATATATTGAAAATATTTAATTATATTATAGACGCAATGCATATCGGACGTTTCCTACAATTAAAATTACCTATGGCAGCCCGCCAGGAAGTTATATCATTACCCATTCGGCTTTTTAGTTACATCAGCTAGGTGAAGGGCCGCCATAGGTGTCCACATTGACAACCTCATCCAACCGCACCGGATAATATGTATATTCTCAAGTCCCCCCAATATAGTGCATGCACATATAATAGTGACATTCAGACGACAAAGAAAGTTTGACTGATAGACAGAAGACAAAGCGAGTAAGAAAACACAGAGACTAGTAGAACAGCAACAAGCTGATATGAAAGCGCACATGTAACATACATTTTGCTAACGTGTGATTATGTTTATGTGGCGGGAGGATGGATAGTTCAATGAGCCACTCTCATCTCCAATATAAACTGCTAAGTAATCAGTGTTGAATATAAGTCAGTTAACGACCAGATTAGACTAGACCCCGATGAGATCATGTGTCGAGCAGACCAGAGGCCACCCTGGTCGCTCATGCATTAATTCAGAAGTATAATGCTTTCTGTATTGCTATAATAATACAGGCGTAAAAAACGCTCACATGTGTCACTGAGTAAAAACGATACATTTCATTTGATTTATCACAATTGTATCACAGTATTGGGAACATAATTCACTCACGTTCATCTCGAAACTATCAAGTGACAGGTAAGCAACAAATTATATGAGTGACCATTACATAGTGGACATCCCGTGCAGATTAATTTTACTGATAGTGACTCGCGGTGTTATCAGGCTATTTTCATATGCAAATGAGGCATGATATTTTTTAATTATTTATACTATTTAAATGCGTCACCTGCAAAAATAATATTTTCGACAGGTTATAAAGTATGACCATTGCACATGAAAATACGTGGGCATGTACCTTTAATATATTTAACAACGACTGTGCACAAGTGCGACTGCACTTATACTTAATAAATACAAAATCTTTAGTGGACACACACTGAGGAGCAAGGGATTACTTTTACGTTCCAGGAAATCGGATTACCTGGGGGAACCCCACTAGTTAGATCTGGGGAACATCACATGGGTGGATTCAGGGAGGGGGGCGGACCCGGCGCGCATGCCCCCTAAAATTCGCCGAGTAAAGATTGTTTACAAGTTACAAGGCACGTTTCTACGTTCGAGTTGTGAATTTATTGTTTATTTTCGCTCCAAAATGCGCCAGAACGCAGAAAATGCGATGTAGATTTCAAAAAATGTACGGGGGGAATGCCCCCGGACCCCCCCCCCCACCCCCCCCCCCCCCACACCCCCTAGCGCTATCCCGAGCTAATACTCGCGTTCGATAATATAGTCAAGTATTGCAAAATGGTTACGCCTCCCCCCCCCCCTAACCCGAAACCCTGGATCCGCGCCTGCATCATACCAGTTCACATGATAAATATATTGACATATGGTCCAGCCATTGTTATATTCTATTGATATAAAATATTTATTGAATTGTATATCTAAGAACGTACTAGGAAGTGTCTAGCCCAAATACAATGTATAAAAGAAATAATTTAATATGCAAATTGTCTACCACGTACATTCAAATGAATAATGTTACGGGAGAAATGGTTCTTATAGGATTTGCCAACAGTGTAGATCCAGATCAGACAGGATCTGCACTGTTCGCAATTCCGTTTAATTTGCAAATTGTCTACCTCGTACATTCAATAAAGATATGACTGTTACGGGATAATTGGTGCTTATGGGTTTTGCAAACAGTGTAGATCCAGATCAGACTGTGCATCCGCACAGTCTGATCAGGATCTGCACTGTTCGCAATTACATCAAGGAAACACCCGACATACTTCTGACAAACACTATAAACCGGTACCCGGCTACAAGAGTGTGCTATGTGATCAGGAGCTACATTGGTCAGAATTCGCATAAAGTCCATTTCTCCAAGTCACATACATTAAGTCTCACGTTACTGCTGATTACTCATTTATCTGTAACTTCCTATTACAAATCAAGCCTCGGCATTGGTAGAAAGGAGCGTTTAACCAGAACGTACTGTCTGTAACGCAGGATGACTCAGCCGGTTAGCCCTTTGTTACAGACAAACATTAGAAAATGTGTTCATAGAACACGGTTGTCCCCATCTGCAGCCTTGATATTAAAATGGCATACTTAAAATTGTGGGCAAATATTATTGAAATTGATGAAGGAGTTATGGATAGACAATGATCATGCACCTCGATACTCATATCAAAACAATATCAATATTACCGGATTTTATCGAATAAAAATGTTGATCAAATATATTCTGTCTATCACGGAAACAAGGTGCATGATCACGTGGTTACAACAACAACAACGTCGCCCACTCCAAAGTAAGTATCATTTGATATTTTCCTTAATACGCAACGGATTTTGATGAAATATGGCGTAGCAAACGCGTCTTCATGAGCTGCATTTGGTGGTCTAGGAAGTTTTGCACATACTTAAGTCGTTTTAGCGAAGTTCCGTGTCTCCGACACGGACAATCGATTCTTCGCAAAAACGACAGAAGTTTGGGTGTAAATACAGATACCACCAAATGCAGCATAACAAGACGCGTTTGATGCGCCATGTTTCATCAAAATCCGTTACGTAATAGGGACACTATAAAAGAATACGTACTTTGAATCGGTACTTGTTGTTGTTGTTAGTACCCACGTGATCATACACCTTGACTTTGCTTTTCATGGAAATCACTATCGACGAAAGCGGTTATGTGGTAAGGTACGTAATGTCATGGTCGGGTTAAGTTATAATTGCATAAATACAGGACACACTCAAGTGTCTTCACTCGGGTAGCGCCGTTTGAACAAAGCTTTATAGGAAGGAAATTATTAAGGTTTTCGTCTGCTGTTTGTTTGTTTTTTTTAAATTGTTTTATTTCTAAATGAGGAGGTGATGCTGGTGCACAACAAGTTTTAGCGATGGAATATTGATTTGTTTTGTTTTTTTAAAAACAGACGATAATCTTTCCATGATTTGAGTTGTGAAAGACTGTCGTCGGATGTTTTTAGAATTATCTTATTTCTAAACAAATCTCTGCTTAGGTGGCAGGAGTTATTTATTAATAATAATTACAATAATGTCAATAAATATAGTAAATGTATTAATTTTATTATAATTATTGGTCCATTATTATTATTATTATTATTATTATTATTATTATTTCTTTCACATAGAAGAGCATAAAAACAAAATACAAAGCCAAAACATACATGCACGCATACGACAAAACCTCACTCACTCCACGCGTCTTCCGTTTCTTAGCAACACACCAATGGCGCAGGTTAACAAATTACTCACCGCGCTGGTAACCGCGATCATAACCACAGCCGTAGCGGCTGATATTCCGAGTTGCGACGGCAAACCGGCAGGGGCGATATTGCCGAGAGAGGACTGTACCGGGTGGTACAAATGTGTGCATGCGGTCGCCCAGGAGATGCCCTCGTGTCAGACGAACATGGTTTTCAGCATGCTTGCGTACACGTGCGTTGCACGAGGAAGTGTATACGATGATTGTAAATACACGCCACCAGGTAAGTTGGAATGCTTGTTGCTGTTGTTGTTTCTGTTGTTGTTGGTTTTGTTGTTTGTTGTTTATTGTTGTCAGTATGGCGGCGAACATGTGTGTTACACGAGGACGTTTATAGGATGAGTGTTCTTACATGCCGCCATGTGAGTTGAAATGCTTTTTTCTTCTCTGTTGCTGTTGTTATCAGTATGGCGGCGTGCACGTGCGTTATATGCGGAAGTATGTTTTGTTTTATTTTGTTGTTGATGTTAAAGTTCATTGGTCTCTTGTACGATTCGAAAGTTATGGAACAAATAGGTGGATAATAGCATAATTGTAGACTTTATCGTGTTTCAAATGCCCTGAATTTCAGATATGTGAAGAAATTGAGAATACTCAAGAAATTAGTTTATAGTTAACAACTCAAACACGCTAACGCAATTACAAAATACTTTAACGCACATTTCTAAGTCATTGGACATTGACCTTGAGCACAAGGACACATTTGTGGGCTATATAATTTCATATAAACACAGTTACTTTGGGATCATCCCTCGTACATGCATTTCAATCAATATACAGTGAAACCCTATAAACCGGACACACTGGCAGGTCCCCAGGCTTTCCGGCTTAGAGAGCTTTCACTGTAAATTAGGCATTTGATCATTCAGAGCCATATTTGTGTGATATGCGATCACCTACAGACACTATCACCTGAGATAAATGACCATTGGTGTCCGGTTTAGAGGTTCCACTGTATTAGAAGGACCATATATCCACCTGACGGATGGTAAAATTCTCGAGACATCTGGAATGTCACAGAAAGACAGTTACTTTGAATCGTTTCCCTCGTACGCGTATTTCAATCGATATATTATGTTATGGAATCACGTGGTCTATTGTTACATTGGATTAATGGCGGCGCCCGTGAGGTCTCAGGTAAATCTCAGGTAAATTGTGCATCAATACGACTGCAGTTTTTCATCCTTTTAATGATGACCATGTTCCATCCGTTAACACTACCAAATACCAATACCAAATTTAGCAGCATTACTTATGTAGTTAGTCTGAACATTCTGCAGAGAAATGTATCTGCCTGATGTTCAGGCTAACTACACGAGTAATGCTGCTAAATATGGTATTGGTGAACACGGTCATAAAAAAAGGACGAAACCGCAGTCGTATTGATGAAAAATAAGAGTTACCAGAGACCACATGGGCGCCGCCATTAATCCAGTGTAGTAATATACCACGTGATCCCATACCCTATATATGACAACAGGACCATGCGTCGACCTACCCGAAGGCGCAATTCTCCCACATGACGATGACTGTACGGGTTGGTCCATGTGCTCCAACGGTGCCGCGATAGTGATGCCGGCCTGCGGCACGGGCTTGGTATTCAGCAGATCGGAGAGCACGTGTGTACACGAGGACGGAGTGTACGATGACTGTACACAGACTGGTGAGTTGACATGGGGATGGGCGTACAATTGGTACATGGGCACATCATGTGAGTCAACAAGGTACACGGCTCTCAAAATGGCGGCGCCCAGTGGCAGCAACTCCACGAGATTGGTAAATTTTGCATTTATTTTCACACATGCATTAAGCTTTGAGCAAATCCATATAGGCGAGGGGATGACGATATGTGACCCCGATAAACGGCTACAAACGTCTTCACTGAGGCACCATTCAGTAAAAAGTTATTGAAGGTACAACGGAAGCCTATTGTGACGTGTACATGTGCGCTCCGGTGCCAGACTGCCAATAACAGTAGTATCGCAAGTCGGAAGCACGTATGGGCGGGACTTGCATTGAAACAGACATGCGTACGCGAAGAAGGCGGGACAACAAATAAGTTAGTCATAGTTCACATATTGAATTTTTAATAAATTAATTATTACATATAATACTACAAATACTTGAATATTGTGTTTGCTAGCAAGCAGCTTGATTGACTGTGATTCTGTGCTGGGCTACAGCTCAGGCACAGCCAATCAAACTGCCTGAGTGCAAGTATGGCCAATAATGTTCAGAAACGATGAAATATTGGCAAGATTAACGCCGGTTGTGTAACCCGAGTTGTTTGTCTTTAACGCAGGGTGATTTATATGTATATGGTATCGCACATGTACGGAGCATAACTGTTTTGCATATTAACACGATGTTCCCATGTTTCACCTGAATAGTTCAAAATAGGCTCGAAGCGGGTATTGTATTCTATAATAAACATCAGGGGGATAACTGTTTTACCTATTAACACGATGTCCCCATATTTCACCTGAATAGTTCAAGATAGGCTCGATACGGGTGTTTTATTCTACCATGAACATCAGGGGTGGGGGGGGGGGTAATTGTTTCACCTATTAACACGAAGTCCTCATATTTTACATGAATAGTTCAAGAGAGGTGCGACGCGGGTGCTGGCTTGATACCACACGCAACAGAATGTCAACTCTACTATGATTGCTCCAAGGCTGAAGAGTGGAAGGGAGAGGCGCACCTGTCGGAATGTATCTACCCTAATCAGTTCAACTCGGACACGCTGACATGTGACGACTTTGAGAACGTCCAATGCCGCGGAAGAAAAGACATCAAGGAGTATTGTGAGTAAATCGGTTTTCTATATTTATGATACGTAATGTATACCATATACGCCTTAGAATTCATACGTGTTTCCTAGCTATGCCGGATAAACTTGATATCAAAACACACTAGCCTGGTATTCTCTATATATCTCCATTTGATTACAGAAACCAAAACAAAACCAGCTGTCGTCCTGTTTCATTTTGAAGTCACGTTTGATTTCTTTTCCTACGCGGGTAAATAAAAAAATGCATACAGTATCAAATAAAAGTTAGCATTATTCACATATTATGTCGTAGAGTAAAACACAAACTCATTCATTCATTGGGCCTTTGCAGGGCATAACGCAAAATAAAACACATACTTAAATGATATAAATATCCACGATCTGTCCGTCCCCGGTGTCGTCACTGCAGAGTTAAGCGATCTCCGTGGCGTAGGGATCGGTGGGGTCCTTCCTGGTGGCTCAGAGTCCATAGCAGGAACAGAAGGAGTTTGCTCAGCGGCTGGGTTTCCCCTCGGCCTACTGGCCGACCGCTTCGCAATGGCCGCCGCTCGCCTTTGTCTTCTCCTTTTTTTTCCCGCCTTCGAAGGGAATACGCTGAAGAGGTGGAAGTGAATAGGTTAACAGACACTTAACGATTGTTTGAAATGTTTTATATGTTCGTGTTTAAGTTATAACAATATTTCCTGAGAATTATTAAATAAATACTCCCACCTTTCACATGTCACTGATACTAGTAAGTCATCGGAGTTTTTTGAAAATGAATAGGGTTCTTCGTCTTGTCGTGATAAACATGTATACCGAATCTGGTTACGATGCGTCAATTAGAACTTGAGTTTCTATGTACATGTATCAAGGTGCATGATCACATGGTTACAACAACAACAACAATGGCTGAAAGTGTTGAAAGAGCGCCCAATCCAAGGTAGTATTATTTTATATTTTTCTTAATAGGCAACATATTTTTATGAAATATGACACAATAAACGCGTTTTTATAGGCTGCATTTGGTGGTGCCGGGAGTTCGGCACATACTTATGTCGTGTTTGCGAAGAATCGATTCTTCGCAAAAACGACAGAAGTTTGGGCCACAGTACCGAGACCACCAAATGCAGCTTAACAAGACGCATTTGATGCGCGATAGTTCATCAAAATCGTTTACATAATAAGGAAAAAATAAAAGAATACGTACTTTGAATCGGAGGGCTTCTGGAAGATTCAGTACTTGTTGTTGTTGTTGTTGTTGTTGTTGTTGTAACCACGTGATCATACACATTCTGTATGAAAGATATAAGAAATAAGAAAAATAAGGAATTGCTCATTATACCAACATTGGACTATATTCCTTCAAAATTCGGAAAACAAAGTTGAAACAGAACGTTGTGATTATTTCCCCCAAGTCTGCGCTTAGAACAACACTATTACCTGTACAAAATTCCTGATTCTCCTACATTGAAACTAACCATATTTTAAAGGTACATGCCCACTCAGTAGGCACAAAATGTTGTTAAAATAATTAAGTAAGTGTATAATTGTGTCACTATTTCACCAGTTCTAAAAGTTAGCGGTACCCGCTATACAGATAATAAATAGTAATGTCCGTTAACATTTTAAGGAAACACGGTTATCGCCCCTGATATCAGTGTGGAACGTTTACGTCTGATATAAAATGTATAATAATGCCAATCAATACGTGAGGTAATGGTGAATTAATGTTTATTTTGCTAGAAAATGTCTCAGATGATGTCTCCGATATAAAGAACATTTTGTGCCTACTGAGTGGGGATGTACCTTTAAAGGAGATATAACACGATTCTGTTTTCGCGATAGGCATATGTATCCATCATTTATATATCAAATAAAACAAAGTTCACAGTAATCCGACCAGTATGTACCGTTCTTTTACGGATTTCATATTCCGGACAGCCAGGTTTTTCAGTCGTCAGCGCATGCCTAACTTCCTATTATGTTGCTTAAAACAGTTATTTCCCTTTGCGGTCACGTGAGTATATGATGTATCAGTAGTACTTCCGAAATGTATGCATAATACGATTATTACACGTAATAGTTCAACAGACTACTTAGAACTCCAGTTTATTAGAGCGCTGATATAAATATATGTGACACTCACTGTACTGTAAAAATAAAAGAATTACCTAGTTACAAACTACATTCTGCTGTCAGGTGCATAGACGGATCTGGTGCTATGCTGGTCATAACGTCATTATTGTAGGCCAATGTCCACTTACAATGAAACAATGCTATACATGGGGTCAATTAAGCCAAATGCCCGGGGTGACAGCAGTGGGAAAATTAGTCACTCTAATTGCCTCGGGGGTGGGCGTTGTTTTAAGATTGTGTCAACATTCGCTCACTTATCAGAGCGAATAATTGCCCCGACAATGGTCCCTGCCACTGGGGCACTGCGACTAAGAAGGTGCAATAAGCCAAACACAACAAGGGCGTTTGCGACCAGTTTAGATCCAGTTCATCCGCACAGTCTGAATAGGATCTGCGCTTTTCGGCATTCCTTCAATAAAACACACTAACATGCAATCTAGATCGTATTTATACCACAGTGTTATATTTCATTAGGGCCTACACTGGACACAACCCCCATTTCTCCAGTCACGGTCACATATTGGACCCAGCTATGCTTAATCGACGTAACCCCCATTTGGCAAAACAACGATTTTCTTTTGGAAAACATATTTAGTTTTTAGCATCAAGTCCAAACATTTTCTATTTATTTGAAACAAGTTAGTAGGCAAAGAGATTAGAAATATAGTAAAGAATTTACTGTCCATGTGAAAATTGAATATATAATTTTAATTATTTGTATCTGTCAAAGAACAAAATATGTGTTGTAGTTATATTTTAGTATTTGAAAACAGTATTTACAGAAAAATAAGCGAGTGGACATTCAAGTTGCACTATTTTAGTCCTGTTATATAACATTCATCCATGTGTAAAAACAAACACATCAAGATTGTTTTTTTCCGAACTGTAGAAAGCATCCGGATGTGCACAGTGTATCTATTCTTCCATGTCTGTCAAACTGTGCTCAACAAATCAGTTTGGCATAGGTGTGGCCTCGCGGATTCAATATACACCTGTCGCATTATTGTTGGCATTCGGTGGGCAACCGTTTGAAAGTAGCTTCACACGTTTGTCACTGACTAGGACAGATAAACAACATGGATTCAACCAATCAGTATAGAATAGGTGTGGCTTCATTGAATTCAGAATACACCTGTCCCAAGATCTACTTCCCTATTTGCCTGAGGTAAAATCATCGGGTAAGTTGTTTGCTATACCGAACTATTATATAATGACATCAGTCGGCATCTGTTTGAACATAGCTACACATGCGTGTCACTGATTATGTCAGCTCAAAATAAAGAATTAATTTCAACTCGAAATTGTCAAAACACAAGCATTGCAGAATCAACTTACGAAATGTCGGAGATTATGTTAGCATTTTGTAAAAAAAAAAAAAAAACAACATTTAATTTCACTTTTTTTATGATTCCAGCTCGGCTGTCTGTTTGACTGTGAATTACAACCGACTTCCGCAAAGATAATCATCGCCGACGATTGCAACCAACGTATAAATAATTTAAAAATTAACGATTAACGTATATGTTAAACGACAAAAACTAAGAAAGTATGCAGCAAATAAATGATGTCCGTAAATCTAAACGATATTATATAAGAAACTTTCATCATAGCGGTTATTTTTACAGCGCCACCTCGCGCCAGTAGGTCGCAGTAACAGGAGAGATAAGCGATGACCATTTCATTGCATGGCTCTGTATAGGTGTCAGGTAATGTACGATTTGAGAAATCTCAATATCACAAAAAATACAAACGAACCGGAAATCGGTTATTATGATCGCCTTTGTTGTTTTTACAGAAGTTTGAAGAAAGTAAGTGATAGTTTGTAATGTGACCTTTAATAAAAGTAGTATAATCAAGTAGACACGAAATGTGGCAGTACTGGAGAAATAGGGCTTATGGGATTTGTGACCAGTCTAGCTCCTGATCAAATAGCATACTCCTGTAGCCTGATAGTGCTCTTTATTGATCGTCAGAAGCATGACGGATGCTTAATTAATGGAATGCCGAAATGTGCAGACTGGATAAATGGGGCTTTTGGGGTTTAAGACCAGTGTATATTCTGATCAGCCTATGCCACCCACAGTCTGATCAGGATCTACACTGTTCCCCATTCCATCAATGAACCACCCGCCATACCATTCTGTCCACTTCGTCAACTTTTCGCGTTCAATGGTCAACAGATTTACGAAATGGTTCGAGGTTTCCGAGTGCCGCCATTCTTCTAACAGTAACAACCAATATAGATCGTTATCCGGCTACATTATTGTGCTATTTGATCAGGAGCTACACTGGTCATGAATCCCATAAGCCCCATTTCTCCAGTCACAGCCACAAATTATGCACACAGTTATTATTTACATATTTGATGTTTAAGGAATTAAATGCGAGGGAGCGGTAGTTCCTTAAAAGTCCAAAATGTGAACAATAACATATTTATAGTTCAGGCAAATTTTACTAATCATCCCATCCGTGTATTGATTTTTCATTTCCTGTCGCATAATTAATGATTAAATCTTGTGATAATATCTAACTTATTAGGGTTAGATCTAGCACGAAGTTGTCTTGCCCAAGGAAACGCCGAATCGGCCATTCGCAGCGGCAGTGGTGGGAATCGAACCCGGGGTCTCCCGCTCCGCACTCTACCTACTGAGCTAATCCGGCCACCTCGATTGGCTTAGAAAGTAGGACGAACTATAACATTTTCAGGTGACATTTTCAGGTGAATACAGAGTCAAGAAGTGCGCCATCAATCATGTCCATGGATGTTACCCGCTATGTGATGTATTCAATCCCAGTTGCCTAGGGTTACCGGACGGTTATAATTTCGATGGGTACCGAAAATGGACCCGCGACTACGTCAGGTGCTACAAGGTAAGAAACCACTACTAATAAACCGACTGGAAGCCCCTAAACCTACGCCAGGTGCAAAACAAGGTAGAAACCATAAAAGTATAAATAACACTGACTGGAGCCCCTACTACGCCAGATGCTACAAGGTAGTAAACCACTAAAAGTATAATTAGGACTGACTGGAGCACCTACTACACCAGATGCTACAAGGTAAAAAACCACTAAACGCATAATTAACACTGACTGTAGCCCCTACTACGCCAGATGCTACAAGGTAGGAAACCACTAAAATTATAATTAACACTGACTGGAGCCCCTACTACGCCAGATGTTACAGGATGAGAAACCACTAAAAGTATAATTAACAATTCCAACCCTAAATAACTGGAATTAACTTTGATATGTTAATTTTCCGACCAATCCAATAGTCACAAAATGATTTTTAGACTAGTCCATTTATGAAAAGAGGGTGTTTATTTTCTTTAAAATATGAAAATTACTTGCAATGGCTCATCTGGATCTACACTGTTTGCAAACAATGCTATGTAGGGTTGTAATGTTGTGTAGGAATAAAATAATATGCTGTTGCGCTTACTGGGGTACGGACACCATTTGGGTTGTTTAATGTTTGCGTGGATTCCTGCGGACTCCTTGCAAACTTTAAACATACCAACTGGTTTGTTACCACAGTAAGCGCAACATCCAATATTGTATGTATACATTATACAATTATTGTCTTTTGAGGAGGTGTACATGATATTTACGGATCTGAGAAAAGTGATGTTCACCGACGCCGAAGGCGGAGGTGAACATCAATTTTTGAAGGTCCGTAAATCTCATGTACACCGACTCAAAATACTATAATTTAGGGGATAACTATGCTCTGGTTTTCGATTTGGAGCGGTATGTGGGAGGTTTTATGTTCTGTGAATCAGTTTTACGGCGACGCGTTGTTATCCCCATTCTAATGCACCTAGTGTGCTCCCCGCTTTCTGCAACGTCGTAGCATATCACGAACAGTGATATTTTTAATTACGTCAGCAGGTTGTTGTCGTCATCGATTTATAACCGCCTCACACCAAACGAGTTTAACGAAATGTAACTCCGCCGAAGACATCTATACATTTATTCAACTGTAATGTTTATTTTAACTATTGTATTGCTTTTGTATGTGTAGTTGCAACAGTTATTTCATTTTAGTCATTTAAAGCAATGCCAACATTTCTGCATTGGGTTCGTGTGATTGTTCCAAAGGAAATGTCAACAACTTGTTGTGTCAACAGGCCTAGGATTTACGCCTAATTCAGGTGATTACCCATCTGCAATACAGTTTATTATGTATAGTCATGTATGTGCACATTGGAATTCGTAAAGTTATAGGCTGGTACTGGCATATTGAGTTTGCATTTGAGCACTTTGTTAAATTCTTCTGTATTTTGGGCGAGTGGTGTAATATTTTTGGGAATTTGTTGAAGGGCCACCACACTGAAGTCACGTTTGTCAGTCGTTGTTAGATTTTCTTTTCCGCTTTGGGTTGTACAGGTCAATATGGCAGAATGGATAACCGAAAATGTACCGAAATTAATATGGAAATAATTGCAAGCCCCGCCGCTGGCCATTGTTTATAAAAGCACGTAGGGTTACATAAATATGTCAAGTTGTAAAACACAGACAGGTAAAACGGATATTTTATATGCTGTGATTTTTCATATTTTATAGGCTCTGATTTCAATTGACTAATCAGATGCGTGTTTTCTATTTTCGGTGCTTTAGAATGTTTTATTATATGACACTTTTTGGCCCCATATTAAAATATTTCTGGCCAATATTTTTTTCAAAATATCCGGCCGAAAGGATATTTGGAAAAAAATATTTTAAAATTAAATTTTTTTTTCTTTTTTAAATAATTATTGAAAATTGTGTGAAACCAAAACAAGGTGAACAAATTTTTTTTCGGCCGGATATTTTGAAACAAATATTGGCCATAAAAAGTGTCATATAATAAAACAATTACAGTCTTTTGAGTCGGTGTACATGCAGCAGTCCGAATTTAGCTGATTCTGCAAAGAAAAAATAGCAGTAGCCTAAAAACATGCACTACTTTAACGAACTCTTGTTTACCACATTTATATCGCGTATGAATATACGTACATTTTGGCGATGTCTTACCTTGTGTAAATGGATAAATGGATATAAGTAATTTTAAATAGACTAGCTTTGTGCAGTAGTACAAATAATAAGCAGACTGTAATGAAGCAACATCTGTGGCATAAACACACGGACTACTTTTACGAACTACTTTTACTACATTTATATTGCATATGAATATCTGTACATTGTTGATGTATTTTACCTACAAGGAGCGAAATGTCGACACCGGAAGATGCCCGTATGATGCAGCTGGTGTTCAATTGTTTCACCCGGACCTACGAGAATGCGTGCCGCTGGATATGATACCACAGGAGCATGGGGGAACCATGCCAGACTGCAGGTCAGCGTGAATATAATCTAGGTCACCGCCATTGCTTTTCATATAGGAGACACGCCATGTGATTTTGTACCTTCGGACATCTGCGTAATTTCAGAAATACGATTACAAAGTTTACATTATTTTCCATGGATGGCGTCAAAAGAAGTTAACCAAATTTTGTCAACTTCTGACTCTATTTATGAAACATATTGTAAATTGTGTAAACGTACTTAATGAAATTACGCAGATATCCGAAGGTACAAAATCACATGGCGTGTCTCATATGTGGCTGTGACTGGATAAAAGTGGCGTGTGGGGTTTGTGACAAGTGTGATAAAATAGCACACTTCTGTAGCCTGATAACGATCTATATTGCTAACGTGACAGGCTTAATTGATGGAATAGCGAGCACTGCAGATGCAGATAAGGCTCGTATTGATGATGCATTTGTTTTAGCTTAATACTCATTGATCTTCAAAAGTGGAAGTTATAGTAACTTAAAAATACTGCGCCAACGTTACACCAAACGAACAGAACGAATTAGACGTTCCCAAAATGACGTCTCTAATGGCGCGACAAAGCAACGATGTTTTCACGTTGACATCATCACGTTTCAAACGGCATTAGCAGCGTCGGTGACCCACAAACTCACTATAATTGTTAAAATGCGCTCCCAGTCGGTAATATGAAGTCCATGCAATGAATAAGGGGCCGTTTCACTAAAGTTCGTACGAACAAAATGTTCGTAAGTGCAAACTTATGATAGTCTGTAAATTTCACATCAACAATGTAACTATTCTTGTAAACAAATATTGGATTTACATTATTGAGCATAGGCTGCATAATTATGCAGTATATGCTCAATAAATGTAAATCCGTCAATTGAAAGTTCCACACGATTCTAAATTTGCACTTACGAACATATTAGTATTACGAAACGAAGCTTAGTGAAACGGACCCCAGGAACCTATAAGTTGGCATACTTATAATATATGTATTGCTAGAATTAAAGCTATTTTTCTCGGTGGAGATTTTCAACTCGATGCGAAAATAGCCAATGGCGTATTCTCACTGACATGCAGGGGCGGTTCAGCATTTGGGGAACGGGGGGGGGAGGGGGTGGGCGTTGTCTAGTTGCTAGCTACGGACGGTACGGTAGTAAATTGCAAGAGTTACCGTTCGCAACTAGGGGGTTGTCCTATTTTCGAGCTCTTCGAAATGCACTTTCCTGTGTTTTACGGCATTTAAATTCATACTCCAATTGGTGGTAAACTGAGATCTATGTAAACTCCGTGGCTGAACGGGGGGGGGATGGGTGCAACCCCGGAACACCCCCCCCCCCCCCACTAGATCCGCCCTGACATGTATTGGATATCTGCTTTATGCTATTTTACAGTGTGAATTCATGTGATAAACAGAATGTCAAACTCGTTCCATTTGATATGGGATTTATTAAACTCTTCAGCAATTGTGTGCACCTCGCCAACGGCTCTGCGCATAAATTTTGTTTCAGAAATCTTATATCAAATGGAAACTCCTTTGAGATCCACTATATACGTCAAAAATTCACCGAACACCTTGAGACAACCCCAAAACAAAAATCACTGCGGACATATTCGCGCCTTAGTGCCACGGGAATACGTCCGCGGACACATTCGCTCGTGCGGACATATTCGCGCCAAATCTGAACTAGTGATCGAAAATATATTTCTGGTGTATTCCTACCTTCAGTGGTTTGCCAGACGGGTTGCACGCCGACTACATGGGACGCTGTGACCAGTACACCGTATGTAAGGACGAAAAGACTAAAGACACAATCAAATGTGACGGCGGCTTCGTTTTCGATTCGTATACGGAACTCTGTGTCTCATTTGAAGCCTCGTGTACGCCGCCGCCATGTGGCAATCCGGAGACGTGGTGAGTATGGTGGCTTATTCATGCCATCCACATACAGCGAACATTTCTTAAAGCTTATCGTTTCTTTCGACGCATCTTTTTTACATCGTTTTCGTTGTTTTTTAATTTAAAAAAAACATGTTTATTCTGTATAGTGAGCACTGGTAATTCTTAAAACTGATGGAAAATGGAATAAGGAACAATTTGTACCAAATCGATGGGACCCCAGCTTTAAGTTACAAGAGAAGTCCATTAAAGGTGTATGCCCACCAAGTAGGCACAACATGTTCTTTATATCAGATACATCATCTGAGATATTTTCAGGGTAAAATAAACATTAATTCACCATTACCCCACGTACTGATTGACATTATTATACATATACTATCCGATGTAACTGTCCATACTGATATCAGGGGCGATAACCGTAGTTCCTTAAAGAGTTAACGGGCATTACTATTTATTCTCTGTATTTATTGTTTGATGTGCAATGATCATATTTTATTTTTCAGGTGACGCATTTAATTAGTTTAAATAATTAAAAACTAACATGCCTCATTTGCATATGAAAATAGCCTGTCAGCACCGCGCGTCACTATCAGTAAAATAAATATTACTAAACGATTATATCTGTATAGCAGGCACTCGTAAGTTTTAGAACTGGTGGAAAGTGACACAATTATATACTTATTTAATTCCTATAAAGAACAGTTTGTGCCTGCTGAGTGGGCATGTACCTTTAAGTGTTGTCACCATCCTAGCATAATGGTAACACGTTATCGTGTCAAACAGCTGTCTCACATATATCAGGAGCTGTACTGGCCACATATGAGACGTGCCATGTGATTTTGTACCTAATATCATGTGCGATATTTCGTGAAAAAACATTTACCAAATTTACGATAGTTTACGTAAATGACGTCGAAAGTTGACAAAATTTCCATAGCAAATGCGGAATTGAAATCCGCATTTGCTATGACAATTTCGTCAACTTTCGACGTTCTTATTTTTTTGCATTTTAAAGCTATTTGTAGTGTTGATGGGATAAATATAATAGTAGGTTAGTGCCGTGAATGGGGAAAAATATCTGGCGCGGCATGGAAACGGGATGTGCTCGGCAGAGCCTCGCCCATCCCGTTTCCTAAGCCTTGCCAGATATTTTACCCATTCACGGCACTAACCTACTATTCTCTATATCCCTCGCTAGCAGCCTAGGTAATAAAATACGTTATCAGCGCTCCAGATAAGGTGCGGATTGGCATATTTTACGCACTTATTTTAGCAGAATACGCATTTATTATCAAAAGTGGGAGTACAAAATACTCACAGCAATGTGAAAATAGGCATTGATTTTCAAATTGAATAGTGAAAATACTGTAATAAAGTTGAAAATTTACTTACATGTTGTTGGGTTGCAAAAAGCAAACAGTTGCAGATCAAATAAGCGAATTTTTTAATTTGTTTTATGTTTTATCATTTGTTCCCTTTTAATAAGGAAGAAAACCAATAATATATTTGTAAAAGTAAAATACACATTGAATTTGAAATATGGGGGTATAATACGAACGAATACGTTATTGAACGAACGAAAAAAAACGTTAACGCCTTTGCCTTACAAACATGGTGAACATAAGTCCTCAGTGACCTTGACCTTGGCCGGTCGGACGTGGGTCGTATGCAAATAAAAGCACCATTCCTAGACAAACATTATGGCCAAATAATTCCAGCACAAACATATTTACACAATTCCCTAACATTTGATTGGTCCGTAGCAAGTCTCTGTCCAAAATTTATATCCCAGTAAACTCTCATGCCGAACTACTTTCCGTAACCGTCAGGCGCAGTTAAAATAATTCTTAAGAAAACGGAAAATAAACACATTTTCTTGATGAATTTATTTTAAATGCTGGAATTATAAGGAATGAATGGCCTTTTTGTGGAATTTATCGGGGATATAAACTTGGAAAAGTCGCGGGAATACTGGACGAGGCCTTCCGGCCTTCGTCCAGTATTCCCGCGACTTTTCCTTGTTTATAACCCGATAAATTCCACAAAAAGGCCATTCATTCCTATAATATTATCAAATTCGGTGATATTTGGCCACAATGTTCATACGTTTTTGATAAATGACAAGCGTTACTAACTTACGTACATGGACTTACGCTGTATCACCTCTTGCCTATCGGCGAAGGGATACTAATGTCACATTCTAAGGTAATGCGACATTAAAAACATATACGTGTGTCTTTAAAGTTCATTTTAATATATGTTTCAGCCCCTCTATGTCAAATCCAGATGCTTAGAAACTACAAGAAGCGAAGAAGATGCGCCTCTCTAAACCGGACACCCAAAAAATAAAACATAGAGCACACATACATGCCTAGCAATGATATATGCCATAATTACTGTGCAACCTCTCTAAACCGGACATCATGTGGGCACATCACTCTAAATTATCGCGTCAACACAGTGCGTCTCTGCCGTGAAACACGGTGCCGTGAAACATTCTTGATATCCTGTCAAAATGAGGATGCGGCTGGCGTTATTTTTTTGCATGTTAAAGCTATTTGTAGTGTTGACAGGATAAATAGAATAGTATGTTAGTCGCGTGAATGGGAAAAAAATATCTGGCGCGGCACGGAAACGGGATGGGCGAGGCAGAAGTAGTTCATAGACAGTTTACTAAAAAAACACCCGAAAAAAATAATTTATTGCATAAGCACAGTACAACTGTTTTTATAGCATAAGCACCGCATAAGTATAAGAAAATAAGTTGGAGCTATAATGAATCCTTTAATGACCGTAGTGGTTCCTAAACTGTTTACACCCTATAAATCAAATATTATTACAAAAACATAGATATAAAATTGAATTGCATACGCACAGGACTTTTATATCATACCTACAAAAAATACTCTGATTGAGTTGTTCAACAAACTTTTAAACTACTGTCGCAAATATTTTTGATAAGTTTTGCTACATAAGCATAGCAAATTAAGTTGAAGCTGTGGTTAATCTTTACTGTTCATGGACCATTTACCACCAATGAAGCACCAGATGAATCAAATCTCTTTATTACATAAGCACCGCTTAAGCATAACACAATAAGTTGAAGCTGTAATGAATCTTCTTGCTGACCGTAGTAGTTCACAGACCAGTTATAACCAATAAAAACACCCAATAAATCAAATCTCTTTATAGCATAATCACTACATAAGTATAAATAAATAAGTTAAAACTGTAATGATTTGTTTGTTGGCCGTAATGATTCATAGACCATTCTAATGCACTCTATAAATATCACGCAATCTGATTGGCTGATGGTCATACATTACAGGTATATCATTGTTGTTGAACGGTCGCAAATTATTTCAATATGTATCCCTACGCCAGTAGTAAAGGAGTGCATTACAAATAGATTAACAGCATTGTAATTTTGAAATGTGCGGCGTATATCAGAAAATGATAGGTCGGAAAACATGTGTAATGGCTCCGCTAGCGCGTCGCCATTAATTAAACAGATTTTCCGACTTATCAGTTTATGATATACGCCGCAAATTTAGGGGATAACCATGCTTTGTTTTTCGATTTGGAGTGGTATGTGGGAGGGTTAATGGTCTGTGAATCAACGCGTCGCCGTAAAACTGATTCACAGACCATACAACCTCACACATTCCGCTCCAAATCGAAAAGCAAAGCATGATTATCCCCATTCTAATGCACATAGTGTGCTCCCCGCTTTCTGCAACGTCGTAGCATATCACGAACAGTGATATTTTTCATTACGTCAGCAGGTTGTTGTCGTCATCGATTTATAACCGCCTCACACCAAATGAATGTAATGAAATGTAACTCCGCCGAAGAATATTCCCATTTCAAATAGAGATTAACGAAACTTTTTCTAAGACATCTATACATTTATTCAACTGTAATGTTTATTTTAACAATTGTATTGTTTTTTTATATGTGTAGTTGCAACAGTTATTTGCTTTTATTCATTTAAAGAAATGCCAACATTTCTGCATTGTAATTTTTACAAAGGAAATGTCAACAACTTGTTGTGTCAACAGGCCTAGGATTTCCCTGGATTTACGTCTAATTCAGGTGATTACCCATCTGCAATACAGTTTATTATATATAGTCATGTATTTGCACATTGGAATTCGTAAAGTTATAGGCTGGTACTGGCATATTGAGTTTGCATTTGAGCACTTTATTAAATTCTTCTGAAGTTCTGTATTTTGGGCGGGTGGGGTAATATTTTTGGGAATTTGTTGAAGGGCCACCACACTGAAGTCACGTTTGTCAGTCTTTGTTAGATTTTCTTTTCCGCTTTGGGTTGTACAGGTCAATATGTACAGGTCAATATGCGTCAGAATGGATAAACGAAAATGTAGCGAAATTAAATATGCAAGCCCCGCCGCTGGCCATTGTTTACAAAAGCGCGTGGGGTTACATACATCTGTCAAGTTAAAAAACACAGACTGGTAAAACGGAGATTTTATGTGCTGTGATTTTTCATATTGAATAGGCTCTGATTTCAATTGACCAATCAAATGCGTGCTTTCTATTTTCGGTGCATTATAATTGAAAATTACGATACAGTTAACCTTATATTTACACCCTATAATCAAGGCTTTTTGTAGTATATGCACAGACATAAAGCTGTATGGCATGGGCGCAGCACGGTGGTGTAGCGCCTATACAACTGTACACTGCTTAAATTATAGGGTTAACTGTATTGTAATTTTCAAATTTGCGGCGTATATCAGAAAATGATAGGTCGGCATAGGTAAGGCATAAACACATCGCAGTACTAGCACAACTGTACATTGCTTGAGTTAGATCACGCTTCATCCGCATGTACGAGGAGATAATCCGCGAGCTTTAGCGAGCGGATTATCGCTCGTACATGCGGACAAACGTGATCTAACTTATTCATCACATCCTCATGCACATACCTTGCACACGAGCTGTGTTAATACAGAAACAACACCCGGAAATGTGTCAAAGATGTGATAATTAAAGAAAACCTTTAACACACTGTGCTCAAACATATTCTGTTTGCATTTATATGAATGTTACTATTACCATCTTGCGTTGTAATGGCTATACACGCGTACCACATTAATTTATGCTACACTTATTAACCTGTTATGGAACAAAATGACAAAAAGTTATAATACAGAGCTCGAGTAAGGTGCGTATTTGCGTAAACACCCAATTAAAATTGCCAAAAACCCAATTGAAATCAGAACTAGTGAGTATCAAAAAGCAATGAAATATTTGCGGTATCTTTATCATGCGACAGAAAACAATAAACAGACCACAAATAAATAATATTTTCTTATTTTTCCATGAAAACACATCTTGGTATTTCATTAGAATTGTCTCGAAGGAGACAATTCTAATCCAAGGAGATAATTCTAATGAAATACCAAGATGTGTTTCATTTAGAAGCAAACTAGTCAATAAGTGCGGTCTGTTGATGTGTAAACAGTAGACTAAGTGTGATTCTGTTTTACACAATTAAAATTGCGAAATACCCATTTACTTCAGATATGATGGAGTGACAATACTCAATTACTAATTCCTTATCTGGAGCCCTGAATAATACATTATTGATTCGTACATGTTACATGTATGGCTATACATGCGTACCACATTACTATATGGTACATATATAAACCGGTTATGAAACAAAATGATAAATAGTGCATCTTTATGTATATTGGTTGTATGATAAATATTAATTTTAGTCACATTGCATATATGTTGACAGTTTTACGTTACCATTTATGTTATCAAGTTCCCTTAATAAATTTGTTGGAAAACAATAATTACACACCTATTTGTTGTGTTATAACCCATTCTGAGGTCCTGTGGGCGAGCTGCATTTTTCTATAAATCTATGTATTATGATTGTACAATTATTGGTATCAACCTATCAACACTTGATCAATCAGGACCAGTAGCCCATTTCACCAACATTGCAAAGTATACTTTTCTAGCAAAGTATACTTTGAGGGAGAAATTTTCAATTTTAGGATAAATTTATTAATTTGTATTATACTGAATTTATTACATTATCACAGCCATTTTGGCTGTGATAATGTAATAAATTCTGTATAATAATTCTGCATACTTTTAATCATCATTGCTAGAAAAGTATACTTTGCAATGTTGTTGAAATCGGCTACTGGAGACAACTGTATAGGGCTCGTCAATAGCAGATACACTCATTGACTTGCTTTATGTAGTGCATAGGTACTCTCACCGTATACCGGCTTAAACGAGCATGTCCACTCAGTAGGTTATAATCTAGGGAGACATATAGTTTTGTATGTTCTGTAGATATGACATTTTCTGGCAAAATAAACATTCATTTACCAATACCCCACGTATGAATTGGCATTATTATACATTTTATATCAGACGTAAATTTTCACGCTGATATCAGGGGCGATAACCGTGTTTCCTTAAAATGTTAACGGAAATTACTATTTACTCTCTGTATTTATTTTTCTATGTGCAATGATCATACTTTATAATCTGCCGGAAATAGTATTGTTTTCAGTTGGCGCATTTAACAAGTATAAATAATTAAAAAATATCTTGCCTCATTTGCATACATGTATGAAAATAGCCTTTATGCCTTGATACCACCGCGCGTCACTATCAGCAAAATACATATCAGTAAATGATTATATATGTATAGCGGGCATTCGTAATGTTTATAACTAGTGGAATAGTGACACAATTATACACTTATTTAATTCCTATAAAGAACATGTTGTGCCTATTGAGTGGGCATGCACTTTTAAAGTTGATATACGATTGTGCCGATGCTTGCTACGTTGACACAGGTCTGGTTGAGGTCCGAGACAATTAGTTAGCCAAGCAAAGCACAAACCTCACTCAAAGAGCCTCGCCCATCCCGTTTCCGACATGTATGCCTTGCCAGATATTTTCCCTTTCACGGCACCAACCTACTATTCTCTATGTCTACCGTACCTGCAGACAAGTTTTCTACACATATGTGTAAATGTTCTTGTTCACAAGTGACTATGCCAAGGTATGTGATCACGTGGTTACAACAACAACAAGCAATGAAACTTCGAGAATCCCTCCGATTCAAAATACGTATTATTTTATTTTGTCCTTATTATTCAACGGATCTTGATAAAATATGGTGCATCAAACGCGTCTTGTTAAGTTGCATTTGGTGGTCTCTGTACTTTGGCCCAAACTTCTGTCGTCTTTACAAAGAATCGATCTACCGACATGGAAATCGATTCATCGCAAAATACGACATACGTCTGTGCCGAACTCCCGGGACAACCAAATGCAGCTCGCGAAGACGCGTTTGTTGCGCCATATTTCCTCATAATCTTTGTATATTAAGGAAAATATCAAATACTACTTACTTTAGAGTGGAAGAGCTTTCAACACTTTCAGCCATTGTTGTTGTTGTTGTAACACGTGATCATACACCTTGTATACTGGCATGAGGGAAATTTTGGGGGTGGCACCAGGTCAATATTGTGTGGTTCGCTGCAGCTCTACCTCCTCCCATCTAATTCTACTACATACACTTGTGACTTTAAAGGTACAATCCCACTCAGTAGGCACACAATGTTCTATATAGAAATTAAATAAGTGTATAAAGTATGATCATTGAACATCAAACATTAAATACATATCATAAATAGTAAGGTCCGTTAACAGTTTAGGGAAACACGGTTATCGCCCCTAATGTCAGTGTGGAAATTTACGTCTGATATAAAATGTATAATAATGCCAATTAATACGTGGGGTGATGGTGAATGAATGTTTGTTTTTGATGTTTCTGATATAAAGAATAGTTTGTACCTAAAGAATGGGCATGTACCTTTAAACCTGTAACATTTTCTTGCACATTTCTTCAATAATTGCTGTCTATTGATGTGTAAACAGTACTGTGATTTTATTTGACCCAATTACAAGTTTGAAATACCCAATTGCTTCATAAATGATGGAGTGAAAATACTCAATTACTAATTCCTTATCTGGAGCCTGGAGGCCTGGAATCGCTGAAGTTCTACCTGTGTGCACACGTTCTACATCGGCTCAATTAATTCTACTGCATACACTTGTGACAATTTTCGAGTCGACTGTGGTGCGATACCTGGCACCAGATCAAGATAGTGTGTACCGCTGTAATTTCCTTTCACACAGGTGTTGACTGGTTCCACCCGGTTAAACGGACGTCAAACCCTATTCAATCAATCAATAATTCGACCACGACCAATCGGCTAAATAATCATCAAAGGAACCAATCGAAAATCACCAACCAATCAATAAATAAATGAATAATGCGCTTTATCCCATCCACACAGTGTGTATGTGCCGTGAAACACGGTACCGTGAAACATTGTTGATATCCTGTCAATCCGACCTAATCATATGAATATGTACAGTTGTCATACTATTCGATTCTCCGATTTTGAGGATGCGGCTGGGGTTATTCTTTGAATTTTAAAGCTATTTGTAATGTTGACGGGATAAATAGAATAGTAGTTTAGTACCGTGAATGCGAAAAATATCTGGCGCGTCACGGAAAAGGAATGGGCTCGAGCCTCGCCCATCCCGTTTCCTAAGTCTTGCCAGATATTTTCCCATTCGCGGCACAAACCTACTATTTTCTATTTCTTACCAGTAGCTGTGGTGTGGCGGGCTATTTGACCCACGGGCTATTTGACATACTTACGGTGAAATGTACATGTAACTAGAAATGGACGCTTGTCGACAAGCGCATGTGTATCCTCCTCCCCAGATACACAAGTAGTTTGAAAATAGGGTGTTCGAGTTATGCTCCGGAGACAAAATCGGTGACGGAAATAACAAAGGGAGATAACTAAAAAATTAGTGATGCAAGAGTTGTCATTCTTGCGTGAGACACCTTTAGGGTCGTGGTCTATGCATGTGTGAAGTTTCATGAAAATATTCCAAAGGGTGTTCGAGTTATGCTCCGGACACGAAATCAGTGCACGAAACAACAAAGGGAGATAACTAAGAAATTAACGACGCAAGAGTTGTCATTCTTACGTGCGACACAAACCTTTGGGTCGTCTTCTATGCATGTGTGAAGTTTAATAAACTAGAAAATGTGTTCATAGAACACGGATGTCCCACATATCGCTTTGATAATAAATGAGGCCAAATTCCAAGTCAAAATTTTCTTTTACCTGAGCGTTAAAGTTTTTGAAGCACCAAGTATGTGACCTTGACCCTGGGCTTGGCGGGGGCAGGACGAACGTGGATTTGGCACAGGGCGGTAGAGGACCATTAGACCAATGTGTATATGAAATATGAAGATGATCCACGAAAGAAAACAGAAAGTATAAGATATTTACCCGAGCGTTAAAGTTTTTGAAGCACTAAGTATGTGACCTTGACCGTGGGCTTGGCGGGGGCAGGACGAACGTGTATTTGACACAGGACGGCAGAGGACCATTAGAGCAATGCGTATATGAAATATGAAGCTGATCCGTGAAAGAAAACAGAAATTATAAGATATTTACCTGAGCGTTAAAGTTTTTGAAGCACCAAGTATGTGACATTGACCCTGGACTTGGCGGGGGCACGACGAACGTGGATTTGGCGCAGGGCGGAAGTGAACCATCAAAGCAATGTGTATGTGAAATATGAAGCAGATCGGTCGAAGGCTGAAGAAAGTATGAGACATTTACCCGAGTGTTAAAGTTTTGTGACGGACGGACGGACGGGAGGATGGGACGCACGTTCCTACGAATGAATACTTGTTGGGTCTTTTACTGTATAAAAATACCCAACAAGAATAGCCAACACTATCCTAACCCTACCCAATAAGATCCCCGTACGCTTACAACAAGTACCCATTCGTGTGTGCGGACGGACTGACGGACGGACAAGGGTAACACTAAATGCCCCCTCCACTATCGTGGTGGGGCATACAAATATTCCAAAGGGTGTTCGAATTATGCTCTGGATACGAAATCAGAGCATGAATCAACAAAGGGAGATAAGTAAACAAGAATTCCGCGGAATTAAATGCCTCGCCTTGACCTCGAGCCTGGGCCCGAAAGCAATTTTCACTGGCCCGAACATATTATACAATTATTGACTAGTGAGCCATGGAATATCAGATTATATTCTATGGCTCACTAGTCAATACTTGTTTTAATATATGATAATAGTCTGTATATAGCACTTACGACTTTATGCTACTAGACAAAAATTTAAAAAGAATTTGATAAAAAAAATGAAAAAAAAAAATGAAAAAAAAGTCCTTTAATAGTCCTATATTTATCTACATATATCTGCACAGGTCCACATAATGCCACAATATTTTCAACACAGTTTACGGAAATGTAATATCCAATGTAGTAATTTACCTGTATAAATTACCTGTGGTCAAAGTGGTCAAGACTGGACATTTGCACATGCTAGCACATGCATAGGTGAATGGTTCTCCCAGTCTCTATTGTTCTCTCTACAGGTAAGGTGTACAGAGCACACGAGAAAATGTGTACATAGCAGACGAGAAAACATGTCTTCATGCATTATTGTCCAGTTTGTAGAATGCGCAAAAAAAAAGAGGAGATATCTCAAAAATTAGCTACGCAAGAGTTGTCATTCTTGTGTGCGACACACCTTCGGGTCGTGGTCTATGCATGTGTGAAGTTTCATGAACATATTCCAAAGGGTGGTGGAGTTATGCTCCGGTCACGAAATCAGTGCGAGAAAACAAAAAAGGGAGATAATTCAAAAATTAGCTATGCAAGCGTTGTCATTCTTGTGCGCGACACACCTTCGGGTCGTGGTCTATGCATGTGTGAAGTTTCATGAAAATATTCCAAAGGGTGTTCGAGTTATGCTCCGGACAAGAAGTGTCTGCGGCGGACGCGGACGCGGACGTGGACGCGGAGTCCGGGGGATACAATTACCAACTCTCACAGTTAAATCTGTGTATGCATGAGTGCATTGGAGGATCAGGAGATGACCAGGTCACACACGCCATAGCCCCCCATTTCTCCATTCATATATCAGGAGATGGCCTGGTCACACACGCCATAACCCCCCATTTCACCAGTCATAGATCCGGAGATGGCCTGGTCACACACGCCATAACCCCCCATTTCTCCAGTCATATATCAGAAGATGACCTGGTAACACACGCCATAACCACCCATTTCTCCAGTGAAATGTACATGTAATTATTACCAACTCTCCCAATTAAATCTGTGTATGCATGAGTGTATTAGAGGATCCGAGATGGCCTGTCCCACACACGCCCGCCATGACCCCCCCATTTATCCAGTCCCCCCCATAGATCAGGAGATGGCCTGGTCACACACGCCATACACCCCCCCCCCCCCCCCCCCCCCCCCCCCAGCCCCCCCCCCCCCCCCCCCCCCCCCCCCCCCCCCATCAGAGATCAGGAGCATGACTGGCCAAAACAGTTTAACTGTCATAATCACCATTTCTCCAGTCACAGCCATAGACAGGCGCTACATGTATTATTGTATATTTGGTCCATCGTATGCATATCTGTGGGGAATTGTGGACGTTTCTACATGGAAATTAATATACGAAATAGAATTCTTCAGATCTTAAAAAAGTACATTTTACTCTGTTGTTGTTGTTGTTGTTGCTGTCGTTAACACTCACAGCCGTTACCTTTTTGCTCCACACGATTTAGATTCCAACCGCAACCTTTTCACTCGACAAGATGTAGAATGAAAAGGTACCATGATGCACATCTGACCGTTTGCGTCGTCGGAGTGACCACAGTGAGAGCTTCCCGTGACTCATATCAATATAGATATAACATCCCCCATCAAAATAAAATTGTAGAACACTTTAACATGAGTCACGGAAAGTCTCATCCGGTCCCCAGGCCAACAAACAATAAGACATACATCATGTACATACACATTCACAAGTAACTCCGCAATGGCAATCATACGTATGATTATAGTGGTCAAGTACAACATGGGAAATTGACATAAAAAACAATATCCTAGACTGTTACGTATACACACTAACATACTATTTATCTGTGATCAACAGATAAAAACAAACATCTCAGGAAACAAAAATTATAAGCCATTTACCCGAGCGTTAAGTTTTCGGGACTGACGTAAGGACGGACGGACGGACGGACATACGGACGCCGGTAACACTATATCCCATTCGGTGGCGGGGGCATAAAAACAATCACTTGTAGAACCTAGGTATTATCTGAGACAATCATGCAGCGACTTAAAAAGTAACGCAACTGTGTCCTGGATAAGTTCCCCATTATACAAGCATGTTTTTCACTCGGCACAATAGTTCAGACATTCTATCCAGTCTGGTATAAAGAATCTGAACTGACGTGTTACTACTTGTAACAAACATGAGCATTTGACAGAAAAGAAAGTCATATTTGACTACATCTAGATGTATAAAAAGAAATATATGAAAATAGTGCATACAACATGTTGTTAATTACGAGAGCAGAAAAAATAATATTTGCAACAAGAAATCTCACAAAATGTTATATATTTCCCAAGCAATATCTGTATTAGGCAAATTGGATTCGAAACCAAGGGACCTAGAAACTGATATTTAACAAGTTCAAAACCAGAGGCATCTACATGCAAATATAAATGCTTGCAAATATTCTTCAAATGTTGTTCCATCTGTATTTGCACAGCTTGCCAAAATTTAGGTAAAAGCTTAGCAAGCAATGTGCTGTACCACATTAACACTCACTGATAATGGCCATGTTCATTCTCAGGCACTGACATGTGTCAGTGGCAACAATAGCATGTCACTGACTGAACAACAAACGGTACAGCCACCCATCAGATTGTACATACTGATCTGTGGCTATGCCGATTGCTAATAAACAGTGTAGTCACCAACCAGACTGCGTGGATACGCATGCTGATCTGGGGCTACGCTGGTTGTCCATGTTGTAATACTCATATTCTCATTCATAGGTCCAGCTGTCTTCTCCACTGACTAGACTAATGGAGGCGGTTTACACCGGATAGACTCTTTGGCTTTGCGATTCAGGTTAGAAGCAGAGACCCAAACCGCATTTTGTGCTGGTCCGCCTGCATACTGCACTATATACATAATTCCATCATCTGTATGTCTTTGTGCTAAAATGCGCTTGATTTTATAAAACTGAAATTAATTTTCACTGGATTCCTGTGGATCAGTATAATCACAGTACCGAGATGGTTTTCTGATCTCGCGTTTTGGTCTTGCACAAGGAGTCTCTATTGCTATAGGCTCATGTGGTGGAATTATGGGATTCGTTGTCGGATTGAATGCATCAGTCTGTGTTGAAACTGACGATTGTACAGCATCAGGAACTCTAGTATTCACTTTGAAGTAAGCATATGGAGTAGGTTCACGAATGTAAGCTGCTTTCAAACGCGCAATATGGACTGGTCGTTTGTGTACACTATGGGTGTGAATATCGCGAAGCTGTGCCATGTGTGGGATGGACAAGTCATGTACAATAGATGGATCAGAATACAGATTTCGTAGTTTCTTCGCTGGTCCACTTGGCTCTGTTCGCAGATATACATAATCACCTGTACTAAGTTTCAATGGATTTGATTCAGAATGTGCCCGTTCAAGCATTTATTCCTGTGCTTTCAGAGCATTTTCCTGCACATGTGCGCGAATAATATTCAACATATCTGCTTGCTTCCGAATATAGTCATGTGAGTCTTGGGTTAAGGTTTCAAAGTCAGTGAGTCAAATTGGGGACGATAGAGAAAACTTTGGCCTCTAAGCAAATACTATCTCGAATGGTGAGTATCCGGGAGACGAATTCACAGCACAGTTCATTGCAAGTGTCACTTTTGGTAGAACTGATTCCCAATTACGACAAACGTTTTCCATGTACGGTGTCAACCAGGTTGCTAATGTAGCATGGTTCCTTTCAACTGCGTCTAAACAGTGGTGCATGAAAGCTGGAGTGAATTGTGGATATGTAGTAGTCTGCAAACTTCTTTTGTAACTTTAGCCATAAATGCAGATACTTGGTCAGCTATCAAGGTATAACATACGCCATACGTTTTCACAAGTTGGTATACTTCTGATGAAGCACTTAATTCATCCTTACTTGCAATTTGAATGTTGACAACAAACGTTGAGAAAATATCAAGAGCAGTAAAAATGTATGTGTTTCAACTCGACGAGCACGGTAATGGACCATACAAATCAATTTGCCAAATTTGGAATGGCGCACTAGGTGTAGGGTAGGCAACACTCGTTTCATGTGTGTGAATTGGAGTTATCTTCCTACTTTAACAGGCCTGACAAGATTTCACATAGTCATAAACAACCGTAGCTAATCTTGGCGCACTAGGTGTAGGGTAGGCAACAATAATATTTGCATGTGTGTGAATTGGAGTTATCTTTCTACTTTGACAGGCCGGACAAGATTTCAGTCATAAACAACCGTAGCTAGTCTTTGAAAATAGTAGTGTTCTCTTATCTTGTCTATTGTATCATGGATACTGCCGTGTGCACCCATCGATGAATTGTGATGTAATTCCAGCACAACAGGTATTAACATTTTTGGAACAACTAATTGGTAATGTTTCAGTGAGCTTACACGTTTTGACTTCTGAATCCGACAATGGAATAATAAACAGTCCATGACAGCATAATCGGCACTCTGCAAAATAATATTTCTTGCTTCTTTTTGAGATTCTGGCAAAAGTATGTCCGATAAATATGCAATTAACGGTTGAAGTTCTGCATATCCATACTGCAACTGTCTCAATGTGTCGATACTAAAATATAACTTTGTTAGCAATTCACTATTCTGTAGATCCATTTCAGGCGAAATACGAGTAGCAGAATTATTGTTTTCTAAAATTCCCGGTAACTTAGAATTGGCTGCCTCTGTGGCCTGTTTGGTTGAATTATAATTGTCACATGATTCAGCTCGCACTGGTGAAACTTGATATGCAAATTGATTACATTTTGTTTGCTCACAGGTCTGCCGAGACTGACCGGACTCGAATACTGCTGGTGACTTGGACATTTATGGTGACTCGGACACTTCTGGTGACTCCGCTTGAACATGAAGTCCACTTCTGGCAGAAACTGTACAAAAATCACCATATGTATATTGAGCACAGTGCATGTATGGAAACTGTTCATTGCCATAAATTTTCCTACTATGAATTCGGTGCGGAAATGATTTACCAGAACACAAATCAATATCGCACAAATTATTATTCCCGAGACAATAGCACTAAACTGTTCACATGAGGCAACATGTGTGAAATGTCATTTTCTGGTGACACAATTTTGATTTGTGTTGCTCTTTCTGGTATATAGGGGAAATGTAGATCATCTTCCTCTGGACTAGACATCAGTATTTCACGAAACGACTGAACTCGCGAAAATGCGTCAGGCACAACCATCTATCTGTGCTGCTGGTTTATACACAATATCCATGTCAAAGCGTTGTAGAATTGCCAGCCAACGTTCATATATGGCTCCTTTCAAAGTATTTTGTGATAATGGTTTCAATGCCTGGTGATCACATTCAGCTATGAAATGTCGAGCGCGTAGCGTAAGTGTGGTGCACAATCAACAACACTCGTGACGAGACCAAGCAGTTCGAGCTTTGTCAGTATATATGACTGTTGGCATTTTGACAACCCTTTAGAGCCAAACCGAACGACTCGCGGTGTCTGATCCTCATGAATCTGATACAACATGTAACCGATTCCCTTGCTGCTTGTGTCAACAGCTAACCGAAAATATAAATCGAAACGCGGAAATGCTAAGTCTTGTGAATTCACCAATAAATGTTTCAGTTCCTGGAAACTTCTGTCACATTCCTGTGTCCAGTTGAAAGATAACCCCGTATTCAACAACATGTTTAGTGGAGCAGCTATTGCACTATAGTTGGAAATAAATTTCCGAAACCAGTTGAATAGACCCAGAGCGCACCACTGTAGCTCCTTCGTCGGAGTGGGATAGTCTCTAACAAGTAAAACTTTGTCCCTTGGTGGTTAGATACCAAACTTTGAAATTTCATGACCCAAAAATACACAAATTGTCAATTTGATTGCTCAAATTTGCACTTTTTGGGACCTAGCTTCAAACCTGATCTCTCAAGCCTGCTCAAAACCTCATGTATATCTAATAAATGTTGTTCTAATGTTTCAGATATAATACCCATATCATCTAAGTAACATAATACTGATATATATGTTAGTCCATTCAGTATTGTATCCATAAGTAATTGGAAGGAATTGGGCGAGGTACACAATCCCATAGAGAGTCTGAGAAATTTGAAGGTTCCATAGCAAGTATTGAAAGCCGTATACTTTGTTGAGTCATCTGAAATACGCATTTGGAAAACACCTGAGCTGAAGTCAAGTGTGCTTATAACAGTTGGTGTCCGTTCTGAGCACGATTCAGTTAAATCATGTAAATCAGGAATTGTGCACCGAAAATTCTGAGTCTATGAATTTAAATATCTATAATCACAGCAAAATCTGTATGATGATAGACTATTAGCTCGTGTAATTTTTGTCAAATCGGTTTTTGGCTTATTACGCTTTGCAACCAAAACAATGGGACTTGTTATTGGAACCTCTTCCGTTTCTGACACTGTGGTGATTATACATCTTTCCAGCAGATCATCTAACTGATGGCGCAAAACCTGTTTCTTGTCAGGCGGTAAACGGTGTGGACGTTGATGCTTAGATATAGCGTCCGGTTTCAAGTGAATATGGTGCTTGACAATCTCAAGCCAAGTTCAGGGTTCCCATCAGTCATAAATACAGATTTATGACTGTGCAAACAATCATAGACTTTTTCCACCTCATCAACTGATAACTGATCACCCAATTGAAAATATGACCTGAACTTGTCTAAACCAACATCCACAGAACCAGGTGATTTGTTTACATCACCAAAACTATAGGTACATGTAGGAACATTCCCATTCTCTAATTTGACATGTACACATGAAAATGGTACAAGGTCTATTGAATTGTCACACAGTTTAAAGCTGGCCTAAATAGCCCCTTTATTCACATATACAGTTTCACTGCTTGGATTCAGCAATTTCACAGGGACAGTGTGACCCGGACAACAAGTAACCACAGACTTGGCTACGATTAAACCCTTGTGTGACATTTCAGCATGACCCATATATATTATCAGCATACCAATCATAATATCATTAGACAGCTTTGCACTGACAACACATTCTGAGTTAAGATTGACAACAATTGTAGTTTTGCACCAAATTTTGGTACTGCTTTTCACACCTGTAAATGATGTACTTTTACTGAAATCAAAAACAACGTTATTCAACCTCATGTAACTGGTACCAAGAATTAATGGATATGACGCCGTTTCGAAAATATATACATTCACATAATTTGACCGTCGTTCAGATACAGTGTGTATGAGAATGCTGGCTGTTCCATAAACATTGATAGACGGATCATTGGCCAATATAATATTTGATGATGATAGCTGAAAATCAATACCATCAGATTTTGGTATCAAATCGTATAGGGACCTATAAACAACATTTATAGAACTTCCAGACTCCAGCAATGCTGTGACCGGTTTATTTCCAACTTTTACTTGTAAATACATAAACTTTGAATCAACGCGTGGAATCTCGTGTTCTGTGTCTTCTGTGTCTCGGTCTGGTTCTGAGTGATGCGCGATTTCATTATCTGTGTTCATTTGGCCTGGGAGTTGCGCGGTGTCCCAGGGCCTTGCCCGTTTAATTCTGGACAGTTTTTCGCGATATGTTAGGCATTACCACAAAGTTAACAATCTGTGGCCGGCTGCATCGTATGTCTATTTTTCGGATTTAACGGACACTCGTTGGCACTATGGCCTGATTGATCACACAGCTGGCGTGATATATTACACATTTTGAGACCTTTACCGGTCCAGTTACATCGCGATTTGGTATGGCCCGATCCATTGCACTTGTAACACGTTGGGCGCGATCTTGGTGAGTAGCCATTTGCAGCAGCATGCGGGGGTATACGTGGCCTGACCGCTGCAACCATTGGTTCCATGCTCGGCTATCGATAACCGTGCGCTTCCCCGATCTTGGAGACATGAAGTGCTTCCCGAAGATTGCTAACACGCCCAGCTCGTACAAGGAAAGTGAGTTGGGCAGGAAGGCCCTCAATGAAACGGAAAGTCATGTCCCTGTCCGACTTTGAAAGTCGTTTTCCTTTCTGACAAATAATACTATGATATTCCTCGATTGGTTGTCCGGTAGCCAGGGACACGTTGTTAAATGTGAGTAATGCCAGGTTGTTGATGTCACAGTATTCTGCTACAAAGGCAGCTTTCAATGTAGCCCATGAAGATTTGGCTACATAGCTTGTGTCCCAAACAACATTAAGGCTGGACCCTATAAATGGAGATGGGAGGCTGCAACCGCCTTTTGGTCTGTACTGTCCAAATTTGATAATGTCAGATATGAATCAAACTCATCTAAGAATTTTGCTGGGTCCTCATTCGTGTACCCAGAGAATTTATTTATAATTGTATCGCATAGCGGAGCTACTGTTTTGAACACAAATTGTTTATCAGCAATACCGGTAGGCATATTGGGCATATTGGGTGGTGGTGTTGGTGGGCGTTGGAACACTGGCGAAGCAACATGCGAAATGAAGTAATTTGTGTATGGCGTGCTTTGTGTCTGTAGTTGTGCATACACTATATTTGGTGTGGTAGGGAACATGGACATGCCGCTTAAGTTGTTGTTGTCCTCGGGTTCTAGAAAAGGAGTCATTGTGTCAACTGTCATTTACAAATTATTCTACATGAGCGCAGTTTCGTCGGGATGTAGCTTTAGATTCTCCGCCATATTGTAGATTTGGTCCATCGTATGAATATCTGTGGGGAATTGTGGACGTTTCTTATCTACATGGAAATTAATATACAAAACAGAATTCTTCAGAATTTACAAAAAAAAAACATTTTACTCTGTTGTTGTTGTTGTTGTTGTTGTTGTCGTTAACACTCAAAGCCGCTACATTTTTGCTCCACAAGATTTAGATTCCAACCGCTACAAGATGTACAGTGAAAAGGTACCACGATGCATCTCTGACCGTTTGCGTAGTCGGAGTGACCACACTGAGATCCCGTGACTCATATCAAAATAGATATAACACTATACAGATATAATCATTTAGCAATATTTATTTTGCTGATAGTGACACGCGGTGGTAACACGGCTATTTTTATATGCAAATGAAGCATGATATTTAATGTTATACTAATTAAATGCGTCACCTGAAAAAATAATTGCACTTCAAAAAATAAATACAGAGAATAAATAGCAATGTCCGTTAACATTTTATAAAAAAACGGTTATCGCCCATGATATGGGTGTGGAAATTTACGTCTGATATAAAATGTATAATAATGTCAATCAATACGTGGGGTAATGGTGAATGAATGTTTATTTTTCCAGAAAATGTCTCAGATGATCATGACATTTTGTGACTACTGAGTGGACATGTACCTTTAAAATTGTTATTATTAGTTAGCATGTTCGTCGACGAATCGTAACTCGACTGTATCATAGGTCTGTAGTATTTAGCCATTAGTTAGAGTCGTCTTTCCACAATCAAATCATGTATCTATAGTTTTACAATAAAATTACAATCATAAATAAAATCTTGTCCTTATATATATATTCCTCAGCCATTTTTACAATAAACCAATAATGATTCCAAAATGTGACATTGGTGATCAAAAATAAACCTTATCTGAGCAACTAATTTTTAAATGTATATATTCAAGCTCACAAAAATGCATGGGTTTAATGGAGGACACGAAAACTGGTATTTTTTAAACATATTTATTGAACAAAACTAACAAACAAGTTAAAATAATTACAATATTTCTCCAGATATTTAGACAAGTATGACACGTATCAGGCTGAGGTTGGGCCATAATAGTTACTATATGTTTATATGATATGTAAATACCAAAACAAAAGACAGGGCAGAGCTGAAAGAAAACTTACTGCCAGGAACCATTTTGTTTAAGTTACCCATATATGTCTTCCCCACCCATGGGTGGGTGGTGGGAAGCCCAGTGAAATTAGACTGCACGTAAATAATCCTCGACAATTAAACATGAACAAACATTATCGTTATAGGTAAAATAAGCGAAATATATTGACATTAAACACATCAGTGTCCTCTAGATATTCGGCTTCTACTGTAAGTATCCGGCTTAGAGAGAGTGTCCGGCTTAGAGAGGTTACACTGTAAATCAGGCATATGACCATTATGCATACGTTTAATCATCAAATATATGCAGTCGTTAGATCTATATGAAAGTGTCCTCTAGATATCTGCTGTAAACCTCTCTAAACCGGACACCCTGGGAGGTCCCTACAGCGGAACCTCTCGCAAGCGGACACCCTGGGAGGTCCCTACAGTGGAACCTCTCGAAACCGGACACCCTGGGAGGTACCTACAGTGGAACCTCTCTAAACCGGACACCCTGGGAGGTCCCTACAGTGGAACCTCTCGAAACCGGACACCCTGGGAGGTACCTACAGTGGAACCTCTCGAAACCGGACACCCTGGGAGATACCTACAGTGGAACCTCTCGAAACCGGACACCCTGGGAGGTACCTACAGTGGAACCTCTCTAAACCGGACACCCTGGGAGGTCCCTACAGTGGAACCTCTCGAAACCGGACACCCTGGGAGGTCCCTACAGTGGAACCTCTCGAAACCGGACACCCTGGGAGGTCCCCAGGGTGTCCGGCTTAGAGAGGTTTCACTGTAAATCAGGCATATGACTATTCCGATACGTATTTGCGTGCTTTGCAATCATCAACATATATTAACATCTGATATAAAAATGGCCAAGAAACCCATGAAAAATAAGATAATATTTTGTCTTGGTATTCGGCTTAGAGAGGTTCCACCGTATATACATCGTATCAAGATTTTTTTATTTATCACTCGCTGTCAAGTGAGACAATTGCGTTGAATTTTAGATTTGTAAGTGTTATGTCAGCCTGAGACCCTACTGTCTGTTAAAATTATCTCGTAAATAAATTTCAGCGTTTAATATATTTAACAACGACTTCAAACAGGTGCGAGTGCACTTACTACGGTGTTCCGTTAAGGCCATCGTAATATCGCTATCGGGTCGATACTAAGATAATACGATAGTACGATAGTACGATAGTACGAAACTACGATGACGAAAGTACGATACTACGATGACCATAGTACGATGCTACGATGCTATAGTACGATAATACGATACTACGATACTACGATGTCGCTACGACGATTCCACGATGGCGATAGTACGATACAACGATGACGATAACGCGATACCACGATAGTACGATCGTAATATCGTCATCGTAGTATCGTACTATCGTAGTATCGACCCGATAGCGATATTACGATGGCCTTAACGGAACGCCGTAACTTACACTAAAAAACCTTTAAAAAATATTTAGTGGGTACACACTGTGGCGTGAGAGATTTCCTTTTACGTTGCAGGAAACCGGATTACCCGGGGAAACCCCACTATTTAGATCTGGGGAATACTAGGAAGTGACTAGCCCAAATACAATGTATAAAAGACATCATTTAATATGCAAATTGTATACCCAGTACATTCAAAGGAATAACTCATGCACACAGTACAGATATGGCTGTTACGGGAGAATTGGTGTGACCCGTTTGGGTTTTGCGACCAGTGTAGATCCAGATCCGTCTGATCAGGATCTACACTGTCCGCAATCCCATCAAGGAAACATCCGACATGCTTTCGACAAGCAATATAGACTGGTACCCGGCTACAAGAGTGTGCTATCAGAAGCTACATTGGTCAGAAATCGCATAACGTCCATTTCTCCAGTCACAAACACACTGTCTCACGATACTGATGAGTGTTGATTTCTCTGTCACTTCCTATTATAAATCATGCTTCGTCATTGGCATTGAGGAGCATGGCGGATCTAGAGGCGGTCGGGGGGGGGGGGGTCGGGGTTGCACCCCCCCCCCCCCCGACCACCCCAGTTCAGCCACGGAGTTTACATATATCACAGTTTACCACCAGTTGGAGTCTGAAATTAAATGCCGTGAAACCCAGGAAAGTGCATTTCGAAGACCTCGAAAATAGGACAACCCCATAGTTGCGAAGGAAACTCTTGCAATTACTCCCGTACCGTCCGTAGTTACGGTCACTCTTGCTCCAAATGCTGGATCCGCCCCTGAGGAGAGTTTAACCAGAACGTACTGTCTGTAACTCAGGTGACTAGCCGGTTACAGACAAAAACTAGAAAATGTGTTCATAGAACACGGATGCCCCCACTTGCAGCCTTGAGAGTAAAGTGGCATCATTATTACGAAGCTAATCCCTAGACAGACATTGTGGGCAAATATCATTGAAATTGGTAAAGTAGTTAGGGAGTTATTGAGAAAATATTAAAAACTTAAACACATGTGCCTTACAAAGGTGAAAATGAGTCCCCAGTGACCTTGACCTTGGGTGTTCGGGCGTGGGTCGTGTGCAAAAAAAGCAGCATCCCTAGACAGACATTGTGGGCAAATATTATTGAAATTGCTGAATGAGTTAATGAATTATTGAGAAAACATTAAAAGCTTAAACGCATTTACCTTACAAACAAGGTTAACATAAGTACCCAGTGACTTTGAGACCTTGAGTGTTCGGGCGTGTGTCGTACGCGACACAAAGCATCATCCATAGACAGACATTGTCGGCAAATATTATTGAAATTGGTGAAGGAGTAATTGAGAAAGAAAACAAAAACTTAAACTCACTTAACCCTTTCAAACGTAAGGAACTGGAATGGACTGTGATATGCTAATGTTCCGACCAATCCAATGGTCACAAAATGATTTTCATATTCGTCCATTTATGAAAAGGGGGTATTTGTTGTTCTCAAAAATATGAAAATTACTTTCAAACAGTTCAGATCCTGATGAGACGGCTCGTTACGAGCTGGCTCATCTGGAACTGCACTGTTTGCATAAACCGATATAGCGCGCTTTCGGCATGTTCCGGTTTAAAGGGTTGAACCCATTCTCTCGGAACGGTTATCGGCGTATCCGTGTATTTCGAAACAGGCCATTAAAATATATAAATACGCAATTTCTCTTCAGACACGTGGCTGTGACTGGAGAAATGGGGCTAATGGAAGTTCTGACCAGCATATCTCCTGATCTTCTAGCACCGTCCTGCCACACGCGCTCGGCATGTTGATATACTTGTTTAGACATCTTGAAATCTTGTGTATTATACTTGTTTAGACATCTTGAAATAAAATGTACGTGATTGCATAGTAAATGTATTTATAACTCGATTATAAATACATTTACTATACAATGACGTACATTTCTTTTCTACATGTCTACACAAGTAAAATACACTATCCTATCAACATGCCGTGCGCCTGTGAGTCATGTGGCATGTTAAGACCGTAGCTGTTTAATTGACTGAATTGCGATCAGTGCATATCCTGATTAGACTATGCGGGTGCACAGGCTGATCTGGATCTACACTGGTCGCAAATGAAACAAAACCATTTTGTTCAGTCCGTCCCAACCACACATTACGTGTTATACTACGTTTATGTGGGCGTTTATGGAAAAACAAATTTCAAGAAAAATCCCATGCATATACGTGACAGAGTATGAACAACTACTGTCTGTTCCACGTTTTTGTGCCCAACACATTAAATTTAAACAATATTTAAAAGTAAGTACTTTTTCATCAATAACAAAAAAGTCAGCCTCAAATATTGCTATTATTGCGAAAAAAAGATTTTCCTATGGGAATTTAACATGGGGCTAAAAATAGATTTTTTTTAAATATATTTTTTATTTGTGGAACGATTTTTAAAATCTAACTTGTTTTCTTAGTTACATCATTTTCCAGCGATCTCGCCAGGTTTCGGAGTCAATTTCCAAATGTTTTCGTGTTTTGATCCTTCAGGATTGAAATTGACTCCCCTTGTTAAATTCCCATAGGAAAATCGTTTTTTCGCAATAAAATCAATATTTGATGGAATTTCATCAAACAAAATGTTTTGGGGAGGGTGCCTTTTTTGTTATTGATGAAAAAGTACTTACTTTTAAATATTTTTTAGATTTAATGTGTTTAATAGCTAAAGGTTCGTCGGCACAAAAACGTGGAACAGACAGTAGTCACATTGGTCACATGACCAGTGTAGCCCCATATGATACAAACGCGCGTCTCAACCAGTTAACAGATTAATAAATGATCATATCTGCAAAGCGGGCGATCGTCATGTTTAAAACTGGTGGAATGGTGACATAATTATACATTTATTTAACACATATAACGGTTAGAACCCTCCAAATAGTTGTCCTATATAAGTTAACTGAATCCCCCAAATATGGCCAGTGTCTCCTACTTTCAGTATTCGTATGGATGCTGTGGAACCGGTACTTGTTCTGTATTGTTTACAATATTTGGCCACGAAAACTCTGTTTACATCACGTAATCTACACTGTTTGTGGATGGATTTTGGAATATGCTGGTTATAAACCCGTCACATACATAAGAAACTCCCGTTCATCATACCGATGGACGATTATTTGGAAAATGGTAGGCAGTAAAGTAGATTTATACGGTAATAAACTTAAAATTCAATAAAATAATACATGTGCTTTGTAACACGAAACATGCCTATTGTTACTACGGGGCCCCGCAATGGGCGTAGAATTGTCTTTTGAATTCGTTCCCACGAAATAACAATTAGTTCCTAGTACGAAATAACAATTAGTTCCATCATTTTAACAATTCGTTCCCTTAATTTAACAATTCTTCCCACGAATTAACAATTCGTTCCCTCAATTTAACAATTCGTTCCCACGAAATAACAAATCGTTCCCTCGAATTAACAATTAACAATTCGTGGGAACGAATTGTTAATTGTTAATTCGAAGGAACGAATTGTTAAATTGAGGGAACGAATTGTTATTTCGTGTGAACGAATTATCAATTCGAGGGAACGAATTCTTATTTCGTGGGAACGAGTTGTTAATTCGTAACACGAACCATGTAACACGAACCATGTACAATGTACACGCACAATGTACCAGAAGACATTGCAGCTTTATTCAGTGTTGCTTTATTTTATGACTGCAACAAAATGCCAGACAGATTTTAAACGTTTTATATTTGCAATACATAAACTACTTATAGCTGTTTTACTGCCAGATTTGTTCTCACATACAAAATATGTGAATTTGTGAATTTGTGAGAGATCTAATTTAGTACATAACGTGTCTTAAATGCACATGTCCACTCAGTAGGCACACACTGTTCTTTATACCAGAGACATCATCAGAGACATTTTCTTAATTAATAGTAAAACGGCGCCCAAGGAATTATGGATATCCAAAAATGCCGAATAAATAGTATGAAACGTCATGCAGAGCATGATGTTATTAGCCGATCAAATCAGGGTTCAATACACAGGTGATGGGAACAACTAATCTGATAGTCTGTTGTTACATGTATATATATACACCACATGTGATTTTTTTCCCGTCACCTGTGGTTATATGTCCGCATTTTAGTAGTTACTGAGTCTCGGGGGGGGATGAATGAGCGAGTGAGTATTGGTGTTTAACGGCCTATCAACAGCTAAGGTCATTTAAGGCCGGGCCAACGGGTTGTACTATCCCGCATTAAAAGGGTCCACGATGAGGAATATTCCCAAAATCAGAACTCAATATTTCCATGCCACACCAGTCACTTTAGTAGCTCGGCCCCAAAGTAATATGATTTGCCATAAGCTTATTACTTCTTAATGGGGCATAACAGGATTTAGCTCTCAAGTACAGGGGGCATGTAAATGAGGGCTAAACAAATGTCGGGCGCAATACAATCAATACAATCAATAATTTGCGGCATTGACAATAATTAAGGGGGATTGCCGCAATCGCGCGTGCTGGATGCATCCCTGCCATCCCTGCATGATACGTAAACAAATCAAAGTTCGCTATGAAGGGCAATTCTTCGTTTTGATTGGTGGAAAATTTTGTGAATATTAACTAGCGTCAAATGACGCGCATACGCGATCCAATGGGATAAACCCGAGATGCTGGGGTTGCTAGTCGGAGGAGATTTTGAGCAGAGGTCGATTATAAATTAGCCAAATAAACAAATTTTACGCGACTATACGTGGCTGAAAATTGTTCTGTTTAATAAATAAAAGCTTTAAATTAGCCCAATAATCGGCGTATGTTGGCGTATATGGCCATTAGAGCCAACTATGGACTTCAACAACAACAACTTTCGGGTTCAATCTCTGCCGGCGTTCAGCTCATTGCGTATTCAAAGTTGTGTTATTTGGCTATATTTAAAGTTTTAAACGGAGATAAGTGCCAAAAATGCCAACTTTATCGGTTGATGCAATTTGGAAGTGATACAGCAAAATTCGCGTTCGTAGATTACCGAATAGCGGAGAAAAGAGTTGCTACAAACTTTTTTCAGAATTCGATGAATGACCAATATATTAGCCGATCTATAGATAGATCGGCTAATAAAAACGGCGTCCCATACGTCCAATACTGGTGACGCCTACGATGACGCCGACCCCGTAATTGTGACTCGGAGAATGCGATGTAACACATTAATGAACAGCCACTATATCTAGTGTACCCAACGATGTATATCTTCACAGCCATACCTGTGAATATCGACGTCATTCACAGTTATTTACCATTAGTAAACAAACATTTAATTGCGACTGGCCTTAACCTGATCAGACTGCCCGTGGCCAACTGCACTAATTTAATAAAGAGCAACTATGCCAAGTATTTTCCTGTGCAGACTCACAGCATTACATTACTAATGATAAACACTGTAGACTCTAATCAGACTGTATGATTCCACAGGCTGACCTAAAGCATCAGTGATTGAAATAAATTATACTTCACATCATGTCCTTATTACAGCTTACTGACGTATAAATCAGTGCATTCAGAGCAGAACTGTCTGATCTGGTATATCCTGGTCGCAATAGCATTTTCACTATTTACAATTTACTGTGAACGTACATGACTTAATAAAATGAATGTACAGTGTCCAACATAGAGTCAATGAAAGTCATCCAGAAAATTCACGTTACATTTGTTACACGTTAAAATTGGCAATATTCTCATGTATTCTCAATATTCTCAGTACAGGGCGCATGGCTGATATTGGACTGAATAGTAATATAAAATGCATAGCAAAATTTTAGTAAACATTTAAATCGTGTTCGCCTGTCGTTTACAAATAGAATAAATTGCTACTGCAATTAGTCGGAGTGACATGCACAAAACACATGCGAATAATATACCATTACAATACTCACGGAATGCTCCCACATGCGAAATCTGTAATCGTTATCATTTACACCAAAACACGAATTATTAATGATTCAGTTCGGTTTGATCAAGGGAGATAATCTACACCAGCGGATACATGTCGTACGGCTTTTATTGACCAAGCATTTGGTTGAAATGGGTCCAAATAACTCAGGTAAATGAAATACGGCAGTACTATCGAGGATACGTTAATAATGCGGTGAATTGCCGGTCTTGGCATGAGTCAGACGTTATTGGCAGCATTTGAAAGTAAATAATAAACGTATGTACTTAACAGTTCCCAGTGAATGCTTGTGACACACAGTGTTCACAAGAATGGTTGAATGGATATGATCGATTATATACATACTCTAGTGCATACGTTTCTTCTAATTCCCACCTGTCAATATAAGAACTCCGTGCCAACATTTTGCTTACAATTTTGCCTAAGTGGATTAATGTTCTAACAGTCAGTCTAGCTCATGAGAAATCTGGCGAATTAATCTGAAATAATTCAGTCAACGGTAGATATGACCTACTCGGTATTCAGGCTAGCATCCAAGTCTGCATAAACAGTGTAAATCACCCAGATATAACCGGTGCAAAATCCAATACTGGTGGTCCATGCACGGTTCGGATAAAGCGCTATTCTCCCCAGCGGTGTATTCCACTGCAGCTATATTTCAAACACGAAGACCTATTCGATAGTAGTTACAAGGTTATTCGAGTATTATGCTCGAGTATTGTGTAATTGTGTAACCCGTGTTACAAATGATGGCTGATAAAGAAGAAGACAGTCGGCTACAATTCGTGACAACTGCTATGACTCATCTTCCGTGGGTGAGAAGATAAATCATGCCAAGAAAGTATAATAAAACCGCCGGATGTTGCCGTTTTTGTTGTATGTAAAACATCTAAAATTCCAAGGATTCCAAATCTCGACATAGGCGTCGGTTCCTGGAATATCACGACATTGTGCACATATAAGGCCATTATAAAATAAATGCTAGTTTCTCATCTCCGCCCGCCCCGAGAATTAAGGCCCGCCCAGATTGTGTTTATTGTCAATACGTGGTGGGTGGTTGGGAGCATGCGATGGGTAATTACATATTTTCAGAGAGAAATAAGAAAGACATTGATGAATTGTCATTTGCTATTAAGTTAGAAAGTATAGCCATTATTTTCATTCCCAGCATGCAAAGAGTTAACACAGACAATGGTCGATGGTCGGTATTTCCGATATCCTGAAAATAAAAAAGTATATAAATAATTCACCCCCGCCCACATTTAAAAAAAAAAATGGATGAGAATCTAGCATTTATTTTATAAAGGCCTAATATGAATCATCTTACAGCGGAACCTCTCTAAACCGGACACGCTGGGAGGTCCCTACAGCGGAACCTCTTTAAACCGGACACGCTGGGAGGTTCCTGTAGTGGAACCTCTCTAAATCGGACACCCTGGGAGGTCCCTACAGCGGAACCTCTCTAAACCGGACACGCTGGGAGATTCCTGTAGTGGAACCTCTCTAAACCGGACACGCTGGGAGATTCCTGTAGTGGAACCTCTCTAAACCGGACACCCTGGGAGGTCCCTACAGCGGAACCTCTCTAAACCGGACACGCTGGGAGGTTCCTGTAGTGGAGGTTCCCAGGGTGTCCGGTTTAGAGAGGTTCCATCGTAATTAAGCACTATATGAATAAGTTTGTCATTTTCAATCATGAACAGTCATGATAATAAAATTATTACTGTGAAACCCATCGAAATTAAACAAAATGGTGTCACCAGGTTTAAAGAGGTTATACTGTATTATATGGTTATGTACGTTCGTGTCTCATTGAAACAAAATGGAACGCAATCCGTCAATATTATATAAATAGTGCCCGATGTTGGGGGGAATATTGTGAATTATCTCCCAGAGGGGAGATAATCCACAATATTCCCTTCAACAAAGGGCACCATTTAATTTATTATACCGAATAGTATGTTTACGGCATATATATACAAGGTTATAAATAGCAAAACAATATCAATATTACCGGGTTTTATCAAATAAAATATTGATCAAATGTTGAGTTTGTAAAGTAAATAGAAAAATGTATTGGTAATAATAATAAAATAAAAAGACATAACAAAATATGCTGGTGTTGGGGCTCGAACTCTCGACCCCTACCGCGTCAAGGACCACAATTTCCTTCAACGTTGCCGCTACGCCACAGTGTTCGGTTATTTCCGTAATGTGTAGTGTCGTCATATTTTTCCATACTGCCGTCTCGTGAGTTCATATTGGTCAGTGCCGAACTACGTACTATTTACGCAAAAAAAAATAGTTCCTTCTAAATCACTACTAAGTTGTTTATTTGATTTATGTTTTGTATATCTTTAGGCGCATATAAATTGCGAGTGGTATAGGGCCTATGTATGTAATAAAAATGAACAATGAAAAACGTATATACCACTCGTTCCGCCGCGCAACGATATTGTGCTCCGGTCCTAAATTCGCACATTGCCATACTCTGCTGAACTCGTCCATATATCCACATACAAATCTAGTAACCTTTAACTATCAAGGTGTATGATCACGTGGTTAAAACAACAACAACAAGTACTGAAACTTCGAGAAGCCCTCCGATTCAAAGTACGTATTCTTCTATGTTGTCCTTATTATGTAACGGATTTTTATGAAATATGGCGCATCAAACGCGTCTTGTTAAGTTGCATTTGGTGGTCTCGGTACTTTGACCCAAACTTCTGTCTTTTTTGCGAAGAATCGATTTCCGTGTCTACTAACACGGAAATCGATTCTTCGCAAAAAGGTATGTGCCGAACTCCCGGGACCATCAAATGCAGCTCGTGAAGACGCGTTTGCTGCACCATATGTCATCAAATGTCATCATATGTCACCGTTCCCTATTACGGAAAATACCATATAATACTTACTTTGGAGTGGGTGCGCTTTCAACACGTTCAGCCATTTTTGTTGTTGTTGTAACCACGTAATGATGCACCTTGACTATTCACCAGCAGACGGCATTATACACTGGCTCTAAAAATAGAAAACAATCGCCGGAGATTGCCGAGCGGTAGCATACATAATCAGATAATAAAACTTATTTTACATTCATAATTCACCCGCATTTGTAGCATTCAGCTCTAATATAAGGTTCGACCATGTCCAGCCATGGGTAAACGTTTGCCGTACAACCCTGGTGACGCCAAATTGTACATCGCACATTGCTGACGGCATCAATATTAAAACTACGTCATGACGCTATGACGTGATAATAAACACGTCATCAACCATTGAAAAAACAATGAAAAGTCATGCAGTGTATGATGTTATTAGCCGATCAAATCTGGGTTCAATATATGTCCGCATTTTAGTAGTTACTGAGTCTCGGGGGGGGGAATGAATCGGGTCAAAACGTACCCAATGATATATCAATATATTAAATCAACATTTTCACATTTATTTATCTTTTTAGCAGTGAAAGTTAATTGGAAATCAATGATCAGAAGCGCTCGTGTGATGAATGTTGGTCTAAATTACGTGTAAAAATCAATTAGCATGAGGAAAGTGATCAGCATTGATTATCGAGTTACTGCTTTAATGATTATTAAATGGTATTATATGTACGGTGGAAATCATTTCTGATTAGGGTCTACATTGTTTGTGCCGAATTGTATTGTTTTCTTCATGTCTGATTAGGGTCTACATTGTTTGTGCCGGATTGTATGTTTTCTTCATTTCTGATTAGGGTCTACATTGTTTGTGCTGAATTGTATGTTTTCTTCATTTCTGATTAGGGTCTACATTGTTTGTGCTGAATTGTATGTTTTCTTCATTTCTGATTAGGGTCTACATTGTTTGTGCCGAATTGTATGTTTTCTTCATGTCTGATTAGGGTCTACATTGTTATTTCTGATTAGGGAGTCTACATTGTTTGTGCGAATTGATGATTTGTTGTTCTTCATTCTGAATTAGGGTTCTACATTGTTTGTGCTTGAATTGTTTTATTTGTTGTTCTTCATTTCTTGATTAGTCTACATTGGTGAGCTGATGTATTTGTTTCTTCATTCTGATTAGTGTTTTCTATTTATGTTTTTGTGCTGAATTGTATGTTTTTCTCATTTCTGATTAGGGTCAACATTGTTTGTGCTGAATTGAAATGTTTTTCTTCATTTCGATTAGGGTCACATTGTTTGTGCCGAATTAGTTTTTATTGTTTTCTCATTGTCTGAATTAGTTTTATTCATTGTTTGTTGCTGAATTGTTTTATGTTTTCTTTCATTTCTGATTAGGGTTTCTACATTGTTTGTGCTCGAATTGTATTGTTTTCTTCATTTCTGATTAGGGTCTACATTGTTTTTGTGCTGAATTGTATTGTTTTCTCTTTTTCTGATTAGGGAAAGTCTCAACATTGTTTGGGTGTTTTTGCGAAATTGTTTATTAATTAGTTTTTCTTCATTGTTTGATTAGGGCTCTACATTGTTTGTTTGCTGAATTGTATGTTTTCTTCATTTTCTGATTAGGGTCTACATGTTTTGTGCTGAATTATTGTTTATGATTCCTTCAATTCTGATTAGGGTCTACATTGTTTGTGCTGAATTGATCTGTTTACTTCATTTCTGATTAGGGTCTACATTGTTTGTGCGAATTGTATGTTTTCTTCATTCTGATTAGGGTCTACATTGTTTGTGCTGATTGTTATTGGTCTCTCATTCTGATTAGTTTTCTTCATTTTGTGCTGAATTGTATGTTTTCTTCATACATTGTTTGCTGAATTCGCAGTCTCATGTCTGATTAGGGTCTACATTGTGTGCCTGAATTGTATGTTTTCTTCTTATTTCTGATTAGGGTCTACATTGTTTGTGCTGAATTGTATGTTTTTTCTTCATTTCTGATTAGGGTCTACATTGTTGTGCTGAATTGTATGTTTTCTTCATTTCTGATTAGGGTCTACATTGTTTGTGCCGAAATTGTATGTTTTCTTCATTTTCTGATTAGGGTCTACATTGTTTGTGCTGAATTGTATGTTTTCTTGTTTTCTTCATGTCTGATTAGGGTCTACATTGTTTGTGCGAATTGTATGTTTCTTCATTTCTGATTAGTCTACATTGTTTGTGCTGAATTGTATGTCTTCATTTCGATTTTAGTCTTACATTGTTTGTGCGATTAGTATTTTTCTTCATTTGTGATTAGCTGCATTGTGCGATTGATTTTGTTTTCTTCATTTCTGATTAGGGTCTACATTGTTTGTGCTGAATGTATGTTTTCTTCATTTCTGATTAGGGTCTACATTTGTTTGTGCTGAATTGTATGTTTTCTCATTTCTTGATTAGGGTCTACATTTTTGTGCTGAATTGTATGTTTCTCATTTCGATTAGTTTCTACATTGTGCTGCGAATTGTATTGTTTTCTTCATTTCTGATTAGGTCTACATTGTTTGTGCTGAATTGTATGTTTCTTCATTTCTGATTAGGGTCTACATTTTTGTGCGAATTGTATTTTTCTTCATTTGATTAGGGTCTACATTGTGTTCTTCATTTCTGAATTAGGGTATTACATTGTTTGTGCTGAATGTATTGTTTTTCTCATTCATTGAATTAGTTTTCTTATTTGTTGGGTGCTATTGTATGTTTTCTTCATTTCTGATTAGGGTCTACATTGTTTGTGCCGAATTGTATGTTTTCTTCATTTCTGATTAGGGTCTACATTGTTTGTCTGAATTGTATTGTTTCTTCAGTTTCTGATTAGGGTCTACATTGTTTGTGCTGAATTGTATGTTTTCATTTCTGATTAGGTTACATTGTTTGAGCAGAATCGCATTGTTTTCTTCATGTCTGATTAGGGTCTACATGTTTTGCCGAATTGTATGTTTTCTTCATTTCTGATTAGGGTCTACAGTTTGTGCTGAATTGTATGTTTTCTTCATTTAGATTAGGTCTACATGTTTTGTGCTGAATTGTAGGGTTTTCTCATTTCTGATTAGGTTCACATTGTTTGTGCCGAATTGTATGTTTTTTTTCTTCATTTCTGATTAGGGTCTACATTGTTTGTGCAGAATTGTATCTGTTTTTCTTCATTTCTGATTAGGTGTCTACATTGTTTGTGCCGAATTGTAATGTTTTTCTTCATTTCTGATTAGGGTCTACATTGTTTGTGCTAAGAATTGTATGTTTTCTTCATTTCTGATTAGCGTCTACATTGTTTGTGCTGAATTGTATGTTCTTCATTTCTGATTAGGGTCTACATTGTTTTGCTGAATTGTGTTTCCTCATTCTGATTAGTCTACATTGTTTGTGCTGAATTGTATGTTTTCTTCATTTCTGATTAGGGTCTACATTGTTTGTGCCGAATTTTGATTGTTTTCTTCATTTCTGATTAGGGTCTACATTGTTTGTGCTGAATTGTATTGTTTTTCTTCATTTCTGATTAGGGTCTACATTGTTTGTGCTGAATTGTATGTTTTCTTTCATTTCGTTAGGGTCACATTGTTTTGCTGAATTGTATTGTTTTCTTCATTTCTGATTAGGGTCTAACATTGTTTGTGCTGAATTGAATGTTTTCTTCATTGTGATTAGGGTCTACAGTTGTTTGTGCTGAATTGTTGTTTTCTTCATGTCTGATTAGGGATACATTGTTTGTGCTGAATTGTATGTTTTCTTCATTTCTGATTAGGGTCTACATTGTTTGTGCTGAATTGTATGTTTTCGTTCTTATTTCTGATTAGGGTCTACATTGTTTGTGCTGAATTGTATGTTTTCTTCATTTCTGATTAGGGTCTACATTGTTTGTGCCGAATGTATGTTTTCTCATTTCTGATTAGGGTCTACATTGTTTTGTGCTGAATTGTATTGTTTTTCTTCATTTCTGATTAGGGTCTAACATTGTTTGTGCTGAATTGTATATTTTTCTTCATTTCTGATTAGGGTTTACATTTTTGTGCTGAATCGCATGTTTTCTCATGTCTGATTAGGGTCTACATTGTTTGTGCCGAATTGTAAGTTTTCTTCATTTCTGATTAGGTCTACATTGTTTGTGCTGAATTGTATGTTTTCTTCATTTCTGATTAGGGTCTACATTGTTTGTGCTGAATTGTATGTTTTCTTCATTTCTGATTAGGGTCTACATTGTTTTGTGCCGAATTGTATGTTTTCTTCATTTCTGATTAGGGTCTACATTGTTTTGTGCCGAATTGTAATGTTTTCTGTTTTCCTTCATGTCTGATTAGGGTCTACATTTTGTTGGTGCCGAATTGTATGTTTTTCTTCATTTCTGATTAGGGTCTACATTGTTTGTGCTGAATTGTATGTTTTTCTTCATTTCTGATTAGGGTCTACATTGTTTGTGCTGAATTGTAGTTTTCTTCATTTCTCATTAGGTCTACATTGTTTGTGCTGAATTGTATGTGTTCTTCATTTCTGATTAGGGTCTACATTGTTTGTGCTGAATTGTATTGTTTTCTTCATTTCTGATTAGGGTCTACATTGTTTGTGCTGAATTGTATGTTTTCTTCATTTCTGATTAGGGTCTACATTGTTTGTGCCGAATTGCATGTTTTCTTCATTTCTGATTAGGGTCTACATTGTTTTGTGCTGAATTTGTATTGTTTTCTTCATTTCTGATTAGGGTCTATCATTGTTTGTGCTGAAATTGTATGTTTTCCTTCATTTTCTGATTAGGGTCTACATTGTTTGTGCTGAATTGTATTGTTTTCTTCATTTCTGATTAGGGTCTACATTGTTTGTGCTGAATTGTATGTTTTCTTCATTTCTGATTAGGGTCTACATTGTTTGTGCTGAATTGTATGGTTCTTCATTTTCTGATTAGGGTCTAGTTGTTTGTGCTGAATTGTATTGTTTTCACATTTCTGATTAGTCTACATGTTTGCGAATTGTATGTGTTCTTCATTTCTGATTAGGGTCTACATTGTTTGTGCTGAATTGTATGTGTTCTTCATGTCTGATTAGGGTCTACATTGATTTTGCTGAATTGTATGTTTTCTTCATTTCTGATTAGGGTCTACATTGTTTGTGCCGAATTGTATGTTTTCTTCATTTCTGATTAGGGTCTACATTGTTTGTGCTGAATTGTATTGTTTTCTTCATTTCTGATTAGGGTCTAACATTGTTTGTGCTGAATTGTATGTTTTCTTCATTTCTGATTAGGGTCTACATTGTTTGTGCTGAATTGTATTGTTTTCTTCATTTCTGATTAGGGTCTACATTGTTTGTGCTGAATTGTATATGTTCTTCATTTCTGATTAGGGTCTACATTGTTTGTGCCGAATTGTATGTTTTCTTCATTTCTGATTAGGGTCTACATTGTTTGTGCCGAATTGTATGTTTTCTGTTTTCTTCATGTCTGATTAGGGTCTACATTGTTTGTACCGAATTGTATGTTTTCTTCATTTCTGATTAGGGTCTACATTGTTTGTGCCGAATTGTATGTTTTCTGTTTTCTTCATGTCTGATTAGGGTATACATTGTTTGTGCTGAATTGTATGTTTTCTTCATTTCTGATTAGGGTCTACATTGTTTGTGCTGAATTGTATGTTTTCTTCATTTCTGATTAGGGTCTACATTGTTTGTGCTGAATTGTATTGTTTTCTTCATTTCTGATTAGGGTCTACATTGTTTGTGCCGAATTGTATGTTTTCTTCATTTCTGATTAGGGTCTACATTGTTTGTGCTGAATTGTATTGTTTTCTTCATTTCTGATTAGGGTCTAACATTGTTTGTGCTGAATTGTATATTTTCTTCATTTCTGATTAGGGTTTACATTGTTTGTGCTGAATCGCATTGTTTTCTTCATGTCTGATTAGGGTCTACATTGTTTGTGCCGAATTGTATGTTTTCTTCATTTCTGATTAGGGTCTACATTGTTTGTGCTGAATTGTATGTTTTCTTCATTTCTGATTAGGGTCTACATTGTTTGTGCTGAATTGTATGTTTTCTTCATTTCTGATTAGGGTCTACATTGTTTGTGCCGAATTGTATGTTTTCTTCATTTCTGATTAGGGTCTACATTGTTTGTGCCGAATTGTATGTTTTCTGTTTTCTTCATGTCTGATTAGGGTCTACATTGTTGGTGCCGAATTGTATGTTTTCTTCATTTCTGATTAGGGTCTACATTGTTTGTGCTGAATTGTATGTTTTCTTCATTTCTGATTAGGGTCTACATTGTTTGTGCTGAATTGTATGTTTTCTTCATTTCTCATTAGGGTCTACATTGTTTGTGCTGAATTGTATGTGTTCTTCATTTCTGATTAGGGTCTACATTGTTTGTGCTGAATTGTATTGTTTTCTTCATTTCTGATTAGGGTCTACATTGTTTGTGCTGAATTGTATGTTTTCTTCATTTCTGATTAGGGTCTACATTGTTTGCGCCGAATTGCATGTTTTCTTCATTTCTGATTAGGGTCTACATTGTTTGTGCTGAATTGTATTGTTTTCTTCATTTCTGATTAGGGTCTACATTTGTTTTGTGCTGATTGTATGTTTTCCTTCATTTCTGATTAGGGTCTAACATTGTTGTGCTGAATTGTATTGTTTTCTTCATTTCTGATTAGGGTCTACATTGTTTGTGCTGAATTGTATGTTTTCTTTCATTTCTGGATTAGGGTCTACATTGTTTTGTGCTGAATTGTATGTGTTCTTCGTTTATTTCTGATTAGGGTCTACATTGTTTGTGCTGAATTGTATTGTTTTCTACATTTCTGATTAGGTCTACATTGTTTGTGCCGAATTGTATGTGTTCTTCATTTCTGAATTTAGGTCCTACATTGTTTGTGCTGAATTGTATGTGTTTTTCTTCATGTCTGATTAGGGTCTACATTGATTTTTGCTGAAATGTATGTTTTCTTCATTTCTGATTAGGGTCTACATTGTTTGTGCCGAATTGTATGTTTTTTCTTCATTTCTGATTAGGGTCTACATTGTTTGTGCTGAAATTGTATTGTTTCTTCAATTTCTGATTAGGGTCTAAACATTGTTTGTGCTGAATTGTATGTTTTCTTCATTTCTGATTAGGGTCTACATTGTTTGTGCTGAATTGTATATGTTCTTCATTTCTGATTAGGGTCTACATTTGTTTTGTCCGAATTGTATCTTTTTCATTTCTGAATTTTAGGGTCTTACATTTGTTTGTGCCGAATGTATTGTTTTTCTGTTTTTCTTCATGTCTGATTAAGGGTCTAGGGGATTGTTTGTACCGAATTGTATGTTTTCTTTCATTTCTGATTAGGGTCTACATTGTTTGTGCCGAAATTTGTAATTTTCTGTATCATGTCTGATTAGGGTTTACATTGTTTGTTGCCGAATTGTATTGTTTTCTTTCATTTCTGGGATTAGGGTCTACATTGTTTGTGCCGAAATGTAATGTTTTCTGTTTTCTTCTTGTCCATAGGGTCAACATTGTTTTTGGGTGCTTGTTTATGTTTTTCTTCTTTCTGATTAGGGTCTACATTGTTTTGTGTTATGTAGGTCTCATTTCTGATTAGTCTAACATTGTTTGCTGAATTGTATTGTTTTCTTACATTTCTGATTAAGGGTCTTCATTGTTTTGTGCCGAATTGTAGTTTTCTTTCATTTCTGATTTTTAGGGTCTACATTGTTTCTTCTGATGTATGTGTTCTTGCATTTCTGATTAGGGTCTACATTGTTTGGTGCTGAATTGTATGTTTTCTTCATGTCTGATTAGGTCTACATTGATTTGCTGCCTTGTATGTTTTCCTTCATCGATTAGGGTCTACATTGTTTTGTTGCGAATTGTCTGTTTTCTTCATTTCGATTAGGGTCTACATTGTTTTGTGCTGAATTGTATTGTTTTCCTTCATTTCTGATTAGGGTCTAACAATGTTTGTGCCTGAATTGTATGTTTTTCTTTCCATTTCTGTTGATTAGGGTCTACATTGTTTGTGCTGAATTGTATGTTTTCCTTCATTTCTGATTAGGGTCTACATTGTTTGTGCTGAATTGTATATGTTCTTCATTTCTGATTAGGGTCTACATTGTTTGTGCCTGAATTGTATGTTTTCTTCATTTCTGATTAGGGTCTACATTGTTTGTGCCGAATTGTTAATGTTTTTATGTTTTCTACATTCTGATTAGGGTCTACATTGTTTTTGTGCCGAAATGTATGTTTTTATCTTCTTCATTTCTGATTAGGGTCTACATTGTTTTGTGCCGGAATTGTATTGTTTTGATGTTTTCTTCATTTGTTTTCTGATTAGGGTCTACATTGTTTGCCTGCCTTGAATTGTCGTTTTCATGTTTTCTTCATTCTGATTAGGGTCTCATTGTTTGTGCGAATTGTATTAATTGTCTGTTCATTTCTGATAGGGTCTACATTGTTTGTGCCGAATTGTATGTTTTCTTCATTTTCTGATTAGGGTCTACATTGTTTGTGCGAATTGTATGTTTTCTGTTCTCTTCAATTGTCTTGATTAGGTCTACATTGTTTGTGTAGGATTGTATTGATCTTCATTGTTTGATTGAGTTTTCTTACATTTGTTTGTGCCGAATTGTATGTTTTCTGTTTTCTTCATGTTCTGATTAGGGTCTTAACATTATTTTGTTTGTGCCGAATTGTATGTTTTCTCATCTGATTAGGGTCTACATTGTTGTGCCTTTGATTGTATTGTTTCTCTTCATTTGTGATTAGGGTATACATTGTTTGTGCTGAATTGTATTGTTTTCTTCATTTCTGATTAGGATCTACATTGTTTGTGCTGAATTGTATGTTTTCTTCATTTCTGATTAGGGTCTACATTGTTTGTGCCGAATTGTATTGTTTTCTTGATGTCTGATTAGGGTCTACATTGTTTGTGCCGAATTGTATGTTTTCTTCATGTCTGATTAGGGTCTACATTGTTTGTGACGAATTGTATGTTTTCTTCATTTCTGATTAGGGTCTACATTGTTTGTGCCGAATTGTATGTTTTCTTCATTTCTGATTAGGGTCTACATTGTTTGTGCTGAATTGTATGTTTTCTTCATTTCTGATTAGGGTCTACATTGTTTGTGCTGAATTGTATATTTTCTTCATGTCTGATTAGGGTCTACATTGTTTGTGCTGAATTGTATGTGTTCTTCATTTCTGATTAGGGTCTACATTGTTTGTGCTGAATTGTATGTGTTCTTCATTTCTGATTAGGGTCTACATTGTTTGTGCTGAATTGTATGTGTTCTTCATTTCTGATTAGGGTCTACATTGTTTGTGCCGAATTGTATGTTTTCTTCATTTCTTTTCTGATTAGGGTCTACATTGTTTGTGCTGAATCGCATTGTTTTCTTCATGTCTGATTAGGGTATACATTGTTTGTGCAGAATTGTATGTTTTATTCATGTCTGATTAGGGTCTACATTGTTTGTGCTGAATTGTATTGTTTTCTTCATGTCTGATTAGGGTCTACATTGTTTGAGCTGAATTGTATTTGTTCTTTATGTCTGATTAGGGTCTACATTGTTTGTGATGTATGTTTTCTGCATTAAAATTCTTTATCGTTATAGTACGCGGATTGGAACGTGACACCGTTAATTGACAGCTTGTTTGTTTGTCTTGACCATATCCGGGGGACAGCACATCATTATGACCACATCCTGACGAAACTGGGTTAATCCCACATTCCATCCAGTCATCGATCTAATATACTTTAAAGTCAATACATGAATTAATTGTCACACTTTTGTTATGGAAATGCGACAATTAAACAACAATTCTTTAGTATAAACTTTAATATCATGAAACATATATCAAAACATCTCAATATTCTGGCATAAAAGTATAAAACGTTGCAAATTCTTCACACCAAACTACATATTCAAGTAGTCTAAACTACCTACAATGCAAAATACATCACACAAAATTATATATTTCACATTTCCCAGTGGGGTACGTTTTGACCCGAACATGGGTACGTTTTGACCCGACCATGGGTACGTTTTGACCTTTTTGTTTTGGGTACGTTTTGACTCGGGTACGTTTTGACCCTAACCCGAATGACGAGATTCCATCACTAAATATCACCAATGGCAGCTTTTTTTAACAACAACCGCCTGTGAATATGTAAGTACCTATAAAATACACCTGTTTCCAACTTAAATTCCCCAAATATGCAGCTCTTTCCATAGATATCCGATAGATATACGTGTTTGTTTGTGGACCGTTTAAAATTGACAGCTACACCCCGCCATCTTTGTTTTTTGCAAGACGCGTTTTCATTGGACGATAGCTGTAACTCACCGGGCTACACCATAGCCCGGTCCAATGAAAATGCGTCTTACAAAAACAAAGATGGCGGCGTGTAGCTGTCAATTTTAAACGTGAAACAAAATGGCGACCACGTGATTCAGTATGGCGCTACTATTAATAGGTATCACGTGCTGACACGATAGCGATTCAGGATTGGTCGAATGTTTTCGGAAATCGTGGGAAACAAAAAAAATGATGTAAAGTTTATCAAGATTTCATTAAATAACTGTGTAAAAAACACGATAAATAACCTATATTTTCGCTGTATAATTATGTAGAAATCTGCCATGTATAATTCCTTCTGAAAATATTACTTTGGTGTGTATTTTTCGTTTCGACGAAGAAAGGATGCGGATCGGGTGCGTTTCAGAAAAGTTAAATGTCAGAATAGAAAAACTTTCTGAAACGAACTAGTTAGCAAGGTTAGTCTAGCTATTTTCATATGCAACCGACAAGACAAAGAACTCTGGCTTCCACTGCCATTACAGCCATATATCGCCCCCATAGTTTGAATGAAAACATTGCCCAAACATATGCCATATTATAGCGACAAGGGGGACTATTAATATCGGGTCTATAAATAAAAATCACTCACGTGTCTCGATAACGCTTGGATAAACAATATGGCTGATCGTCCGCTCGAAAGGGTATGCGTAGATTGGCCAAGCGCGCCCACGTGATCGTTTTTCATTGGTCTAGAGCGTCCACGTGACAGAAACCGCGCGAAAGTCAACAAAGGATTTTCACGCAGACCAATGATGTTTTGGTGACCTTGAAATTATTTATGCAAATCGCCGAATTGACCAAACCCACAATGCGTTGCGCGCACTGATTTCTTTACAGGCGTGACGTCATCATCCTATATTTATCGATATTTTTAGTTAACACGGAGCTACGGTCATGATATTAGTTAGGCATGCAGAAACATATTTTTAGCAAAGGGATATCCCATTCACCAGTCCAGTCGAATACAAATCTTACTTAACAAAGTGACCATTAATTAACGTACTCAACAAAATGTACCAGTCGAATTGACGTCATGCGTATTCAGGCAAATGCCCAGATAGGCCTTGATAACGTTGTCACTTGTTTATCCCTTGTTTATCGATTTAAATGGTTTAAATCGACTCGAAGCTTACGTTCAACGGCCGCACAAACTCGATTGAACTGCACGCCTTCCAATGATTTAAATACGCGGCGCGTTTAAATAGTCAATTACGTCTTTTTAATGTGCGCACTGGTCATTTAAAAAGGGGCCCATCCGTGATTTTTTGCGCGATGTCGGGCGCAAGACAATCAATAATTTGCGGCATTGACAATAATTAAGGGGGATTGCCGCAATCGCCGTGCTGGATGCATCCCTGCCATCCCTGCATGATACGTAAACCAATCAAAGTTCGCTATGAAGGGCAATTCTTCGTTTTGATTGGTGGAAAATTTTGTGAATATTAACTAGCGTCAAATGACGCGCATACGCGATCCAATGGGATAAACCCGAGATGCTGGGGTTGCTAGTCGGAGGAGATTTTGAGCAGAGGTCGATTATAAATTAGCCGAATAAACACATTTTACGCGACTATACGTGGCTGAAACTTGTTCTGTTTAATAAATAAAAGCTGTAAATTAGCCCAATAATCGGCGTATGTTGGCGTATATGGCCATTAGAGCCAACTATGGACCTCAACAACAACAACTTCCGGGTTCAATCACTTCCGGCGTTCAGCTCATTACGTAACTATTCAAAATTGTGTTATTTGGCTATATTTAAAGTTTTAAACGGAGATAATTGCCAAAAATGCCAACTTTATCGGTTGATGCAATTTGGAAGTGATACAGCAAAATTCGCGTTCGTAGATTACCGAATAGCGGAGAAAAGGGTTGCTACACACTTTTTCAGAATTCGATGGATGACCAATATATTAGCCGATCTATAAATAGATCGGCTAATAATGAACATCAACTATGTTCATTATTGTATGGGGTAATTGTAAGACACATTAGCCGTAATGTTGCCCTAGTAGAACATTTATCGTGAGACAAGCGTGTGTATGGTGAGACAGGAAAATCTCACATGTTCGTGACTTGTGATCCTTTTCTTGGGGCACAGGTGATGGGAAAAATCTGATAATCTCTCATTGTATAAATAATAATATTGATACTATAAATACTGTCATGTGATTTTTCCAAGTCACATATGTCTCGGGACACCTGGTGGGTGAGAAATAAGTATCACTCTAAGACGATGTAAGGGGGATTCCCACGAAAAAAAAATTACGGAAACTTTCACTGTCTGTATTGGGATACGGTGTAGAGCTTCCGTGATACGGTGCAGACAGGGTATATATATATGTCGCCAAGATGCCGTCGCGGGATGACAGCAGACCTTATTTTATAATTATAATACGAGAAAACGAGAAACTGACGCTCAATGATGCTGTAATCAACGCACCTTATGCCAGCTGGCTCTGAAACTAAATGTGCGACACACCGTATCTATTCTGTCTCACCGGTACAAACCGTAGCTTGTTTTCGCGCAACACCGTATCCTTTTGTGCAGTTGCTTACTGGAATTCTACACCATAACAGGCGGAACAACCCTTAACGAGATAAATCATAAAATGCCATAAAACATGTCACATCCTGCATGTAGAGAGCTTACACTTTCCACGGATCATTTAGACTGTATTTATTTGATATCGCCACCGAAGAGGGACAATAACACGTGTTTGTTATCCAGAAATCGGCACTTTCATCTCGCTCCCTCGATTCAAAATTCACGTGCAAAAATGTGTCATCTTTGCACGCGAATTATTATACGTTGTTCCTAGTTTTGTGACCGTGATCGTTGGAGATCGTATTCATTTCTGCGTCTGTACATACAATATACGTTGCTGATATTGAATGCCCTGTAAGCTGTAAAATATTTAATTAAACTGACACGTACCTGCTGCCACCCCGCGACGCCATCTTGGCGGCATGTACATACCATGTCTGCACCGTATCACGGAAACACTCCACCGTGTCAAAATACCGACAGTGACTTTGCATTTCATGAAAATCACTCTCGACGAAAGCGGTAATGTGATAAGGTATGTAATGTCATGATCGGGCTAAGTTAGTATTGCTTAAATACAGGACACATTCAAATGTTTGTCATAGTTCAGTCGTCACTCGGGTATCGCCGTTTGAACAACACTTTATAGGAAAGAAAGTATTAAGGTTGTCGTCTGCTGTTTGTTTTTTAACATTGTCTTATTTCTAAATGAGGAGGTGATTCTCGTGCACAAGCAAAACAAGTTTTAGCCACGGAATATTGAAACAATCCTTTTTAAAAAATTCAGACGATAATTGTTCCATGATTTTAGTTGTTAAAGTAAGAATTAAGGCTGTCGTCGGATGCTTTTAGAATTATCTTATTTCTAAACAAAGCTCTGCTTGGGCGGCGCATAGCAGCCAAAACAGGGGGCCGTTTCAATAAACTTCATAAGACTAAAAGTGAACATTTAGCATCGTCTGGAATTGCAATTGATGGATTTACATTTATTGAGCATAAGCAGCCTATGCTCAATAAATTTAAATGATATAATTGTTTACAAGAAAACAGTTTTACTGTGAAATTTACAGACTATCATAATTTTGCACATTTTACGAACATTTTAGTCGAAACGGCACAGGTTTTATGGATAAATAACGAAATACTTTTAAAAATCAGGCGATAAAAACTTAGTCCATGAAATTATTTATTTATTTTTCTTGGTGAGTGTGAAAGTTGCAACAAAGTTGACTTCGAAAAGGTTCAATGAATTTTGTTGTGAAGCAATGCATTTCTTTTTTATCCCGTCAACACAGTACGTATGTGCCGTGAAACACGGTGCCGTGAAACATTTTTGATATCCAGTCAATACAATTTTTGCATTTTACAGCCATTTGTAGGTGTTGAAGGGATAAATAGAATAGTAGGTAAGTGCCGTGAACGGGAAAAAATATCTGGTGCGGCACGGAAACGGGATGTGCTCGGCAGAGCCTCGCCCATCCCGTTTCCTGAGCCTTGCCAGATATTTGTTCCCATTCACGGCATTAACCTACTAGTCTCTATGTTTACATCACGCGATAAATGCTATTCTGTTATTGTGAAACTTGCGTAATGGAAATCAGGAGTTATTTATTAATACAATTGGCAATAATTTTAATTAATATAGTACATGTATTAATGTTATTATAATTATTATTGGTTTATTATTATTATTTATTTTTCTTATTTCTTTCATATAGAAGAGCAGAACACAAAATACAAAGCGAAACCATACAGGCAAGCAGACGAAAAAACCTCACTCCAAGAGTCTTCAGGTTCTTAACAACACATGAATGGCGCACGTTAACAAATTACTCACCGCGCTGGTAACAGCGATTATAGCAACAACCGTGACGGCTGATATTCCGAGTTGCGACGGCTTACTGGAAGGGACGATGCTGCGGACGGAAGACTGTACCGGGTGGTACAGATGTGTGCATGGGGTCGCCCAGAAGAAGCCCTCGTGCGAGACGGACAAGGTTTTCAGCATGCTTGCGTACACGTGCGTTGCACGAGGAAGTGTATACGATGATTGTCCATACACGCCACCGGGTAAGTTAGAATCGGCTTATTGTTGTTATTATTGTTGTTGTCAGTATGGCGGCGTGCACGTGCGTTTCATGCGGAAGTGTATACGATGATTGTACGTACACGCCACCGGGTAAGTTAGAATGCTTGTTGTTGTTGTTGTTGTTGTTGTTGTTGTTGTTGCTGTCAGCATGCGGCTCACACGTGCGTTACACGAGGAAGTTTATATGTTGATTGTTCTTACACGCCGTCATGTGAGATAAATTGCTTGCTGTTGTTTGTTGTTGTTGGTGTCAGTATGGCGGCGTGCACGTGCATCACATGCGGAAGTTGTTGTTTTTTGTTGTAGTTTTTTGTTTTATTTTGTTTTTGATGTTAAAGTTCATTGGTCTCTTGTACGATTCGAAAATTATGAAACAAATAGGCAGATAAGAGCATAATTGTAGACCTTATCGTGTTTCAAATTTCACATATGTGTAGAAATCAGTAACAATTCAAACACTTTAATCCTTTCACCCCTAAGTAACTGGAATGGATTGTGATATGTTAATGTTATTAAGTATGTAGTTAGTCTGAACATTCTGCAGAGAAATTTGAATCGGACGGAATCGAGCTTGTTTAAACTTGGTCCGATTCAAATTTCTCTGTATAATGTTCAGACTAACTACATAAGTAATGCTGCTAAAATTGGCATTGGCGGACTCGTAGTGTTAACGGCTGGAACATGGTCATCATTAAAAGGAAGAAACCGCAGTCGTATTGATGAAAAATAAGATTTACCTACGACCTCATGGGCGTCGCCATTAATCCAGTGTAAACAATAGACCACGTCCACGTGATCCCATACCCTGTATATGACAACAGGACCATGCTTCGACCTCCCCGAAGGTGCAATTCTCCCACATGACGATGACTGTACGGGTTGGTCCATGTGCTCCAACGGCGTCGCGATAGTGATGCCGGCCTGCGGCATGGGCTTGGTATTCAGCAGATCAGAGAACACGTGTGTACACAAGAGCGGAGTGTACGATGACTGTACACAGACTGGTGAGTTGACACGGGGATCTTTACACACATTAATGTCCTCTAGATATATACTGTAAGTATACAATGAAACCTCTCTAAACCGGACACCCTGGCAGGTCCCCAGGGTGTCCGGCTTAGAGAGGTTCCACTGTAAATCAGGCATATGACCATTATGCATACGTTTAATCATAAAATATATGCAGTCGTTAGTTCTATATGAAATAATGCATTTCGGGAAAAATAAATGATTACTGCCTCAAAGTATACTTTGCTAATTCTGAAGTGTTGTCAGGCCATGTTTTTGTTGGGGGGAAGGGAATGCAGGAATTAAATTAACGGCAGACGGCAGTTTACGTTTCCTGCATTTTAGGGTTTAACTGAACCTGTTTTTGAAAAGTATCATGGTAGTGACAAAAGTTGCATATTTTTGGTTTAGTTTGTGTAGACTTGGAACTTCCTGTGAAATTTCAGTATGATCAGAGTCTACACAACTTCAATTTATGCTGATAGGCAGTCTTGATGTATCTATTAACCAAATTAAAACCCCAAGTAGGCTACAATTTAGAAACATAATCCATATTAGTGATGTCTTTCTTAGCATTTGATTACGGTTTTTGTCACACACTATGTCAATCATTTAGTAATTGTCTATGTACATGTTTCCTTGTTATGGATGCACTATGTACATGTTTCCTTGTTATGGATGCACAATGTACATTTTTCCTTGTTATGGATGCACTATGTACAGGTATATAGAGGGCCACATGGAAGATAAGTATCAACTAAATGTGTCACTCTCGGTAAATAAAGACTATTATTATTATTATTATTAATATTATTATTATTAAGCATACTTTGAAATTTTGATGAAATCGGCTACAGATGACTGTAGCGTACTTCAAGTGTGATTGTACTACAGCCTTAATAATTGTTTCACCTATTAACACGAAGTCCCCATATTTCACATGAACAGTTCAAGAGAGGTGCGACGCGGGTGCTAGCTTGATACCACACGCAACAGAATGCCAGCTCTACTATAATTGCTCCAAGGCTGAAGAGTGGAAAGGAGAGGCGCGCCTGTCGGAATGTATCTACCCTAATCAGTTCAACTCGGACACGCTGACATGTGACGACTTTGAGAACGTCCAATGCCGCGGAAGAAAACACATCAAGGAGTATTGTGAGTAAATCGGTTTTCTGTATGTATGCTACGTCATTTATAACATATATGTTAACATATATAAACATCCCAAGGTTTATGAAAGAAATCATATATTTATACCATATATGTTGAAAATCTTGTGATTTATTGAATGGTTATATGAATATCATGGTAAACCGGTGTCCTAAGCATTCATTCGGATTATATTTAAGGGTGGGAATTGGCTCGAACACCTTCCATACCCTGTGATGTTCTAAACGTATTTATACCATATGTGTTGAAAATCAGTTAGTTTACGGAATATTTATATGAATGAAACCGTTTTCCTGTACGGATGGTAATGTATGTATACCGTATACTTGTATGTTTAATAAATTATATGGTTTAGGCAATAATTATATGAATACTGTATTAAACCGGTGTTCTCTCTTTACGATACGTGTATTTATACCATGTACGATTGTGACAATTTCTTATTTTTGCCGATGGCGGCCATCTTGAATTTTAGTAATTAGGCAATGTCCATATTAGTGTCAATAATGGAAATAAATACGGCATACATAACACTAGCATGAAGATAATTATTTTATAACGTTTTACAGAGAAACATCTCTAAACCGGACACCCTGGGAGGTCCCCAGGGTGTCCGGCTTAGAGAGGTTTAGAGAGGTTTCACTGTAAATCAGGTATTTTATCATTCTGAGCCATAGCTATGTGCTATGCGAGCACAAACATTTTCACCTGAGTTAAATGAACTAAACGGAGGCTCATTTTTAAATATTGATAAAATTTAATATTACATGTATCAAAAATAAAATGTTTTTTTGCATTGCGAATATATCCGTAAAATGTGGGCAGGTTCTTAAAACAGACAGCGGTAGTCAGTATGCTTTTTATTGTTTGCTTCATGCGCTGCTTTAACATGTTTTTGTCGTGAATTTATTAGTTAACTATACATTTGTAAAGGAGGCATAAATCAAGATTATCACTCGCTTCAATGTAGACAGCAAACACACGGATATCGAGTGTCAGTGAAGTCTTCATATATACAAGGGTTAGTCAATATAGGGTTAACTGTATTGTAATTTTCAAATTTACGGCGTATATCAGAAAATGATAGGTCGGAAAACATGTTTAATGGCGACGCGCTATACCTGTAATGTATAACCATCAGCCAATCATATTGCGTGATATTTATAGAGTGCATTAGAAACACAGTGAAACCTCTCTAAACCGGACACCACAAAAACATATGTGATCTTATGTTTGATGGGTTTCTGGGTCATTTACCTCAGGTGATAATGCCTGTTCATTATCGCATGGCACACAATTATGACTCAGAATGATCAAATGCCTGATTTACAGTGATACATCTCTAAGCCGGACACTCTTTGGACCTCCCAGTGTGTCTGGTTTAGACAGGTTTCATTGTATGTGACGAGTTATATAGCGCCATTCTCACTTTTTATCCCGTCAACACAGTACGTATATGCCGCGAAACACGGTGCCGTGAAATATTGTTGATATCCTGGCAATACGACATAATCACTGCGTATGAATATGTGCGGTGGCTGGGGTTATTTTCTTGCCTTTTAAAGCCATTTGTATGTGTTGACGGGATAAATAGAATAGTAGGTTAGTGCCGTGAATGGCAAAAATATCTGGCGCGGCACGGAAACGGGATGTACTCGGCAGAGTCTCGCCCATCCCGTTTCCGAAGCCTTGCCAGATATTTTTTCCCATTCACGGAACTAACCTACTATTCTCTATATGTTGACTGGCCCTCGTAATTATCGCATCGCGTTTTCCGCCTGTTCTGATTTCTTGAAAACTTTGATATTGTCCGTAATGACATCGAAAGTTAGAGATGATAAATATATGTGTATAGTTTCTGATAGCACATTTAAACTTTCTAAAAGATAAAATAATCCATATGTTAAAATGCCTGTACGTGTATTAAACATAATAATAACTACTGTCTGTTTCACGAAAGCTGCCCACATTTTACGGCTATATAAACAATTATAAAACAATAGTTTTTTCGATAATATTAAATTAAAGGAAACTTTAAGAATGAGCCTTCTTTTTATTTACGTAAATTCGGTCAAATATTGATTTTATTGCGAAAAAATAATTTCCCCATGTTAAATAGCCTTCCCCATGTTAAATCCCCACTATCTATGGGGATTTAACATGGGACATTTTTATAATTTCAGAAATAGTGAACCGATTTTCAAAAGTTGTATTCTGACTCCTCCGCCTCCTTTTCCCCCATGTTAAATTCCCATAGACAAATCCATTTTTCGTAATAAAATCAATATTTGACCAAATTTGACGAAATGAAAAGAAGGTACATTCTTAAATTTTGATAAAATTTAATATTATCGAAAAGAAATACTGTATTTACATTGTTTATATGGCCGTAAAATTTGGGCCGCTTTCGTGAAACAGAAAATAGACATTATGTTTGTAAAACATGGATATGCAACCGTGGCAACCAGGGCCCGTTTCACTAAACTTCGTACGACTAAGATTTTCGAAAGTGCAAAATTATGATAGTCTGTACATTTCACATTAACATTATTTTCTTGTAAATAATTATTGGTTTTACATTTATTCAGCATATGAAATTGAAATTTACAGACGATCTTAAATTTGCGCTTACGAACATTTTAGTCGTAAGAAATTTAATGAAACGGGCACCTGGGGCCCGTTTCACTAACAAATCTTAGTTTGTTCATAAGTTCGAACTTAAGTTATAACTTATGACAAAAGTTATGACCGACTTAAGTCATTGCTTATTTGGTTTCACACAAACTTAAGACGGTCATTACAAGTCCGTCATAAGTTACAACTTAGTTATTGTTTACAGCTTTGGTATGTGCCGCGCGGGTTCGATTCCCGTTCGGGGCTTATATTTTTATGATGACTTTACTTTCCCTTTATGTGTTTTGACATCTAAAATAACGGATTTGCAAGCCTAATGTTGAATATTATTATTTTTTAAAAATAATCTCATGTAGAATATAAATTTTATCTCAATATTCCGACGCCATTGAATACATGTGGATATATTTATTGCCAACTAGTGAACCGTATACTGTAATATAAACTGGATTATGACATGAAACAGCAACAAAATAAGCAATTAACAATGTTTTTATTTTTACATTCAAATAAAATTGTAGTTCGACCATTTTTTAAATTTTACTTAGATTACCTCATTAACTCAGAAATCACGTTTCAGAGTCAGCAGAACACATGTACTGTAGATTATTAATGGTATGCCCGGTCAGATATGGATGTATCTGATACAACTACCGAATGACATATTATATTTATTTGAACTGGACACGGGTAATTTGTTGATTACATGTAGAAATGCATGCACTGTGTGAGTCAGTGTCACACATATAGGATTGCCCCTGAACATGTTTACCAGTATAGGACTGGATTAATGAGCACGTGCGTTCAGCGGACGGGTCTGACATTTTTGTTAAATGCGTCAGGACTGTTTCTCCATCTAGTCTGAAAACCAGGTATCTCCTTATCAGAAACGAAACACAGGCTAACACTGTCCGCAAAAGTTATACTCCACTTTCTAGAACCACTTGATTTGCTAATGTTGTATATCTCTCCAGTAACCGCCAGGGTACTACCAGTTGCGTAAAATCGCAATTCAGTCAACACTTGCAATGACACTGACAGACTGTGTGATCTCAGCGTTGACCGTATAATGTCAGCATGTGCAATGTTGCATACTTGTAGAAAAAAATCACGAGACAGCCTGCATTTCGATATTTGGTCCTCGTTATCCATGAAGTCTAGGGGATTGGTTCGGTCCTAAAGACTCGTTCCCATGGTAAATTGCGCGCCTGGATTATAGCAACTGCAGCTGCCATCGTTTGTATGTTCTGTAAAGAAAGAACAAACAACAGTCGGATAGTCAATCAGACTGATGGACGGACGGACGTTCATACATGACACACCATTAGGTTGTATATTCATCGTTTTTAAAGAAAAGAATGACCACTTAAGACACAATAGGCTTCGGTTACGGAATATGTTGCATTGTTTTCGTTTGTCATAGGCGACACCTCCAACCACCTAAGATCCCAAACATGTGCCCGGACGAGGGCAGGGCAGGGCAGGGCAGGGCAGGGCAGGGCAGGGCAGGGCAGGGCAGGGCAGGGCAGGGCAGGGCAGGGCAGGGCAGGGCAGGGCAGGGCAGGGCAGGGCAGGGCAGGGAGGGCAGGGCAGGGCAGGGCAGGGCATGGCAGGGCAGGGCAGGGCAGGGCAGGGCAGGGCAGGGCAGGGCGGGCAGGGCATGGGCAGGGCAGGGTCAGGGCAGGGCAGGGCAGGCAGGGCAGGGCAGGGCAGGGCAGGGCAGGGCAGGGCAGGGCAGGGCAGGGCAGGGCAGGGCAGGGCAGGCAGGGCAGGGCAGGCAGGGCAGGGCAGGGCAGGGCAGGGCAGGGCAGGGGCGGGGCGGGGCAGGCAGGGCAGGGCAGGGCAGGGCCAACCAACACCGTCCTACACCAACCGACACCGACACCAAGAGACCGACAAACACCGACCGACCAACTCACACCGACACCGACCGACACCGATTGACACTGACCGACACCGATTGACACTGATAGACACTGATAGACACCAACCAACACCGACCGACACCGACCGACACCGACCGACACCGATTCACACTGATAGACACTGACCGACACCGACCGACACCGATTGACACTGACCGACACCGATTCGACCGACACCGATTCACACTGATAGACACTGACCGACACCGACCGACACCGATTGACACTGACCAACACCGATTGACACTGATAGACACCGACCGACACCGATTGACACCGATTGACACTGACTGACACCAACAAACCTACACCGATTGACACCGATCGACACCGATCGACACCAACCGACCGACCGACACTGACCGACCGACACGGACCGACACGACCGACCGACCGACACACCTGCACCGACCGACCGACACACCTACACCGACCGACCGACACCAATCGACCGACAATGACCGACACCGACCGACTGACACCGATTGACACCGACCAACACCGACTGACACCGACTGACACCGACCGACACCGACCGACCGACTAACACCGACCGTGTGAAACCAACTGACCGACACCGACATACCGACACCGACCGACCGACTGACCGACCGACACTGACAAACCTACACCGACCGACCGACACTGACCGACCGACACCAACCGACAGACTGACACCGACCGACCAACACCGACCAACTGACACCGACCGTGTACCAACCGACACTGACCAACTGACACCGACCAACTGATACCGACCAACTGACTGACACCAACCGACAAACAGACATACATGTACAGCATACAGATGGTTTGTTACGAGCCGGCTCATCTGGATCTACAGTGGTTGTAAATGTTGTCGATAACTGGGCATAACGAATACTGGTAACGACATGACCTACATCACAAATAGCAATACACGGGTAACTAGCACAAGTGTGGCAATCTATATGTAAGCATATATGGTTTATATGGCAGATAATTGCTAAAATAGTACGTATGAAGTGAACATTTACTGCTGTCAGTGAATTGTTTTCTCCACCTCGGCTCACATGGGGGCATCCATCTTTGTTTATTTCATAAGTTCCGACTTAAATATTTAAGTTATAACTTAAGACTGCTAGCTACCTGTCTTAGTTTTTCATAGTAAATTTCGATTGTCGTTCTTGCTAATATGTTTTGTGAAACGGACTAAGCACGTACTCCGGACTTAAGTTATAACTTATGACAAAAGTACTTGCTTAGTTCGTTAGTGAAACGGGCCCCTGGACTCTAAATGGAGAAACTTGATGGATTTACATTTATTGAGCATAGGCTGCATATGCAGCCTATGCTCAATAAATGTAAATCCAACAAACTCTTAAACACTTTTTGACTTTTCGACGTAAATGTATACGGACGTACGGACGTACATAACCTCAAGAGCATAGAGGGCATAAAAACCGAGTAAACGGTCACGTGATTACGTAGTGGACATGATTGGCATGTGATAGAATGGGGCGCAGGATCATTGCATTAGATAACTTGGGACTGACACAGCCACCCGCATACATCTTGCCAATATGCCATCGTTTCTGAACATCTATCGGCAATCAGACAGTCAAGCAGTTTGATTGGATGCGCATGAACTGTAGCACAGCTGAGGCTGAGCCAAATAAGCTACTTGACTGAAAGCATAATAGTCAAATATTTTGAAATACAAATAAATTAAAATATTGGTAAGATTAGCGCAGGCGGTGGTTTAATGTTAAAATGTGACTGTTACTGGAGGAATGGGGCTTATGGGTTTTGATGCCAGTGTAGATCCAGATCAGCCAATGCATCCGCACAATCTGATCAGGATCTGCACTGTTTTGCCATTTCATCAATGAACCTCCCGCCAATCTGCTAACAAGCAATATAGACCGTTATCCGGCTACAGGAGTGTGCTATTTGATCAGAAGCTACACTTGTCACGAATACCATAGGCCCCATTTCTCCAGTCACAGCCACAGATTATGCACTCAGTTATTATTCACATATTGGATGTTTAAGGAATTAAATGCGAGGGAGCGCTAGCGACCGCAGCATTAAGTTCCTTAACATTCCAATATGTGAACAATAACATATTTATAGTTCAGTCAATGTTGACTTTGCATCTCCCATCCGAGTATTGATTTTCAAATTCCTGTCGCATAATTAATGATTAAATCTTGTGATAATATCTAACTTATTAGGGTTAGATCTTGCAATATGTGATATAAGTGTAGCTCGATACTAACCAGCGATTGGCTTAGAAAGAAGTATGAACAATAAATAACATTTTCAGGTGGATACACAGCCAACAAGTGCACATCCAAGTACTGTAACCGTATGCCGCCATGTAATGTGTTCAGTCCCAGTTGCCTAGGGTTACTAGATGGGGTTAACGTTTATCAGGACCGAGAGTGGAGCCCCTTCTACGCCAGGTGCTACAAGGTGAGAAACCACTAAAAGTATAATTAACACTGACTGAAGCCCCGACTACGCCAGATGCTACAAGGTAAAAAACCACTAAATGTATAATTAACACTGACTGGAACCCCTACTACGCCAGATGCTACAAGGTAAGAAACCACTAAAAGTATAACTAACACTGACTGGAGCCCCTACTACGTCATATGCTACAAGGTAAGAAACCACTAAAAGAGTAATTAACACTGACTGGAGCCCCTACTGCGCCAGATGCAACAAGGTAAGAAACCACTAAAAGTATAATTAACATTGACTGGAGCCCCTACTACGCCAGATGCTACAAGGTGAGAAACCACTAAAAGTGTAATTAACACTGACTGAAGCACCTACTACGCCAGGTGCTATAAGGTGAGAAACCACTAACAATATTATTAACACTAACTGGAGCCCCTACAATGTCAGGTAAATCATCTTGTTTTGTGTCATTTTATCGCAATTCGTTGCCGGTCAATAGCGTGCCGTTGTTGACAATGTTTAAACAATCAACAACGTAGCGCCACGTCACGTGGGGCTAATATAAACATTCGGATATAAACGCAATACGTTGAATGGGTGATACCGTTATGAATTTATGGTAAATATATTATGTTTTAATTAACTGAATGATGCTTCATGAACCGCAAACCCAGAGATTCAACGTTTCATACATGTATCATACAGACCGATAAGTGGCATCCATTAAGTTTTACACCGATTGAGCCATGATAACTGATACAATCGTGTAAATATAAGCTTCGACAATGCCTAGCCGTGGGTAAACGTTTGCCGTGGCACGAGGGAAATGTTTGAACCCCAATTCCATAGGCCGCGGGTTCAAACAGTTCTCGAGTGTCACGGCAAACGTTTACCCACGGCTGGACATGGTCGAACGTTATTGTTACATTTCAGTCGGAAATATCGTGCGATTTGAGCATTTATGCAGTACTTTCGGTACTTTGATACTCTGCTCCATTCAAACAGCTGATTTAACCAGACACATTCCTGTGCCGCAGTACACGTCGCGTGTTGCATCCGCATCAATTTCAAAATTTCAATGCGACCATTGTGAACTGGTCTGGTGACGTAATGGCTCGTTCTATTAATGTCATGAGACACATGCATTACGTAGGGGTTGGCTTGGCCTCGGAATGAGCATTGTCTACAGCCATGGTCAAAAAGCACGCGCTGTTCGTTTGAACACGGCTGTGAGCGGTGTCGAACAACGAAAGTCATGTAACAATAGATACTTATTACGTTAGTATTCATGTTATCTAAATTAAAATAATACAGCAGTCCAAATTTAGCTGATTCTGCAAACAAATAGCAGCAGCCTAAAAACACGCACTACTTTTACGAACTCTTGTTTACCACATTTATATCTCATATGAATATACGTACATTTTGGTGATGTCTTACCTTGTGTAAATGGATAAATGTATATAAGTAATTTTATATAGACTAGATTTGTGCAGTAGTACCAATAAGCAGACTCTGTAATGAAGCAACATATGTGGCATAAACACACGGACTACTTTTACGAATTACCTTTACGACATTTATATCGCATATGAATATCTGTACATTTGTTTGTGTTTTCTTACCTTCAAGGAGCGACTTGTTGAAACTGGCAAATGCCCGAATGAGGATGGTACCCAATTGTTTCACCGGTACCTACGAGAATGCGTGCCACTGGATATGATACCACAGGCGAATGGGGGAACCATGCCAGACTGCAGGTCAGCGTACACCAAACGCTTGAATATAATCTAGGCCACCGCCATTGCTTTTCATATATGAGACACGCCATGTGATTTTGTACCTTCGGACATCTGCGTAATTTCATGAAACACTTATACAAAATTTACAATAATTTCCATAGATGATATCCAAAGTTAAAAAATGTTGTCAACTTTTGACTCTATTTATAAACGATTTTGTAAATTGTGTAAACGTATTTAATGAAATTACACAGATGTACGAAGGTACAAAATCACATGGCGTGTCTCATATGTGGCTGTGACTGGATATAAGTGGCGTGTGGGGTTTTTGACCTGTGTGATAAAATAGCACACTTCTGTAGCCTGATAACGATCTATATTGCTAACGTGACATGTTTAATTGATGGAATAGCGAGCAGTGCAGATGCAGATAAGGCTCGTATTGATGATGCATTTGTTTTAGCTTCATACTCATTGACCTTCAAAAGTGGAAGTACAAACTTCGCATAGTAACTTAAAACTACTTCGTATTATGCGCCAACGTTACTCCAAAACGAACATAGCGAAGATGTTCCCCAAATGACGTCTCTGATGGCACTACAAAGCAACGATGTTTTGACTTTGACATCATTATGTTTCAAACGTCATTAGCAGCGTCGGTGACTCACTAAATCACTATAATTGTTAAAATGCGCTCCCAGTCGGTAATATGAAGTCCATGCAATGAATAAGGGGCCGTTTGACTAAACTTCGTAAGAACAAAATGTTCGTAAGTGCAAACTAATGATAGTCTGTAAATTTCACCTTGATGTACTCTTGCAAACAACTATGGGATTTACATTTATTGAGGATAGGCTGCATATGCAGTATATGCTCAATTAATGTAAATCCGTCAATTGAAAGTTCCAGACGATTCTAAATTTGCACTTACGAACATTTTAGTCGTACGAAGTTTAGTGAAACGGCCACCAGGAACCTATAAGTTGGTATACTTATAATATATGTATTGCTAGAATTAAAGCTATTTTTCTCGGTGGAGATTTTCAAATTGATGCGAAAATAGTCTATGGCGTATTCTCACTGACATGCAAGGGCGGATCCAGCATTATCACGCTAGCTACGGACAGTACGGGAGTAATTGCAAGAGTTACCGTTCGCAACTAGGGGGTTGTCCTATTTTCGAGCTCTTCGAAATGCACTTTCCTGTGTTTTACGGCATTTAAATTCATACTCCAACTGGTGGTAGACTGTGATCTATGTAAACTCCGTGGCTGAACGGGGGGTTGCAACACCGGAACCCCCCCCCCCCCCCCTCTAGATCCGCCCCTGACATGTACTGGATATCTGCTTTCTGCTATTTTACGGTGTGTATGCATGTGATAAACAGAATGTCACAACTTGGTTCCATTTGATAAAACTAGTCAGCAATTGCATGCACCTCACCAGAGGCTCTGTGCATACATTATGCGTGACTCGTTTCATAAATCTCATATCCATTGGAAACTCGTTTGAGATCCTTTACATATGTCGACAATTCACCGAACACCTTGAGACGACCTGACAACAAAAATCTCTGCGGACATATTCGTTTCCTGCGGACATACTCGCGCCTTAGGGCCACGGGAATACGTCCACGGACATATTCACTCGTGCGGACATATTCGCGCCAAATCTGAACTCGTGATCGAATATAAATTTCTGGTGTATTCCTACTTGCAGTGGTTTGCCAGACGGGTTGCACGCTGACGACCTGGGACGCTGTGACCAGTACACCGTCTGTGAGGACGAAACGGCTGTAGAAACAATCAAATGTGACGACGGTCTCGCTTTCGACACGGGCTTGGTATTCAGCAGATCAGAGAGCACGTGTGTACAGGTGGGCGGAGTGTACGATGACTGTACACAGACTGGTGAGTTGACACGGGGATCTTTAAACACATTAATGTCCTCTAGATATCTACTGTAAGTATATAGTGAAACCTGTCTAAACTGGACACGCTGGGAGGTCCCCGTGGTGTCCGGCTTAGAGAGGTTCCACTGTAAATCAGCCATATGACCATTATGCATACTTGTAATCATCAAATATATGCAGTCGTTTGTTTTATATGAAATAGTGCATTTAGGGGAAAATAAATGATTACTCCCTCAAAGTATACTTTGCTAATTCTGAAGTGTTGTCAGGCCATGTTTTTGTTGGGGGGGGGGGGGGGAATGCAGGAATTAAATCGACGGCGGACGGCAGTTTACGTTTCCTGTATTATAGGGTTTAACGGAACCTGTTTTTGAAAAGTAGTCATGGTAGTGAGAAAAGCTGCATATTTTTGGTTTAGTTTGAGTAGAATTGTAACTTCACATTATGATCAGAGTCTACACTACTTCAATTTATGCTGATAGGCAGTCTTGATGTATCTATTAACCAAATTAAAACCCCAAGTAGGCTACAATTTAGAAACATAATCCATATTAGTGATGTCTTTCTTAACATTTGATTACGGTTTTTGTCACATACTATGTCAATCATTTAGTAATTGTCTATGTACATGTTTCCTTGTTATGTTTGCACTATGTACATGTATATACAGGGCCACATGGAAGATTAGTATCAACTAAATGTGTCACCCTCGGTAAATAAAGACTATTATTATTATTATTATCATTATTATTATTATTAAGTATACTTTGCAATTTTGATGAAATCGGCTACAGATGACTGTCAGTAGCGTACTTCAAGTGTGGTCGTACTACAGCCTTAATAATTGTTTCACCTATTAACACGAAGTCCTCATATTTTACATGAATAGTTCAAGAGAGGTGCGACGCGGGTGCTGGCTTGATACCACACGCAACAGAATGTCAACTCTACTATAATTGCTCCAAGAGTGAAGAGTGGAAAGGAGAGGCGCACCTGTCGGAATGTCTGTATCCCAATCAGTTCAACTCGGACACGCTGACATGTGACGAGTTTGAGAACGTCCAATGCCGCGGAAGAAAAGACATCAAGGAGTATTGTGAGTAAATCGGTTTTATATATGTATGCCACGTCATTTATAACAAATATGTTAACATATATAAACATCCCGAGGTTTATGAAAGAAATCATATGTTCAAAATCTCGTGATTTATGGAATAGTTATATGAATATCGTGGTAAACCGGTGTTTTAAACATTCATTCGGCTTATATTTAAGGGTGTTCTAAACGTAAGATACGTGTATGTATACCATATGTGTTAACAATCATGTAGCTTACGGAATAGTTATATGAATGAAACCGTTTTCCTGTACGCATGGTAGAGTATGTACTATACCGTATACATGTATGTTTAATAAATCATATGGTTTAGGCAATAATTATATGAATACTGTAGTAAACCGGTGTTCTCTGTGTACGATACCTGTATTTATACCATGTACGACTGTGACAATTTCTTATTGTTGCCGATGGCGGCCATCTTGAATTTTAGTAATTAAGCAATGTCCATATTTTAGTGTCAATAATGGAAATAAATACGGCATACATAACATCCCCAGGGTGTCAGGCTTAGAGAGGTTTCACTGTAAATCAGGTATTTTATCATTCTGAGCCATAGCTGTGTGCTATGAGAGCACAAACATTTTCACCTGAGTTAAATGAACTAAACGGAGGCTCATTCTTAAATATTGATACAATTTAATATTACATGTATCAAAAATAAAATGTTTTTTGCATTGTGAATATATCCGTAAAATGTGGGAAAGTTCTTAAAACAGACAGCAGTATTCAGTATGCGTTTTATTTTTTGCTTCATCCGCTGCTTTAACATGTTGTTATCGTGAATTTATCAGGTAACCAACCATGTATTGACCGAATATGGACTAACTGATAACATATTGTTGAATCAGGCATTGACGTGATATAAACAACGGGTTACAACGAAGTGAAAACTGACGTTCCATTGGTCGGATGACGTCACGTGACGTTACCGAATGACGTCAGTGTAATGACGCAACGTAAAGTAAAGTCCGCGTTCAGTCCATATATAACGACGTCATATGTGGTCATTTTCGAGCATAAAACGTTACCTGATAAATAGAATACCAGGCTAGTGTATGTTGATATCAAGTTTATAAGGCTCGGCTTGGAAACGGTAGGAATTCCTCGGCAAGCCTCGGAATTCCTACGCGTTTCCTAGCCTTGCCAGATAAACTTAATATCAAAAGACACTAGCATAGGTAGTCTATATTTATTATTTAACTATACAGTTGTAAAGGAGGCATACATCAAGATTACCACACGCTTCAATGTAGACAGCAAACACGCGGATATCGAGTGTCGGTGAAGCCTTCATATATACAAGGGTTAGTCAATATAGGGTTAACTGTATTGTAATTTTCAAATTTGCGGCGTATATCAGAAAATGATAGGACGGAAAACATATTTAATGGCGACGCGCTACACCTGTAATGTATGACCATCATCCAATCAGATTGCGTGATATTTATAGAGTGCATTAGAAACACAGTGAAACAGAACATCACAAAAACATATGTGATCTTATTTATGATGGGTTTCTGGGTCATTTACCTCAGGTGATACTTGCCTGTTCATTATCGCATAGCACACAACTATGACTCAGAATGATCAAATGCCTGATTTACAATGATACATCCCTAAGCCGGACACTCTTTGGACCTCCCAGTGTGTCTGGTTTAGAGAGGTTTCATTGTATGTAACGAGTACTTATAGCGTCATTCTTACTTTTTATCCCGTCAACACAGTACGTATGTTCCGTGAAACACGGTGCCGTGAAATAGTTTTGATATCCTGGCAATACGACCTAATCACTGCGTATGAATATGTGCGGTGACTGGGGTTATTTCGTTGCATTTTAAAGCCATTTGTATGTGTTGGCGGGATAAATAGAATAGTAGGTTATTGCCGTGTATGGCAAAAATATCTGCCGCGGAATGGAAACGGGATGTGCTCGACAGAGCCTCGCCCATCCCGTTTCCTGAGCCTTGCCAGATATTGTTTGCCATTCACGGCACTAACCTACTATTCTCTATATGCTGACTGGCCCTCGTAATTAGCCCCCTTATCGAATCGCGTTTTCAGCCTGATCTGATTTCTTGAAAACTGCGATATTGTCTGTAATGACATCGCAAGTTGGAGATGATAAATATATGTGTATAGTATCTGATAGCACATTTAAACTTTCTAAAAAATAAAATAATCCATATATGGATTATTTTATTTTTTAGAAAGTATGTTAAAATGCCTGTAAATGTATTAAACATAATAATAACTACTGTCTGTTTCACCAAAGCTGCCCACATGTTACGGCTACATAAATAAAAGAACTATAAAACAATAGTTTTTTCGATAATATTAAATTAAAGGAAAATTTAAGAATGAGCCTTTTTTTATTTACGGAAACTCGGTCAAATATTGATTTTATTGCGAAAAAACAATTTCCCCATGTTAAATCGCCTTCCCCATGTTAAATCCCCACTACACTCCCGCCTGCGATTCTCTTACCAAGAATTGCAATCCAGTTGTCCTTGAATTGCAATTCGTCCCTCTGAAATTGCAGGCTCATTGCGGTCCAATCGCTGTCCCGTTTTTGCGGTCATTCTTTCGCGGTCCAGTTTGTGCGGTCATTCTTTCGCGATACCGTTTGTGCGGTCATTCTTTCGCTATTTGCGGTAAAAACTTCTAAAAGCGTTGCGCGTATATATACACCTAATTCTATTACTTATGTATATTGTATTGGATTTTAAATGGCTAAATACAGATAAGAAAATATATCTTTTCGTCAGAAAAAATCAACTATTTCGATTTTATTGCCGCATTGGTCAAGCAGAGCTGTCCGCTGGTTTGACTGCAGAGCGCAGCGTAAAGCGGTCATTCTTTCGCAGTTTAAAGAAAAAAAGGAGCGTAAACTACAATTAAAAGCGGAGCGCAGCGCTAACTGCGCTATAAGTATTGCAATTCCGCAACCAACTCTTTGGACCGCAGTCACGGTCACATGATTGCAGTCCGATTGCGGTCCAATAAAAACTTAGCGTTACGCTGTATATACACATAATTCTACTATTTATGTATATTTTATTGGATTTTAAACAGCTAAATACAGATAGGAAAACATATCTTTTCGTCAGAAAAAAATCAACTAATCGATTTTATTGCCGCATTGGTCAAGCAGAGCTGGTTTGACTGCAGAGCGCAGCGTAAAGCGGTCATTCTTTCGCAGTTTAAAGAAAAAAAGGAGCGTAATCTGCAATTAAAAGCGGAGCGCAGCGCTAACAGCGCTATAAGTATTGCCATTCCGCAACCAACTCTTTGGACCGCAGTCACATGATTGCAGTCCGATTGCGGTCCAATTGCAAATAATGGGAACGCGAATTGCAATCCTGCGCTCCAGGAATTGAAATTCGCCTAGTAAGAGAACTGCAGGCCACTCTGTATCTATTGGGATTTAACATGGGGACATTTTTAGAATTTCATAAATAGTGAACCGATTTTCAAAATGTAACTTTTGTTTTCTTAGTTAGATCATTTCCAAGCTATGTAGCCAGCTTTCGGAGTCAATTTCCAAAAGTTGTCGTATTCTGCCTCCTCCCACAACACCTCCGCCTCTTTTTCCCCCATATTAAATTCCCATAGACAAATCAAGTTTTCGTAATAAAATCAATATTTGACCAACTTTGACTCATTCTTAAATTTTGATAAAATTTAATATTATCGAAAGAAAATACTGTATTTACATTGTTTATATGGCGGTAAAATTTGGGCCGCTTTCGTGAAACAGACAATAGACATTATGTTTGTAAAACATGGATATGCACCCGTGGCATACTGGACTCTAACTCGAAAAACGCTTACAAACTTTTAAACTTTTCGACGTAAATGTATACGGACGTACAGAACCTCAAGAGCAACGCATTATGCCCCCTGGTTATCGCATAAAAACCGAGTAAACGGTCACATGATTGCGTAGTGGACATGATGGTCATGTGATAGAATCGGGCGCAGGATCCTTTACTTAGATAACTTGGGACTGACACAGCCGCCCGCATACATCTTGCCAATATGCCATCGTTTCTGAACATCTATCGGCAATCATATACAATCAAGCAGTTTGATTGGCTGCGCCTGAGCTGTAGCACAGCTGAGGCTGAGCCAAATTAAGTTACTTGGCTGAAAGCATAATAGTCAACTATTTTGAAATAAAAATAAATTCAAATGCAGTCTGATCAGAATCTGCACTGGTTTGCCATTCCATCAATGAACCACCCGCCAATCTTCTAACAATCAATATCTGGTTACAGGAGTGTGCTATTTGATCAGGAGCTACATTTGTCACGAATCCCATTAGCCCCATTTCTCCAGTCACAGCCACAGATTATGCACTCAGTTATTATTCACATATTGGATGTTTAAGGAATTAAATGCGAGGGAGCGCTACCGACCGCATCATTTAGTTCCTTAAAATTCCAATATGTGAACAATAACATATTTATAGTTCAGCCAATTTTTACTTTACATCTCCCATCCGTGTATTGATTTTCCATTTCCTGTCTCATAATTAATGATTAAATATTGTGATAATATCTCACTTGCAATATGTGATATAAGTGTAGCTCGGTACTATCCAGCGATTGACATAGAAAGTATGGTGGATATTTTCAGGTGGCTACACAGCCAACGAGCGCTACTACAAGGCCACGCCATGTCATGTAAACAATCCCAGTTGCCTAGGGTTACTAGATGGGGATAACGTTTATCAGCACCGAAAGTGGAGCCCCTACTACGCCATATGCTACAAGGTGAGAAACCACTAAAAGTATAATTAACACTGACTGAAGCACCTACTACGCCAGGTGGTACAAGGTGAGAAACTACTAAAAATATAATTAACACTAACTGGAGCCCCTACAACGTCAGGTAAATCATTTTGTTTTGTGTCATTTTATCGCAATTCGTTGCCGGTCAATAGCGTGCCATTATTGACAATGTTTAACCAATCAATGAATTTATGGTAAATATATTATGTTTTAAAAATTAACTGAATGATGCTTCATGAACCGCAAACCCAGAGATTTAACGTTTCATACATGTACCATACAGACCGATAAGTGGCATCCATTAAGTTTTACACCCTTTGAGCCATGATAACTGATACAATCGTGTAAATATAAGCTTCGACAATGCCCAGCCGTGGATAAACGTTTGCCGTGGCACGAGGGAACTGTTTGAACCACAAGGCCGTAGGCCGCGGGTTCAAACAGTTCTCGAGTACCACGGCAAACGTTTACCCACGGCTGGACATGGTCGAACGTTATTGTTACATTTCAGTCGGAAATATCGTGCAATTTGGGCATTTATGCAGTACTTTCGGTACTTTGATAATCTGCTCCATTCAAACAGCTGGTTTAGCCATACAAAGTCCTGGGCCGCAGTACACGTCGCGTGTTGAAGCCGCATCAATTTCAAAAGTTAAATGCGACCGTTGTGAGCTGGTCTGGTGACGTAATGGCTCGTTCTATTAATGTCATGAGACACATGCATTACTTAGGGGTTGGCTTGGCCCCGGAATGAGCATTGTCTACAGCCATGGTCAAACAGCACGCACTGTTCGTTTGAACACGGCTTTGAGCGGTGTCGAACAACGGAAGTCATGTAACAATAGATACGTATTACGTTATTATTCATGTTATCTAAATTAAAATAATACAGCAGTCCAAATTTAGCTGATTCTGCAACGAAACAATAGCCGCAGCCTAAAAACACGCACTACTTTTACACTCTTATTTACCACATTTATATAAATGTACGTACATTTTGGTGATGTCTTGCCCTGTGTAAATGGATAAGTAATTTTATATAGACTAGATTTGTGCAGTAGTACAAATAATCAGACTCTGTATTGAAGCAACATATGTGGCATAAACACACGGATTACTTTTGCGAACTACTTATATGACATTTATATCGCATATGAATATCTGTACATTGTTGGTGTTTTCTTACCTACAAGGAGCGACTTGTTGAAACTGGAGAATGCCCGAATGACGATGGTACCCCATTCTTTCACCCGGACCTACGAGAATGCGTGCCGCGGGATATGATACCACAGAAGAATGGGGGAACCATGCCAGACTGCAGGTCAGCGTGAATATAATCTCGGCCACCGCCATTGCTTTTCATATATGAGACACGCCATGTGATGTTGTACCTTCGGCCATCTGCGTAATTTCATGAAATACTTTTACAAAATGTACAATAATTTCCATAGATGACATCAAAAGTTAACAAAATGTTGTCAACTTTTGACTCTATTTATAAAACATTTTGTAAATTGTGTAAACGTATTTAATGAAATTGCGCAGATGTACGAAGGTATAAAATCACATGGCGTGTCTCATATGTGGCTGTGACTGGATACAAGTGGCGTGTGGGTTTTTTTACTAGTGTGATAAAATAGCACACTTCTGTAGCCTGATAACGATCTATATTGCCAAGTTAAACGTGACAGACTGAATTGATGGCATAGCGAGCAGTGCAGATGCAGATAAGGCTCGTATTGATGATGCATTTGTTTTAGCTTCATACTCATTGACCTTCAAAAGTGGAAGTACAAACTTCGCATAGTGACTTAAATATATTTCGTATTATGCGCCAACGTTACACCTAACGAACATAACGAAGACGTTCCCCAAAGGACGTCTCTGATGGCGCGACAAAGCAACGATGTGTTGACGTTGACATTATTACGTTTCAAACGGCATTAGCAGCGTCGGTGACTCACTAAATCACTATAATTGTTAAAATGCGCTCCCATTCGGTAATATGAAGTCCATACAATGAATAAGGGGCCGTTTCACTAAAGTTCGTACGAACAAAATGTTCGTAAGTGCAAACTAATGATAGTCTGTAAATTACACATCAACAATGTAACTATTCTTGTAAACACATATCGGATTTACATTTATTGAGCATAGGCTGCATATGCAGTCTATGCTCAATACATGTAAATCCGTCAACTGAAAGTTCCACACGATTCTAAATTTTCACTTACGAACATTTTAGTATTACGAAACTAAGTTTAGTGAAACGGTCCCCAGGAACCTATACGTTGGCATGCTTATAATATCTGTATTGCTAGAATTAAAACTATTTTTCTCGGTGGAGATTTTCAACTCGATGCGAAAATAGTCAATGGCGTATTCTCACTGATATGCAGGGGTGGATTCAGCATTTGGGGAACGGGGGGGGGGGAGTTGTCTAGTTGCTAGCTATGGACGGTACGGTAGTAAATTGCAATAGTTACCGTTCGCAACTAAGGAGTTGTCCTATTTTCTAGCTGTTCGAAATACACTTTCCTGTGTTTTACGACAATTAAATTCATACACCAAAACTGTGATCTATGCCACTCCGTGGCTGAACGGGGGGGGGGAGTGCAACCCCGGAACACCACCCCCCCCCCACCCCGCCTCTAGATCCGCCCCTGACATGTATTGGATATCTGCTTTCTGCTATTTTTCAGTGTGATTGTGATAAACATAATCTCAAACTCGTTCCATTTGATATGGGATTTATAAAACTCTTCAGCCATTGTATGCACCTCGCCAACGGCTCTATGCATAGATTTTGTTTTAGAAATCTTATATCAAATGGAAACTCGTTTGAGATCCACCATATACGTCGAAAATTCACCGAACACCTTGAGACAACCCCAAAACAAAAATCACTGCGGACATATTCGCGCCTTAGTGCCACGGGAATACGTCCGCGGACACATTCGCTCGTGCGGACATATTCGCGCGAACTCTGAACTAGTGATCGAAAATATATTTCTGGTGTATTCCTACCTTCAGTGGATTGTCAGACGGTTTGCACGCCGACTACCTGGGACGCTGTGACCAGTACACCGTCTGTAAGGACGGAAAGGCTGAAAACACAATCAAATGTGACGGCGGCTTCGTTTTCGATTCGCATACGGAACTCTGTGTCCCATTTGAAGTCTCGTGTACGCCGCCGCCATGTGGAAATCCGGAGACGTGGTGAGTATGGTGGCTTATTCCTGTCATCCACATACAGCGAACATTTCTTAAAGCTTATCGTTTCTTTCGACGCATCATTTTACATCGTTTTCGTTGTTTTTAATTTTAAAAAACATGTTTATTCTGTATAGTGAGCACCGGTAATTCTTAAAAGTGATGGAAAATGGAATAAAGAACAGTTTGTACCAAATCGATGGGACCCCAGCTTTAAGTTACAAGTACATTAAAGGTACATGCCCACCAAGTAGGCACAACATGTTCTTTACATCAGAGACATCATCTGAGATATTTTCAGAGTAAAATAAACATTAATTCACCATTACCCCACGTATTGACTGGCATTACTATGCCTATGCTATCCGATGTAACTGTCCATACTGATATCAGGGGCGATAACCGTAGTTCCTTAAAGAGTTAACGGGCATTACTATTTATTATCTGTATTTATTGTTTGATGTGCAATGATCATACTTTATAACCTGTCTTATTTTTCAAGTGACGCATTTAATTAGTTTAAATAATTAAAAACTAACATGCCTCATTCGTATATGAAAATAGCCTGTCAGCACCGCGCGTCACTATCAGTAAAATAAATATTACTAAACGATTATATCTGTATAGCAGGTACCCGTAAGTTTTAGAACTGGTGGAAAGTGACACAATTATAAACTTATTAAATTCCTATAAAGAACAGTTTGTGCCTGCTGAGTGGGTATGTACCTTTAAGTGTTGTCACCATCCTAACATAATGCCATTAATGGTAACACGTCATCGGGTCAAACAACTGTCTCGCATATATCAGGAGCTGTACTGGCCACATTTGATCATGTGCGATATTTCGTGAAAAACATTTACCAAATTTACGATAGTTTACGTAAATGACGTCGAAAGTTGACGAAATTTTCATAGCAAATGCGGAATTGTATTCCGCATTTGCTGTGATAATTTCGTCATTTTTCGACGTCATTTGCAGAAAATATCACAGTTTCTGTAAATTTATTTCATGAAAGATCGCACATGTTCTTAGGTACAAAATCACATGGCGTGTCTCATATGCCATATATTCCATTATTCCACGCACAGTCAGGCAACATGATTTAGGGTGGCCACAGATGCCGTAAGCCCCATTTCTCCAAACACGCGTGACGATGTGAGACAGCCGTTTGAGCTGCTATGTTTATTTCAAATACAAGCAAACAATCACACGTGACGATGTGAGACAGCCGTTTGAGTTGCCATGTTTATTTCAAATACAAGAAGGACATCGTTATTGCTAATCTAATTTTATCCCGTAAACACAGTGTGTTTGTGCCGTGAAACACGGTGCCGTGAAACATGTTTGATATCCTGTCAATATGACCTAATCACTGCGTATGAATATGTGCCGTTGTCATAATAGTCGATTACCCGATATTGAGGATGATATTTTTTTTGCATTTTAAAGCTATTTGTAGTGTTGACGGGATAAATATAATAGTAGGTTAGTGCCGTGAATCGGAAAAAAATATTTGGCGCGGCACGGAAACGGGATGTGCTCGGCAGAGCCTCGCCCATCCCGTTTCCTAAGCCTTGTCAGATATGTTTACCCATGCACGGCACTAACCTACTATTCTCTATATCCCTCGCTGGCAGCCTAGATAATACAATACGCTATCAGAGCTCCAGATAAGGTGTGGATTGTCGTATTTTACGCACTTATTTTAGCAGAATACGCATTGATTATCAAAAGTGGGAGTACAAAATACTCACAGCAATGTGAAAATAGGCATCGATTTTCAAATTAAACAGTGAAAATACTGTAATAAAATTGAAAATGTACTTACATGTTGTTGGGTTGCAAAAAGCAAACAGTTGCAGCTGAAATAAGTGATTGTTTTAATTTGTTTTATGTTTTATCATTTGTTCCCTATTTAATATTTAAAGGAAGAAAACCAATAATATATTTGTAAAAGTAAAATGCACGTTGCATTTGAAATATGGAGGTATAATACGAACGAATACGTTATTGGACGAACGAAAAAAACGTTAACGCATTTGCTTTACAAACAAGGTGAACATAAGTCCTCAGTGACCTTGACCTTGAGCGGTCGGAGGTGGGTCGTATACAAATCAACATTACGCAAACATTGTATTAGCGAGCCTACCTCACCAAACCCACGGTTACCTATGTAAACAGCGGGTTTGGTGAGGTTGCCGCGCAATAGGTAATGCGGTCAAATAGGTCACGATGCAGTGACTATTTTCAATCAATAACTTATGTTGTAAGCGATTGTAATGTGTATTTTCAATATTTATATTATTAAAATGTATCATATCGGTACCCCTTTAAGTAATATTTGTATATTTTAAATGTAATGATGTTGTCATGAAGCGCATGAATATAAGTATTAATTAATCCAGTTTATATTGAGGCAAATCACACAGCCTAAAAACATAGTGCTGGAGTATAAACCATAGTATCGTATATTATTCATAAGTATATCACTATTAAACATTAATTACAATATGTATGCATATTATTAAAACAGTAGATGCTACCGCTGTTTCGCTGTATGTGATATTTATAACAAAATATTTTTTTTATTCGTCAGCGTACGGATTTCTGTCATACAAAGCGCCATTTTCAGTTCATATTTTGACCTGTGCATATGAACCGGACTAAGTTTAAACAACGCTCGATTCCGTCCAATTCAGATTTCTCTGCAGAATGTTCAGACTAACTACATATTAAGTAATGTTGCTAAATAAGTGTTAACGGCTGGAACATGGTTATCACTAAAAGGAAGAAACCACAGTCGTATTATTGAAAAATAAGATTTACCTGAGACCTCATGGAGGCCGCCATTAATCCAGTGTAAACAATAGACCTTGTGATCCCATTTCCTGAGTAGCCCCCGCTTAGTGAAACGATGTGCTAATCATGATATTATGTTCCCCAATAATTGGAAACGGTTTGAATTTCTCGGTAAAAACTACGAAAGTCATAAAAAAATAACGATGTATATTTAACATTGGATACGCTTAAACGGTATTACTCTCTCATCGGATCGTCAGTTGTCGTCGATAGCGATTTAACGTACTGATCTGGTCTTAATTTATTGTCAACTTTCAACGCCATTTACAGAATATATGGTTAATTTTGGAAATAAATAACGGCAAATTACGATGACGTCTGCTCTGAAATATCTGTCAACATGCGGACGTAATTTAGGAAATCGATTATATTTTAAGGCTACATCTGTGACTAATTACGTAATTTATGCATGGTCTTTGGCTACACCCGACACATTACACAGATCTAGTTGTAAATACACGTCGCTTTGTGTGGGGAAAAAATCGATAATGCGTAGTTGTGTGTGACGAGGTGTTGATCTGATGACACCACACAGCTGTGACCCTTAGGCAATGTTTTGAAATTGACGTGTCGTTTTGATGTGTGCCGCAACACCTCACTGTCGGAGACAACATGACAATTAACGATATACTCTCGATTATACACAGATCTATTAGACGGCTGGTTATTTAAAATAAAGAGTAGTTCAGTACACCTTCGCCGATATTGTTTTTAGAAAATCAGTAATATTTTCCGTAAATGGTGTTGAAAAGTTAACAAAAATTATATCACCGTATTTAGTTGTGCCGATATTGTTTTAAAAAATCAGTAATTTTTTTCCGTAAATGGTGTAAAAATTGACAAAATATATAGCCGCATTTCTCCGATATTCGTTTAGAAAATCACCAATATTTTCTGTAAATGGTGTTGACACAAAATGCAGCGTTCACGCGGAATTCAAATAAAATACAAAATAATAATTTAATAAATAGACGCCGATGGCTACTGTGTTTGCGGCCAGTGAATTCTGGTCGTGGTAGCCACAGGCGCAGTTCGAACAGTGTTGTGAGCAGATGGAGGACAATAATTATTTCAAATTCATAAAAAAATAAAAAATGTTTGCTGTCCGAAAAACAGTAACAAACTGTCTGTGTATATATTACTTAAACTTAAAACATCAGTAACAAACTGTCTGTGTATATACTACTTAAAGACAGACACTTTAATTGTTGGTAAGTTTCTATCAATTTATAGGTATTTTTATTAAAATCATAAAATTGTGAAAATATATAAAAAATATTAATCACAAAAATAATATATATGGAGAAATTTTGTTTATACCACGTCGAGGTTTGAAACCCCGACCCTTTCGGAATCGGTAATTAAATCATTGAAGTCGGCGACCTTAACCTCACGACTATTGCGCCATTTAGACAATCACAGTTATACAGAAGTGCTATCAGTATTACGCCACCATTTGAAACGTAATAATTATCAAATTATTTGCAACTCCATCTACAACAATACAGTTACAGAGATACGCTATTGAAATAACATGTATTAGTACCCATAACATAACAAAGTAATGTATCATTATATATCACAGGAGATAGCTTAAAACTATATATCCTAATCATAAACAGAACAATCCGCTTGGCTCGTATGAAAATAGTTCGCGTGATATTGATTATCTCCCTTGCCGAAAGTAGTTCAGTGATTTATTAATTCCAAATAAGACGTGTTTGCGTAATGAAAGCACCATTCCTAGACACACATTGTGGCCAAATATCAGATTCGGTGAAGCCGCTTCACCGAATTTGATAATATTTGGCCACAATGTTCATACGTTTCTGATAAATGACAAGTGTTACTAACGTACGCAAGTACGTACATGGACTTACGCTATATCACCTCTTGACTATCGGCGAAGGGATAATAATGTCACATTCTAAGGTAATGCGACATTAAAAACATATACGTGTGTCTTTAAAGTTCATTTTAATATATGTTTCAGCTCCTCGATGTCAAATACAGATCCTTAGGAGCTGCAAGAAGCGAAGAGGATGCGCCTCTCTAAACCGGACAAAAAATACACTGATTGAGTTATTCAACAAACCTTTAAACTACTGTCGCAAATATTTTTGATAAGTTTTGCTACATAAGCATAGCAAATTAAGTTGAAGCTGTGTTAATCTTTGCTGGCCGTAACGGATCAGGGACCATTTACCACCGATGAAACACCAGATGAATCAAATATCTTTATTACATAGGCACCGCTTAAGCATAACACAATAAGTTGAAGTTGTACGAATCTTTTTGTAGACCAGCTATAACCAATTAAACAGCCAATAATCAAATCTCTTTATTGCATAAAAACTACATAAGTATAAATAAATAAGTTAAAGCTGTAATTATTTTGTTGTTGACCGTAATGATTCATAGACCATTCTAATGCACTCTATAAATATCACGCAATCTGATTGGCTGATCGTCATACATTACAGGTATATCATTGTTGATGAACGGTCGCAAATTATTTCAATATGTATCCCAACGCCAGTAGTAAAGGAGTGCATTACAAATATATTAACTGCATTGTAATTTTGAAATTTGCGGCGTATATCAGAAAATTATAGGTCGGAAAACATGTGTAATGAATCCGCTAGCGCGTCGCCATTAAACAGATTTTCCGACCTATCATTTTCTGATATACGCCGCAAATTTGAAAATTACAATACAGTTAACCCTATGCTTTGAGGGAGAAATTTTATGATAAATTTATTAATTTTTATTATACTGAATTTATTACATTATCACAGCCATTTTGGCTGTGATAATGTAATAAATTCAAATAATTCTGCATACTTTTAATCATGAAATATATGCATTTTTTAGTTCTATATGAAATAATGCATTTCAGGAAAAATAAATGATTACTCCCTCAAACTATACTTTGCTAGAAAAGTATACTTTGCAATGTTGGTGAAATAGGCTACTGGAGACAACTGTATAGGGCTCGTCAATAGCAGATACACTCATTGACTTGCTCTATGTAGTGCATAGGTACTCTCACCGTATACCGGCTTAAAGGTGCATGTCCACTCAGTAGGTTATAATCTAGGGAGACAGATAGTTTTGTATATTCTTTAGATATGACATTTTCTGGCAAAATAAACATTCATTTACTAATACCCCACGTATGGATTGGCATTATTATATGAGACGTAAATGTTCACGCTGATATCAGGGGCGATAACCGTGTTTCCTTAGAATGTTAACGGACATTACTATTTATTCTCTGTATTTATTTTTCTATGTGCAATGATCATACTATATAATCTGTCGGAAATAGTATTGTTTTCATTTTAACAAGTATAAATAATTAAAAAATATCTTGCCTCATTTGCATATGAAAATAGCCTTTATGCCTTGATACCACCGCGCGTCACTATCAGCAAAATACATATTAGTAAATGAGTATATATGTATAGCGGGCATTCGTAATGTTTAGAACTGGTGGAATAGTGACACAATTATACATTTATTTAATTCCTATAAAGGACATGTTGTGCCTACTGAGTGGGCATGCACTTTTAAAGTTGATATACGATTGTGCCGATGCTTGCTACGTTGAAACATGTCTGGTTGAGGTCCGAGATAATTAGTTAGCCAAGCAAAGCACAAACCTCACTCAAAGAGCATCGTCCATCCCGTTTCCTACATGTATGCCTTGCCAGATATTTTCCCTTTCACGGCACTAACCTACTATTCTATATGCCTCCCGTACCTGCAGACAAGTTTTCTACACATATGTGTAAATGTTCTTGTTGAAAAGTGACTATGCCAAGGTGTATGATCACGTGGTTACAACAACAACAAACAATGAAACTTCCAGAATCCCACCGATTCAAAATACGTATTATTTTATTTTGTCCTTATTATGCAACGGATCTTGATAAAATATGGCGCATCAAACGCGTCTTGTTAAGTTGCATTTGGTGGTCTCTGTACTTTGGCTCAAACTGTCGTTTTTACAAAGAATCGATCTACCGACATGGAAATCGATTCTTCACAAAAACGACATAAGTCTGTGCAGAACTCCCGGGACAACCAAATGCAGCTCGCGAAGACGCGTTTGCTGCGCCATATTTCCTCAAAATATTTGTATATTACGGAAAATATCAAATAATACTTACTTTGGAGTGGAAGAGCTTTCAACACTTTCAGCCATTGTTGTTGTTGTTGTAACACGTGATCATGCACCTTGTATACCTCCTCCCATCTAATTCTACTACATACACTTGTGACTTTAAAGGTACAAGCCCACTCAGTAGGCACACAATGTTCTTTTTAGGAATTAAATAAATGTATAAAGTATGATCATTGCACATCAAACATTAAATACATAGCATAAATAGTAAGGTTCGTTAACAGTTTAGGGAAACACGGTTATCGCCCCTAATGTCAGTGTGGAAATTTACGTCTGATATAAAATGTATAACAATGCCAATTAATACGTGGGGTGATGGTGAATGAATGTTTATTTTTGATGTTTCTGATATTTGAATATTGTGTGCCTAAAGAATGGGCATGTACCTTTAAACCTGTAACATTTTCTTGTTGAAAATTCGGCTATAATATTACTGGGATAAGTGAGATTTTTGGCGTAGCACCCGACACCAAATCAAAGATTGTGAACTCCAGATAAGCTGCGTATTTGTTTAAATACCAAATTAAAATTGCCAAAAAAAGCAAAATTGAAATCAGAAGTAGCGAGTATCAAAAAGCAATAACAATTTTGAAATACCTTTATCATGCTGCAGAAAACAATAAACAGACCACAAATATAGCATATTTTTCTTCTTTTCCATGAAAACACATCTAGGTATTTCATTAGAATTGTCTCCAAGACATGTTTTTATTTCGAAGCAAAATATTCAATAATTGCTGTCTGTTCATGTGTAAACAGTACTGTGATTTTATTTGACCCAATTACTATTTTGAAATACCCAATTGCTTCAGAAATGATGGAGTGAAAATACTCAATTACTAATTCCTTATCTGGAGCCTGGAGGCCTGGAATCGCTGAAGTTCTACCTGTGTGCACACGTTCTACATCGGCTCAATTAATTATACTGCATACATTTGTGACAATTTTCGAGTCGATTGTGGTGCGATTCCTGGCACCAGATCAAGAGAGTGTGGACAGCTGTAATTTCCTTTCACACATGTGTTGATTGGTTCCACCCGGTTAAACGGACGTTAAACACTATTCAATCAATCAATAATTCGACCACGACCAATCGGCTAAATAATCATCAAATGAATCAATCGATCATTCATCAACCAATCAATAAATAAATGAATAATGCGCTTTATCCCGTCAACACAGTGTGTATGTGCCGTGAAACATTTTTTGATATCCTGTCAATACGACCTAATCACTGCGTATGAATATCTACGGTTGTCATACTAGTCGATTCTCCGATTTTGATGATGCAGCTGGGGTTATTATTTTGCATTTTAAAGATATTTGTAATGTTGACGGAATAAATAGAATAGTAGGTTAGTGCCGTGAATGGGAAAAATATCTGGCGAGGCACGGAAACGGGATGGGCTCAAGCCGAGCCCATCCCGTTTCCTAAGCCTTGCTACATAATTTTCCCATTCGCGGAACTAACCTACTATTCTCTATTTCCTACCAGTAGCTGTGGTGTGGCTGGTAACCCACGGGCTATTTGACATACTTTCCGTGAAATCTACATGTAATTACCAACTCTCTCAGTTATATATGTGTATGCATGCGTGTATTAGAGGATCCAGAGATGACCTGGTCATACACGCCATAACCCCTCCCCACTCCCCCCCCCCCCCCCCCCCCCCCCCCCCCCCCCCCCCCCCCCCCCCCCCCCCCCCCCACGCCCCACCCATTTCTCCAGGCATAGATCAGGAGCATGACTGGCCAAAACAGTCTAACTGTCATAATCCCCATTTCTCCAGACACAGTCATAGACAGGAGCTACATGTATTATTGTAGATTTGGTCCATCGTATGAATATATGTGGGGAATTGTGGACGTTTCTACATGGAAATTAATATACAAAATAGAATTCTTCAGAACTTACAAAGGTACATTTTACTCTGTTGTTGTTGTTGTTGTTGTCGTCGTTAACACTCACAGCCGTTACCTTTTTGCTCCACAAGATTTAGATTCCAACCGCAACCTTTTCACTCGACAAGATGTAGAGTGAAAAGGTATCACAATGCATCTCTGACTTGCGTCGTCGGAGTGAATACAATGAGAGCTTCCCGTGACTCATATCAATATAGATATAATATCCCCCATCAAAATGAAATTGCAGAACAATTTAGCATGAGTCACGGAAAGTCTCATCCGGTCCCCAGGCAAACAAACAATAAGACATACATCATGTACATACACATTCACAAGTAACTCCGTAATGGCAATCATACGTATGATTATAGTGGTCAAGTACAACATGGGAAATTTACATAAAAAACAATATCCATGACAGTTACGTATACAAACTAACATACTATTTATCTGTGATCAGCAGATAAAAACAAACATCTCATACAAATCAAATACCGGTTACCAAAAATGAAATACTGGAAATCATAATTGGAAAATAGTAAAAACATAAAGAAACAGCAAATACCTTGACTAAAATGCAAATTTCAAAATGTCCTTTAGAACAGTACTATGAAGATCCATACATAATCACGTGTGAAGAAGTGCCTGTTTGTGTTCCTTGGGTGTACCTCAACAAATATTAGTATTTGTGATTGTACAAAAACTATTATATGGCAGCAAAACTATAAAAAAAATTAAATTAATGCATTCATTACTTTACATGAAAATTATGACTAGCTAACGATCATGTAGCCTAATTCCAATAATGTACAACCCATACAATGCACTACAGTCTAAGGGCAATAACTCACACGGACATGTCTGAATGGTAATCACAGAGTTGCAGTTTGCTGTATGTATATACAAATGGAATGAATAGCTCCTGTGTTTCACCTGGTATAGGTACTTTTAGCATGATCTAGTTCCAAACAATAATCTAGAGATGAATAGCAAACGAACATGCCAATACAGAGTAAGACAATACAACCAAACAGACACCAAACAATTAAGATAGGCTGTAGCAACAATACCAATTATACTGTTTGGCTACTGTGTATTGTCATAGACCAAATGCACAATATCCGTGTTACCAAGATACAGTCACTGATTGACCAATCCTTCTACTACAATAAGCATCGATCATTATTAAACTAGAAATGTGGCCTGTCAGAACACGAATGCCCCCGCTGGCAGCCAAAGAAAACGAGGCATATTTAAATTATAATCCATTTATCCGAGCGTTAAGGTTTCGAACGCACCAAGTCTGTGACCTTGACCCTGTGCTTAGCGGGGGCTGGACGAATGTGGATTTGTCACAGGGCGGTAGATGACCATTGGAGCAATGCGTGTGTGAAATGCGAAGCACATTCGAACAAGGAAACAGAAATTATAAGCCATTTACCCGAGCGTCAAGGTTTCGTACGCTCCAAGTATGTGACCTTGACCCTGGGCTTAGCGGGGGCGGGCGGGACGAATGTGGATTTGTCACAGGGCGGTAGAGGACCATTGGAGAAATGCGTGTGTGAAATGTGAAGCAGATCCGAGCAAAGAAACAGAAATGTTAAGCCATTTACCTGAGCGTTAAGGTTTCGAACGCACAAAGTATGTGACCTTGACCCTGGGCTTAGCGGGTGCCGGACGAATGTGGATTTGTCACAGAGCGGTAGAGGACCATTGGGGCAATGCGTGTGTGAAATGCGAAGCACATTCGAACAAGGAAGCAGAAAGTATAAGCCATTTACCTGAGCGTTAAGGTTTCGAACGCTCCAAGTCTGTGACCTTGACCATGGGCTTAGCGGGTGCGGGACGAATGTGGATTTGTCACATCGCGGTAGAGGACCATTGGAGCAATGCGTGTGTGAAATGTGAAGCAGATCCGAGCAAAGAAACAGAAATGTTAAGCAATTTACCCGAGGGTTAAGGTTTCGAACGCACCAAGTCTGTAACATTGACCCTGTGCTTAACGGGGACGGGACGAATGTGGATTTATCACAGGGCGGTTGATGACCATTGGAGCAATGCGTGTGTGAAATGCGAAGAACATTCGAACAACAAAGAAACAGAAATTATAAGCCATTTACCCGAACGTTAAGGTTTCGAACGCTCCAAGTTTGTGACATTGACCCTGGGCTTAGCGGGGATGGCACGAATGTGGATTTGTCACAGGGCGGTAGAGGAGCATTGGAGCAATGCGTGTGTGAAATGTGAAGCAGATCCAATCAAACATAAATTATAAGCCATTTACCCGAGCGTTAAGGTTTCGGGACGGACGTACGGACGCCGGTAACACTATATGCCCCCCCCCCCCTCACCATTCTGTGGCGCGGGCATAAAAACAACCACTTGTAGATCCAAGGTATTATCTGAGACAATAATGCTTAAAAAGTAACGCAACTGTGTTCTGGATAAGTTCCCCACTATACAAGCATGTTTTTCATTCGGCATTTCAGACATTCTATCCAGTCTGGTGTAAATAATCTGAACTGACGTGTTACTACTTGTAACAAACAAGTGCATATGACAGAAAAGAAAGCCATATTTGACTACATCTAGATGTAGAAAAAGCAATATATGAAAATAGTGCATAAAACATGTTGTCAATTACGAGAGCAGAAAAAATAATATTTTCAACAAGAAATCTCACAAAATGTGATATATTTCCCAGACAATATCTGTATTAGGCAAATTGGATTCCAAACCAAGGGACCTAGACACTGATATTTAACAATTTCAAAACCAGAGGCATCTACATGCAAATATAAATGCTTGCAAATATTCTTCAAATGTTGTTCCATCTGTATTTGCACAGCTTGCCAACATTTAGGTAAAATCTTAGCAAGCAATGTGCCGTACCACAGTATCAACCACTGATATATAGGCCATGTTGATTCTCAGGCACTGACATGTGTCAGTGGCAACAATAGCATGTCACTGATAGAACAACAAACGGTACAGCCACCCACCAGACTGTACAGACTGATCTGTGGCTATGCCGATTGCTAATAAACAGTGTAGTCACCAACCAGACTGCGCGGATACGCAGGCTGATCTGGGGCTACACTGGTTGTCAATGCTGTAATGCTCATATTCTCATTCATAGGTCCAGCTGTCTTCTCTACTGACTAGACTAATGGAGGCGGTTTACACCGGATAGACTCTTTGGCTTTGAGATTCAGGTTAGAAGCAGAGACCCAAACCGCATTTTGTGCTGGTTCGCCTGCATAATAAACTAGATACATAAATCCATCATCTGTATGTCTTTGTGCAAAAACGCGCTTGATTTTATAAAACTTAATTAAATCTTCGCTTGATTCCTGTTGATCAGTTTAATCACAGTTTTGAGATGGTTTTCTGATCTCGCGTTTTGGTCTTGCACAAGGAGTCTCTATTGATATTATAAGTTATTGTGATTCTACACAGGCTATATGGTGTAATATTGCCCGTCTGGAGGTATGTTCACCCGAGGCGATAGCCGAGGGTGAACATACCTTCAGACGGGCAATATTACACCATATAGCATGTGTAGAATCACAATAACGTATTTGTCATACCGCAGATCCTGTATTTAGCCGTATAAACATATCTCTTCTTTTGATCTTTGCGTTTTTTCAGGAAGAAAAATAATCCGAGATTCGATTTTCTACCGTCAGTCTTAATATAAAGGCGTAAATGAACATTTTGTTTGTTTATTAAACGAAAACAAACTAAATATGGAGTAAGAAATCCATCGAAAACGACTTTATGACAGTTTTTTTATATCGCGTAATTTAATTTATATTCCACTGCTCTATCGATCTGCTGTCCCTTTGGCGCCTCTAGAATAATGCTACTGGTTCCCAAGCATTCGCTGTCATTGCTACGCCGTGTTTCGTGCGTGGAACCCATAGTTTGTGACCTAAATATAGCCGTGTCACGAACCCAAGTGTGTTGAGATTTGAAAAGCAATTTTCGTTATTTTGGCTAATTTTTCGCTCATATTTTGATGAGCGAAGAATATTTATGGAACAATAAACAATAAAGACTGGTTTTGAGTGTACAATTTGTTATTTTTATTGATCAATTCGGGGTTTTATTGTGCTTAGTGAGGAACACAATTCGCAATCGCTAGACGCTTTCAAAATGTGTCTTCATTGGACGCGAGGCGCCGGAGGGGAATCGTAAATTCTCTATGTCCGACGGCCATGGCAGGTCATATAATATATAGGACCAGGCAAGCTAGCCAATCAAAAGCCGAGAAACTTATCTGCAGTATGACAAAGGCTCATGTGGTGGGATGGGATTCGTTGTCGGATTGAATGCATCAGTCTGTGTTGAAACTGACGATTGTACAGCATCAGGAACTCTAGTATTCACTTTGAAGTAAGCAGATGGAGTAGGTTCACGAATGTAAGCTGCTTTCAAACGCGCAATATGGACTGGTTGTTTGTGTGAATATCGCGAAGCTGTGCCATGTGTGGGCTGGGCAAGTCATGTACAATAAATGGACCAGAATACAGATTTCGTAGTTTCTTCGCTGGTCCACTTGGCTCTGTTCGCAGATATACATAATCACCTGTACTAAGTTTCAATGGATTTGATTCAGAATTTGCCCGTTCAAGCATTTCTTCCTGATTTAAGAGCATTTTCCTGCACATGTGCGCGAATAACATTCAACTTATCTGCTTGCTTCCGAATACAGTCATGTGAGTCTTGGGATAAGGTTTCAAAGTCAGTGAGTCAAATTGGGGAGGACAGAGGAAACTTTGGCCTCTGAGCAAATACTATCTCGAATGGTGAGTATCCGAGAGACGAATTCACAGCACAGTTCATTGCAAATGTCACTGTTCCCAATTTCCATGTACGGCATCAACCGGGTTGCTAATGTAGCATGGGTCCTTTCAACTGCGCCTAAACAGTGATGCATGACAGCTGGTACACTGCTGATGAAACTGTAAATGCATCCTTACTTACAATTGGAATGTTGACAACACACTTTGAGAACATATCAAGAGCAGTAAAATGTATGTGTTTCCACTCGACGAGCACGGTAATGGACCATACAAATCAATTTGCCCAATTTGGAATGGCGCACTAGGTGTAGGGTAGGCAACAATAATCTGTTCATGTGTGTGAATTGGAGTTATCTTTCTACTTTGACAGGCTGGACAAGATTTCACAGTTATAAACAACCGTAGCTAGTCTTTGAAAATAGTAGTGTTCTGTTTTCTTGTCTATTGTATCATGGATACCGCCGTGTGCACCCATCGATGAATTGTGATGTAAATCCAGCACAACAGGTACTAACATTTTTGTAACAACTAATTGGTAATGTTTCAGTGAGTTTACACGTTTTGACTTCTGAATCCGACAATGGAATAATAAACCGTCCATGACAGCATAATCGGCACTCTGCAAAATAATACTTCTTGCTTCTTTCTGAGATTCTAGCAAAACTATGTCCGATAAATATGCAATTAACGGTTTTAGCAATTCACTATTCTGTAGATCCAATTCAGGCGAAATACGAGTAGCAGAATTATTGTTTTCTAAAATTTCCGGTAACTTGGAATTGGCTGCCTCTGTGGCCTGTTTGGTTGAACTATTATTTTCACATGATTCAGCACTGGTGAAACTTCATATGCAAATTGATTACATTTTGTTTGCGCACAGGTCTGCCGAGACTGACCCGGACTCGAATATTGCTGGTGACTCGGACACTTCTGGTGACTCGGACACTTCTGGTGACTCCGCTTGAACATGAAGTCCACTTCTGTCAGAAACTGTAAAAAAATCACCATCTGTATATTGATCACAGTGCATGTATGGAAACTGTCCATTGCGATAATTTTTCTTACTTTGAATTCGGTGCGGAAATGATTTACCAGAATACAAATCAATATCGCACAAATTATTATTCCCGAGTCTATAGCACTAAATTGTTCACATGAGGCAATATGTGTGGAATGTCATTTTCTGGAGACACAATTTTTATTTGTGTTGCTCTTTCTGGTATATAGGGGAAATGTATATCAACTTCCTCTGGACTAGACATCAGTATTTCACGAAACGAGTGTACTCGCGAAGACGCGTCAGGCACAACCATCTGTGCTGCTGGTTTATACACAATATCCATGTCAAATTGTTGTGGTATTGCCAGCCAACGTTCATATATGACTCCTTTCAAAGCTATGAAATGTCGACCGCGTAAGTGTGGTGCGCAATCAAGAACACTCGTGACGAGACCAAGCAGTTCGAGCTTTGTCGGTCCATATCACTATTGCCATTTTGACAACCCTTTAGAGCCAAACCGAACGACTCGCGGTGTCTGATCCTCATGAATCTGATACAACATGTAACCGATTCCCTTGCTGCTTGTGTCAACAGCTAACCGAAATTCTAAATTGTAACGCGGAAATGCTAAGGCTTGTGAATTCACCAATAAATGTTTCAGTTCCTGGAAACTTCTGTCACATTCCTGTCTCCAGTTGAAAGATAACCCCTTCTTCAACAACATGTATAGTGGAGCAGCTATTGCACTATATACATAGTTTTAAAGTCACTGTCTTTTTATTGAATTTTCGACCACATGGTATTTATCAAAATAGTGTGAAAATGTTTTGGTAGTCCTACATGACGTCCATAGTCTAGCAGTAAACCGGATGTTATGAGCCGGACGTCATGACGTCGCGCGAGCCCAGGCGATACGTCAAACCACGAAACAACGATACACCACTTGTGTATGCACAAGTGGTGTATCGTGGTTTCGTGGTTTGACGTATCGTGGTTTCGTGGTTTGACGTGGTTTGATTACATTATAAGTGGCTTGATGCTTCATTGTTAGTGACATCTGGAGTTCCATTATTGATTATTGCATCGCTGTTTTGATATGCGCTTTGTTCGCTCGCCCCTTGTCAACAATAATTGCAACAGTAATTTGTGAACAACCATTATGACACCAGATGCGCTGCTAAAACTTAAAAAGTTCTCCCTAAAATGATTTAATATATTGGTACCCGTCCTACAATGCGTTGCTCTCTAAGTTGGTTCCATGTCCCTAACGGTGTTGATGTAGATTGATGCCGCCTTTTCTGTTGCGCCATGTTTAGGTTAAAAGACACCAAATAGTTTTACTGTATAATTTAACCGAATCCCAGCCAGTCTTTCCTACTTTCACTATTCGTATGGATGTTGTGGGACCAACCTCGTCATTTCCCCCAATATTGTTTACATTATTTGGCCACGGAAACTCTGTTTACATCTCGTGACCAACAGGCTCAGTGTTTTCTTTTAAATGCTTCAAATATGCAGAAAACTGGTGTTAAAAACACGCCAACATGTTCCTCAAGTTAAACTGGGTAGTATTGGATCAATTTGTGCAAGCAAACTGTGTCTGTGACCTTAAAACACATGGACTAGTTGTTATACCGGACTACTTTTGCATACTCAATTTCTCTAACCTTAAATCTAGAGTGCTACATATCAGGTTATAATAGGGAGACATGTTTTTCTTTATTCTTTCAATCTGAAATTTTTCTGGCAATTGATTTACCATTTATACCAGACGTACTCATTGACATTATTATACTTTTTATATCAAACGCGAAATGTCAGTTTGATATCAGGTGCGATAACCGTGTTTCCTTAAAATGATAACGGAAGCAACTATTTATTCCATTTATTTATTGTTTGATGTGCAATATCATACTTTATGATATGTCGATACAAATATTTATTCAGCATTTAGTTGATATAAATAATTTAAAAATACTGCATCATTTGCATATGGAACTAGCTTGATACCACCGCGAGTCTATATGAGTACATTAAAGATTACTAAATAATTATATCTGTGTAGCTGGCACTCGTAATTTTTAAAAGTGGTGGACTAGTTGCAATTATATACTTATTTAATTTCCATAAAGAAAAGGTTGGTAAGTACTTACTAGATGGGACCACAGCTTCAACAATAATTAAATCTATATTTTAATTAGTCAATATCCAGAGCAGAATGGATGTCGGTTATTGGAAATTAGGTCCCACAACATTCACAAGTAAAATGAAAGTAGCAGAGAATAGCAAAATGTGTGGTAACTGGTTCGTATTTTAGGGAAAATCAATGGTGGTGGCTCACCTTAGTCTGATCCCGGACGGTTATTGGTTTGCATCGGTAACGGGCCAGTTTGACAGTCAACCTGAGTAACTTACCATATGTGTAACTTTCTATAAAATTGTTTTCAATTACGTACATATGTAATTTAATTATGAGGATACATGTATGTATAAAACACATTAGTAAGTCAAACACCATACATACGTATGCAATTTAGTTAATATAGGTTAGAGAATAATAAATGGTGCGAAATCGTCAAGGGGGTAATAGTAGTTCAGTATGAACAAAATCGTACGGGTGTTTTGAGGTCACTGACACAGTTTGCTTGCAAATCTTGATCCATTACTACCCAGTTTCACTTGAGGAATATGTGGGGGTGTTGGTCATGTGATGTAAACAGTGTTTCCGTGGCCAATAAAAAATGTAAACAATATTGGGGTCATGACGAGGTCATGCAGGTCATGTACAAGTAGGTCCCACAACATCCATACGAATAGTGAAAGTAGGAGAGACTGGCCTTATTGGATGGGATTCGGTTAAAGTATATAGTAAAACTATTTGGTGTCTTATAACCTATACTGAGAAAATGTGTATGTATGTTGTCTTTTTTCTTTTCCACTGTTACTTTCCACAATTGGTTCCTGAATATGTGTTTGTATCTTTGGGCCGGTGGCCTACATACATGTAATAAAGTATTCAATTAAGAAAACTTGTGGGTGAAATCTTACATCAACACCGGCATTGGAGGTGTGACTTGAACAGCCAATCAGATGTCGGACTATAATTTATTAGAGGGAGAATTACTTGAGCGGACAGCAGTGCCATCTGACGTCATAATGACTCACTACTAACCCATATTGCATCATTCTGCTTGTGGCTTGATGCCTTTTGATTGCTGCTATCCGCTATCGGACTGTGGCTTGATGCTTTCTTCCTGCGGCTTTGTCCTTACTGCTTTCGGCCTTATTCAAAGTGCTAAGTGCGTTGTTCTTACTTTCTATTGCAAATGCTTAGTGCAATAAAACAGGCACACGAATAAGGACGTATCAATAATTGTAATGTAAATAAGACGAATGAACAAAACAATCAGCAGAATGGACATGTAAGAAAGACAAATACAATTACAACAAGCAGATTTCAAATGTAATAAATACAAATGACGAATGAAATAACATGAACATAAGTTGTAATGTCATCAGCACGCAAGCATCAAGTCACATAGAATTATGGCAGATATTACCTTCCATATACATGGACATGTCCATTGTGATTGTAATGTTTTTTATGACAACTGTATAATCTAAGACCAGCCAATATTGAAGGTCATCGTAAATAAATCGGAGATTTAATCAGATACAATACCGAATCTACCTAGCGTGGACGCCGCCATTTATCTTTGCATGACGTCGCTAGATTTGTGACGTATGGCGAGGGAATTACGTCAAAACATGACGTCACGCACGTTCAAACGATTAAATTCAGTATGCGGTATGAATTAAATACATGATTAGTGCCGTCGAATATAAAATATATTCGGTTTTGCCCCGACAACTTTATAGAGCTGTCTAAGGCTCAACCGAATATATTTTATATTCTACGGCACTAACCATGTATTTACTATATATTGAATTGTATACATAATAACGTACTAGGAAGTGTCTAGCCCAAATACAATGTAATAAATACATCATTTAATATGAATAATGAATAATTTCAAATGAATAACTCATGCACACAGTATATATATGGCTGTTACGGGAGAATTGGTGCTTACGGGTTTTGCGAACAGTGTAGATCCAGATCAGTCTGATCAGGATCTGCACTGTTCACAATTCCATCAAGGAAACTCCCGTCATGCGTCTGACAAACAATATAGATCGGTACCCGGCTACAAGAGTGTGCTATGTGATCAAGAGCTACATTGATCAGAAATCGGATAAAGTCCATTTCTCCAGTATCTGATGATTACTGATTTCTGTGTCACATCCTATTACAATCAAGCCTCGTCATTGGCGTAGATGAAAGTTTAACCAGAACGTACTGTCTGTAACGCATGATGACTCAGCCAGTTAAAATGTGTTCATAGAACACGGATGTCCCCACCTGCAGCCTTGATAGTAAGATGTCAGCTTAATCCCTGGACAGACATTGTGGGCAAATAGTAAAAATTGGTAAAGGAGAAAATATTAAAAGCTTAACATAAGTCCCCAGTGACCTTGATCTTGTGTGTTCGGGCGTGGGTTGTATTAGAAACAAAACTGCTAACCCGCGTGTTTGATATGTTAGCAATATAAAACGGTCAAAGCTGTATCAATAAATTATTAATAAAGAAAATACACATGCAGAAATTTGTTATTTTACTGTGTTAACGTATTTATCTGACATTTACATGTATAGCTTGTAAATTTGAAAGCTTCATTTCGTTATGTTGAATCTATTATTTTTGACAATTTACTAGTTCTACATCAAAGATTATTTGTCTAAAGGCATAAAATATACAGTTTACTAAATTTTGAGCTTAGGGGCGTGGTTAGGAACAAAAGATTCCTTTGTATTATTCCGTAAGCTCCTAATTCTATTGAAATTTAGGAGCTATTCCTTTGATCTTTTAACGAACAAATAGCTCATAATCCCAAATGTTTGAACGTCCGTCCGTCTGTCCGTCCGTCCGTCCGTCACCGATGTATGATTATTTGGAAAATGATACGCAGTGAAGTGGAGTTATACGGTAATAAACTTAACCCTTTCACCCCTAAGTAACTGAAATGGATTTGACATGTTAATTTTGCAACCAATACAATTGTCACAAAATAATTTTCAGACTAGTCCATTTATGAAAAGGGGATGTTTTTTGTTTTCAAAATTATGAACATTACTTTCAAAAAGTGCAGATCCTGATGAGACGGCTCGTTACGAGCCGGCTCATCTGGATCTGCACTTTTTGCATAAACCGATATAGCGGGCTTTCGGGTTCAAAGGGTTAAAATTCAACAAAATAATGCATGTGCTTTGCAACACGAACCATGCACAATGTACCCGAATACATTATTCAGTGTTGCTTTATTTTATAACTGCAATAAAATGCCAGACATGTTTTAAACGTTTTATATTTGTAATAAATAAACTACTTATAGCTGTTTTACTGTCAGATTTATTCTAACATACACAATATGTGAATTGTGTGAGATGAAATTTAGTACATAACGTGTCTTAAATGTACTTGCCCACTCAGTAGGCACAAACTGTTCTTTATATGAGAGACATCATCTTAGACATTTTCTGGCAAAATAAACATGCATTCATCATTACCCCACGTATTGATTGGCATTATTATACATGTTATATCAGACGTAAATTTCCACACTGATATCAGGGGCGATAACCCTGTTTCCTTAAAATGTTAACGGATATTACTATTAATTCTCTGTGTTTATTTTTTGATGTGCAATGATCATATTTTACAATCTGTCGAAAATAGTGTTTATTCAGGTGACACATTTAATTAATATAACTAATTAAAAAATATCGTGCCTCATTTGCCTGATACCACCGCGTGTCACTATCAGTAAAATAAATATTACTAAATGATTATATCTATATAGCGGGCACTCGTAATTTTTAGAACTGGTGGAATAGTGACACAATTATACACTTATTTAATTCCTATGAAGAACATTTTGTGCCTACCGAGTGGACATGTACCTTTAAAATTTAATGTAATTGCGGTAGAATTTCGGCGACAACGACGCCTTTCCAAGAATAGCGACAAACTTACGTAAACAATATGATATTTTTATTCACTCCATATGTGATTATTTACTTTAATGCGATCGCCGGCGAGTGTAGCAGCCACGAGAGTCAATGTCATCCGAATGACACAGACTGGTTAGCCACCAATGTGAGAAAGAAAGTAATGAAGTTTGGTAAAGATCCGTCCAACATATCAGCAGATATGGCATGGTTTGACGTACGTCCAAAACTGGCGACGCCTGTAGACGAGGACGCCGACCCCGTCATTGTGACTGCTATGACTCACCTTCCGTGGGTGTGAAGATCAATCATGCAAAGAAAGTATAATAAAACCGCCGACTGTTGCGGTTTTTGTGGTACGTAAAACATCTAAATTTCCATGAATTCCGAATCTCGACATAGGCGTGGGTTCCTGGAATACCACGATAGTGTGCACAGATAATGCCATTATAAAATAAATGCTAGATTATCATCCCCGCCCGCCCCGAGAATTAATGCCCGCCCCGATCTTGTTTTTTGTCAATATGTGGTGGTTGGTTGGAAGCATGCGATGTGTAATTACATATTTTAAGAGAGAAATAAGAAAGACATTGATGAATTGTCATTTGCTATTAAGTTAGAGAGCATAGCCATTATTTTCATTCCTAGCATGCAAAGAGTTAACACAAACGATAGTCGATGGTCGGTATTCAGTTTCCGATATCCTGAAAATATAAAATAAAAAAATAAAATTTCACCCCCGCCCATATTTTTAAAAAGAAATTGATGATAATCTAGCATTTATTTTATAATGACCTAATATAAACCATCTTACAGTGGAACCTCTCTAAACCGGACACCCTGGGAGGTCCCTACCGTGGAACCTCTCTAAACCGGACACCATGGAAGGTCCCTAATTATCTCCCCGAGGAAGCAATATCTCAATATTGCTTTCAAGGGGAGATAAACCACAATATTCCCTTCAACAAAGGGCACTATTTAATTTATTATACCGAATATTGTGTTTACGGCATATACAAGTTTATGAATAAAAGGCATTTACATACTCACATCAATATTACCGGATTTCATTCAATAAAATATTTATCAAATTTTGAGTTTGTAAAGTAAATAGAAAACTTTATTGGTAATAATACTAAAATAAAAAAACATAACAAAATATGCTGGTGGTGGGGCTCGAACCCTCGACCTCTACGACGTCAAGTACTTGTACCACAATTTCCTTCAACGTTACCGCTACGCCACAGTGCTGGGTTATTTCCGTAATGTGTATCGGGTGTTTTCGGTTGCAGCAATATACATAAAAGAGGGATATCCCAGATTATTATACCTCATCGTAAATTCGACGCTTTGCATTGGTCAATTCCCTACCACGTGGTATAAAGCAATTGACCATGTGTACCCAGAGGGCAATAATGCCACATATAATTATGGACCGTTTCGCCCGAAGATACACGAAGTCTGGTCACGGAAACTACCGAACATTAATGGGAGTACCTTGTAGATTATCGCGCATCGAAACCGAAAGTACCGAATGAGATGAAAGCAGACGCTGACTGGTACCCCCGTTTTATTACCCTATAACAGTAAAGCATTGTAAACCGGGCACCAGCTGTGCAGATGTAAGCAAAGATGGCGGAAGCCAGTGGAACCAAACGTTTTGCAGATGTTGCATTGTGTGCAATGTGAAATGTTAGTTATATTCGGTATAATAAAATAAATGGTGCCCTTGGTTGAGGGGGATATTGTGGATTATCTCCCCTCGAGAACATTATCTCCCGAGGCGCAGCCGAGGGAGATAATGTTCCCTCGGGGAGATAATCCCCAATATCCCCCTCAACCAAGGGCACCATTTATATATTGGTTAATACCACGTGACAGCAATCTGACCAATGATATGCCTAGAAATTACAATGAGGCATAATCATTATCAATATTGACGTCTCGTGAGTTCATATTGGTCAGTGCCGGAACTATGTTTCACCTCGTAAAATAATTCCTTCTAAATCACCACTGATGTGTTTACTTCATTTATAGGTTGTATATTTTTCGAGGTGCATATACAGTGTCAGTGATTTATGTATATAATAAAAAAGGTTATTTAATTTACATGTGGATATATGCCACTCGTTCCGCCGCGCATCGATATTGCGGTCCTACTAAAGTCGCGCAATATCGCACGCTGCGGAACTGGTGCATATATCCACATACAAATCAAATAACCTATAATTATTGTATCCGTACTTCCGTTTCCCATTGAAACACAATGCAAAACATGCCGTCCATATTTTCCCATACTGCCGTCTCGTGAGTTCATATTGGTCAGTGCGAAATAGGTTTCACCTCGCAAAATAGTTCCTTCTAAATCACCACTAAGCTGTTTATTTTAATTATGTTTTGTATATTTTTAGGCGGATATAAATTGCGAGTGGCATAGGGCCTATGTATGTAACAAAAATGAATAATAAAAACGTATATGTGACTCGTTCCGCCGCGCAACGATAATCGCTCCGAGCTGTAGCATACATATGCAGATAATAAATCTTAGTTTACATTCATAATTGACCTGCATGATTTGTAACATTCAGTAATATAAGATTCCACCATGTCCAGCCATGGGTAAACGTTTGCTGTGGCACGAGGGAACTGTTTGAACACTAAGGCCGTAGACCACGGGTTTAAACAGTTGCCGAGTGCCACGGCAAACGTTTGCCCACGACTGGACATGGTCGAACGTCATTGTTACGTTTTCGTCGCAAATATTGTGTAATTTGAGCGTATATACAGTACTTTCGGTACTTTGATAGCATGTTCCATTCAAACAGCTGATTTACGTGTACGCATTACACGTCACACGATGCATGTGTCCTTTTCCTCCGCAACAATTTCAAAATGGCGGACAATCTCAAATCGAGAAAAGTTACTTGATGTAGCAAGCGATGAATAAGGAAAGTAGTTCTCCGCGTGAATTATGTGTGTGGTTACCCGTTTACACACGGATACAATGCAGTGAACCAGTGCGACCGTTTTTAATCGTCTGGTCTGGTGACATAATGACGCGTTCAAGTAAAGCCATGATACACCTGTATTACGTAGGCATTGACTTGGCCCCGGCATTAGCATTGTCTACAGCCATGGTCAAACAGCACGCGGTGTACGTTTGAACTCGGCTGTGAGCGGTGTCGAACAACGGCAGTCACGTAACAGTATCAAATTAGTGTTCAATGTCGTCATCATACACCCTGGCGACGCCAAGTTGTACGTCGCACATTGCTGATGGCATCAATATTAAAACTACGTCATGACGCTATGACGTGATAAAAAACACGTCATCAACCATTGAAAGCAATAAACGTCAACTATGTTCATTATTGTATGGGGTAATTGTAAGACACATTAGCCGTAATGTTGCCCTAGTAGAACATTTATCGTGAGACAAGCGTGTGCATGGTGAGACAGGAAAGTCTCACATGTTTGTGATCCTTGTCTCGGGACACAGGTGATGGGAACAAATAATCTGATAATCTTTCATTGTATAAATATAAATTAATAATATTGATACTATATATATACTGTCATGTGATTTTTCCCCGTCACCTATGTCTCGGGACACCTGGTGGGTGAGAAATAAGTATCACTCTAAGACGATGTAAGGGGGATTCCCACGAACTTGGTAAAAAAAATAATTAAGGAAACTTTCACTGTCTGTTTTGTGATACGGTGGAGTGTTTCCGTGATACGGTGCAGACAGGGTATATACATGTCGCCAAGATGGCGTCGCGGGATGACAGTAGACCTTGTTTTATAATTATAATATGAGAAAACGAGCAACTGACGCTCAATGATGCTGTAATCAACGCACCTTATGCCAGCTGGCTCTGAAAAGAAATGTGAGACAAACCGTATCTATTCTGTCTCACCGGTACAAACCGTAGCTTGTTTTCGCGCAACACCGTATCCTTTTATGCAGTTGCTTACGGAAACTCTACACCACAACAGGCGGAACAACCCTTAGCGAGATAAATCAGAAAATGCCATAAAAACATGTCATATCCTGCATGTAGAGAGCTGACACTTTCCACGGATCATTTAGACTGTTTTTACTCGATATCGCCACCCAAAAGGGACAATAACACGTGTTTGTTATCCAGAAATCGGCACTTTCATCCCGCTCCCTCGATTCAAAATTCACGTACAAAAAGTGTCATCTTTGCAAGCGAATTATTTTACGTTGTTATTAGTGTTGTGAACGTGATCGCTGGAGATCATATTCATTTCTGCGTCTGTACATACAAGATACGTGTTTTGATAATGTCCTGTAAGCTGTAACATATTTAATTAAACTGACACGTACCTGCTGTCTTCCCGCGACGCCATCTTGGCGACATGTATATACCCTGTCTGCACAGTATCACGGAAACTCTTCACCGTGTCAAAATACCGACAGTGACTTTGCATTTCATGTTAATCACTCTCGACGAAAGTGATAATGTGATAAGGTATGTAATGCCATGATCGGGTTAAGTTATTATTGCTTAAATACAGAACACATTAAAATGTTCTTCACTCGAGTAACGCCGTTTGAACAACACTTTATAGGAAGGAAATTATTATGGTTGTCGTCTGCTGTTTGCTTTTAAAATTGTTTTATTTCTAAATGAGGAGGTGATTCTGGTGCACAAGCAAAACAAGTTTTAGCCACGGAATATTGAAACTATCTTTTTGTTTTAAACTAATAATTTGTCCATGCTTTTAGTTGTTAAAGTAAGAATTAAGGCTGTCGTCGGCTATTTTTAGAATTATCTTATTTCTAAACAAAGCTCTGCTTGGGTGACACATATCAGCCAAAACAGGGGGCCGTTTCATTAAACTGTGTACGACTAGAAGTGAAAATTTAGGATCGTCTGGAAATTTTTATATTGATGGATTTACATTTATTGAGCATAGGCTGCATATGCGGAATACAATAGCGGAAATAATACACTCGTGTCCGTCGGCGTACGTGCAAGCAACTCGTTCGCTACGCTCACTCGTTGCTTACGCGGAAGCCGACGCACACTCGTGTATTATTTCCCGCAGAGCGAGCAGACGACAAAACCTCACTCACTCCACGCGTCTTCCATTATACAGATACATTTGAATCGGACCAAGTTTAAACAACGTTCGATTCTGTCCGATTGAAATATCTCCGCAGAATGTTCAGACAAACTACATAATTAGCAAAATTCAACATATCACAACCCATTCTAGTTAGTACTAAAGGGTTAAATGGCGCACGTTAACAAATTACTCACCGCGCTGGTAACCGCGATCATAGCCACAGCCGTGACGGCTGATATTCCGAGTTGCGACGGCAAACCGACAGGGGCGATATTGCCGAGAGAGGACTGTACCGGGTGGTACAGATGTGTGTATGGGGTCGCCCAGGAGATGCCCTTGTGTGTTTTGGGCATGGTTTTCAGCATGCTTGCGCACACGTGCGTTATACGAGGAAGTGAATACGATGATTGTAAATACATGCCACCGGGTAAGTTAGAATGCTTGTTGTTGTTGTTGTTGTTATTGTTGTTGTCAATATGGCGGCGTGCACGTTCGTTTCATGCGGAAGTGTACACGATGATTGTACGTACACGCCACCGGGTAAGTTAGCTTGCCGTTGTTTGTTGTTGTTGTTGTTGTTGTTGTTGTTGTCAGTATGGCGGCGTGCACGTGCATCACATGCGGAAGTTTTTGTTGTAGTTGTTGTTGTTTGTTTTATTTTGTTTTTGATGTTAAAGGTCATTGATCTATTGTACGATTATCAAACAAATAGGCAGATAGGAGCATAATTGTAGACTTTATCGTGTTGCAAATGCCCAGGGGCCCGTTTCACTAAACTTCTTGCGACTAAAACGTTCGTAAGCACACATTTAGGATCGTCTAGAAATTTCAATTTATGGATTTACATTTATTGAGCATAGGCTGCATATGCAGCCTATGCTCAATAAATGTAAATTCAATAATTGTTTACAAGAAAACAATACTGATGTGCAATTTACAGACTATCATAAGTTTGCACTTACGAATATTTTAGTCGTACGAAGTTTAGTGAAACGGCCCCCTGGATTTCAGATGTGTGTATAAATCAGTAACAATTCAAACACGTTCACCCTTTCACCCCAAGTAACTGGAATGGATTGTGATATGTTAATTTTGCTAATTATGTAGTTAGTCTGAACATTCTGCAGGAGAAATTTTAATCGGACGGAATCGAACGTTGTTTAAACTTGGTCCGATTCAAATTTATCTGTATAATGTTCAGAGTAACTACATAAGTAATGCTGCTAAAATTTGCATTGGCGGACTCGTAGTGTTAACGGCTGGAACATGGTCATCACTAAAAGGAAGAAACCGCAGCCGTATTGATGAAAAATAAGATTTACCCAATACCTCATGGACGCCGCCATTAATCCAGTGTAAGCAATAGACCACGTGATCACATACCCTGCATATGACAACAGAACCATGCGTCGGCCTCCCCGATGGTGCAATTCTCCCAAATGACGATTACTGTAAGGGTTGGTCCATGTGCTCCAACGGCGCCGCGATAGTGATGCCGGCCTGCGGCCAGGACTTGGTATTCAGCAGATCAGAGAGCACGTGTGTACGCAAGGGCGGATTGTACGATGACTGTACACAGACTGGTGAGTTGACATGGGGATGGGCGTACAATTGGTACATCGGTACCTTATGTAAGTCAACAAGGTGCACGGCCCTCAAAATGGCGGCGCCCAGCGGCAGCAGCACCACGAGGTTGGTACATTTTGTATTATTTATTTTCACACATGCATTAAACTTTGAGCAAATCCATATAGGCGTGGGGATGGCGATATGCGACCCCGATAAACGGCTACTAACGTCTTCACTGAGGCACCATTCAGTAAAAAGTTATTGAAGGTACAAGGGAAGCCGGTTTGTAAACAAACGGGTTTCTGTGACATTTAATATAAGTTTGAAAATAAATAAAAATGTACTAATCGCATGGTGCTGCTGCCACTGGGCTCCGCCATTTCGAGACCCGTGCACCTTTTTGACTCACATAAGGTACCTATGTACCAGTCGTACGCCCATCCCTCTCAGTAGATGCCGGCACAAATGGAACTACTGTCTGTTTCACGAAAGCTGCCCAAATTTTACGGCCATATAAACAATTCAAAAACAATATTGTTTTCGATAATATTGAATTAAAGGAAAATTTAAGAATGAGCTTTCTTTTTATTTCTTGAAATTTTGTCAAATATTGATTTTATTGGGAAGAAACAATTTTCCCATGTGAAACCCCCATAGACATCTTCACAGAGTGAAGATGTCTATGGGGATTTAACATATGGAATTTTTTTAGAATTTCAGAAATACTGGACCGATTTTCAAAATTTAACTTTTGTTTTCTTAGTTAGATCATTTCCAAGCTATCTAGCTAGGTTTCGGAGTCAATTTCCAAAAATAAATCGTTTTTTGACTCCTCCCACAACTCCTCTACCTCTTTTTCCCCCATGTTAAATTCCCATAGAGAAATCAATTTTTCGTAATAAAATCAATATTTCACCAAATTCACGAAATAAAAAGAAGGTTCATTCTTAAATTTTGATAAAATTTAACATTATCAAAAAAAATATTGTTTTTCCAATGTCTATATAGCGGTACAATTAGGGCAGGTTTCGTGAAACAGACAGTAACCCACATTTGCTGTCTGTAACGTAGGGCGATTTATGTGTAACTACACCACTGCTTGCACTAATCTTGCCAATGTTTGTCAATCTATATAGTTATATGTTATTTGATTTGTATGTGGATATATGCACGAGTTCCGCAGCGTGCGATATTTCGCCACTTTAGAAGCGCAATATCGTTGCGCGGCGGAACGAGTGGCACATATCCACATACAAATTCAATAACTTTTGTATTATATACGTAAATCATTCACAATTTATATGCGCCTCAAAAAATATACAAAATATAAATGAAGTAAACAAATTAGTGATGATTTAGAAGGAATTATTTTACGAGGTGAAATGTAGTTCCGGCACTGACCAATATGAATTCACGAGACGTCAATATGAAAAACCTATTGACGCCTTCCGTTTATTGTTTGCCCTAGTTTCTCGACCAATGAAAGCATTGCATTTCGTCTCAATTAATCACATATTTCTCCAATATCTACTAAATGTATTCATTAAATGTTCCAATACGTAGGAAAGTTATATTTAGATATAGACGTCACAGCTTGTTGTCGGACGCATCCGATGTGACGTGTGCATATGCGCTCCGGTGCCAGACGGCCAATGACGTAGTAGTATCGCAAGTCGAAAGCGCCTATGGTCGGGACTTGCATTGAAACAGACATGCGTACGCGAAGAAGGCGGGGCAACCAATAAGTTAGTTATAGTTCACATATTGAATTTTTAATAAATTAATTATTGCATATAATACTACAAAATACTTGAATATTGTGTTTGCTAGCAAGCAGCTTGATTGACTGAGTCTGAGCTGTACTACAGGTCAGGCACAGCTAATCAAACTGCCTGAGTGCGAGTTGATGTGGCCAATATATGTTTAGGAACGATGAAATCTTGGCAAGATTAACGTCGACGGTTGTGTAACCCGAGTTGTTTGTCTTTAACGCAGGGCGATTTATATGTATATGGTATCGAACATTTACGGAATCTCGCAGGGGGCGTAGCATTCTTTTGTTTATTAATTCGTGCCCACGAAATAACAATTCGTTCCCTCAATTTAAATTGAGGGAACGAATTGTCATTTCGTGGGAAAGAATTGTTACATTGAGGTAACGAATTGTTAATTCGTGCGAACGAATTAATAAAATAAACCCATTTCCCCTGCGGGGCTCCGTACACATGCATGTATTGTATTGTACCTTATACATCAGGGGAGGGGCGATAACTGTGGTTTACCTATTAACATTATGTCCCCATATTTCGCCTACGTAGTTCAAGCGAGGTACACGACGCGGGTGCTGGCTTGATACCACATAACGAGAATGTCCACTAATAATCAGGAGCACTAATCGTGTTTAGTTTAAGATATGCTCGATGCGGGTGTTGTATTCTACCATAAACATCAGGGGGGCGGTAATATTTTACCTATTAACACGATGTCCCCATATTTGACATGGATAGTTCAAGAGAGGTGCGACGCGGGTGCTGTCTTGATACCACATGCAACAGAATGTCAACTCTACTATGATTGCTCCAAGGCTGGAGAGTGGAAAGGAGAGGTGCACCTGTCGGAATGTATCTACCCTAAACAGTTCAACTCAAACAAGCTGACATGTGACGACTTTGACAACGTCCAATGCCGCGGAAAAAAAGAGTATTGTGAGTAAATCGTATTTTATATATGTATGATACGTCATTTATACCATAGAAGCCTCAAAATTACTACGCGTTTCCTAGCCTTGCCGGACTAAACTTGACATCAAAACACACTAGCCTGGTATTCTCTATATATCTCCATTTGCTTACAGAAACCAAAAGAAAACCAGCTGTCGTCCTATTTCATTTTGAAGTCATGTTTGATTTATTTTCCTACGCGGGTAAATACAAAAATGCATACAGTATCAAATAAACGTTAGCATTATTCGTATATTTTGTCGTAAAGTAAAACACAAACTCATTCATTCATTGGTCCTTTGCAGGGCATAACGCAAAATAAAACGCATACAGAAAACTACTGTCTGTTTCACGAAGCCTGTCCCAAATTTTACAGTAACAAAAACAATGCAAAAACAACATATTTGTTATTCTTTTTATTTTGCAAAATTTGGTCATATATTGATTTCAGTACGAAAACTGATTTCCCTATGGGAATTTAACATGTGGGAAAAAGCTTGAGAACCTGGAGGAGGAGTAGAAAAACGAAATCAAAATGGAAATTGACCCTGAAACCTGGCTAGATAGCTTAGAAATGATCTAAGAAAACAAAAGTTAGATTATGAAAAATGGTCCACTATTTGTGAAATTGGAAAACAAACTGTCTTCAGAGTGATGACCAAATTTCACGCAATAAAAAGAAAGCTCATTCTTAAATATTGATATAATTTAATATCACAGTGCAACCTCTCTGCAACAGCCTCCCATGTGAAGACGCAATACTGGCTGTTATACAGAGGTGGCTGCTGTAGAGAGGTTAGATATATAGGCATTTACCCAATTGGGGTATGAACTAGTGGCTGTTATACAGAGGTGGCTGTTGTATGGAGGTTAGATATAGAGGCATTTACCCAATTGGAGTATAAACTAGTGGCTGTTATACAGAGGTGGTTGTTATAGGGAGGTTAGCTATAGAGTAATTTACCCAATTAGGATATAAACTAGTGGCTGTTATAGAGAGGTCCTTGTTATAGGGAGGTTAGATATGGAGGCATTTACACAATTGGAGTATAAGCTAGTGGCTGTTATAGAGAGGTGGTTGTTGTAGGGAGGTTAGATATAGAGGCATTTACACAATTAGGGTATAAACTAGTGGCTGTTATACAGAGGTGGCTGTTGTAGGGAGGTTAGATATAGAGGCATTTACCCAATTGGGGTATAAACTAGTGGCTGTTATAGTGGAGGGGCACTTTGAAGGGAAGTGACTTAAAAACGACTTCTGTTCAACCCTAGAGAGCAAAAGCAACAACTATGCTAGATTGATGCACCATACCTTCCTGAATATCAATCCGGTGTCGGTCAATCAAATTAGGTGGGACAAGGTCACGTTTGGGGTCATTAAGTGCAAAGAGGTCAAACGAGTTCAAAAACATAGTTTATATCAGTAGTTTATACGTGTACGTGCATAGCATGCTTGAAATATCAGATAAAGCTGTTTAAATTGTTGAGTATTCTTCCTTAGGACATTTATAGAGAATAGTAGGTTAGTGCCGTGAATGGGAAACAATATCTGGCAAGGCTCAGGAAACGGGATGGGCGAGGCTCTGCCGAGCACATCCCGTTTCCGTGCCGCAAACACCTACAAATGGCTGTAAAATGCAAAAATTGTATTGACTGGATATCAAAAATGTTTCACGGTACTGTGTTTCACGGCACATACGCACTGTGTTGACGGGATAAATATATATAAACGATTCGGTTTTATGGTGGTTCAACTCGGTCTGTATTTTGCGATTTTCAAGATGGCCGCCAGGTATCAACATTTTGTCTTACATATATTCAGACTTGATTATTATATGGCGTTTGGCACTTACATTATGCGTTTACATACATAGCAATACGTTTAGATCGCCTATAAAAACATTTAACCACTGACAAATTCATATAAATACAAGATGGCCGCCAAATATGCACCCAGACGTGCAGTCAATGTGTGTTAACAAAAATAAATAGCTACACTTTCATGAACTTTTATACTTTTTATTCGTCATTATTGCATGTGTTCTTTACAAAAAATGAATTAGTCCATGTAATATACTTATTATTTGACCATGTTGGGATATTCAAGATGGCCGCAAAGTATCGCTTAAGCTCTTAGGCGCTGTTGGTCGACAAAATAGTAAAGAAATGGAACATAATTGGAAATCATGTTTGTAATATTTTTAAATGCGAGGCTTGTGTTCCAAACTGTACCGAATGATATTTCGCCACAAGCAAAGGTAAATCAAAGATGGCCGCCAACATGGATACAATTCTGACACGTCTATATTAAATAGGGTAGCCATCAACGACATAGCATGTGATACACCCTAAAATCAATGTTTCAGTATGAAACGGTAATTTAACGATGGGGTTAATTCTTGCCGGGAAGCGCCCGAGGATATCCCTGGTTTGGCATTTATTCGCATGGTTAGCTTTTTTGTAGGTCAGAGTTAAATCGGGATAATCTCGTTTTAAGAGTAATACGATCAGTGCTAATCCTACTAAGTTTATGGGGAAGGGGCGTTGATAAGTTACTATAGTGTGGTGAAGACCTAGCAGTATATCCGGTATGTCTAATGTCAGGGCTGGATAGAAATTGTCCTATTTTTCCCATACGGATTATATTCCCCGTTGCGTATTCTAGTGTCATTTCGTATTTTAGTGGAGTAGTCAGCCTAGAGTTTTGTCCCTTAGAGACTGTTGGTTTCTGGGTAGTTTTTCACGAGAGTTCAGTGAGCGAAGTTCAAATTTTCTGACGGCAACATGTTTTAATGTTTTACAAGTTTATGTTGGTAAAAATTGGTTCATGAAATATTGTATCCTTTTAATATGCCAAACGGTTTGAATTGCAATGGGTTTCGGTCGATACGCGTAGTCGGAATTGTGTGTAAATGACGTCGAAATGTAATTGTTTACATTTGACATTCCGAAATGGTGCATTATCCAAATGCTTGAAATGTACACACTTCACTTCCGATTGATGCATGCATGTCACTTAACAAGTATAATGCACTTCTAGTACTCACATCACTGGGAGAGAACAGACAGCGAGTAGCCAATGGACGAGAGGGGTGGAGACCCATATCCATCGTTCTGGTAGGTGGAATTGTGCATGTGTGTTTTTGTTTATTCGTCCGTTTTGTGGGTTTACACAGTGACCAGATATCTGCGTCAATGTTAAGGTGACTGACCACTAGAGAATTCTAAGTGTAACTATGCTAAGCTCATAATTACCCTGTCCGACCCAGCAAGCAACACCAGTGTCTTAATTATTCAATGTTGCCATTTCACTGTGTCACATGTGTCCGTGTAGTGTACTGTGCCATGTTACAAGTGTACCTGTATTGTAAATATTGTTATATGTCTGTACCGTGTTCATGTATGTATTCGTGCTCGTGTGTTCTACGTTATTTAGGGCGTTTTTCTACATTTATATATTTCAGGGTGAATTGTAAGGGTCATCGAGTGAATTGTCCGATTATCGTGTCCACCGGTTTATACTATGTAGGGCAGTGGCGGAACATACCGCACATATATGTACCAGTATCACGGAGTTATAAACTGATATAAAGGATCGAACTTGCATTATTTTACCTCCTCTATTACATTGCCATGGATAGGGAAAAGGAAGAAGTTTACATATGCACATATCCATGCAGATGAAATGAGCTGTCGATATTCCGTTTAAAGCCATTACACATTAAACCATTCATTTTATAACCTGACCATGAACATCAATTTTGCATTTTATGTTTGCAACAGGTCCTTAACCAGGGGTCGGTACGGTCGGACGACCCCACTCCCCCACCTCCCTCGTCCTGCCTTGACGTCCACTGTTTCATGCACTAAAATAAGAATTATTGTCAATACGTAGTCATTTTATAATATTGATGCAAACAATCGTATTATGTGCCCCTGAAGCCCCTAACTGCCTTGGGCCATTTAAGCCCTCGAAAAGACTCACTGCTTCTAAAACTCTCGCTACGGGCCTGTTGCATACGTCGAAACCATCAGATACCGGTACATTCCATGCGGATATTGTGTCATTTTCCATTATAACGAAACCTACTATCTATATATGAACACCGACAATCAATTTATTAATGCGGTACACGAAAAGGTAGGCACAGCGATTGACATATCAAAGGGAAGTTTACGAATTCTGAACTTGACTGGCTACGTAACAACTACCATTATGCACTTCCCACATAATGAAAGCAGCGTTTTTTTCATAGCGAAGAAGTATGATTAGCTTTTTGTATATGAAAAAATACCACGCCATTGCATCTTCAGTTATATAAATATTATTCCAATGTCCACTAATATGGGAATATCCATTCTACCACGTTTGCATACGTTATATTCAATATATATATACTTGAAAAGTCGTTATCGACACATTTATTATTATTATAACAAAGTTGTAATATTGACGACAATAGCATGAACATGGAATACCAATAACTTGAAAACACTGCACATGGAAATTGCGAGTGTGCATGTCGGTGTAGCCAGAAACAAAATCAATTATTTGAAAATTTTGGAATGATATAATATATAGATATCGTATATATGTAGAGTCAATGGTGTCATCGAATCTCAGTTTATATACGACATATGATGTTGTTCTTGCCCAAAATAAAATAACATTTGGATGACGTATCACTTAAGTAGTCATATGCCGGTAGCCATGTGCTAGGACATGTAAGTACATGTAGGAATAAGTTAATAACCCGTATGTGTTAGCCATATTCACATTACTCTATAATTTTACGAATTCAATACATTGTGTCATACATGCCATTACATCTCAGTTCATAAACGGTATATGCTGTGTTTAACGACAATAAAATAGCGTTCGGATGAACTATTATATAAAGAAGTAATATACAGGTAGGCATAGGCTATGAAAATATGATGAATATATGTTATATATGTTATATATGATGTATGTATATTAAACTATAATGTGATCAAGATCAATATGTTGTGAGTTCATGATGGAACATATGTTGAGGTCATTCATGAGATTGTTTGGAATATAGAAAGAATAAAAGTCATAACAATATATTATGCGGTCATAATGCAATCTATCTTGAATGCATATGTATGTATATGTATCACGGTTATGAAGGGCGCTGTTTCTGGGGAATACCATACACTGTAATCATATATGATGTAGTAATGTCCTTACATGGTATGTGTATAAGTGTCATAACTGTGTATTATAATACCACAACCACGTGTGTAATATAATATATAATAGTTTGCATGCATTAATATGTTACTTTGTTCCAAATGAACATGGTTGATTATTCTATGATAATTTAGAACTATATACACCAACATACGACATATAAATAAGATCGTACGAGACCAAACAGAGACACTTATATCCACATGCACGTATTTGGGTAGTGCAGGGTTAAATTAAATGTATAGAGTATATACTTGTACCCATATGTCTTATATGACGAATTTACTATTCATGGATAACTAATGTACACACATCAATCAAACAACCATTTTTCTGTGCAAAACCGCAATTCCAGTGACTGGATGTTCAACTAACCGGGTTTGAGATAACCTGGAAGCGAAATGTGTAAAGCTAAACATTGACACATACCTGATCTGAGGCCTCTAAATCATGAGCATTCGTCACAACATATGTTGTATATATGTGGCACGCATAGACGCTATCAATATTGATTCCAGTGCAGTGCAGGGGACGGGACTTTTGTCGATGAGAATATCTGTTAATTGAGAATATATTTCCGTTTATCAGAGCTGATTAAACATACGTCCTGCGGAAATTTTTGCTGAAATAGAATATGCTGATCTGCCTTATACAGACGTATGGGACAACTATTAAATATTTCAGTGTAATTTAAAGGTATGTATATCCACTCGTGGTGGATAATCACGGAAACAGAAACTGTAATAAATACTATTTGATAATTGTTGTATTTTACATGAATTGTTTTAATTGCATGTTCCATCTTGGTTATAATTAAGTCTAAATTGATTGAAATATCATGGTACTTAGCCACACACCAGCATATAACAGTTCAATATCTGACGGTAATGCACACAAGGCCGCACTATAGCATATGTACCAATCGCAATACATAGTGTATACATATATGGCATTATAGTACAATTTACAACGTATATGATAACGTATGACTCGATCAAATACAATATATTTAAAACAAACAGTATATATACATGTATACAAAATTCAGACTTTACAATCAGTGTAACCTAATTCGATCATCACCAAGTGTATTATCAGCGAACTACTAGCCTGAACACATGTGGATTTTTCCTATGAATACATTTAAAAGTAAATGATAAGAAACATGCAATTACCAGTACCACAATATATTAAAATAGCCTAAATGAGGCGACCATTTTGAATAAACAAAAGTACAAATGACTTTAATGTCAAGTGTATCGAACTTACTGATTTAACCACCTAACAGATGAACAGAATGAAGAAGTATAAATAAGTAAAGCAAAATTAAACATTATATCCAATAACTATCGAGCTTTTGGAAAATATGGCGGCCATTTTGAATTAAACACGATATTTAAGAAGAGCGTAAATATTGATCTATAGTTTTAATATCATATGTCAGATAAAAATCAAACTAATATGTTCATATCTAGCTTAGTTCCAAGACATGGTCCGCAACAGTGCAGATACTGCTACCTGATAATGATGAATATTGGCGTCCATCCTGGATTCATATGTATTGTATTCAAGCGACCCCGCCAGTCATTTGGTGTAATTTCATCATGTTTTATCGATTCAAACTTTCTCCGATTTGTGGCGATTGTGAGAGGCTATTAATCTACTTCAAAGACTTACCCCAACCGATCTCCCATGTATGTTGATTCACAAACACTCCTAGTTTATCTGTATCGCCCTCATAGTTCACATATTAACCCATTTTATCCGTTATATTTAATAATAGTTCTACCACACTCTCCATGCGAGTTGAAGACCGCCGCCATCTTTCAGTAAAATTCCTCGGGAAATTCCGTATGTTCCCGGGTAATCCGATCACTCGTTCCGACCAATCAGCTATGCGGGACAACTTTCACATTTCGTCAAAATGGGCAAGTCCCGGTATCCGATTACACATTCCAACCAATCCACTGTGCGGAATCAGGGACAACTTTCACATATTGTCCGCGGATTGCAAATATGGTGCTCATTGTCCATTATGTTGTCCTCGGAGTCTTTACGAGCCAATCAAAGGGCTGGATTTGCGGACAACGTCCGGACTGAAGGCTATAAATACAAGTGAGAGCACAGCGTCCAGTTGGCATTCGTCCCGAGGACAACTCACAGACGCTATTGATTTGAAGGCACCCAACATCCGACCCTCACCCAAACCCGACATACTTAACAAAATCTAATCCCAGCACCTACACAACTACAGTGGTGCGTATTTCCCTGGATCCTGGTTTCTAATTGGACACAGATTATTCTAGACCGTAGACGTTTAGCAACCCATAAAATCCACCAGTACCCGTTACCCCACCCACTTATTCCTCGCCCCTCACCCACCCACCCCGCTGTATGATACCCATCCCCGCTGTGTGATACCCCCCTCCCACCCGCTGTGATACACCCCCGCTGTGTGATACCACCCCCGCTGTGTTATACCCACCCCGTTGTGTGATGCCCACCCCCGCTGTGTGATACCCCCACCCAGCCTATGATACCAAAGCCCGCTGTGTGATTCCCCCACCCAGCCTATTATACACCCCCGCTGTGTGATACCCACCCCGCTGTGTGATAGCCCCACCCAGCCTATGATGCACAACCCCGCTGTGTGATTTCCCCACCCAGCCTATGATACCCACCTCCGCTGTGTGATACCCCCCACCCAGCCTATGATACCCAACCCTGCTGTGTGATTCCCCCACCCAGCCTATGATACCCACCCCTGCTGTGTGATTCACCCACCCAGCCTATGATACCCACCCCTGCTGTGTGATAACACCCCCCCCCCCCCCCCCCCCCCCCCCCGCTGTGTGATACCCACCCCCGCTGTGTGATCCCCACCTCCGCTGTATGAGACCCATTCCCGTTGTTTGTGGACTGGTTGTGTCTATTACATGAATCGCTGGTCGAAGTTGTCCCTTTAATATGTCTCCTTCCACAGTCGCCCAGGTTTAATCCGTTTTACTATCGCTCATAGCCTCACATTAGCCATTGGTATCACCCCACATCATAATAGTCTCACATTAGCCATTGTTATCACCCCACATCATAATAGCCTCATATTAGCCATTGGTATCACCCCACATCATTGTTGTTATCACAATTTGTAATCAATCTGTTTTCACTTATATTCGTTGTTACCATTACCAGTGTTTCACCAAAATATCAGGTATAACTGAATTGCTGCCATTGTTATGATTTGATATCCAAGCAGTTAGTTAAGTTTTCCATATACCCCTGCTTCACGAAGGCCCGCTACCATTTCCCAAAAGTGAAGGTAGGCTACCAACATCCTTAAGCCCCATTATTCTAAAGTCAGACCAAGAGAGGGACGCTACAAATTTGGTGATATAAATCAGTAAGCCAAACGCGCCCTCTTGTCTTTAAACGGTACGATTACCGTGTGGATAGATAGCGGTGTTTACATTGTGGTAGCCAATACAGGAAACAGACAACCAATTGATTTCCCATAGACCCACATTCACACAAACATGACAATCGCAAACTACCTGCGACAAAATCAATTGTGTTACTTCCATTCCTGGAGTCAGTGACCTAAGCCGGTTCTCGATCCATGCCAAACACGGGGTCATGCGGGTTGATTTCCATGAGTTATTTCCCCTTTTTTGACGGAACTGTCTACTTTCACTTTCGAAATCTCTATCTCACCCCCACATCAAGTCGCACACAGAAAAAATTTAACCTGCATGTGTAGAGCATGCAAATAATATAATAAAATGTTTGGCACAGACATACCTTTCCTGCAGCATCTATTTTATTTATCTATCTGTCATAATAATAACAATCAATGCCGTTGTCCTGAGAATTTACTCCTTGTTGCTAAGCTGTACCAGGACTGGTTTACCGTGTATATTATTCATAAGTTGACTGTGTCCTATAGAAGGAGATAATTTTCTGATTTTGTATTAATTTTTATTATTTTTCAGTTATTCATTAACTTTCATCGAAATATGTTTTCGCATTGATTGGGTCAGTACAGTGCGAGTCGCGACATATTTAGTATTTCGTGACAACCCTCAAACCAGCATAGAAGATTTAACGATTTCATGATTTCCGTTGGTCCACTAATGATGCACTGTTATACGAAAAACCGCATAAATGCTTTACGCAATGACACTAACTCATTGAGTCGAACACTGTTTCACACAACTGATTGGTGTTGCTATTTCCTGTAACAAATGTTAGGCAATAATGGACAAAATTCACAGCCAACCCACAAAATGCAAGGTTATCGAGTAAACTTTGGTTTCACACACAGGCAACACTCATTTCAGTATTACAAATTGACTCAATGGGTCCAGAAAACATTATACACATGCTATCTATACAAATGTAGCAAAGAAATTACCCAAAAGTTGTGCTGGATAAGCAAAAATTGGAAGATTTTTGCCAAAAAATCAAGTTTCCGATAAATAAAAAATAACTATGGTAAATACGGTAAATGGTTTCTTCTGACAGAATTTGCCAAATTTCCTGAAGCAGACATTTTACTTGATACCATCACTTCAGCTAACATTCTAGCAATGTCCCATAGCTGAAAAGTGGTACTTCTTTGAGAAATTTGCCATATTAAGATTATGGGAAACCAAATTATCTCCCCCTTTTCCATTATTAGAAGGATTTTTTTTCTCATTTTCACGATTTTCGACATTTTTTTTTGCGTCGAATATTGTCGTGAAATGATGACGAATGCCGGAAGACGCGATCGGGCAATACAAAAGATACAACTGGTACCATTGCAGACAGCCTGTAGAAACAGGGTCATATAGGAAACAGACAACCAATTGATTTCCCATAGACCCACATTCACACAAACATGACAATCGCAAACTACCTGCGACAAAATCAATTGTGTTACTTCCATTCCTGGAGTCAGTGACCTAAGCCGGTTCTCGATCCATGCCAAACACGGGGTCATGCGGGTTGATTTCCATGAGTTATTTCCCCTTTTTTGACGGAACTGTCTACTTTCACTTTCGAAATCTCTATCTCACCCCCACATCAAGTCGCACACAGAAAAAATTTAACCTGCATGTGTAGAGCATGCAAATAATATAATAAAATGTTTGGCACAGACATACCTTTCCTGCAGCATCTATTTTATTTATCTATCTGTCATAATAATAACAATCATGCCGTTGTCCTGAGAATTTACTCCTTGTTGCTAAGCTGTACCAGGACTGGTTTACCGTGTATATTATTCATAAGTTGACTGTGTCCTACACATGTTCACAGGTAATACACCAAAATATCAGGTATAACTGAATTGCTGCCATTGTTATGATTTGATATCCAAGCAGTTAGTTAAGTTGTCCATATACCCCTGCTTCACGAAGGCCCGCTACCATTTCCCAAAAGTGAAGGTAGGCTACCAACATCCTTAAACCCCATTATTCTAAAGTCAGACCAAGAGAGGGACGCTACAAATTTGGTGATATAAATCAGTAAGCCAAACGCGCCCTCTTGTCTTTAAACGGTACGATTACCGTGTGGATAGATAGCGGTGTTTACATTGTGGTAGCCAATACACATGTTCACAGGTAATACACATATCAGTATCACTGTCGATAAGGTGTACGACGGGAAACGTGCACAGTGAGCAGCGCTAACAGATACGTACATTTAGGTCTGTTTACTGATATTTGTCGTTAGGGTACACATCGCTCTATATACTCAGTCCCATATCGAGACCCTATAATACTATAATATATGCCATATTTATGATGGCAAGCTAGTGAGGCTATTGAAGAGGGAGACCTCGCAAAACTTGTATGACCAGGACGGAGAAGGTCGTCTGCCCCAACCCCAGGACCTCGGGACAAATCTCCCGACCTTCTCCAATGGTGAGCGCATCACTGTACTGGGTACACCCAGTGGTGAAGTCAATTTTAGGGTCCCCTGGTATAGTGAGCACACGACTTCATCGCGATCCGCTACATATAGTAATTCAGATGGAAATACTGAACAGGGTCACGTAAATACGAACGAAGAATTACTACGAGCAGAGCTATCTGCTCTGAGATCGCAAGTCAAATCAGCTTGAATCTCGGGTTATTCCCGCGCATATCCCACCCATTTCAGGGGGTAGCGGACTCGGAGATCGTGAACACCACCGTAGTGAGTTATCCCTTTCGGAGTAGTCAGTCGCATATCTCATCGCGTTATCCTGATATGGTCATGGATAATTCGCGTTACGAGGAGCCATTTACGGAACAATATAATTTCGCATTAGACCACAGAGACACGAATATGAGCAATAGATACAGGTCATTGTCGCCCAGGCCCCGGAGTTACGATAGTCGAGCGGCGCGAGGCTCGAATTTTCCCTATAATCCACGTCCCTCTGCCAGTGAAGGTCCACAATATTTCCAAAACCGACCGACATAGTCGAGCTGAATTTGTGAATATTCGACGGCACATTCGACGGCACGGGGAACCTACACGATTATCTGGTACAATTCAGAATTGCGGCCCGTGGAAATAATTGGAGTGACGAAACGCAAGCTGTCAAGTTAGCATGTAATCTTCGCGGTGCAGCGCAATCAGTTCTAAGTGAACTTGACTCGTGAATGAACATACATTTTAACGCGTTGGTATCTGCACTGAGGGACAGATTTCAACCGGGAAATCAGTCAACCGTGTATAAGGCTCAATTGAAGCAACGACTACGGAGAAAATATGAGTCTGCCCGAGCTAGCTCATGATATCAAGATACTCACGCGCCTGGCCTACCCGTCATTAACAAATGATAACAGACAGGAAATGGCATTAGATAGTTTTATCGAAGCAATAAATGATTGGAATCTAGAACAGTTTATAACAGTTAAGGAGCTACAGACGATTGAGGACGGGCTCAGAATCGCGATGAAATACGAGGCCGCGATATGCCGGAACGGTAGACTAGCGTTAAAACAGGGCATACGAATGCAATCGGAATATAGCGAATTACCCCCAAACCGATTATGTTACCAAGACGAGGTTTTAGAAGAAATCTCAGACGCTCTTAGGGAGATGAAAGTAACTCTCAAAAGGAAACCTCCGGGTCGCGTGCGGATAAACAGGACCCACGTGTTTCCTATAATTGCAGACAGCCTGGCCATTTTCCCCGCGAATGTCCATTGCCCCGTGCCCCCGTCACCTGCCGCTCTTGCAAACAGCAAAGTCATATGTCCTATAGCTGCCAAAATAAACCCCCGGGTAACCCTGGTGATGCCTTCCGGTCAAACCCCAATGGTCGTAATGAGCGTCGCACACGAGCCCATCTGTCTTAACCCCCAATGGGACATGGATATAATCAGAACTTCTAGCCTGACTGGACAGACGTGGCACATGCTCCCTCAGTGACTACGGGATGTGGCCGGGCGTGATTGGAGGACGGAACAGTAATATACGGACACAGACATCCCGTAATTCACAACAGAACCAGGAAAACTGGTATTAGCTGGGACCGAGGGTCAAGCCTCAGCTAATAGAGACCAAAACACACGACCCGAAAGTGACAATAATAGAAACAGGAATGGTACACCGGACGCTTTATTTGTGGCTATAAACATGATAAACATTTACGGACTACGCATGCACGCATTGCTAGACACGGGAAGCACTGTGTCGGTAATCAGTCCGAAAATGTTTAATCAGATACCCCGCGATGCGAGACCCGAGCTGAGCTCACCCACTACTCAATTGCGCATGGCCAATGGTGATGTTAGTGTACCATTAGGCAATGTCACTCTCCCCATCGACTTTAACGATACTGTCATTCACCATAAAATGACCATTGCGGAAGTTGACGTACCGGCCATAATTTGTTATGATTTTATGTTCAATCACGGGTGTACTATTGATTAGTAAACAGCAAGTTCCACATCGGTGAACATACTAGTCCGTGCAAACGCCAGAGTCAAATAGTTGAATCTGCCTTTAGAATAACCATAGAGTCCACAGTCGCGATTCCCGCCGGTTCAGAAATTGTAGTCGGGGCGCAGGTGCAAGCAGAACCATCAGATTTGGCTCACATGAAAGACGCGATTGTCGCATCAATACCTAGTGGCACTCTCGCGGAAAATGGCGTACTTGTAGCACGGACATTGGTAGATGCAAGCAGGGGTTGTGTACCCCAGAGATTAATAAATCTTACCACGGAAACGCAGACGCTTTATGAGAAAACCGTCGCAGCGACAACGGAAGCTGTAGATAATATTCACCCGGTATCCGAAAACAATAAAACCACGACCCCGTATACTGGTATAGTGATATTATGCATATCTCGTCGTCCAGCGCAGATGAAATCGCCGACACGCTCCCAGACTATATGCGAATAGTATGGGATGATAATATAGAACACTTAAATGAGGAGCAAAGACTACAATTCGCAAGTATGCTGTTGAAACACAAGACTGTCTTTACTAGTTCTAAATATGATCTTGGACGCATAGAGATAATACGCCATAAGATACAGACCGGTGATCACCACCCAATAAAACAACGGACGTGCAGAATACCTATGAATAAGATGGATATCGCGAATATAGAAATCAAGTCTATGTTGGACAAAGGGATAATCGAGCCTTCCATTAGTTCATAGGCCAGCCCCATTGTACTTGTCGACAAGAAAGACGATCTACACGTTTCTGGGTGGATTACCGACAAGTGAACGACCCGGTTAAACGGACGTTAAACACTATTCAATCTATCAATAATTCGACCAATCGGCCAAATAATCGTCAAATGAACCAATCGATCAAGCACCAACCAATCAATAAATACATGAATAATGCGCTTTATCCCGTCAACACAGTGTGTATGTGCCGTGAAACATTTTTGATATCCTGTCAATACGACCTAATCATTGCGTATGAATATGTACGGTTGTCATACTAGTCGATTCTCCGATTTTGAGGATGCGGCTGGGGTTATTTTTGCATTTTCAAGCTATTTGTAATGTTGACGGGATAAATAGAATAGTATGTTAGTGCCGTGAATGTGAAAAATATCTGGCGCGGCACGGAAACGGGATGGGCTCGGTGTGGTGTGGTGTGGACGTCCAATCAATCAATAATTCGACCAATCGGCCAAATAATCATCAAATGAATGAATCGGACAATCACCAACCAATCAATAAATCAATAAATAATGCGCCTTCCTACCAGTAGCTGTGGTGTCAATGTGCATGATCACGTGGTTACAACAACAGCAACGTCGCCAACTCCAAAGAAAGTATTATTTTATATTTTCCTTAATATGCAACGGATTTTGATCAAATATGGCGCAGCAAACGCGTCTTCATGAGCTGCATTTGGTGCTGGAGTTTGGCACAGACTTATGTCGTTTTTGCGAAGAATCGATTTCCGTGTCTGAGACACGGAAATCGATTCTTCGCAAAAACGACAGAAGTTTGGGCGAAAATACAGAGACCACAAAATGCAGCTTAACAAGACGCGTTTGATGCGCCATATTTCATCCTAATCCGTTACGTAATAAGAATACTATAAAATAATACGTACTTTGAATCGGTACTTGTTGTTGTTGTTAGTACCACGTGATCATACACGATAATTCGACCAATCGGCCAATCAATCACCAACCAATCAATAAATAAATGAATATTGCGCTTTATTCCGTCAACACAGTGTGTGTGTGCCGTGAAACACGGTGCCGTGAAACATTGTTGATATCCTGTCAATCCGACCTAATCACTGCGTATGAATATGTACGGTTTTCATACTAGTCGATTCTCCGATTTCGAGGATGCGGCTGGGGTTATTTTTTATATTGTAAAGCTATTTGTAATGTTGACGGGATAAATGCAATAGTAGGTGGTTAGTGCCGTGAATGGGAAACATATCTGGCGTGGCACGATTCCTAAGCCGTGCCAGATATTTTTCCCATTCGCGGCACTAACCTACTATTCTCTATTTCCTACCAGTAGCTGTGGTGTGGCTGGTAACCCTCGGGCTATTCGACATACTTTCGGTGAAATCTACGTAATTGCCAACTGTCCGAGTTAAATCTGAGTATGCATGAGTGTACTAGAAGATCAGGAGATGGCCTGTAGCCTATTTCATCAACATTGCAAAGTATACTTTAGCAGCAAAGTATACTTTGAGGGAGACATTTTCAATTTAAGGACAAATTTTATTTTTTTTATTATACTGAATGTATTACATTATCACAGCCAATTTGGCTGTGATAATGTAATACATTCAGTATAATAATTCTGCATACTTTTAATCATCAAATATATGCAGTTGTTAGTTTTATATGAAATAATGCATTTCAGGAAAAATAAATCATTACTCCCTGAAAGTATACTTTGCTAGAAAAGTATACTTTGCAATGTTGATGAAATCTGCTACTGGTCACACACGCCATAACCACACCCCCCCCCCCCCCCCCCGCCCATTTCTCCAGTCATAGATCAGTCACATATCTGGAGATAGACAGTATCCATTTCTCAAGTCACAGTCACAGAAGACCAGGGGCTAGATTGGTCACACATGGCATAATCCCAATTTCACAAGTGACAGACCAGGGGCTAGACGGAACGGCGAAAAATGTAGGCGCTGATCAGACTGCGCGGATGCGCGGCTGATCTGGGCCTACGCTGGTCGTACATATTGGAAGATCCTATTTCTCGACATGAATTATCAATAAACAAACAACAATACGTTTGAAATTATATTTGTATTTTAAAATCCACACAACTTTAAAAGAAAAGTTAAGCCCTTCACTGTAGATTCCAGTTGGCTAGTGTGTTGTCTATCACGAATCTGATGTATGTTCGATGCACACCTCCCGTTGCCTGATGTGTCAGTTCGCATTTTGGTTGCTGAAACGAAACGAAAAACAAAAGAGGTTTCACTGTAAAGTATGAATAGAAACCCAACAGGGGACCGAAGAGCCCATGTCAACCAACATGTAAGCATATAACATGTATAAGGCCATGTAAATCAGGTAAGCGGACAGCGGTATTCAGAGCCTTCAACACGCACAGAAGTTGACTCTAAGACTAGCGGTGTGCGGTCACATAATGAAACAATGGCATCGTTATCACTTAGCTAATCCGCTCGCTGGCAGCCTTGATAATAAAAACAAAACTAAAGAAACAATTTTAACAAACCAGATGAACACAAGTCCACAGTCACATTGACCTTGGGCGGTCGGACGTGGGTCATATGCAAGCAAAGCAAAGCATCATACCTAGACACACACTGTGGCCAAATATTATTAAAATCAGTGAAGCGGTTCATACGTTATTATTCATTACGTATATTATTGACAAATGAAAGGTGTTACTAACGTACGTATGCACGTACGTACATGGACTAACACTATTTATCCCGTCAACACAGTACGTATGTGCCGTGAAACACGGTGCCGTGATACCCTGTCAATACGACCTAATCACCGTATGAATATGTGCGGTTGTCATAATGGTCGATTCTCCGATTTTGAGGATGCGGCTGTGGTTATTTAGTTGCATTTTAAAGCTATTTGTAGGTCTTGACGGGATAAATAGAATAGTAGGTTAGTGCCGTGAATAAAATATCTGGCGCGGCACGGAAACTCCTAAGCCTTTCCCATTCACGGCACTAACCTACTATTCTCTATATTCCCTCTTACGTGTCGACGAGGGGATATTACACGCATAAGAAATGTGTAGCATATACCAGAGTAGAATACAGTGGTTGGCACGCCGTCGCAATATACTCAGCCCTTTTCCAATATGCTACGTCAAAGAGGAGGAGATAACTCACGACCAGGGATCGAATCAAAAACCAAAATTCGCTTCACAAGTCTACATGGCATAAGGAAGCCGCATTCGAAATATGAAGTCTCCAACTATTACGGTTTAAGAGGTTTAAGAGGTTTACTTCTTACAATATAATCTATGACCTTGGAGTCAAATCAGTAATCGAAATTCACTTTGCGCATGTACACACCATATGGAAGCCACATACCAAATATCAAGCCTCCAGCTATTGTGTTTTAAAACTTGTACTTCTTACAACAACCGTGACGAAAAGAATATAGAGAATAGTAGGTTAGTGCCGTGAATGGGAAAAAATATCTGGCAAGGCTCAGGAAACGTGATGGGCGAGGCTCTGCCGAGCACATCCCGTTTCCGTGCCGCGCCAGATATTTTTTCCCATTCACGGCATTAACATACTCAAGCCTCAAGCTATTGTGTTTTAAAACTTGTACTTCTTACAACAACCGTGACGAAAAGAATATAGAGAATAGTAGGTTAGTGCCGTGAATGGGAAAAAATATCTGGCAAGGCTCAGGAAACGGGATGGGCGAGGCTCTGCCGAGCACATCCCGTTTCCGTGCCGCGCCAGATATTTTTTCCCATTCACGGCATTAACATACTATTCTATTTATCCCGTCAACACCTACAAATGTAAAATGCAAAAATTGTATTGACTGGATATCAAAAATGTTTCACGGTACCGTGTTTCACGGCACATACGCATTGTGTTGACGGGATAAATACAAATATTCATGCAAAAACGTGGGTATAAAATGAACCTCAAAGAACACAAATGGCAACCCTCTTATATCATCAGCAGATAATATAACAATGTAACGGCTGAGTCTCCATATATCATATGGACTCACACTCAGCCCTTGTCACGGTCTGACATACCGGCATTGTTTTGACGGGATAAATACAATATTCATGCAAAAACGTGGGTATAAAATAAGAACCTCAAAGAACACAAATGGCAACCCGCTTATATCATCAGCAGATAATATAACAATGTGGGGATTTAACATGGGGATTTTTTTTTAGAATTTCAGAAATACTGGACCGATTTTTAAAATTTAACTTTTGTTTTCTTAGTTAGATCATTTCTAAGCTATCTAGATAGGTTTCGGAGTCAATTTCCAAAAAAAAAATAGTTGTTTGACTCCTCCCACACTCCTCTACCTCTTTTTCCCCCATGTTAAATTCCAATAGAGAAATCAATATTTGACCAAATTTCACGAAATAAAAAGAAGGCTCATTCTTAAATTTTCATTTAATTTAATATTATCGAAAAAAAGATTGTTTTTTAATTGTTTAAATGGCCGTAAAATTTGGGCAGGTTTCGTGAAACACAGACAGTAGTGACTTGTTTCCAGAACTACACCCCCACCGGCGCTAATCCAATACATGTATTTGTTTCTTTATTTCGAAAGATTTTACTATTTTGCTTCAAATCCAGCAGTCTGATTGGCTGAGTCTGAGCTGTGCTACAGCTCATGCTCAGACAATCAGATTGCTTGATTCATAGTTGGCATTGCTATAAACGTTGGTAATATGGGCAGAATTAACGCAGTCGGTTGGGTGGATGTATTTTTCAGATATGTTGCTTGTTTGTAAACATAAATAGGCGAATTGTACACATTTTACCATCCCCGCTACGGTTTATTGACCTTTGACCTTTGACGTTACTCACCACCTGTTTGGATCTCCACAGGGCGGTGGAGAACATGATACCTCAATCGGGCGACATCTCTCCCAGACTGTGTCAAACACCGTGTTAGTGTCACACTTGACTGTGTCCTGTATATTCTCATTCTTGCAAACCGTATACCGGTCACATCGGACCAATTCATCCGCATGGAACCCGTCTGTTTTCCCGCCACAGTCCGGCAGTGTGCCGCCATGTTCGATTTGGATTTGCGCCCATGTGACGCACTTCCGGAGTTCCGGATGAAATGCAAGCGTCGCCGGGTCATTCGGGCACATTTCGGTACTGATTAGACGCTCATTAAAGCAGAGGATGTAGTGGGGGCTCCACATTCGGCCATGATCGGCGTTTCGGCCGTCGGGCAAGCCAATACAGCTCGGACGGTCATCGTGGCACCCATTGTTGCAAGGTCCATGTGGCAATGCGCAGTAGGCATGACTTCTATATCCGCCTGAAATTAGACATTCGACATTCAATAGATGTTTTATTCAAACCATATTAACCCTTCTCATGCTGAATATTTCCATTCTTTCTGACAGAATTTAAAAAGAAAATCTGCACAGAAGTATATGTTGTCAGCGTTCATTTGACATTCAATATATGTTTTATTCAAACCATATTAACGATTTCCATTCTTTCTGACAGTTTTTGAAACAATCTGCACAGAAGTATATGCTGTTACCTTCATTTGAACCGTCTCACCGAGACGGTTCAAATGAGCGGTAACAACTTAATTAATTGATTAACACAGCTTCAATGCATGATACTGAGGTTATGCAATAAATAGAATCAAACATTCATGAAGACTAAGCTTGGCTAAAATGAATAATACGCTGCGGAAATCTATCTGAACTATTGGTTTCACTGATCATGCCTTCCGGTAAGCAAATATGGCAAAGACTTGCATGCCCATCATGGGCATGCAAGTCTTTGCCATATTTGCTTACCGGAAGTAAATATCTCCTCCGCTGTTGAAGAGCTCGCCCGTTAGGTAATATATCTAAAGGAAGTAAATTGGCTTGCTAGTACACTCACTCTTGATAACCCGTCTTTTCCGGAAGTCAATACCTGTGCCATTTTCATTCCACCCTTGAAGAGCTCGCCACGTTAGATAATAAATCTAAGGGAAGTAATAGCTTATCGAACTGGGATATTGCCAGTACCGTAATCAGGATGAGGCAGACGAGGCAGTCGCCGTCATTTTGCCGATTTAATTATGCTAGGAATTAAACAAATCCCCGGGGTGGTGGCGGTGATAATTATCCCGGATGTTATCTCCCTTGAGATAGCATATTGTGTCACGCAAATTTCTATGGAGGCAGCCATTGATCGTGCTAGGCCTAAAAGGCGAGTACGACCAAGAAAATAGTGTCCTGTGCCCTGTGCCCTGTGCCAACTTATCATATGGCGTTTTTGTCTGTTTTGCTTCGTATCTAAAACTCTACATATACTATTCTCTATAGTTTTCACAGTTTTGTGCTCAGTTTATGAGTTAAATTCTGGAAAACACGAATCAAGACGTGTACGTTTCGTGCGTATGAATACAGCAGCTATTATCTTTAGTTTCCACAGTTAGGTAGCAGTGACCAGTTAGCCACCAGTTTCGTACAATTTTTTTCTAGGAGTTTCAAACAGTATTTTTTTCTAGAGAAAACGTATGTATGGGAATGGGTTTGCACCATCATAGTACATTTGCCTCTGGATGATGATTGAGAAAATATGCAACTTTCAGTCTCTAGTTCCGCAAGTGATCAGTTTTTGTGTATATAACATATTTCAGTACTTTCAGTACTTTGATTACCTCTGGTTACGGCCCTGGTTGCACTTACATTCGTCCTTGATAACCCGCCGTTGTCCACAGTGCACATTCTGGAATGGTTCACACGCTTTCGTATCGCTGTTGAACAGGTCTGGATACGCGCATTCCGCCAAATAGTGTACACCAGTCCAATCGCTGTCACGTGAACAGTTGTAGTACAGTTGGCATTGCGTAGGGTGGGGTATAAACCGCGCACCATTGGCGCACTGCTCGTCAATTTTACCTGCGGACAAACATTGGGACGGAATGAATGACTACATTTTTGATATGTGAACTATAGTCTACGGATCCCAGTAGGGGACGTATAATTCTTTTTTTTATTAATTCGTTCCCACGAAATAACAATTCGTTCCCACGAACTAACAATTCGTTCCCTAAAATTAACAATTCGTTCCCGGCCACGAATTAACACGGTCACGGGGACACGGGGATATTGGCAAGCACAAACCAAGTCTATTCTAACAATACTAATACATTTGTATGTGCCAATAGCTCCGCGTCCACGATTTCAACTGTAGTGCTAACTTAGATCAAGTGAGGGTACATGTAAGTATCAGTTTATTTCTAAGAGTCTGTGCTTTTGCATACATTTAAATATGAACTCACTTAACCGTAGCACATATTCTGTGTCTGTTCTTTTCATGCTATTATAGACATGCTCTTCATTTCTGAAAGTAATGTTATGTTGTTGTCTTATTTCATTATAATATTGACAGTTCATTAACACATGCAACTCATCTTCGATAATTTCTACATCATTAGTTAAACAGAATAAGCAGAATCTTTCATTTCGAGATATTGCTCGGCGAAGGTAGAGACCCCCTCCCCCCCCTGTTCACCCCACTGCCAACCCAAGTGTATCTGTTGAAGTGGTAAGAAATGATAAAAAATGCAGAAAATATTTAGAGATGTGTGTATCGGCTGATATAACATCAAACAAGATGTATACGACACTAAAAATAAAACGGAAAGTGTATGTTCAAGTCAAATGCATTAGTAGTTCATGTTGACATAATACGTGTATTAATAATACTAATTACATTGCTGACTTGTTTGTGTATACTTGAATGAATTCTAAATATTTCAATAAAAATCATATGTTTTCAAAAATATTGTTTCGGCAGATGCCGGACCTGTTCCAACGCCCCTGTTTAATCCAGAGTACAACAATAATTAAAGGCGCTTACCCGTGCAAAGATCGTTTATTCCGTGTGTCTCAACACATCTATTGGACCAGCGATTGTACACCATGTGTTGCCCGCAGTTGTGATTCTCCACAATGGACCGGTGATTACACACGTACCATCCTGAACAATCGGCTTTCGGAACAATACCAGTACTCGTCACGTTTGCACAAGGTCCAGTCACCGACAGCAGAAGACCACTGCTTAAAATAGCGGCCGCCATCACGGTTGGTTGTCTGAAAGGTTTAACCACACTAAATCAACTGAAAGCTACGGACATGGATTATTTTTATTAATTCGTTCCCACGAAATGACAATTCGTCACGGTTCCCTTAATTTAACAATTTGTTCCCCCGAATTAACAATTCGTTCCCACGATATAACAATTCGTTCCCACCCACGAATTGACAATTCGTTCCCGTGGGAACGAATTGTTAATTCGTGGGGGCGAATTGTTAATTCGCGGGAACGAATTGCTATTTCGTGGGAACGAATTTTTATTTCATGGGAACGAATTAAGAAAAGAATTATACGGCTCCGTAGGAAGTAGTACGGTAAAGAAAATAAATGCCATATACACTGTTTGTTTGCAGAGCCTAGTCAAGTGATGTCACGTGGTTACAACAACAACAACAAGTACTGAAACTTCCAGAAGCCCTCCGATTCAAAGTACGTATTATTTTATTTTGTCCTTGTTATGTAACGGATTTTGATGAAATATGGCGCATCAAACGCGTCTTGTTAAGCTGCATTTTGTGGTCTCGGTATTTTGGCCGAAACTTCTGTCGTTTTTGCGAATAATCGATTTCCGTGTCTGCTGACACGGAAATCGATTTTTCGCAAAAACGACAACTGACACGGAAATCGATTCTTCACAAAAACGACATAAATATGTGCCGAACTCGCGGGACCACCACATCAGCTCAAGAAGACGCGTTTGTTGCGCCATAGTTCATGAAAATCCGTTGCCTATTAAGGAAAATATCAAATCATGTAATACTTACTTTAGAGTGGGGCGCGCTTTCAACACTTTGCGACATTGAACTGTTGATGTTGTTTTTGTAACCACGTGCTCATGCACCTTGACTAATATACTTCACAAGCATGTTCATGTATGCTTTAAATAATTTTCAAGCACACGTTTGTGGTTTATTTTTTAAGTCTGAAAATGTATGTCATGTGACGTAGTTTCAATCCAGCCGCTGAAGTTTTGGGCCACCACAAGGGTGGTCACATGATTCTTATATGCCTGAGAAGTCCAGCCAATGGGATTGCTCAATAGACATGATAGAGGGTCACGTGATTGCGGACATAAATGATATTCGCCTGAATATCAGTCTCGGGATATTCTAAATGTGATATTGACCTGGATGCGCGAGTCACTGATCACGCAACGGAAACATGACACGGTTCAACGACGAGCCAATTGAACAAAACTACGCAAATAGTATCATCCAATCAGCAATAAGCTTAATCAGTTGTACTTCGCACACGACAGCAAGACAAAAACAATGGATGCAAACTGAAGCAAACTTGTAAATAAATGTCCGTCTGGTTGTAGCAAGACCATAAGTCATATAATAAAATAATGAATGTCTTTTGAGTCCGAGTGCACGAGATTTACGGACCTTCGAAAGGTCCGTAAAGCTCGTGTACACCTCCTCAAAAGTCAATTCAAATCTGACCTGTTCCCAAGCGCGAAATTTCTTACCTGTTTTATTTAGTACTGTTATTTGTTTTCTCTTTCTGGAGCGCCGTTGGATGAATTCTGTCGTTGCCCGCAATCAAGTTGATAATGGGGTATCCGCACAGTCTCTGCCGAATATATACCCCGCACGTAGCCCACTCAACATCCGGGTTCCGGGTGGCAACGATAACCCGGATGGCGCCGAATTTAAATTTTGTCGTCTGCTGTTTATTTTGTATTCTCAATTTTTCTCGATGAAAACATGTTTGACTGCACATGAGAATCGTCTCCAATGGAGACGATTATCATGCACTGCCAAAACATGTGGTCAAAATGTAGAAATAAAACAAAACGAATACAAACAAGCAGACTACACTAATAGTTTCCCGCCTTTTTAAAAGGCACTAAAGTTCTGGAATATTTTTTCCGCATTCCGAAAGTGTGATTCTTTTGCAGTCACTAAATAACCTAAACTTGTCCATTTCTGCGTTGATGTGTACGCTAATGACGTCATTCATGTTAAAGGTACATGCCCACTCAGTCGGCATAATATGTTCTTTATTAAATCAGTGTATAATTCTGTCACTATTCCACCAGTTCTAACAATTACGAGTGCCCGCTATACAGATATAATCATTTTGTAATATTTATTTTAGAACACCTGTAGCCTATTTCACCAACATTGCAAAGTATACTTATCTAGCAAAGTATTCTTTGAGGGAGAAATTTTCAATTTTAGGATAAATTTATTAATGTTTTATTATACTGAATTTATTACATTATCATAGCCATTTTGGCTGTGATAATGTAATAAATTCGGTATAAATAATTTATTTTTTACGTTCTTAAGAATTTTATTTTTACTGTATCAACTTAATGGCTGGTATTGCTAAGCACCGCCCTACAGATATAATCATTTAGTAATATTTATTTTACTGATAGTGACTCGCGGTGGTATTAGGCTACTTTCATATGCAAATGAGACATAATCGTTATACTAATTAAATACGTCACCTGAAGAAAAATATTTTCGACAGATTATAAAGTAAGAGCATTGCACATCAAAAAATAAATACAGAGAATAAATAGTAATATTCGTTAACATTTTAAAGAAACACGGTTATCGCCCCTGATATTGGTGTGGAAAGTTACGTCTGAATGTACGTTTGTTTGTTTCTTTGTTTGTTGGTGTTTAGCGGCCTATCAACAGCTAAGGTCATTTAAGGCCGGTTCAATAGGCTTAGTACTAAATCCCATATATTACCTGTACAAGTGCATGTACCTGTTCAAGTACATATACAATTGGGGGGGGGGGATGGGGGGGGGGGATCCCAAACCCAGAACTGAATATTTACAATGAAAAAACTATATATTCAGCCCTGAAATCAGAATAATCCTGATATGATGCCAGTTCCTCGCCACACCAAATCACTTGGCCCCCTCCAAAAAGCAGTAGGATCAGTCATAATCTTACTACTTGTATAATGGGCAATAACCCACAGGTAACAAAAGAGCCAAAGACTTACCTGAGGGCCAAACCAGGCAAATCGTGATTCCTATAAGGAGGAACCCCTACCGCTAATGTATGTATAATAATTCCAATCAATACGTGAGGTAATAGTGAATGGATGTGTATTTAACCAGAAAATGTCTAGGCTGTCAAGTGACATCGTTCGACCAATGAAACGTCAGTTTTCAATTTGTTGTAACCCGAATATTCGTATCAGGTCAATGCCTTATACAGCAATATGTTATCAGTCAGTACGTATTCGACCAATACAGCGCTTGTTACATAATAAATTCCACGGGTAGCACTTACAAGGTGGTATGATCACGTGGTTACAACAACAACAACAAGTACTGAAACTTTCAGAAGCCCTCCGATTAAAAGAACATATTATTTTAGTTTTTCCTTATTATGTAACGGATTTTGATGAAATCTTGCGCATCAAACGCGTCTTGTTAAGCTGCATTTTGGTGTCTCTGTACGTTGGCCCACACTTCTGTCGTGTTTGCGAAGAAACGATTTCCGTTTCTACCGACACGGAAATTAATTCTTCGCAAAAACGACATAAGTATGTGCCGAACACCCGGGACGACCAAATGCATCTAATGAAGACGCGTTGGCTGCGCCACATTTTATCAAACTCCGTTGCATGTTAAGGAAAATATCAAATAATACTTACTTTGGAGTGGGCAAGATTTCAACACGTTCAGCCACTGTTGTTGTTGTTGTTGTAACCACGTGATCATACACATTGACTTAGTCGGGTGGGGATGGAAAAACAAAGGCACAAACTAGAAATGTGGTCTGACGGCACACGAATGCCCCCGCTGGCAGCCAAAGAAAACGAGGCACATTTGAAAGACAGAGGGCCAGAGAAGCGTAGATTTGTCACAACATGAAAGCAGACCATCATAGCAATCAATGCGTGAGTGAAACATCAAGCAGATCCATGCAAGGAAACAGACATTAGATGACATTTTGTCAGCCGCAATAGCTCAGTGGTAGAGCATCGGACTACGGATCGAAAGGTCCTGAGTTCCAATCCCGACACTGGCCGAGTTGGCGTGTCCTTGGGCAAGACACCTTCATGATAGCCTAGTCCTATCGGATGGGGACTTAAATAGTCGGTCCCGACATGCAAGGCCATCGAACCAGTGCCGTCGTTAAATCAAAGCATTTATATTTATAAGACATTTACCTGAGCGTTAAACGTTCGAACGCATGTGCCCTTGGATTTCTCACAGGGCGGTAGAATGCCAGTAGCCTATTTCACCAACATTGCAAACTTTTGGGGAGTAATCATTTATTTTTCCTGAAATGAATTATTTCATATAGAACTAACAACTGCATATATTTGATGATTAAAAGTATGCAGAACTATTATACTGAATTTATTACATTATCACAGCCAAAATGGCTGTGATAATGTAATAAATTCAGTATAATAAAAATTAATAAATTGATCCTAAAATTGAAACTTTCTCCCTCAAAGTATACTTTGCTAGAAAAGTATACATTGCAATGTTTGTGAAATCGGCTATTGGTCCTGATTGATCAAGTGTTGATAGGTTACAATCGAAATACATTGTATCAAGCATATTCGTGTAAGGATCGAGCGTTCATGTTTCGGGACGGACGTACGGACGCCACTAACACTGTAGGATCCTCTCACCATTCAGTGGCGGAGGGGGGGGGGGATATAAAAATATGAATTTAAAATGACGTAATACCCGTTTCTTCAGTCACATAGCTAGAGATTACGGAGCCCCGCATGGGACGCAAAATTGTTTTGTTTTATTAATTCGTTCCCACGAAATAGCAGTTCGTTCCCACGAATCAACAATTCGTTCCCTCAATTTAACAATTCGTTACCACGAAATAATAATTCGTTCCCACGGGCACGAATTGTTAATTCGTGGGAATGAATTGTTATATCGTGGGAACGAATTGTTCATTCGAGGGAACGATTTGTTAAATTGAGGGAACGAATTGTTATTTCGTGGGAACGAATTAATAAAAAAGAATCCATGTCCCCTGCGTGACTCCGTATGAGTTGGACTGGATACACACACGATAAGACCAATTTTTCAACCACCGTTTGGGATCTAGACTGATCACAGATGATATGTAACTGGAGAAATGGGTTTGTGGGATTTGTTACCAATGTAGCTCCTGATCAAATTGCACACCTTCGAGTCTGTATCCTGATAACGATCTTCAATACTGCGTGTTACAAGCTTGACATTTGACACATTGATGGTATGGCGAACAGTGCAGATCCAGATCAGACTGTGCGGATGCACAGGCTGATCTGGATCTACACTGGTCGCATTTATCTAGTCACAGCCACATTTCAAGTAGCCTTTTAGAGGCAAGATACTCGACTCGGGAAGAAAATCCCCCGATTGTAACAACGTTAGAATGTGTGTATTCTAAAAATTACGAGTGCACGCTATACATATATAATCAGTAGTTTACTAATAGTGACTCGCGGTGGTATCAGGCTATTTTCATATGCAAATGAGGCATGATATTTATTAAATGCGTCATCTGGAAAAAATAATAATTTCGACACATTGTAAAGTATTATCATTGTACATCAACAAATAAATACAGAGAATAAATAGCAATGTCCGTTAACATTTTAAGGAAACACGGTTATCGCCCCTGATATTGGTGTGGAAATTTACGTCTGATATAAAATGTATAATAATGCCAAACAATACGTGGGGTAATGGTGAATGAATGTTTATTTTGCCAGAAAATGTCTCTGATGATGTCCCTGATATAAAGAACAGTTTGTGCCTACTGAGTGGGCATGTACCTTTCATAACCTCATACGTCGTCTAAACTACACAATTGTCTCGTCAAGACGGTTAAATTAGTCAAGGCAAGATAACTAGCACGAAATATATTCATAAACAAGATACTTCCCATGAGTGACATCGATTTTAGTACATTTCATCTCGTTTTGATCAGTTCTTGAAGCGAGTCTTATCATACTAACCGGTCAAAAGAAATTGTCAATGTATTAAATCGTTATATGTGATGTCTTCTGACGAGAAAAATGTAGAAAATGTAGAAACTAAAAAATCGATATCACTAGTGGGTAGTATCACATTTCTTATGATAGTTCATGTCCAAAATATCTTTAAAGTTTTCTTCATCGTTAGTCAATGTGCATGATCACGTGGTTACAACAACAACAACAACAATGATTGAAAGTATTGTATTGACAGCGCGCCCACTCTAAAGTAAGTATTATTTGATACTTTCCTTAATACCCAACGGATTTTGACGCGTCTTCATGAGCTGTATTTGGTGGTCCCGGAATCTCGACACGTACTTATGTCGTTTTTGCGAAGAATCGATTTCCGTGTCTGTAGACACGGAAATCGATTCTTCGCAAAAACGACAGAAATTGGGCCAAAGTACAGAGACCACCAAATGCAGCTCAACAAGACGCGTTTGATGCGCCATATTTCATCAAAATCCGTTACATAATAATGACAAAGTAAAATAATGCGTACTTTGAATCGGTGGGCTCGTTTTGAGTAGTTATGTTGTTAAGGACAGACTACATACACTGCCCTCTCCTCCATATTAGTTTGTACATGCTATCAGACAGTTTCACCACTTAGAGCGTTTGAAACATACACCCAATAATATGGCAGAACATGGAATAACATTTAATGCAATACGTCTCAGATAAATAGGATGACATCGTCCTAAAAATAGTATTTCAACTACACTACACAAAACGCTAGATATCTGAGCTTTTCTACCATTACTAACAAAATATGCAATGGAAAGTTATTCAATGTGTAAAATGTCAAACTGATGCACTGTCTATTATTAGAAGTACATCTGACACAGGTAAAAGCCGTATTTACTCGCATAGCAGGCAAGTAGACAGTAGTGACAATACACTCAGATAACTGCTTTCAGGTCACTGGAATCGATGCAGTACGTATGGTAATACAGGTATATATCTACAGCACTGTGTATTGTTCTTACTGTTACACAGTCTTTACTGAATTCTCAAACATTTTAACAAAGGATCAACAAACCCTTCATATATAAATATAAATCTGATGAAAACAATGCATAGCACGCTGTATTCTGATGTCTTATGATTAGTGCTATGTGTCAAACGCAATAACAGGTAAAACAGGCCGATGGCTTGTACACTAATATGGCAACTCCATGCACTGTGTGGGATATAGTAAGAAGAAAATGTTTACGTGCATGTTATGCATATATCCCATCACATTTACGAAGCAATTATGCATGAATCATTGGATGCTCAGGGGTCCGGGTCCTTAACCCTTCCTACGCTGTTGACGGAAATTGCCGTCTGCTGTTTTTCATTTTTGCTTTAATTCTTAACAAAAAACTGGTTTGGGCTGTCAAAACCAGGTTTTTGTCGAGAAATATTGAAAATAAAACATCTCCAGCAGACGACAACAGTTAAAGGCGACTAAAAATGTAAGTTCCGACAACTTAACTATCAGATGGCGGAAATATGCCACCATAAATACGACTGCGCAGACGCACTAAAATAACACCTTCGATCACAACAACCAATCACAGCCACATCCGGTTTGGGAAATTTTTATTTTCCGGGCAACATAAACACGTAAGCCGGATTAAGAAATTGTGACATTTTTCCGCCCACGAAAGTTGTCGGTTACGGGTGCTCAAGATGGATTTATTTACAAAACAATGATTGATGAAATAGACTTTCTCAGATATCCCACATGTGGTTTTCGTCCTTTATGGTTATTTAATCTATTTATCTTATATTTAAGGGCGAGAATTGGGTCAACGAACGTTCCATACCCGGCCCCCTTAACCCTTCCACCGCTATCTTAATTTTTTTATCGTCTGACAAATTCCACTAATTCTTAAGACAATGATGCCCCTGAAGTTTGTTTAAGTGAATTAGATTAAAGGTACATGCCCACTCAGTAGGTCTATACTATAGAGAGACAGATAGTTTCGTATATTCTGTAGATATGACATTTTCTGGTAAAATAAACATTAATTCACCATTATATATTTTATATCAGGCGTAAATTTCCACTCTGATTTCAGGGGCGACAACCGTGTTTCCTTTAAATGTTAACGGACATTACTATTTATTATCTTTATTTATTTTTTGGTGTGCAATGATCATACTTTATAATATGTCTTTATATATTGGTGTCAATACATACTTTTATAAGTCGAAAATATTATTGGTGACGCATTTAATTAGTATAAATAATTAAAAAATGCCATGCCTAATTTGCATATGAAAATAGCCTGATACCACCGCGAGTCATTATCAATAAAATAAATATTTATAAATGATTATATCTATATAGCGGGCACCCGTAATTTTAGAACGGGTGGAATACTCAGGAATAGTGACACAAATATACACTTATTTAATTCCTATAAAGAACAGTTGTGCCTTAAAGCGATAGGTTACAGAACATCCAGTAGGAACTACTTGCGGGGCATATTCGAGGTTAGAAGTTGGCAGAGTTTTGTCGCATTGACGTCACATTGTTTAGCTTTAATGGTAACGCCATGAGGAGAAGCGGATCAACGTGAAGTCAAACTGACAAATCCCGCTAATTCTTAAGTCAATGATGCCATTTAAGTTTTTCTAAGTTAATTAGATTAAAGCGATAGGTTACGTCAAACTGACAAATTCCGCTAGTTCTTACTTCAGTGGTGCCCCCCGAAATTCTTCTAATGGAATTAGATTAAAGCGATATTAGAGGTTAGAAATTGACAGAGTTTGTCGCTTGACGTCACGTTGTTTAGCTTTCCTGGAAACGCCAGCAGGAGAAGCGGATTAACTAGACGTCAAACTGACAAATTCCGCTAATTCTTAAGCCAAGAATGACAGGTAAATAACTTTTGGGAAAACGAAGTGGTGGTGCTAACGTCACAACTGACAAATTGTTACGTCATATAACCCGGATGTTGTTTTCCAAGTTAGGTAACATATTTATAAAACGTGTCTATGCACACAACACGAACACGGAATATGTACATTTACACTTTCAACATCTTGTGCAAGGTCTCAACATCTTGTGTCTTCTTTCAACATCTGGTTTAACGCCCAAGTTCTCGTTTGCTCTAACGGACAGAAATATACACATACATGTACGAGGATGTGGCTGGAGAAATTATTATCATGGATTTTGCGACCAGTGTAGATCCAGACCAGCCTGTGCATCCGCACAGTCTGATCAGGATATGCACTGTTCGCCATTCCATCCATGAAACACCCGCCATGCTTCTTTAGAACAAGCAAAATAGATCGTCATTAGGTTATGTGAGTGTGCTGTTTGATCTGGATGTATGCACACAATTGGAAGACTTGGACATGTGACATAAAAACAATGCTCATTGATATAGCTTTCATTGAAAAGAACTCGGACTTATTTAACAAGGTCTATGATCACGTGGTACTAACAACAACAACAAGTACTGACACTTCCAGAATCCATCTGATTCAAAGTACGTATTCTTTCATATTGTCCTTATTACGTAACGGATTTTGATGGCGCATCAAACGCGTCTTGTTAAGCTGCATTTGGTGGTCTTTGTATGTTCGCCAAAACTTCTGTCGTTTTTGCGAATAATCTTCGCAAAAACGACATAAGTATGTGCCGAACTCCCTGGACCACCAAATGAGTCTGGAAGGTGAATACGTGTCCGGGCTGACAGAGCGTCATTTGTCTCGCCTTCCCCTGCACGCAAATGTACCACGTGATACAGTCGTCACTCTGGATTTGTTTCACCATCGGCCAGTTGGAACAGTCCGGTGGGTCTTTGGCGGCAGACGCTTGCGTGGAAATCAGCGCAATGACCAAGATGCAACAAAATGGCGTAGCCCACACAGCTAACATTGTTGTTGTTGCGCGAATTGCGTCTGCGGAAAACTAAGTGTCGTCTGATGTTTGATTAAAAATTGTCTTATATTACAAAAGAAACCCACGTTGCTAAAACATATTTTATTGAGACACACGCAAAGTAAAATCAAAGTACTGAAAGAACTGAAACTGTATCGCCAGGAACAAAACGTAGTCAAGTGTGCGTGCCCCACACTGATGATGTCCGTATTGGCAGTCTTTATAACACTATTGATCTGGTGTGGGGTGCGTTAATTACATACCATAATCATAGGCATACCAAATTGGAGCATAGTGACATACCTTTAATTTGATACATTTACCATCAAAATAGGTACTATGGAATGTGAATTATAACCGTTTATAAAAAGTTCCGTTTTTTTACAACATAAGTACACGAGTTCCGGCGAATAAACATGTCCGCAAAAATGGCGACCGACAGCCATAGTTAATGCTACTAAAACAGATAAATAAAATGGCGATACCTACAAATACATCAGTCGCTGACTTAAGTGTATCTGATCATACAGTAGCAACTAAACTTAAAACAAATATTATCGTCTGCTGTTTTTCATAGTTAACTTGAATTGTTAATAAACACATTTGACAGCGCGTGAGAATCGTCTCCAAGAGACGATTCTCACGCGCTGTCAAAACGTTGTTGTTTTTTTCAGAAATAAAATAAACTTGTCCAAAATAACAGACTGCAATATTTGATCCCCGTTTCAGTAAAGTTTCCAAGACGTTTCAATATGACTGTCGGATGATGCACTGTGATTTCTGTTTGTTTGTTTGTTTGTTGGGGTTTAATGGCCTGTCAACAGCTAAGGTCATTTAAGGCCGGGTCAATGGGTTTAGCACTGTGATTTCTGAATATTCAACCAATACGTATGTTGCTGTGACTGGAGACATTAGGCGTATGGGCTTTGCGACCAGTGTAGATCCAGATCAGCATGTGCATCCGCAGTCTGATCAGGATCTACACTGTTCGCCAGTCCATCACTGAAACATCCGCCATGCTTGTAACAAGGAATATAGATCGTTATCAGGATACAGGAGTGTGCTATTTGATCAAAACCTATCTTGGTCACAAATCCCATAAGCCCCATTTTTCTTATTAAGTTGTTTGTCCTAGTTTATCGACCAATGAAAGCACAGCATTTCGTCTCAATTAATTACATATTCCGACACTTTTGTCAATATATATTAAATTAATCATTAAATGTTGCAATACGTTCAAAGTTATATTTATGTTATTTATAATGAAAATAAATTTGCCCATTTATTTTCATTATACATAATCTAAATATAACTGAACATTTAATGATTAATTTAAGGAGTTATATATAATTAGTATGTATGGTTTTAAACTTTAAATCATTGAAAATATCTGAAAAATGTTAAATCCGCATTTACACAAATTATTTGTATCACTATATAGATGTGTTTACTGTTTAATGTACCTTTAATAAAGAAAATAGTGCCAAAAGTCAAGTCGTGGAGTATAAATTACGACTCCAACAAAAAGGCCCTTATTGGCTGTAAAAGCCCAAATCAGTCTACGCATATACAAGAGTTGCACACGTTACTGTTCACTATCGACTTGAGTAAATTAATATTTGCATACAGCGAAATATCTTAGCAATGCCGCCGTATTGGTCACCCACTGAAAATCTCACATTTCCCTTTACAGAGCCAATAGTATTACATTGCACATGACTTAAGACCACACTATATTGCATATACATGTATATATTGAATGACAACAACGTGCGTCACCAGTAGCCTATTTCACCAACATTGCAAAGTATACTTTTCTAGCAAAGTATACTTTGAGGGAGTAATCATTGCATATATTTGATGATTACAAGTATGCAGAATTATTATACTGAATTTATTACATTATCACAGCCAAAATGGCTGTGATAATGTAATAAATTCAGTATAATAAAAAATAATAAATTTATCCTTAAATTGAAAATGTCTCCCTCAAAGTATACTTTGCTAGAAAAGTATACTTTACAATGTTGCTGAAATAGGCTACAGAGATGGGTGACATTGAAACCCATAAAACAGTGACAGATCAAGAGCTAAATTTCAACCTAACAATGTATGCACCAGCATAAAATTACTGTCCTGGTTTTTTAAATTTTGAAGAAAACAATTTATTTGCTTTTCAATTGAAAAGCAAATAAATAGTTTTCTTCAAAATTACTCCTCGACACAGTTATTTTATATTGCACCATCGTACATGTATAAATGACCGATAAACCTATGGGAATTAGACAGCAAGACAAAATCTCACGACGTGAGAATTATAAAACTAAACAAGATGGACCCGGCCCGCATGTTGAGCCCGCCGAGGCATTTGATGGTCTCAGAGTGTATTTATTTACAAACAGGGGGAATATCCCAAAATCAGAACTGAATATTTACAATAAACAAGAGGGCCATGATGGCCCTAATTCGCTCACCTGACTCCATGAACACCAGAGGAGAATGTGACATTGAGTTCATGTGTTTTAAACAAATTGTGCTATTTTTAGATGGCGGTCATCTTGGATTAAGCGATGACTCTCTTTTTACAAAATCTGAAAATGCTTCACCCAGCATCGGCCATGTGGTTACTGAGAAAAAGACGTTCAAAATCTTGAATAAATGGACCTTTTGGTGGCCATCATGGATGACATAATCATCCGATTCCGACAAATATTGCACCAGAGTGATCGCCTCATTGATACCTTCAATTTGATATATGACATGACCATATTCAGTCAAAAATAAAATTTGACCCCAAAATTAGACGGCGGCCATCTTGGATTAGCGATGACCTCCATTTTAACAAATCTGAAAAGGCTTCACCCATGGACCATAACTTTTAAGTTTGGCTACCATGGGCCAAGCGGTTCATGTGAAGAAGAATTTTGAAATCTCTAATAAAAGAACGACCTTTTGACATTTCGGCGGCCATCTTGGATGACATAACAATCTGATTTGGATCGCCTCATTGATACCTTCGATTTGATATATAACATGACCATATTCGGTCAAAAATAAAATTTGACCCCACGGGCCACGCCCATTTTTGACCCCGGGGTCACCATTTTAACAACTTTCAAAGAACAATGTACATAGATCATTTCTACCAGGTTTCGTCGAAATCCGGCTAGCGGTTCATGAGAAGATTTTTTAAGAATTGATGCTATTTTTAGACGGCGGCCATCTTGGATTAGCGATGACCTCCATTTTAACAAATCTGAAAAAGCTTCACCCATGGACCATAACTTTTAAGTTTGGCTATCATGGGCCAAGCGGTTCATGTGAAGAAGAATTTTGAAATCTCTAATAAAAGAACATTTTGACATTTCGGTGGCCATCTTGGATGACATAACAATCCGAATTGGACAAAAAATGTACCAGACTGATCGCCTCATTGATACCTTCGATTTGATATATAGCATGACCATATTCGGTCAAAAATAAAATTTGACCCCATGGGCCACGCCCATTTTTGACCCCGGGGTCACCATTTTAACAACTTTGAAAGAGCATTTTACATCGATCATTCCTACCAAGTTTCGTCGAAATCCGGCTATCGGTTCATGAGAAGAAGATTTTTTAAGAATTTATGCTATTTTTAGACGGCGGCCATCTTGGATTAGCGATGACCTCCATTTTAACAAATCGGAAAGGGCTTCACACATGGACCATAACTTTTAAGTTTGGCTAACATGGGCCAAGCGGTTCATGTGAAGAAGAATTTTGAAATCTCTAATAAAAGAACCTTTTGACCTTTCGGCGGCCATCTTGGATGACATAACAATCGGATTTCGACAGAAAATGCACCAGAGTGATTGCCTCATTGATACCTTCAATTTGATATATGACATGACCATATTCGGTCAAAAATAAAATTTGACCCCAATTTGACCCCAGGGCCACACCCATTTTTGACCCCGGGGTCACCATTTTAACAACTTTGAAAGAGCAATCTACATCGATAATTCCTACCAAGTTTCGTCGAAATCCGGTAAGCGGTTCACGAGAAGGTTTTTTCAGAATTTATACTATTTTTAGACGGCGGCCATCTTGGATTAGCGATGACCTCCATTTTAACAAATCTGAAAAGGCTTCACCCATGGACCATAACTTTTAAGTTTGGCCATATGAAATGACCATATTCAGTCAAAAATAAAATTTGACCCCAATTTGACCCCACGGGCCACGCCTATTTTTGACCCCAGGGTCACCATTTTAACAACTTTGAAAGAGCAATGTACATCGATCATTCCTACCAAGTTTTGTCGAAATCCGGTTGGCAGTTCTTGAGAAGATTTTTTAAGAATTTGTGCTATTTTTAGACGGCGGCCATCTTGGATTACGTAATGACGTCATTTTAACAATTTTGTAATCCCCCTACCTAATGACCATGACCATGAAGTTTGATGACTATAGACCCAATGGTTACCGAGGAGAAGACGTTTGAAAATGTTCACGGACGACGTACGACGACGGACGACGGACACATTGCGGTAACAATAAATAGCTCACATGAGCTTCGCTCAGGTGAGCTAAAAAACTATATATTCAGCCCTGAAATCAGAATAATCCTGATCTGATGCCAGGTCTTCGCCACACCAGAATCACTTGGCCCCCTCCCTAAAGCAGTAGGATCAGTAATAATCTTACTGCTTTTATAATGGGCAATAATCCAATTCAACTCCCAGGTAACAAGAGCCAAAGATAACAAGAGTTCCGAAGGTCATAATATACACCCGTCGAAGAAAGGCCAGTCAACAAGGGGAGATAACACACTGAAAATCAATAGGCTTCTTCATCTTGCCGTGATAAATCTGTATACTGAATTTGCTTACGATCGGTGAAGTAGAACTTGAGTACATGTAATTACGTGGACAATGATACAGAGTGTGAAACTTAAAAATGGCCGCCAAGGGTAGATAAGTCATCGGAATTTTTTCAAAATCAATAGGCTTCTTTGTCTTGCCGTGCTAAACATGAATACCGAATTTGATTACGATCGGTGTAGTAGAACTTGAGTTATTGCATGGACAAGGATACAGAGTGGGAAAATTAAAAATGGCTGCCAAGGGGAGATAAGCCATCGGAAATGTTTCAAAATCAATAAATATCTTTGTCTTGCCGTGATATACATGTATACCGAATTTGGTTACGATTGGTGAAGTCGAACTTGAGTTATTGCGTATAAAAACGTACCGGAGGTCCAAACCAGGCAAATCGTGATTCCTATAAGGAGGCACCCCTACCGTTAAACAACGCTATCGCCTTTGCCCGACCAACCACCCACCCAACACCGACTAATTCTTGAATATTGTGCTGGCGATAAAAAATAGGTACATGAAAAAGTATCGTCGGAGTTTGACGAGTGAGTGAGTGAGTGAATAGGGTTTAACGTCCGCTTTTCTGACATAGAGGTACAAGCCTCAGGGAGTCTACACGCAGACGGGTCAACGGGGTCGAGTCCCATATCCACCTGTCCAAGGGGGGTAAATCCCAACTTCAGAACTCAATATTTACAATCAAAATATATATTCAGTCCTGAAATTAGAACAACCTGATCTGGTGCCAGGCCCTCGCCACACCAGCATCATTTATCCCATCCCCTAAAAGTAATAGGATTAGCGCTAATCTTACTTTTATATATGGGGCATAGCCCGACTCAACTCTCACATACAAGAAAGCCAAAAATGTACATGAGGGCCAAATCCGGTATAGTGGGTTCCGGAAAGTATGAACCCAATCGTTAAGCCAGTTTAGTCGCCTTTTACGACAAGCAATGGCTACTGCAGCACTATTCTCAGGATCAGTTGATCCCGCCCCGGTGCCTGCACGGGGCTGGAGTTTGACGAAATGTAGAATCAAATGTTTTTCAATAGGCAGACAACATTGCAGATCTGCTGGCAGATACAAGTTGTCATAGAATAAAACAAATACCGGTAAGCAGAGCTCCAGTTAAGGTGCGTAATTTGTTCCAATTTGAATGTAATTTTCTTATTTCTTCACCAAAAATGGCAAGTTTGGAGTCCTTTAGAATCGTCTCATTGAGACGATTCTAAAGCACTCCCAACATGCCATTTTTGATAGAGAAATAAGAAATTGGTCCCCAAAATTATGCACCTTAACTGGAGCTCTGCCGGTATGCACTTTTTAGCTAGTTACCTCATATACACCCGCTAAATAGTCCATGTTTGTGTCGCAAGTCTAGCCTGACAGAGATCCATCTTGGGGGGGATCCCAAAATATGAACGGAATATTTACATCCAGAAAAAATTGATTGATTCACTGATTGGTTAACTGTTTGAATCATTGATTGCCCGACTGATTGGTTGATTGACTGACTGTTTGGATTATTGAATTATTTACCAGATTGAGTAATTGATTAAGTAATTGATCGATGATTAATTTATTGATTGACTGCTTGATTCATTAGTTTGATAGGAGTTTGTTGCACATTCAACAACACGGTCATATACAGGTAAACACATTAAACAACGCGGGAAAATATAGTATCACATGTTTTATTCAAAATATATTACAAACACACCCTACGCCACAACACAAATTTCTCTACTATCTACTATCAGTTGACCAAACATGGCAATTATAGCAAATAATCTAAAATGATGGCCAAAGGATAGCATTATTTATCTATATAATAGTATTTAACAACCCGGGGGTCATTTCACTAAACTTTGTATGACTAAAGACTAAAATTTGCGTAAGTGCAAATTTAGGATCATCTGGAAATTTCAATTGATGCAAAAGCAGCCTATGCTCAATAAATGTAAATCCAATATAAGGTTTGATCATGTCTAGCCGTGTTCAAACGTTTGCTGTGGCCCGAGGGAACTGTTTGAACCCAAGGCCGCAGGTTATTGTTACATTTCCAACAAAAAACTGATGTAATTTGAGCATTATATTCAGTATTTTCAGTACTTTTATAAATCGTCCCATTCACGTAGATAATTTTCGGTATGCATATTCCGGGGCCGCATCATGAATGTCATGAAGTAGTGACGTCATGAAGGCACTTCAGTGTAGTGACGTCATGAAGGCACTTGGTCTACGCGCTGCCCCGGCCATGTGCAAACAGCACGCGCTATATATATATGTGCAAACAACGGAAACCATGTAACAATAATAAGTGGAAAACAATCTTTTTACAGACTATCGTAATTTTGCACTTACAAACATGTTAGTCATACAAAGTTCAGTTAAACGGGTTATATCACAAGCTAACCAGTGATTTACCGCGATACTGTAGGGATTTATTTACTTGAAGGAACTATTTTCTCCTAGATGTTCGCGAGACGTAATTGACATCACGCGAAAAAACAATTCATATGCTAACGTCAAAATTGTCAATTTTGGCAACGTTATAAGCTGGTCTAACAGCAAATTTCACATTTTTCGAAGAGCATGTAATATACTATTTATTCCACTACCATTTTGAAATACTGTATTTATATCCCTTGACATCTGTAAATCCAACAAAGAAACTTGTGCTCCGCACTCGTTTCTTTATCGGATTTCCAGATGTCTAGGGATCGCCAGCGGAATCCCTGCAGTTTAAGAAACTCTAATTAAATAGTCGACAGTACACATATCAAGTAAAAAATGTATATATTGGTCGACTGAGTGATTGGTTGATCGAGGTTTTACATTCATTCAACAACAAGGCATATGCAGACAAATACACCTGTATGTAAGGAGTGATCGATTGATTGATTGATTGACTGATTAATTGATTGGTTTATTGATCGATTGAATACTTGATTGATTGGTTGATTTATTGATTAATTGAATTATCAATTGTAGAGGGCAGCATCACAATTTCAGCATTGAAAAAGCATGCATAAATTGCAAATTGATTAATGTTATAGAAATATACATACAAAAAAAAGTGTAAAATTTACTAAACGGAAAATGCTTGCTATTATTAAATATTATTAGCGTACATGCAGAAAGGATACACATGTTTGTGTACATGGAGATATTAACCAGGGATTCCGCTGGCGATCGCCACTTTCGCAATTGGCGATAAAAATAAATAATTGGCAATAAAAAATTACAATTTTCGAAAAAAAAAAGAAGATTTTTTTTTTTTTCTCGAAAATTGTAATTTTTTATCGCCAATTTTTCGAAGTGGCGATTTTTTTATTTTCCCCAGTGGAATCCCTGATTAACCGCTATCTTACTTTTTTTGTCGTCTGCTGTTTTCTATTTTCCATTTTTATCATCAAAAATATGCTTCAACAGCACTTTTACAACAGGCTTTGACAGCACTTTAAAATGAATCATTTACAACATGCTTCGACAACACTTTAGAATCATTTCCATTGGAAATGATTCTGAAGTGCTGTCAAACCATGTTTTTTATTGAGAAATAAGGCAAGATATCAAAGCAACAGCAGACGACAATTGTTGTGTGCAGCGGTTTAATGGTTAAACATGCGTATACCAAATTTCAGGTAATATAGAAATATATGGAAAAGACAAAAAATGTGACTGACTGGAGAAACAGGGCTTATGGGTTTCGCGACCAGTGTAGATCCAGATCAGCCTGTGCACCCGTACAGTCTGATCAGCTTCTGCACTGTTTGCCATTCCATCAATGAATCGCCCATCATGCAAATAACAATGAAAATATATCGTTGTAGAGGTATTGCGATACTGGCCTTTGAGGATGATTTAATATCATATTTATTAAACAAGTTTACTGATTTCATAAGAAACGAGGCTATGCCAAATTTCTTATGAAATCAGTCAACAAGTTAAATAAATATCAAATGTTAGATTATATTTATTGCATGAGAATAGCACAATGTGTAAAAGCTGCAATGACCATCTAGCATGTTTTCCGTCCCGGCCTAATTTGCATATTTATTACACAGCCATATTTTACAGCCATATAAACGATGCAAAAACAATATTTTTTTTGATTGTTAAATAGTTGATAATTCCAGCACAAAAATATTTACACAATTCCCCAACATTAGATTGGCTCGTAGCAAGTCTCTGCCCAAAATTTATATCCCAGTAAACTCCCACGCCGAACTACTTTCCGTAACCGTGAGGCGCAGTGAGTGAGTGAGTGAATAGGGTTTAACGTCCGCTTTTCTGATATAGAGGTACAAGCCTCAGGGAGTCTACACGCAGACGGGTCAACGGGGTCGTGTCCCGTATCCACCTGTCCGAGGGGGGTAAATCCCAACTTCAGAACTCAATATTTACAATCAAAATATATATTCAGTCCTGAAATTAGAACAACCTGATCTGGTGCCAGGCCCTCGCCACACCAGCATCATTTATCCCATCCCCTAAAAGTAATAGGATTAGCGCTAATCTTACTTTTATACATGGGGCATAGCCTGACTCAACTCTCACATACAAGAAAGCCAAAAATGTACATGAGGGCCAAATCCAGTATAGTGGGTTCCGGAAAGTATGAACCCAATCGTTAAGCCAGTTTAGTCGCCTTTTACGACAAGCAATGGCTACTGCAGCGTGAGGCGCAGTAAAATAATTCTTAAGAAAACGGAAAATAAACACATTTTCTTGATGAATTTATTTCAAATGCTGGAATTATAAGGAATGAATGGCATTTTTGTGGAATTTATCGGGGATATAAACTTGGAAAAGTCGCGGGAATACTGGACGAGGCCTTCCGGCCTTGGTCCAGTATTCCCGCGACTTTTCAAAGTTTATACTCAGATAAATTCCACAAAAAGGCCATTCATTCCTATAATAACAAACAGAGGATCTTACATGAGTGATGATTTAATATCATATTTATTAAACAAGTTTACTGATTTCATAAGAAACGAGGCAATGCCAAATTTCTTATGAAATCAGTCAACAAGTTTAATAAAAGTATACTTAGCAATGTTGGTGAAATAAGCTACAGATCAGCTGCAGATCAGCAATTTGGGAACAGAAAACAATCGGAAGCATCAATGTACAACACCGGATGGAAGAAAAGTGCCAACTTGTGTCAAAATTTTGGAAATTGACTCCGAAACCTACCTGGCGAGATTGCTGGGAAATGATGCGACAAAGAGAACAAATTTAGATTTTAAAAATCGGTCCAAAAAAAATTATCACCCCACCACTCACCCCCAAATCTTTAAATTAGAAAAATATTTTGTTTTGCAATAAAATTAATACAGGGTAAAGGTTACAAGACAACGTCAAGATTGTAGTAAATCGTCTACCAACTACCAACACGAAAATGTGGCCTCTCGGCGCACAAATGCTCCCGGTGGCAGATTGGAGAGGAGACTGGCAATCTACTTAACTGGACACACGGACGGACACACCGACAGACACACAGTACAAACACTATATGCTTCCCGGATCTACCCAGATTGGGGCATAAAAAAAACTATACGGTGCACTTGCACAATATTCAGTAATATTTACTTCGGGCTTCACGCACTTTGAACAGACCAAATGTTTTCCATACCAACAGCCCATGGTTTTATCTGCTGTTTTTCATTTTTGCTTTAATTCTTAACAAAAAACTGGTTTTGACAGCACATGAGAATCGTCTCCACCAGGTTTTTGTCGAGAAATATTGAAAATTTAATAAAACATTTCCAGCAGATGACAACATTTAATTCAGCGTAGTAAGGGTTAAACAGACCAAATGTTTTCCATACCAACAGCCAATGGTTTTATCCCTTAAGAAAAGTTTGTCTTCATAGCAACTAGCACATTTCATAGCAACCAGCACATTTTCGTGACAATACTAATAACTAAATTCGCATTACGATTCCAGCATTTTCCGAATCATGTAGTGGAGTATACCACCGTTACGGAAGTAAACAAGCTCCACTTCTGTATCGAATCTTGTCTTGACTTGGAACGTTCGGCCGTCATTCAGCTGTGGGAGAGAATCAAACGTGAAATTATAAATTGAATGATTTTGATTGATTTATTAGTGTTTAATGGCCTATCAACAGCTATGGTCATTTAAAACTAGGCAAACGGGTTCGATCCCGCATGTTTTATAAAATACTATTTACAATTTAAAGGAAGAATATGACAAAACAAGAGGAATTAACTTTTAATTAATTTTGTTTGCAGCAAAATTATGACATCATGTCTCGGACATGCTGTTAATTGTTTCTGCAATTCTGCAGATATGTGTCGGTTCCGAATACTTGTGTTTTGACAATCTCGAGATCAAAGGAATCTTTTTTTTCTAGATGCCATAATCAGTGGCACGCGTGTGTAGCAGCTACGTTCAAACTGATGCCGTCGGACGTCAACATCACAGATGGCATGTCAAACAGCTTATTCGATGACTTTATCGGCGATAAAGTCATCGAATAAGCTGTTTGCCATGCCACATTATGCTGTGAATTATCGCTGTGAATTATGGGAGGGCAGGGCTCCAGATCAGGAATTAGTAATTGAGTATTGTTACTCCATCATTTCTGAAGCAATTGGGTATTTCAAAATTTTAATTGGGTAAAATAAAATCACGCTACTGTTTACACATCAACAGACAGCAATTATTGAATAGTTTGTTTTGAAATGAAAACATGTCTTGGCATTTCATTAGAATTGTCTCCTTGGAGACAATTCTAATGAAATACCAAGATGTGTTTTCATGGAAAAATATGCTATATTGGTGGTCTGTTTATTGTTTTCTGCAGCATGATAAAGGTGCCACAATTGTTCTCATTGCTTTTTGATACTCACTACTTCTAATTTTAATTGGGTATTTACGCAAATACGCAGCTTACGCAGCTTATCTGGAGCACTGGGAGGGGATTTTGGGACAGAATTGAAAATCACTTTGCGTATCTATACACGAAAAGGAAGCCATGTACCAAGCTGTGATGGTTTTAAAGGTATTACATGCTACAAAGAAAATGGTGAAGTTCCAAGTCCAAAAGGTCTAATATGAAATTGAAATTAAATATTTGCACATCTACACATTATAAGGAAGCCACATACCAAGTATCAAACGTCCAGGGGAAATAACTATTGTAAATATGGCAATTGTTTGTAGGTCACACAAAGGCGATTTGATTCACAGTGGGTTGTGGTGCACATCACTGGCTCATGATAGTGTGCAAGTATGGTGGCTCGAGGCCTAATATCAGAGCTCCAGATAAGGTGCGTATTGGCGTATGTTACGCAATTATTTTAGCCGAGTACACATTGATTATCAAAAATAAGAGTACAAAATAAGCACAGCAATGTGAAAATACGCATTGATTTTCAAATTGAGTAGTGAAAATACTGTCATAAAGTTGAAAATTCACTTAATTGAGCTGCAAAAAGCAAACAGTGTTTGATGGCATAGTTTACATAGTTTTTATCCTTTGTTCCCTATTTAGTAATGAAGAAAATCAATAATCCATTTGTAAAAGTAAAAGACGCAATGATTTTGAAATCAGCGGGTATAGTATGCTTTAGACACAAAGCTTACCTGGAGCTCTGCTAATACTATTGAAAATACAAGCTCTCGCAAAAAGTTTACCTTGAGATGGACGGGGCGGGGCGGGACGGACAGACAACGATAACACTAAATTCCCACTCCACTATCCTAATGGGGCATAGAATTATATGTTAAAACCATGTTTTAAAACGGTGACAAACATGAACCCTGACAATGCGGGAAACATAAATTGTCGTCTGCTGTCGATTTATGTTTCGTCTTGTTTCTCAATAAAACCATGCTTTGGCAACTCTTCAGAATCATTTCCATTGGAAATGATTCTGAAGTGTCGACAAAACATGGTTTTGATGAGAAGAAATGGAAAATAAAACATTAACAGCAGACGACAGTAGTTCTTCAGGAATTTAGTAGCTCCATACCTTTACGTCCACTGTTTGACCTGGCTGCAGGTTCTGCGGAAGATCAATCGTGAATGATTCTTTGCCGGTTATTGCCAAGCTTTCTGCGGTCTGGTCGGGGAGATATTGGAACGGAATAATTCCCATACCGACAAGGTTACTTCGGTGAATCCGTTCGTAACTTTCCGCAATCACAGCTTTTACTCCCTGTGAAACATTTAATTAATTAATTGGAAGGTTGGTTGGTTTTGGTTGGTTGGTTGGTTGATAGGAGTATTATGTCCGTGATCACAACAATTGATTAATTGATTTGGGTCTGCTGAACAACAAGGTCATATACAGACTGGAATGCACCTCTATGGACGAGTTTAATACATTCAGAACTGAATTTTACAATAAAAGTTTTTATTAGGGAAAGAAAAATTCAACAGTTCTATACGAGACGGTTCTAATGGTGGTCACGACAAATAAAAAATGTCCATCAACATACCAGCATCCAGGGCCCCTTCGCAGCCCAATCCCGCGACGACCCTGATCCGTACTCCTTGCCAGCCAATATCATCACCTGTTTGTTGTCCGAGCGGTAACGGTCAGCTGCATCAAATATGTCCATCTGAAATGTACAAGTGATTAAACGTGAAACAGGGCTCCAGATAAGGAATTAGTAATTGAGTATCGTCACTCCATCATTTCTGAAGCAATTGGATATTTCAAAATGTTAATTGGGTAAAATAAAATCACGCTACTGTTTACACATCAGCAATAGTTTGCATTGAAATGAAAACATTTCTTGGCATTTCATTAGAATTGTCTCCTTGGAGACAATTCTAATGAAATACCAAGATGTGTTTTCATGGAAAATAAGAAAAATATGCTATATTTGTGGTCTGTTTATTGTTTTCTGCAGCATGGTAAAGGTACCACAAATTTGTTATTGCTTTTTCATACTCGCTATTTCTGATTGCAATTGGGTTTTTGCCAATTTTAATTGGGTATTTAAGCAAATACGCAGCTTATCTGGAGCCCTGGTGAAATGTGGTTGTGACTGGAGAAACTATAAGATTTTGGGACCAGTACATATCCAGACCGCCTGTACATCCACACAGTCAGATCAGGATTTGCACTGATCGATTTTCTATCAATGACGAGTCGTGCTTTGTAACAAGCAATTCAGATCATTACCAGGCTACAGGAGTGAGCTGTTTGATCAGGAGCTACACTGGCCACAAATCCCATAAGCCCTATTGCTCCAGTGACAGCCACAAATAGTAAATATCCAGTGAGCGAACTGAATAAGCCAGCTATGTCCCTCAAACAGCATGCATATCATATTCTTGTATAGCTTTGTGACGGCAGATTGATCGATTGGTTGGTTGATTGATTGATTGATTGATTGATGTTTTACGTCCGTCAAATTCATTTGTATGCATGTATCACGTAACTAAGTACGACTGTTACCACAGGCATTCGGCGTGTCTCGGCTTTCATCGGTATAACTACATATGAATAACGAGGCTTATAATTATAAGCCTTGTTATTCATATGTAGTTACACCGATGAAAGCCGAAACACGTCAAATACCTGTGGCTGTGACTGGAGAAATGTGGCATACGGCATATGTACCGATGAATCAAGTGTTTGTATGTGGTTTTATATCCAGTTAACTACGTCTTGTATTCCTTTAAAATTATTAAAACTGTGTTGAAATGTTTCGAAGACAATCCCGATTTTAAGTTTTACATATTGTTAGCGTATTCCAGAGCTCCAGTTAAGGTGCGTAATTTGGGGAGACTTTCGTTATTTCTTCGCCAAAATTGACAAGTTGGGAGTGCTTTAGAATCGTCTCGATGAGACGATTCTAAAGCAATCCAAACTTGCCATTTTTCGTGAAGAAATAAGAAAAATACCCGGAAAATTTGGTCCAATTACGCACCTTAGCTGGAGCCCTGGTATTCTTGATAACCAGATGACTAAAACAGACAATTTTTGCTACCAGCTTGGATTATATTCAACCTGTGAATGAGCTAGCTGCATAAAAATATGTAAACATTACCTCCTCATCAGTGGGTAGATACAGAGTTCTGGGCCCTGGTTTTGTCACGAACTTGTTGACCAATCGGATGTTCGCAAAGGTTCCCCTCGCCATCACTGCATCATTGCCACGCCGGGAACCGTAGGAATTAAACTCCCGCGCTGTTAATCTGAAATATGGTTTGTTTATTGATTGATTGAAAGATTGACTGACTGATAGATTGATTGGTTGATTGATTGATCAATTGATTGATTTGATTGATCAATTGATTAACTGATGCCCTCACCATCACTGCATCAATGCCACGCTGGGAACCGTACCAATTAAACTGCCGTGCTGTTAATCTGAAATATGTTGGTTGGTTGATTGATTGATCCCCCCACCATCGCTGCATCAATGCCACGCTGGGAACCAAACCAATTAAACTCCCGTGCTGTTAATCTGACATATGTTGGTTGGTTGGTTTATAGTTGATTGGTTGGTAGCTTGTTTCGTTCATTGATTAGTTGATTGATTGATGGATTGATTGATCAATTGACGGTTCCCCGTGCCATTGTAACTCGGAATACTACAAGTTACCTCCCTTAAAACCACTTCCAGCAGCCTATTTCACCAACATTGCAAAGTATACTTATCTAGCAAAGTATACTTATCTAGCAAAGTATACTTATCTAGCAAAGTCTACTTTGAGGGAGAACTTTTCTATTTTAGGATAAATTTATGAATTGTTATTATACTGAATTTATTACATTATCACAGCCAATTCAGTATAATAATTCTGCATACTTTTAATCATCAAATATATGCAGTCATTAGTTCTATATGAAATAATGCATTTCGAGAAAAATAAATGAATCCTCCCTCAAAGTATACTTTGTTAGAAAATTATACTTTGCAATGTTGGTGAAATCCGCTACAGAGCATCATAGACATTAGATTTGGTTGAATTTGTCACATTTAGTGAAAACAACAACGAGAAACTACTGTCTGTTTCACATTTTCTGCAGTCGAGTTTTCGTACGAGTCCAGCGAATCGGCTGCATTGTTTGATAGGAACTTTCACTCTATTTTCTGTTTGTGTCCTACAAATTTTCCAAGTTCAATAGTCCAGTGCTCCAGATAAGTTTTGTATCTAAAGAGTATTATACCCCCATATTTCAAATTCAATGCGTATTTTACTTTCAATAAATATTTTCACATTGTTGGGAGTATTTTGTATTCCCACGTTTGATAATCAATGCGTATTCTGCTAAAATAAGTGTAAAGTACGCCAATACGCACATTATCTGGAGCTCTGACTCCAGCAAACAATACAAATTGACTTTGTGAATAGTCTATTTATAACACGTGTCTAAAAGCCAGATTTCGTCAAATTTACTCGCACATGAATCGACACTCACCCACGAGACGCGAGATATCTGGCCGCGGATGAATTCCTCGCGATACTCCCAGCAGGGGATATATGGTCGGTGGTGACGGAATCCCCGAAGTTTAGTAGCACGGACGCATCCTGGATTCCCTGGATTTTAGGCAGCTCTTTAGTCTGAAAATAAAATATAAACGAGTATTAACTCTTTGCGTGCTGGGAAATTTGTAGGCTATAAATAGTTCAAAACTAGCAGACAATTTTTCTTTTATTTCTCCTTGTAAATATCATGAATATGTCTTGGAATTTCATTAGAATTGAGTCCTGAGGACTCGATTCTAATGAAATTCCAAGACATATTTACAGAGGGAAATAAAACATATAGCCTTAATTTGTTTGGCGGATATTTTCGCCGCTAGCATGCAAAGAGTTAAAGGTACATGCCCACTCAGTAGGCACACAATGTTCTTTAATAGGAATTAAATAAGTGTATAAGTGTGTCACTATTCTACCAGTTCTATACCTGTTATACACCATTTCCCCATGTATTGATTGGCAGTATTATACATTTTATTTCAGACGTAAATTTCCACACTAATTTTCGAGGAGAGCTAATCCAGAAAATTTCCCTCAAACAAGGACAGTATTTAATTTATTATACCGAATAGTTAATATGAACATGATTAAAATCGCTGTTTCAGAAACAGAAACGGATGCAAAATGCTTGTTGGCTGGAGAATCCCAGAGCTCCAGGTAAGGTGCGTAATTTGGAGGTAAATTTCTGATTTCTCCATCAAAAATGGCCGGTTGGGAGTGCTTTAGAATCGTCTCAATGAGACGATTCTAAAGGACTCACAACTTGCCATTTTTGATGAAGAAATAAAAAAAATTCTTCCCAAGTTGGTCAAATTACGCACCTTAACTGGAGCTGTGGAATCCGCCATATTGTTTACCAGCCCATTGTCTGTTGTCATTCCATGTGTATGCCTTCACACTTTTGGTTTCCATTTTAGACAAACGCCGAGCCAGTCCAATCGTAATTTGGCTGTTTCCGTAATTACGCTTCGGGTATTTTCGGGACGGGAGAGTGATATTGTAATATTCCCCTCTTATATTGCCCACTGCATTGTGAAGCAGGCGACACAGTAGACTATTTTTATCACGTGATATGAAATTGACCAATGCAATGCCTTGAAATTGCAACGTACGCCAACGTGACGATTATATCACGCTGTCCGAAAGCGGGTGCGACAATAGATGGCCGCGCCCCACATGCCGCGCCCGCCGAGGCATTTGATACTATATAGATGGCTGCGGCCTGCATGCCGCGCCCGCCGAGGCATTTGATAGTATATAGATGGCCGCAGCCTGCATGTCGTGCCCGCCGAGGCATTTGATACTATATAGATGGCCGCGCCCCACATGTCGCGCCCGCCGAGGCATTTGATAATACTATATAGATGGCCGCGCCCCACATGTCGTGCCCGCCGAGGCATTTGATAATACTATATAGATGGCCGCGCCCCACATGTCGCGCCCGCCGAGGCATTTGATAATACTATATAGATGGCCGCGCCCCACATGCCGTGCCCGCCGAGGCATTTGATAATACTATATAGATGGCCGCGCCCCACATGTCGCGCCCGCCGAGGCATTTGATAATACTATATAGATGGCCGTGCCCCACATGTCGCGCCCGCCGAGGCATTTATTTGATAATACTATATAGATGGCCGCGCCCCACGTCGCGCCCACCGAGGCATTTGATAATACTATATAGATGGCCGCGCCCCACGTCGCGCCCGCCGAGGTATTTGATAATACTATATAGATGGCCGCGCCCCACGTCGCGCCCACCGAGGCATTTGATAATACTATATAGATGGCCGTGCCCCACATGTCGCGCCCGCCGAGGCATTTGATAATACTATATAGATGGCCGCGCCCCACATGTCGCGCCCGCCGAGGCATTTGATAATACTATATAGATGGCCGCGCCCCACATGTCGCGCCCGCCGAGGCATTTGATAATACTATATAGATGGCCGTGCCCCACATGTCGCGCCCGCCGAGGTATTTGATAATACTATATAGATGGCCGCGCCCCACATGTCGCGCCCGCCGAGGTATTTGATAATACTATATAGATGGCCGCGCCCCACATGTCGCGCCCGCCGAGGCATTTGATAATACTATATAGATGGCCGTGCCCCACATGTCGCGCCCGCCGAGGTATTTGATAATACTATATAGATGGCCGTGCCCCACATGTCGCGCCCGACGAGGTATTTGATAATACTATATAGATGGCCGCGGCCTGCATGTCGTGCCCGCCGAGGCATTTGATACTATATAGATGGTCGCGGCCTGCATGTCGCGCCTGCCGAGGCTTTGATAGTATACCGAGAAAAAATAACCAAAAGCTTTAAACGGACGCACATACGTACAGACTAACGGACGTACGTACATACGCCAATGTGCCAACTATATTGCGCTGTCCGCAAGAGGGCACGACAACAACTCACCATATCCAGGAAGAATGGGGGTTTCTGGATATATGTAGACTTGGAGTCCCACGGATACAGCATACCCTCCGGTGCGTCTAGGCAATTCCACCTCTCGTTGCCTTGCTATAAATAGTAATAAGACACATGATTTATATGTAGGGGGGGGATTTTGTTATTTCTTCACCAAAAATGGCAAGTTGGGAGTGCTTTAGAATCGTCTGATCGAGACGATTCTAACGCACTCCCAAATGGTAAGTTGGGAGTGCTTTCGAATCGTCTCATTGAGACGATTCTAAAGCACTCCAACTTGCCATTTAAGGTGAAGACTTTTTTGAGACAATTCTAAAGCACTCCCAACTTGCCATTTTTGGTGAAGAACTCAGAAAAATACCTCGAATACATGGTCAAATTACGCATCTTAACTGGAGCTCTGGATAACAAGTAAGTCCTGAGTGATCTTCAGTGCAAGATTGACAACGGATCATCCCTACACACATTGTCACCAAATATCAGACTCGGTGTATCCCAACCAACTGGCAAGGGAATAATAATCACTCGCCGATTAACTGATGGAGACTTAAAATGACATACAGTACTAATTGTTGTGACTGGAGAAATGTGGCTTATGGGATTTGTGACCAGTGTAGCCCCTGATCAAATAGCCAGACATGAGAATGGCTGTCGCTGGAAACATCTGAAAATCCACTGAAACCCCCTCACCCCACTTGTAAAAGTATCAAATTTGAGCATACCAGAATGATTCTGAATCATTTTGAAAACGCAAATTATGACAAAATCCACTGAAATCAGCTGATCAGCTGAAGATTCTCATGCCTGAATAGCACACTCCTGTAGCCTTATAACGGTCTGCATTACATTACATTTATGGATTGGTGCACAGTGCAGATCCTGATCAAACGGATGAGAGCCACCTTCAGCAAAGTCTGAAATCATCTGGAAAAAAAACGCTGATGTCCCCTACCCCCTTGTAAATGTAAAATATTTCAGCAGATCAGACGACATGTCAAACATTTTGAAATTTCATGTAATGAAGTCTGAAATCAGTCTAAAGGAGTAAAATTCTCATGCCTGAGAATTTTACTCCTTTAGACCGATTTCAGACTTTTTTCATTATATGAAATTTCAAAATGTGTGGATCGCATTTTGTTCTCGGCTGTGACTGAAGAAGTTGGGCTTATGGGATTTGTGACGAGTGTAGCTCCAGATCAAATTGCACACTCCCGTAGCTCGATAACGATCTATATTCTTTGTTAGAAGCATGACGGGTGTTTCATTGATGGAATGGCGAACAGTGCAGATCCTGATCCGACTGTGCGGATGCACAGGCTGATCTGGATCTACACTGGTCGCAAAACCCATAAGCCCCATTTCTCCAGTCACAGCCACATTAATTCTGTTCCCAATACAACAGATGGACAATAAACGCACCTGAATTCTGGCGTAGACTTCATTAAACATGGACGGAATTACAAACTCCTCCTCCACTGCCTGAAAAACAAAACATACAATGAAAAGCAATGTGAAAATGTTTATGGGGAATTAACATGGGGAAATAAAATCAATATTTGACTGACAAATTTAACAAAATAAAAGTGGAAGTGAGTGAGTTTAACGTCCCAGCTACAGCTAAGGTCACATAGCGACGAGACCGCAGTGGGGGGGGGGTGGGGTTTCACTAAACTTTGTTTGACTAAAATGTTTGTAAGTTCAAAATTATGATAGTCTGTAAATTTCACATTAACACTGTGTTCTTGTAAACAATTAATGGATTTACATTTAATATGCAGCCTATGCATACATGTAAATTAATCAATTGAAATTTCCAGACAATCCTAAATTTGCACTTACGAACATTTTAGTCGTACATGTTTTTACATTGTGGGATGGATAGGTATTTTTCACGCATAGGGTGAGGATTGAACTCGCAACCGCCGGTACTGAAGTTCAATGTCATATCCCCTAAACCACAGCCCATCCGTTGCAAAATAAAAAGATGGCTCAGCTTTATGTTTGTTTATTAGTGTTTAACGGGCCTATCAACAGCTAAGGTCATGTAAGGCCGGGCAAACGGGTTCGATCCTGTTTTAACCTGCTGCATTGGGGGGAAAATCCCAAAATCAGAACGGAATATTTACATCGAGAAACAATATATTCAGCCCTGAAATTAGAATAACCTGACCTGGTGCCAGGTCCATACCACACCAAAGTCACTTGGCCCCTTCCCCTAAAATAGGATTACGAATATCGTAATACTCGCATAAGGGGTATAACCAGATTCAACTGTCACATACAAAATGCCAAAGACGTATGTGAGCCAAACCAGGTCTCCAGTCGGAATTAACGTAGGGATGAACCCCGATCGTTAAATTACCCATCGCGTGTTCCCACCTGCCACCCACGGCTCAGGTTTAAATTTTGATAAAATTTAATATTATCAAAAACAAATAAGTGTTTTTACATTGTGGAGATAGCCATACAATTTTGGCAGGTTCGTGAAATAGTCATTACACATACATGTGACACACGTGTTTTGTTTGTTTTTTGGTGTTTAACGGCCTATCAACAGCTAAGGTCATGTAAGGCCGGGCAAACTGGTTCTATCCCAGTTTTAACCTGCTGCATTGGGGGAAAAATCCCAAAATCAGAACGAAATATTTACATCGAGAAAAAATATATTCAGCCCTGAAATTAGAATAACCTGACCTGGTGCCAGGTCCATACCACACCAAAGTCACTTGGCCCCTTGCCCTAAAATAGGATTACGAATAATCGTAATACTCACATAACCAGATTCAACCGTAACATACAAAATGCCAAAGACGTATGTGAGGGCCAAACCAGGTCTCCAGTCGGAATTCACGTATTAAGGATCGTTAAATTACCCATCGCATGCTCTCACCTGCCACCCAAAACCTATCGATGTACGTACATGAATCTCCTCTCTGGTTGGCCAGATATCTCGGAGGAACACAGGATTTCCCTCGCCGTTTGTTCCTGCAAGGCACATGTGAAACGGTTTAACATCCCAGCATCGGACTAAAGTGATATACAGTGAAACCCCTCTAAACCGTACACCCTGTACATCACTGTGTGGTAATATTGGTGGGTTTCTTTGTCACTTATCTCCGATAGTGATATCATTTTGTGATCGCAAAGCATAAACATGTGTCGTTGGGCGGTCATATGCCCGATTTACAGTGGAAACTCTCTAAACCGGACACACCTGTCCGGTTTAGAGATGTTCCACTGTAGATTGATCCTCGGTTTTAAGTCTTATCTGAAAGACCAGTGGGACGGAAGCATACATTTTATATTTACTGAACAATGTTTTATTCGACTGGCATCGTTAAACGAAGCTAATCCCCTCGCTGACAGCCTTAATAAAAAAAATAAAGTCCTCAGTGACCTTGACCTTGGGCAGTCGGACGTGGGTCGTATGCAAAACTAAGCAGTATCCCTAAACACACATTGTCGCCAAATATAATCAAAATCGGTGAAGCGGTTGATGAGTTATTGAAAAAGAAAACAAACTTTAACATTTTTGTCTTACAAAAAAGGTGAACATAAGTCCTCAGTGACCAAGACCTTGGGCAGTCCGACGTTTTTTATTCTGGGTGAATATTTACCTAAGGGCTCGGTTTCAAAGTCTATGTCCACGCGACCAGCCAGGGCGTACGCTATAACCAGCGGGGGCGAGGCTAGGTAGTTGGCCCGGGTCAGGGGGTGGATACGACCTTCAAAGTTCCTATTGCCCGACAACACTCCGCACACCACAAGGTCACCCTGAATAAAACATACAAGGTCGACATACAAGATTTCAATATGTATTCCTACGCCAGTAGTAAAGGAGTGTATCCGTATCCGACGATATCGAAGCCCAGTTTCTCTAGGTATGCGACGCGTTTTATTTCAATTCATAGCTATGACTGATAAACTTGATAGCAAAATACACTCATCATATTTATTAGGCAAGGCTAGGAAACGTGTAGGAATTCCGAGGCTTGCCGAGGAATTCCTACACGTTTCCTAGCCTTGCCTAATAAACTTGGTATCAAAAGACATTATAACATGATATTCTCTATTTACAAGGCTTGGCTTGGAAACAACAGGAATTCCTGAGGTATTCTCTATTTACAAGGCTTGGTTTGGAAACAGTAGGAATTCCTCGTCGAGCCTCAGGAATTCCTACTCATTTCCTAGCTTGGTATAAAAATATACCAGCCTGATCTTCTCTAATCAATCACTACAGTATCACAGGTATATCAATTACCTTTTCTATAGAGTCACTAACGGGCTCAGGTAAGGGCCCACTGTTGCCTATACACGTCATACAGCCGTATCCAACAATATCGAAGCCCAGTTTCTCTAGGTGCGGGGTGACACGTATTATTTCAATTCATAGCGATGACTGATACACGTGATAGCAAAATACACTCACATAGCTTGCCTCGGCATTCCTACACGTTTCATAGCCTTACCTAATAAACTTTGTATCAAAATACACTAGTCTGGTATTCTTTATATTAATTACCTTTTCTATAGACTCATTAACAGGCTCAGGTAACGGCCCACTATTGCCTATACACGTCATACAGCCGTATCCAACGATATCGAAGCCCAGTTTCTCCAGGTATGGAGTGACGCCAGATTCACGGAGATAGTACGTGACGACGCCACTCCCTGGGGACAGACTCGTTTTGATGTACGGCTGCACCTGGAGACCCGCTTCTATTGCCTTCTTTGCCAGGAGACCTGGAATGGTTTAATTTATTTTGATTTATTGGTGTTTAACGGCCTATCAACCGCTATTAAAGGTCATTCGAGGCCGGGGCAACGGGTTTGAACCCGCATATAACCTGCTGCAGGAGTACATCTTCAATGTATGCTTTCTTATGCAATATAATATCGGGTTAACTGTATTGTAATATAGGGTTAACTGTATTGTAATATAGGTTAACTGTATTGTAATATAGGTTAACTATATAGGGTTAACTGTATTCTGTATTAATATTGTACTGTAATGTAATAATAGGTTAACTGATTGTTAATAGGTTAACTGTATTGTAATATAGGTTAACCTATTGGGTAAATGTTAATATAATATAGGGTAACTGTATTGTAATATAGGGTTAACTGTATTGTAATATAGGGATAACTTGTATTGTAATGTAGGTTAACTGTATTGTATATAGGTTTAACTATATAGGTAACTGTATTGTTATATAGGTTCAAACTGTATTGTAATATAGGTGTAAATGTATGTATGATAGGGGTTACTGTTTTGTAATATTGGTTAACTGTATTGTAATATAGGTTAACTATATTTAGGGTAATGTATTGTAATATAGGTTAACTGTTTTGTAATATAGGGTAATACTAATAATGGTTTAACTTATGTAATATAGGTTAAATGTATTGTATATAGGTTAACTGTATTGTAATTTAAGGGGTCAAAACTGTATTTGTAATATAGGTTAACTGTTTGTAATATAGAGGTTAACTGTATTGTAATATAGGGTTAACTGTATTGTATATAGGGTTAACTGTATTGTAATATAGGTTAACTGTATTGTAATATAGGGTTAACTGTATTGTAATATAGGTTAACTGTATTGTAATATAGGGTTAACTGTATTGGGTCAACTGTATTGTAATATAGGGTCAACTGTATTGTAATATAGGTTAACTGTATTGTAATATAGGGTTAACTGTATTGTAATATAGGGTTAACTGTATTGTAATATAGGTTAACTATATAGGGTCAACTGTATTGTAATATAGGTTAACTATATAGGGTCAACTGTATTGTAATATAGGTTAACTATATAGGGTCAACTGTATTGTAATATAGGGTTAACTGTATTGTAATATAGGGTTAACTGTATTGTAATATAGGGTTAACTATATAGGGTCAACTGTATTGTAATATAGGGTTAACTGTATTGTAATATAGGGTTAACTGTATCGTAATTTTCAAATTTGCGGTGTATATCAGAAAATGATAGGTCGGAAAATCTGTTTTATGGCGACGTGCTAGCGGAGACATTAAACATGTTTTCCGACCTATCATTTTCAAAATTTGAAAATTACAATGCGGTTAACCTATTTCTAATGCACTCCTTTACTACTGGCGTAGGAATACATATTGAAATAATTTGCGACCGTTCATCAACAATGATATACCTGTAATGTATGACCATCAGCCAATCAGATTGCGTGATATTTATAGAGTGCATTAGAATATGACATGTATCAATATTGACCGATTTCATAAGAAACTTGGCATAGTAGATCAGGAACTGGTCACAAATCCCATTTATTATATACCTACCCATGAAATACATAGTTATACGATGTAAATAAAAGTCACATGTTCTTATCAATGAAATAAAGAACTTCAGGTGAAAATACGACTACTTCCGCTATCTATATTCATAATGCGCACCTGAAAGAAAACAGCACACATAGGCTGCAAATACACATTCATTACCGTAAACAGTCTAAAACAAGAGCTGTAGGAGAACAGCATAGCTCGACTACGAGGGTGTCGATGTACACATAGCTTGACAAAGAAGGTGGCTGCGGCCTACATAAAAACCTTAACCAAGGTTGACTAAAAACATTAACCAAGGGAAACTAGAAATGTGGCCTGTCGGCACACGAATACCCCCACTGGCAGCCAAAGAAAACGAGGCATTTTTTATCATAAGCCATTTAGCCGAGCGTTAAGGTTTCAAACGCATCAAGTCTGTGACCTTGACCCTGGGCATAGTGTGATAATCCATGCATCGGTGTAGAAGATATAGAGCGGAAGGGAATTTCAATAGGTTTGACCTTTGACCTTCAACTATGACCTTGACCTTGGACGTAGGTGCGTGGTTATTGATCGAGACACACCTTCTCACCCTGAAAAACATTTGTGCCAAGGCATTTGATAATGCATGCATCGGTGTAGAAGATATAGAGCGGAAGGGAATTTCAATAGGTTTGACCTTTGACCTTCAACTGTGACCTTGGACGTAGGTGCGTGGTTAGCAATTTGATAATCCATGCATCAGTGTAGAAGATATAGAGCGGAAGGGAATTTCAATAGGTTTGACCTTTGACCATCAACTGTGACCTTGGACATAGGTGCGTGGTTATTGATCGGGACACACCTTCTCATCACGAGAAACATTTGTGCCAAGCCATTTGATAATCCATGCATCGGTGAAGAAGACATAGAGAGGAAGGGAAGTTCAATAGGTTTGACCTTTGACCTTCAACAGTGACCTTGACCTTGGACGTAGGTGCGTGGGTATTGATCGCGACACACCTTCTCATCGTGAGAAACATTTGTGCCAAGCCATTTGGGAATTTCAATATTTTTTAACTTTGAGCTTCAACTGTGACCTTGACCTTGGATGTAGGTGCGTGGTTATTGATCGCGACACACCTTCTCATCCTGAGAAACATTTGTGCCAAGCCATTTGATACTCCATGCATTGGTGTAGAAGATATAGAGCGGAAGGGAATTTCAATAGGTTTGACCTTTGACCTTCAACTGTGACCTTGACCTTGGACGTAGGTGCGTGGTTATTGATTGTGACACACCTTCTCAACATGAGAAACATATGTGCCAAGCCATTTGATAATCCATGCATCGGTGTAGAAGATATAGAGCGGAAGGGAATTTCAATAGGTTTGACCTTCAACTGTGACCTTGAACGTAGGTGCGTGGTTAGCAATTTGATAATCCATGCATCAGTGTAGAAGATATAGAGCGGAAGGGAATTTCAATAGGTTTGACCTTTGACCTTCAACTGTGACCTTGACCTTGGACGTAGGTGCGTGGTTATTGATGGCGACACACCTTCTCATCATGAGAAACATTTGTGCCAAGCCATTTGATAATCCATGCATCGGTGTAGAAGATATAGAGAGGAAGGGAATTTCAATAGGTTTGACCTTTGACCTTCAACAGTGACCTTGACCTTGGACGTAGATGCGTGGTTCTCCAAGTATGGTTGCTGGAGGCCCAGGAGTATTCCATATACAAGCTTGAGTAAAAAACGTAACCAAGGGGAGATAAGTAAGTAATCCAAGGATAAAAGTAGGTCAAGGTGAAATATAGGTCAGGGATTATTGATGTACATCACTAGGAGATGAAGTTGTCCAAGTATGGTTGATGTAGGCCCAGAAGTATTCCATATACAAGCTTGACTATAAACATTAACCAAGTAATTGAAGGTTAAATGTAGGTGAAGGTAAAATAAAGGTCAGGGGTTATTGATGTACATCCATATGAGAAAAAGTTATCCAAGTATGGTGTCTGTATGCACAATAGTATTCCATCTACAAGGTTGACTAAAAACCTTAACCAAGGTTGAGTAAAAACCTTAACCAAGGGGAATTAAGTAAGTAATTTAAGGTTAAATGTAGGTCAAGGTCAAATATAGGTCAGGGGTTGTTGATGTACATCACTAGGAGATGAAGTTGTCCAAGTATGGTTGGTGTAGGGCCATGAGTATTCCATCTACAAGCTTGACTAAAAACCTTAACCAAAGAGAATTAAGTAAGTAATTCAAGAGGAAATGTAGGTGAAGGTCAAATATAGATCAGGGGTTATTGATGTACATCACTATGAGAAAAGGTTGTCCAATTATGGTGTCTGTATGCACAATAGTATTCCATGTACAAGCTTGAGTAAAAAGCTTAACCAAGGTCGAGTAAAAAGCTTAACCAAGGGGAATTAAGTAAGTAATTCAAGGTTAAATGTAGGTCAAGGTCAAATATAGGTCAGGGGTTGTTGATGTACATCACTAGGAGATGAAGTTGTCCAAGTATGGTTGGTGTAGGGCCAGGAGTATTCCATCTAGAAGCTTGACTAAAAACGTTAACCAAGGGGAATTAAGCAATTCAAGAGGAAATGTAGGTCAAGGTCAAATATAGATCAGGGGTTGTTGATGTACATCACTAGGAGATGAAGTTGTCCAGTGATGTACAAGTATGGTGGGTGTAGGGCCATAAAAGGTTGTCGAAGTATGGTGTCTGGATGCACAATAGTATTCAATGTACAAGCTTGAAAAAAAACCTTAACCAAGGTTGACTAAAAACCTTAACCAAGGGGAATTAAGTAAGTAATTCAAGAGGAAATGTAGGTCAAGGTCAAATATAGATCAGGGGTTATTGATGTGCATCACTAGGAGATGAAGTTGTCCAAGTATGGTGGGTGTAGGGCCAGTAGTATTGCATATACAAACTTGACTAAAAACCTTAACCAAGGTTGAATAAAAACCTTAACCAAGGGGAATTAACCAAGTAATTCAAGAGGAAATGTAGGTGAAGGTCAAATATAGATCAGGGGTTATTGATGTACATCACTAGGAGATGAAGTTGTCCAAGTATGGTGGGTGTAGGGCCAGTAGTATTCCATATACAAGCTTGACTAAAAACCTTAACCAAGGCGTGACGCCGACGCCGGGGTGACAACATAAGCTCTACTTATTCTTCGAATAGTCGAGCTAAAAACTGCTAATTTCCATGGAGCGGTACATAATAAATAGAACATTCATATTTCTGCAACGAATATAACATATATGTTCATCGAGTGGTGTGAAATGTCCACATTTCACTCGTGCCTAACGGCACTCGTGAAATATGGACATTTCACACCACTCGATGAACATATATGTCATATTCGTTGCAAAAATATCCTCTATGTCTCCAGCCACAGCCACATGTACGTACCAGCCCCTAACATGACAGACGGGTTACTCGTGTTGGTGCAGCTGGTAATGGCGGCGATCACGACCGACCCGTGACTCAGGGTATACTCAGTTCCCTCGTAAACAAACGGAATTGTCGTGCTCATCTTGTCCTCCGCCATGCCGAACCCCTGTGGCAGAGAGAAAGATTAACTTGATTTAACATCCCAGCAACAGCTATTCATACAGAAACAGTTGCAGATCTCACCTGAATGAGACTTTGTGAAAAGTGAAAATGAAGGTTTAACGTCTGTTTGTTTGTTTGTTGGGGTTTAACGGCCTATCAACAGCTAAGATCATTTAAGGCCGGGTCAATGGGTTTAGTACTAAATCCCATATATTGCCTGTACAAGTACATGTACATGTTCAAGCACATGTACAAATGGGGGGAAAATCCCAAAATCAGAACTGAATATTTACAATAACAAAACTATATATTCAGCCCTGAAATCAGAATAATCCTGATCTGATGCCAGTTCCTCGCCACACCAGAATCACTTGGCCCCTCCCAAAAGCAGTAGGATCAGTAATAATCTTAGTACTTTTATAATGGGCAATAACCCAATTCAACTCCCAGGTAACTAAAGAGCCAAAGATAAAAACGTACCGGAGGACCAAACCAGGCAAATCGTGATTCCTATCAGAAGGAACCCATACAGTTAATTTACGCCGTCTCATTCGCCCGACCACCACCCACGAAGGTTTAACGTACCACAAACAGCTAAAGTCATATAGAGATGGGATCACAGTTTATAGTCTCATCCGACAGTACGACGGAAATACTATGAAAGTATTTTTTGTTGCCACAGGTAGGTCTTGAACCCACAACCTCCGGATCGGAAGTCAGGTGTCCTAACCCGTAGGCACAACCCATCCCTGGTTGAGATTGAACATTGGTATTAAGGGTCAATGCCCTAGCGCTATACCGCTAGTGTGTATCAAAGGTAATTGAAAAAGACTGTCACATACGACTTGTAGTTAGGGGGGCTGTTTCACTAAACGTTGTATGATTAAAATGTTTGCAAGTGCAAACTTATGATAGTCTGTAAATTTCACATTAACAATGTTTTCTTGTAAACGATTATTGGATTTACATTTATTGAGCATAGGCTGCATGTGCAGCCTATGCTCAATAAATGTAAATCCATCAATTGTAATTTTCAGACGATCCTAAATTTGCACTTACAAACATTTTCGTCGTACAAACTTTTGTGAAACGGCCCCAGGATTCCCAGGTAGGTGAAAGCCAATTCGAGATGTGCAATTTGCATATTGTGTCTCTTTTGTGTGTGCAAATATGAACTAAATGCTGCACTGCGTGTCCAGCTACCGAACAAGTGTAAAATTGCAAATCCAGACAAACATTTGTGTTACGGTAAATAACAAGGAAATGTTGGTGAGAATAGCAAACCGTACCTTGAAGCCTGGCTTGTTGCTCAAACACTGTGTGAAATCCGTCTTCATGTCAGTAGTGGCAACACGGTCGTGTGGACGTTTGGGACCAGAGCAACATGGCACCACAGTAGATAGATCCAACTCCATCACCTATAATTGGTTGGTTAATTGGTTGGTCAATTGGTTGATTTATTGGTTGATTTTCTTTATTATTTTTTTTTTATATTTTTTAACATTTAATGATTAATTTATTATATTTTTTTTATTATATTTATTTTCTTTTTAGTCACAAACATACATGTTACATAATAGGAAATAAATACATGTATTGTCATTGGTGGATTTATTGGTTGGTTCATTGATGTCAAGTTGGCTCAAGTGAGCAGGGTCTGGTCTGACAAACAAATATTTTCTACGTGATTCGTCCTCGACAGTGGGAATGAAATCCGCATGGGTGGGCTATAGAATGAAAATTTGGATAATGATATAGAGAATAGTAGGTTAGTGCCGTGAATGGGACAAAATATCTGGCAAGGCTTAGGAAACGGGATGGGCGAGGCTCTCGCCCATCCCGTTTCCGTGCCGCGCAAGATATTTTTTTCCAATTCACGGCACTAACCTATTATTCTATGTATCCCGTCAACACTACAAATAGCTTTAAAATGCAAAAAAATACATTGATTATCAAAAGTGGGAGTACAAAATACGCACAGCAATGTGAAAATACGCATTGATTTTAAAATTGAAAATACTGTCATAAAGTTGAAAATTTACTTAGTTGAGCTGCAAAAAGCAAACAGTGTGTTTGCTTTTTGCAGCTCAAATAAGTGAATGTTTAAATTTGTTATATTTTTTAACATTTGTTCCCTATTTAGTAATGAAGAAAATCTGAAATATACATGACCTCAGAGAAAGAGGGGTCCTCGGCCGCGTCTGTGAAGTCACGGAACATCTTGTTGGCCTTCAGGTACGCCTCAATGTACGCGATCTTCGAATCATCGCGGCCTGAAATGAGAAATCAGCCAATATTGTGTTCATATTTTTTCGCACAATAACTGCAATAGTGAGTGGTTTTAATTCTACATAGTCCTGATGAGTGGCAAAGTGAAACACGTAAAGAAAATATAATGTTTTAGAAATATGTAAAGAAAGTGAAAGTGAATGGGTTTACAGGGCTCCAGATAAGGAATTAGTATTGTCACTCCCATCATTTATGAAGCAATTGGGTATTTGAAATCTTAATTGGTTAAAATAAAATCACACTACTGTTTACACATCAACAGACAGCAATTGTTGAATAGTTTGCTTTAATAGAAATGAAAACATGTATTGGCATTTCATTAGAATTGTCTCCTTGGAGACAATTCTAATGAAATACCAAGATGTGTGAGAAAAAGGAACAATATGCTATATATGTGGTCTGTTTATTTTTTCTGCAGCAGGATAAAGGTACCATAAAAATTTTATTGCTTTATGATACCCGTTACTTCTGATTTCAATTGGGTCTTTGGCAATTTTAATTGGGTATTTAAGCAGATACACAGCCTATCTGGAGCTCTTGGTTTATGTCCCATCAACAGTTAAGATCATACAGAAGAAACGAGACCTCAGTTTAAAGGCTCATCCGACACACCAGTGGGATGGAAATACTATGGAAGTATTGTCCGATGCCCTAGGCAAGGTTTGAACCCACAACCTCCGGATTGGAAGTCAGGTGTTCTAACCCCTAGCAGGGATTCCGCTGGGGAAAATAAAAAAATTGCCACTTCAAAAAAAAAAAAAAAAAATATTGTAATTGCCAACTGTTTATTTTTATCGCCAATTGCGAAAGTGGCGATCGCCAGCGGAATCCCTGCCCTAGGCCACAACCCAACCCTAAATGTAAAGAAAATAAAATGTTTTAGGTACATAATGTATATTATATAAACACCCACCTGTCTGTCTCAGATAACCCAGACTCTTCTCGTCCACGGGGAAGAACCCGACAGTGGCTCCATATTCCGGGCACATGTTGGAAATCGTGGCTCGATCTGCGATAGACAACTCCACAACGCCGGGACCGAAGAATTCTACGAATTTCCCCACGACTCCTACCGACCGTAGATGCTGAAAATGCAAACAATTAAACAATCAGAGCTCCAGTTAAGGTGCGTAATTTGGGGAGAAATTTCTTATTTCTCTATCAAAAATGGCATGTTGGGAGTGCTTTAGAATCGTCTCAATGAGACGATTCTAAAGGACTCCCAACTTGCCATTTTTGGTGAAGAAATAAGAAAATTTCACCACAAATTGAACAAATTACGCACCTTAACAGGAGCTCTGATAGATCTGTAGTCGAGAGGCCACTTAACTTTTGCATGCTAGCGGTGAAAATAACAACAATTTGGAGTATTTTTCTTATTCTCTCTGTAAATGCGTTTTGAAAATTCATTCCTCCGCACTCAATTCTACTGAAATTCCAAGAAATATAAAATTTACTGGCAGAAATAAAAGAAAATATAATGAATTATTGCCCGATATGTTAAACAATTTATAGCCAACAAGTTTCCCAGCATGCATCGAGTTAACACCACACATTACCTTGGTTACGGTGACAACAATATGGTGGACGTCGTCAGGGGATTACTTTCCTTGTAAGTTTATATCCCACCACCTGTGACAGCACCATACCGATCTCTACTGTCCCTACATCGCCAATAACAACCAATACCCCCACCTAGCACCACACGTTACCTTGGTGATGGTGAGAACAAGATCGATGGACGTCGTCAGGGGGTTTATCTTCCCTGTGAGTTTATATCCCACCACCTGTGACAACACCATACTGGTGGACTGTCCCTACATCACCAATAACAACCAATATCCCCACCTAGTACCACACATTACCTTGGTGATGGTGAGAACAATATCGGTGGACGTCGTCAGGGGGTTTATTTTCCCCGTGAGTTTATATCCCAACACCTGTGGTAACACCATACTGATGGACTGTCCCTACATCGCCAATAACTACCATATCCCCACCTAGCACCACACGTTACCTTGGTGATGGTGAGAACAATATCGGTGGACGTTGTCAGGGGGTTTATCTTCCCTGTGAGTTTATATCCAACCACCTGTGGCAACACCATACTGGTGGACTGTCCCTACATCACCAATAACAACCAATATCTCCACCTAGTACCACACGTTACCTTGGTGATGGTGAGAACAATATCGGTGGACGTCGTCAGGGGGTTTATCTTCCCTGTGAGTTTATATCCCACCACCTGTGGTAACACCATACTGATGGACTGTCCCAACATCACCGCCTCTGCCTCAATACCACCAACTCCTGCGAGAAAGAAATTGTTCATCGTCTAATTTAAATTTCATTCTTTGTTAACCTATTCAGTAATTCATTCAAATAGAATGTTTGACCATGCCCAGCCATGGGTAAACGTTTGCTGTGGCACGAGAGAACTGTTTGAACCCAAAGGCCGTAGGCCGCGGGTTCAAACAGTCCCCGATTGCCACGGCGAACGTTTATCCATGGCTGGACATTGCTGGACATTATTGTTACATTTCCATCGGCTGATTTTTCCGGGGCCGCAGTACACGTCACGTGATTCAGCCGCATCAATTTCAAATTTTCAGTATGAACATTGTGAACTGGTCAGGTGACGTAATGGCGCGTTGTATGGTATGAATGTCATGAGACACATGCATTACGTTTGGGGTTGGCTTGGCCCCGAAATGTGCTGTACGATTGAACACGGCTGTGAGCGGTGTCAAACAACAGCAGTCATGTAACAATATTGAATATTTCATTCAGTGATCAACTATTTTATTTAATGATTGGCTAATGGCTAATTGATTCATCATCGACTAATTGATTTAATGCTCGACTAATTCATTCAATGATTGACCAATTCATTCAACCATCAGCTAATTATTTAAATCATCAACTAATTCATTCGATCATTAAATAATTCATGCGATCATTGAATAATTCATGCGATCATTGATTAATTAATTTAATCATCCACTAATTCATTCGACCATCAACCAATCCATTCAACCATCAATTAATCCATTCAACAATCAAATAAATGAATTAAATCAAGAAACTAATTGGAGAGACAGTTCTAACAATGGTCACGACATATCGATGGTCTAGTAACATAAGGTCGTAAGTGCTATGCTTTAGCATAGCAGTTACGACCTTATGTTACTAGACCATCGATATACATACAACAAATAAAAAATTTCCACAACTTTTCTCATCCAAATTATATTTTGTCACCACTTGTTTGAAACGTCTCGACGAAACAGTTCAAACGGTGGTTTAAAATGAGCTTATGACAACAAACACTAATATATATTTGTGACATACTTACGACAACAAAAAATAACAATACTTACCCCAGCCAACAATGCCGAGCCCGTTAATCATGGTCGTGTGGGAGTCTGTCCCGACCAGACTGTCCGGGTATACCAGCCCGTCCTCGGAGAAAACGACCCGAGCGAGATATTCCAAGTTCACTTGGTGGACGATACCGGAGCCCGGGGGAACTATCAACATGTTTTTCAATGCGTTGGCTCCCCACTGAAAAGGTATAGAAAGATCGATTGATTATTATAGGAATGAATGGCCTTTTTGTGGAATTTATCAGGGTATAAACTTGGAAAAGTCGCGGGAATACTTGACGATGGCCGGAAGGCTTCATCCAGTATTCCCGCGACTTTTCCAAGTTTATATCCCTGATAAATTCCACAAAAATGCCATTCATTCCAGCATTTGAAATAAATTCATCAAGAAAATGTCTTTATTTTCCGTTTTCTTAAGAATTATTTTAACTGCACCAAACGGTTACGGAAAGTAGTTCAGCATGGGAGTTTACTGGGATATAAATTTTGGACAGAGACTTGCTACGGACCAATCAAATGTTAGGGAATTGTGTAAATATTTTTGTGCTTGAATTATTGGTGTTTAATAGCCTATCAACAGTTTAGGTCATTTAAGGCCGGGGCAACAGGTTGGACTATCCCAAAGTTAACCGGTCCATAATGAGGAAAATTCCCAAAATCAGAACTGAATATTGACAGAAAAATATATATTCAGCCCTGAAATTAGAATATCCTGACCTGGTGCCAGGTCCATTCCACACCAGAGTCATTTAGCTCCAACCCCGAACATAATATGAGCAGCATTCACCTTATTACTGTTTAATGGGGTATCACAGGGTTTAACTTGGAAAAGTCGCGGGAATACTGGACGAAGTATCAAAAGGACGAAAATGTACACAAGGGCCAAACCATGTACAGTAAGTATTTTTTTTTTCGAGATGTTCGTCTCAGAGACAAAATCAGAGACGAACATCTCAAACAAAAAAATGTTCTTTTAAAAGTTACTATAACCTCTTTAGACATGAAAAATCACAAGATTTTCGTCAGACATCATTATATTTTAATAATACATGTATATTTTTGCATGGTAATGTTTTTTATTGATCATGTAGCGAATTTATAGTACAATTATATTTCTCCATGACGGTAAAATGCTCGAAGCGCAGGGATTATTCAGACGCGGCAATATCTGAGAACCAAAGTACATGAAATTTATTTTATGATGATATGACGAAAATCAAACAGTGCTGAGCAAGCGGGAGGTCAGTTCACTGAGGGCTCCAGATAAGAAATTAGTAATTGAGTATTTTCACTCCATCATTTCTGAAGCAATTGGGTATTTCAAAATTGTAATTGGGTAAAATAAAATCACACTACTGTTTACACATCAACAGACAGCAATTATGGAATAGTAAGCTTCGAAATGAAAACATGTCTTGGCATTTCATTAGAATTGTCTCCTTGGAGACAATTCTAATGAGATACCAAGATGTGTTTTCATGGAAAATAAGCAAAATATGCTATATTTGTGGTCTGTTTATTGTTTTCTGCAGCATGATAAATTGTAATTGCTTTTTGATACTCGCTGCTTGGGTATTTAAGCAAATACACAGCTTATCTGGAGCACTGGTTTGCTACTAATTTGCACTTCACAGTTGTGTATCACGAAAAATACCGCAAAATTGCTTTGGATTTTTTATGACCCAAGACAAAAAAAACTCACCTTCAAAAAGACGAATCGCTCCTTGTTTCTCTCAAATTCAAGAATTTGATTTTTCTCGAGAGCTTCAGCACTGAAACAAGTTGAGTGGAAAATAGATGAGATACAATTACATGTATAGTATGTAACTTTCGTGAAAAAAATATCCTATTTTCTTTATTTCATCTCAAAAGTATATGGTGTTACAACTCGTTTGAACCGTCTCAGTGAGACGGTTCAAACGAGTGGTAACAACATATACTTTTATGGAGAAATAAAGAAAGTAGTGAGATTTTTTCAACAAAAATTATTGTATTATTAGACTGAAATAGGATAAGTTGACAATATAATCATTAATTGATTGATTGTGCTTACATTCACACAACAAGGTCATACACAAGCATGTGTGGAAGATGAATGGTTGGTTGGTTGGTTTGTTGGTTGAATGAATGGGTTTATTTCATAATTCAAACAGCTGTGGAAAATAGATCAACACTCCAGATAAGTGATTACTGTTGCTTTATTACACTCTTGCGATTTATTTGAATGGGTTTCGCTGTGAGAGAAAACCCGTAATCAACTCCTTACATGTAATACATTGTGAAGAGAACATCCCTAATCGTGTGCCTGTTTTCTTGGAAACCACGAGCTACCATGCCAAAATGTTTACTCTTTATTACAGTCTAAATAAAGTTATTTGAAAACTTGGAAAGGGTCTCGACTAATCTAGAATGTTAATGTGATTGAACACATTCCAAACATGCAGTCAAATACATCTGGTTCATAGAAACAGCTGCGTAATTTGGATTTCAAAAAGTTTACATTTGACGTCACACAACGTAACGTCAAAACGCGGGAAAACACTTCATTGTGCAACTATTCATGCGCACATCACAATTCATTGATTTTAATCTCAAAAATAGACTAAATGTGCATATATATGCGCCGTGGAAGTGTAATAAATAGGATATTCCATCGTACATGTTTATTACTGATGCTATATTTTTCTTATACACAGTACATGCACATCAGTGAAAACAGCCAAATGTGTTGCTCCTTAAAATCACTTCATTCTATGGATTGCCTGCTTAATTGATTAACCCTTTCAACCCCACAGGCCTGTATAGTGGTATTGGCAAAACGTGTAAATCCAGATGAGCCGGCTCATGATGAGCCGTCTCATCAGGATCTGCACTTTTTGCAAGTAATTGTCATATTTTTAAGAACAAAAACATAAATGGACTAGTCTGAAAATAATTTTGTGACAGTTGGATTGGTTGCAAAATTCATGTATCAAAATCCATTCCCGTTACTTGGGAGTGAAAGGGTTTATTGAATTAACCCTTAGACCGCTATCTTATTTTTTTCTTGTCATCTGTTTTGTTGTTTTTTTCCATTTTTATCATCAAAACATGCTTTGACAGCACTTTAGAATAATTTACAACATGCTTTTACAGCACTTTAGATTCTGAAGTGCTGTCAAACCATGTTTTTATTGAGAATATAAAAGCAACAGCAGACGACAATTGTTGTGAGTAGTGGTCTAAGGGTTAAGGAATTTCCAGAATAGCATTAGTTACGATAAAAGTTTCCATACAGAAGCGTAAATACAAAAAACTGTCTAGTGGGAAGAATCTGAGCTTCCTGCAAAGCTGAACTTATTGGTCCAGAGCTCCAGATAAGCTGCGTATTTACGTAAATATCCAATTAAAATTGCCAAAAACCCAATTGAAATCAGAAGTAGAGATTATCAAAAAGCAATAAAAAAATTGTGGTACCTTTATCATGATGCAGAAAAAATAAACAGACCACAAGTATAGCATATTTTTCTTATTTTCCATGAAAACACATCTTAGTATTTCATTAGAATTGTCTCCAAGAAGACAATACTAATGAAATGCCAAGACATGTTTTTATTCCGAAGAAAACTATTCAATTATTGCTGTCTGTTGATGTGTAAACAGCAGTGTGATTTTATTTTACCCAATCAAAATGTTGAAATACCCAATTGCTTCAGAAATGATGGAGTGACAATACTCGATTACTAATTTCTTATCTGGAGCCCTGTTGGTCTCTGTGACTGGATAAATGATCTAGCCGTATAACGATCTATATTGCTTGTTAGAAGCATGTCCGGTGTTTCATTGATGGAATGGTGAACAGTGCAGATCCAGAATAACATTAGATACAATAAAAGTTTACATACAGAAGCGTGACTGGAGAAATGGTACTTTATATGGGATTTGTGACCAATGTAGCTACTCCTGATCAAATAGCACACTCATGTAGCCTGATAATGATAGCCCGATAGCCTGTAGCATGACCGGTGTTTCATTGATGGAATGGCGAACAGTGCAGATCCTGATCAAACTGTGCGTCTGCACAGGCTGAGCTGATCTACACTGGTTGCAGAACCCATAAACCCCATTTCTCCAGTCACAGTCAAATTTGTACACGAAATCTGTATAATTTGCAAATATGTCTGACAATATGTACATGTAGACGCAGAGATTTTCTACACATTTAACCCTTACAATGCTGAATTAATTTGTGTCCGTCTGCTGAATATTTGTCCATTTTTCTCCGACATCAAAAACTTGGTTTGGCAGCACTTTAGAATCATTTCCAATGATTCTAAAATGCTGCCAAACCATGTTTTTACTGAGAGAAAAGACAAAATATGAATTATCAGCAGACGACTATTTTCGGTTCCCGCATTCTAAGGGCTAAACAAAATAAGCACATGTACACGGAATCTGTTTGCTTTATGGCAATATCTCTAGTTATTGTATGGTGAACAGTGATTACACACTTGTGCTGCACAGGGAACAGGGAGCCGTTTCACTAAACTTCTTACGACTAAAATGTTCGTAAGCTAAGCGCAAATTTAGAATCGTCCGTAAATTTCAATTGATGGATTTACATTTATTGAGCATAGGCTGCATATGCAGCCTATGCTCAATAAATGTAAATCCAACAATTGTTTACAAGAAAACATTGTTAATGTGAAATTTACAGACTATCATAATTTTGCACTTACAAACATTTTAGTCGTAGGAAATTTAGTGAAACGGCCCCCAGAAATGTTAAGGTCAAGGTATGTACAAATTTATTTATTTATGGTGTTTAATGGCCTGTTAACAACTATAAAGTGGGTAAGAAAGAAAGGTCAAATGTCAAAGGTGAAATATGGGTCATGGTCAAGAATACATTTAAAATACATGATGTTAGTAGTATTTATAAGTATACAGAACTCCAGATAAGCTTTGTGTCGAAAATGTATTGTATCCCGATTTTAAATTCATTGTGCATTTATTTTCACAAACAAATTGTGAATTTGTGACCAGTCAAGACCAGGGCCAGTCTGCGAATGCACGCAGTCTAGTCAAGGTCTGCATTGTACACGATTCTTTCAGTGAAACACCAGCTATACTCAAATATAGTTCAAATGGTGTTGATTTTTTTAAATTACACTTTAAAGGTACATACACACTCAGTAGGCACAAAATGTTCTTTATATCAGAGACATCATCTGAGACATTTTCTGGCAAAGTAAACATTCATTCACCATTACCCTACGTATTGATTGGCATTATCATACATTTTATATCAGACATAAATTTCCACACTGATATCAGGGGCGATAACCGTCTTTCCTTCAAGTATTAACGCAAATTACTATTTATTCTCTGTATTTAATTTTTGATGCGCAATGATCATCTGTCGAAAAGAAAAAAAAATTCAGTTAACGCATTTTATTAGTATAAATAATTGAAAAATGTTGTGCCTCGTTTACATATGAAAATAGCCTGATACCACCGCGCATCACTATCAGTAAAATGAACATTACTAAATTATTATATCTGTATAGCGGGCACACGTACTTGTTAGAACTGGTGGAATAGTGACACAATTATACACTTATTTAATTTTTATAAAGAACATGTTGTGCCTCCTGAGTGTGCGTGTACTTTTAAATTGATGTCACTGAAAATGTGATGTGAAACTAATGACGTCATATTGAAACACATGCAACATTCCAACTAATTAAGGACATTGATTGATTGATTGACTGATTGAAAATCAACATGAATATAGAGAATAGTAGGTTAGTGCCGTGAATGGGAAAAAATATCTGGCAAGGCTTAGAAAACGGGATGGGCGAGGCTCTGCCGAGTCCATCCCGTTTCCGTGCCATGCCAGATATTTTTGCCCATTCACGGGACTAACCTACTACATGTATTCTATGTATCCCGTCAACACCTACAAATAGCTTTAAAATGCAAAAAATAACCCCAGCCGCATCCTCAAAATCGGAGAATCAAACTGCACATATTCATACGCAGTGATTAGGTCGCATTGACAGGATATCAAAAATGTTTCACGGCACCGTGTTTCACGGCACATAAGCACTGTGTTGACGGGATAAAAAAACTTACAGCACCATTACCACGCGGATGATTTGACCGCAATTATATCAAGAAGTTGGACTCGGGGGAATGCGTATATACATAATTTACAGGGAATGTCTCTAAACCGTACACCCCGGGACCTCCCAGGGTGTCCGGTTTAGAGACGTTCCACTGTATGTATGAATGCGGTATCACATTACGTTCTACAGAACAAATTACAACAGGTGTATATAACAGAAAGCAACAAGGGCCACCAGTTTATAGTTTGTTGTTTTACAAACAATATCCACACAAGTAAATTTTAACACAAATCAAAATACATGTAACGAATATAAACTGTTTTTCTTCTTTATCTATTTAACTAAAATCAGAAAATTAATTTTTAAAACAATATAAATTTATCAATATATTTCCAAATGTAAATCAAAACGGTCACAGGCAGGGTATGTAAAACAAACAAATGAAAATTGTTGGCCTAAACAACAGAACTATATATCGCAACACCGTAGCGTTGTGAAACAAGCAAATACATGTGATCCTCCACAACAGAAATGAGCGACGACCAGTGTAGCCCCAGATCCGCATACGCATAGATCTGCACATTCTGACCAGGGGCTATCAGAGCTCCAGATAAGCTGCGTATTTGCGTAAATACCCAATTGAAAGTACCAAAAACCCAATTGAAATCAGAAGTAGCGAGTATCAAAAAGCAATAACAAATTTGTGGTACCTTTATACAGAAAACAATAAACAGACCACAAATATAGCATGTTTCTTATTTTCCATGAAAACACATCTTGGTATTTCATTAGAATTGTCTCCACGGAGACAATTCTAATGAAATGCCAAGACATGTTTTCATTTTGAAGCAAACTATTCAATAATTGCTGTCTGTTGATGTGTAAACAGTAGTGCGAGTTTATTTTACCCAATTAAAATTTTGAAATACCCAATTGCTTCAGATATGATGGAGTGACAATACATACTCATTACTAATTCCTTATCTGGAGCCCTGGGCCATAATGTTTGCTCGAATTGTTAAAACATTCTAAATGCCTAAAACGAAACAGCGCTCTGATTAGAAAGTACACTCGTCGCAAACTCAATCAGCCAATTTTTGTTGTGGTCGGTCACAAATTTGATGCTAAGTTTCACGACTACTTGTGTCAAAACAAAAGTAAAATGAGCCCCCTGGCCGAGAAAATGGACCTTACGATGTTTGCAATCAGCGTACCCCCAGATCAGCACGCGCATCCGCGCAGTCTGAATGGGGTGTTATGGTCATCATTTAGTCACTCAAGCCTACTATCTATCAGTATTGACGTCAATCCTTACTCAAGGTTCATGATCACGTGGTTACAACAACAACAACAATGGCTGAAAGTGTTGAAAGTTCGCCCACTCCAAAGTAAGTATTATTTGATATTTTTCTTAATATGCAACAGATTTTGATGAAATATGCAACAGATTTTGATGAAATATGGCGCAGCAAACGCGTCTTCATGAGCTACATTTGACAATCCAGGGAGTTTGGCACATACTTATGTCGCTTTTGCGAAGAATCGATTTCCGTCTTCGCAAAAACGACAGAACTTTGGGCCAAAATACAGAGACCACCAAATGCAAATTAACAAGATGCGTTTGATGCGCCATTTTTCATCAAAATCCGTTTAATATGTTATAAGGACAATATAAAAGAACACGTACTTTGAAACGGATGGATTCTGGAAAGTTTCAGTACTTGTTGTTGTTGTTAGTACCACGTGATCATACACCTTGTTACTACGTCGAGTTAAATTTTGTCATCTGCTGGAAATGTTTTATTTTCAATATTTCTCGCCAAAAACCTGTTTTTCTTCTATAGGGTGTTGGCGACACCTTGCACAAGATAGCTTAATTGGACATTGGTCAGTATTGATTATCCTGTGGAACTATGCAGAACAAGGGCTGTAGCCGCATTGAGGTGCACCGAGGCACATGCCGCACCCACCCACCGAGGCACAGAGAATAGTAGGTTAGTGCCGTGAATGGGAAAAAATATCCGACAAGGCTCAAGAATTTCTTTATTTCTCATCAGAAGTATATGTTGTGACCACTCATTTGAACCGTCTCGCCGAGACATATAACATATACTTTGGTTCAGAAATAAGGAAAATAGATAGAGAATAGTAGGTTAGTGCCGTGAATGGGAAAAAATATCTGGCAAGGCTCAGGAAACGGGATGGGCGAGGCTCTGCCGAGCACATCCCGTTTCCGTGCCGCGCCAGATATTTTTTGCCATTCACGGCACTAACCTACTATTCTATTTATCCCGTCAACACCTACAAATGGCTGTAAAATGCAAAAATAGTATTGATTGGATATCAAAAATGTTTCACGGCACCGTGTTTCACGGCACATACGCACTGTGTTGACGGGATAAATGCCTCACCCACCCAAGGGGGAAAAAAACGCCTATACAAAATAATACTTTTGAGACAGTTTATGCAGTTTTTGCCTATGCGTTTTCTGCTGTTTGCAAGGTCTGTCAAGAGAGCTTTATTTTTGGCTGTTTGCTACCTTTGCTTTCGTGATGTCTACGAGAATAATCTGGTCTCGGTTTCACTAAACAACAAAATGAATGTAGCGTGTCCGCACACAAATTACCCTGGTGGCAGATACCGAAACCGGGGGCATAAAAATGAACTCCGAATGGGAATTTTGTTGTAAATTAATAGTTCTGCCGTTACGAAAATCTTATTAGTACGAAGTTTAGTGAAACAGTCCCAGGGGACTGTTCACTAAACTTCGTTGAATATTTGAGGTAAACTTCATAAGGTCTCTTTTTCTCAGCCCCGGGCGACAAAAATACCCACCCTGGGGTGATTAGGTTGTGAAACGGACACCACTGGTCAGTGATCGGTTGGCTGACCGGCCTCGTATTCACACAACTATTGCACACAGCCCTTGGACCTGTGACCCTTTGACCAACATTTGACCTTTGACATGACCTTTGACCTCCACCGGGATTCGGCGAGTTCACAAGAATGCTGTAAGAGAATGGAGATAAAATGTGACGGTTTGGGGTTTTACGTCCATTCAACCACAAGGTCATATACAGACAGGAAAGAATAGGGAGACAGATTTGGGTCAGTGCTCCAGTAGCTGATTTCGATTTTCTAGCAAAGTATACTTTGAGGGAGAAATTTTCAATTTTAGGATAAATTTATTAAATTTTTTTATACTGAATTTATTACATTATCACAGCCATTTTGGCATTTATTACATTATCACAGCCATTTTGGCATTTATCACATTATTTTGGCTGTGATAATGTCATAAATTCAGTATAATAATTCTGCATACTTTTAATCATCAAATATATGCAGTCGTTAGTTCTACAGTCGAACTTGTGCTTACGACCACTTGTAATAAACGACCACCTGCTGTAAGCGACCGGTTTGAATCCCGCCCGACGAATTTCCCATAATAACGTACTTGCAATGAACGACCACCTGCTGTCTGCGACCAGCGACCGTATAAATACGGCCCATTCCGTCAAAATACGACGCGTTTAACGACTGTCGGTGACTGTCAGCGCCCATGAAAACACGGCTCGAAACACGGCTATAAGCGGTGGCTATAATCCATAAAACGTGTATTTAGCGTTCTATAAATAGACTGGTGTTTCAGCATTATCTGGGTCAGGGTATGGGATCACGTGGTCTATTGTTTACACTGCAGCCCAAGGCAATCTCGCTTAAATCGTAAATTTCATTCATCAATATGACTTGCAGCGTAAACAATAGATCACGTGACCCCACATCCTGAGATTATGCACGTATCAACTGCATGAATAGGCAGGCAGGACACGTGACCATAGGCATTATTTATTATCAATTAATCCATTTAAGCGTCTGTTGATCGCGAGTAGTATACATTGTAATAAGCGTCTGTCTATCGCGAGCACTATACAACGTAATAAGCATGATTTTATAAATAACTTGTATGTTTAATACATTAATACATACAAGTTTGTATGTCATAGGCATTATTAATAATTATTACTTTAACTTCTGTTCAAATGACATGATTTTATATGGGTCCGTTGCTAATGGAATTCCCGCAATAGTTGGTAACCGAAATGCGAATGATACCAGTAACCCGTGCAGTACCAGTACCCGTGCATGTCCCGAAATTTTATAACGCGGTCGGATTCGATCGCGGTTTGAAATCTTGGAGCCCGACCACCGCGTTATAATGGAGCTGCAGTGTATTCAAACTTATGTTTTCCATTGTACATGTTATTACTTTAATAAACATACATATATGTGTATACATGTTATTACTTGACTGTGTTGTCACTGTGTTGTTTTTTATATATCATCCGTGTACCCACTCCACATGGCTGTCCTTATTAAGAGACCACCTCTGTTAAGAGACCACTTTTGGCAGTTCCCTTGAGTGGTCTCTTAACACAAGTTTGACTGTATATGAAATAATGCATTCCGGGAAAAATAAATGATTACTCCCTCAAAGTAAACTTTGCTAGAAAAGTATACTTTGAAAAGTTGGTGAAATCGGCTACAGATAAATATTTGAGTGATTGCATTTTTTAACTCATCAAAATGAAACGTGATGTGTTTTTGCCCATGTTCATGCGTAAAGCAAATGTATTGCGTTTTTGCGTAGCGCTGTTTGGGTTTTATGTCTCATCAACAACAAGGTCATATTGTAAAGATCAGGAGATATTTAAAAATATTTTGACGTTTCAGGGTCACCAAGGTCAACGTCAAGGGAAGATAGACATCAATGTGATGAAGCTATCAATAAAGCTTGGTAATGATCTGGCTCAGATAATCAGGACACAGAGCTCCAGATAAGCTGCGTATTTGCTTAACTACCCAATTAAAATTACCAAAAACCCAATTGAAATCAGAAGTAGCGAGTATCAAAAAGCAATACAAAATTTGTGGTACCTTTACCATGCTGCAGAAAACAATAAACAGACCACAAATATAGCATATTTTTCTTATTTTCCATGAAAACACATCTTGGTATTTCATTAGAATTGTCTCCATGGAGACAATTCTAATGAAATGCCAAGACATGTTTTCATTTCGAAGCAAACTATTCAATAATTGCTGTCCGTTGAGTGTAAACAGTAGTGTGATTTTATTTTACCCAATTAAAATTTTGAAATACCCAATTGCTTCAGAAATGATGGAGTGACAATACTCAATCACTAATTCCTTATCTGGAGCCCTGAGGACATATTCAACATTTGAACATAAATCAAACTACACCAACTACTACTACGACGCCGTTGCCGCCGCCAGAATTGTGACGGCTATGTCTCACTAACGTGGGCGAGACAAGAAAATAGGTGGGCGGTGGGTTATGTGGGCGAAGCGGAGTAAAACAATGGGAGAAACTAACAAACTAAATAGTCCCATCTCAGATATCCAGTTAAGGTGCGTAATTGGACCAAAGTTTCCGGGTATTTTTCTTATTTCTTCACGAAAAATTACAAGTTGGGATTGCTTTAGAATCGTCTCATCGAGACGAGTCTAAAGTACTCGCAACTTGCCACAATTTTGGCGAAGAAATAACGAAAGTCTCCCCAAAGTTGATCAAATTACGCACCTTAACTAGAGCTCTGTCGTCTCTGGTATTTCCTGCTTTGCAACAGCGCTGTTTTCGTTGCTATGGATTTTGAAAATCAATCAAATTGACAGAAATTTAGAACAGTTACAGCTAATGTGCAGACATACAGAACCTATTGTATTTTTTTCAAAATCAATTGCAGTGAAAAAGGTCACTGCGGTTTTATGTTTGAAAGTGAAAAGTTAAAGGGTTTAACGTCCCAGCAACAGTTAAGGTCATACAGAGTTTAAAGTCTCATTCAGACAGACCAGTGGCATGGAAATACTATGAGAGTAAGAGAGTATTTTTTATCAATTATTTTAGCACTGCTCAAGATAAGGTTTGTGTCTAAAGAGTATTATCCCCCCAGATTTCAAATTCAATGTATTATTGATTTTCTTCCATATTAAATAGGGAACATATGATAAAAAATTAAAAAAATAATTTAAAAAAATTCACTTATTTGAGCTGCGTATTTTCACATTGGTATCAAATATTTTGTACTTGCACTTTTGATAATCAGTGCATATTCTGCTAAAATAATTCACAATTTTAATTGGGTAAAATAAAATCACACCACTGTTTACACATCAACAGACAGCAATTATTGAATAGCTTGCTTCCAAAGGAAAACCTGTCTTGGCATTTCATTCCTTGGAGACAATTTTAATGAAATACCAAGATGTGTTTCATGGAAAATAAGAAAGATATGCTATATTTGTGGTCTGTTTATTGTTTTCTGGAGGTACCATAAAATTTGTATTGCTTTTTAATACTCGCTACTTGTGATTTCAATTGGGTTTTTTGGCAATTTTACTTGGGTATTTAAGCAAATATGCAGCTTATCTGGAGCTCTGTAGCCTATTTCATCAACATTGCAAAGTATACTTTAGTAGCAAAGTATACTTTGAGGGAGAAATTTTCAATTTTTTTAAAAATTTATTAATTTTTATTATTCTGAATTTATTCCATTATCACAGCCATTTAATGGCTGTGATAATGTAATAAATTCAATATAATAATTCTGCATACTTTTAATCATGAAATATATGCATTTGTTAGTTCTATATGAAATAATGCATTTCAGAAAAAATAAATGATTACTCCCTCAGAGTATACTTTGCTAGTGATAGATGTCAGTATTTTTCACGCCTAGGTTTTGAACACACAGCCATCTGTACCGACGTCCCTAACATTCATTGAAATAACAATACATTTTTGATGGATTAAAGAGATTGGATTCTTTTGAATCCTTAGAACGCGGGAAACAAAAATTGCCGTCTGCTATTGTTTTATATGTTTTGTTTTTTTTCACAATAAAAACATGGTTTAACAGCACTTTGCTGTGCTGTCAAACCATGTTGTAGAGCAAAAATGGAAATTAAAAGATAAACAGCAGACAACAAAATTTAATTCAGCACGGGGTAAATCTTCAAAAATCCCATAAGCCCCATTTCTCCCGTCAGAGCCAGAAATTAAAACGCTTTCTAACCTCCGAGAAACGTCCACCTGTATTGAGTGGTCAATTACAAGGTCGGCGGGGCACACAGGGTTGATCTTCTGTGGGTCTCCACCCAGTCGCTCCACCGCGTCTCGCATTGCCGCAAAATCCACGACCGCTGGCACGCCCCTGAAAATATATAGAAAACTGATCAGGATCGTTTTTCTAAAACAATGTCAGATTTTTAATGTAAAATTGGAAACATTACATCTGATGAATATTCACTGATAACATTTAATATCAATAATAACATCACAAAATAACTCCTAAATATAGCCCACCTGTACTCCAATGCCCAAGTTAGCAGAGAAACTCTTAGGTGGTACATCCATTGTTTCCAAACAAAAGAATGAATGACCACCTAAGAAACAATAATCTTAAGTGGTTGCGGAATAAGTTGCATTCTTTTCTTTTATTAGGCCACACCTCCAACCACATAAGACCCCGATCGAGCGCCCGGACACAAACATGGACGGACACAAACATTTCTCGCTCTACCAAGACGCGGGGCATAAATAGAGAATAGTAGGTTAGTGCCGTGAATGGGAAAAAATATCCGGCAAGGTTCAAGAATTTCTTTATTTCTCATCAGAAGTATATGTTGTGACCACTCATTTGAACCGTCTCGCCGAGACGGTTCAAATGAGTGGTCACAACATATACTTTGGTTCAGAAATAAGGAAAATAGATAGAGAATAGTAGGTTAGTGCCGTGAATGGGAAAAAATATCTGGCAAGGCTCAGGAAACGGGATGGGCGAGGCTCTGCCGAGCACATCCCGTTTCCGTGCCGGGCCAGATATTTTTTCCCATTCACGGCACTAACCTACTATCCTATTTACAGGGATCAGTTTACAAGGCGAAGTGGGCGAAATTCTCTCCCTAAATTCTCTCCCTATTCTGAGTTGAGGGAGAAGTTTTTCACTATATAAAACCAAAAAAATGGTCTATTTTCTCAATTTTTTGGTGAAAACTTCTCCCTATTTTGAAGGGCTAGCTTGAACCCTGTATTTATCCCGTCAACACCTACAAATTGCTGTAAAATGCAAAAATAGTATTGACTGGATATCAAAAATGTTTCACGGCACCGTGTTTCACGGCACATACGCACTGTGTTGACGGGATAAAAGTATTTTATGCCCCACGTCTTGGTAGAGCCAGAAATGAATTTTGTTAAAAATAACTCATGAACAGAGTTTCCACCTCGGTCCAATGTCAGCCTACTAACGTGAAGTCCTGTAAAATGACCCTGGACGGCTTGAAAGGAATCTCGACATCTTTCGTCTGATTGTTCTGCCAGTCTAGGATTCTCTCGACGTCGTCCTTGAACACGTAGAAATCATCACAGTTCCGCACCGCTGATTCCAACAGCACACGTACAGAGTACGGAAGCTTATCTGCAAATACAAGAGTGCCAAAGGTCATAATATGCCCATCGAGGCATAGTCAGTAATGAAGGGAGGTAATTAACGTCGAGGCATAGTCAGTAATGAAGGAAGGTAATTAACTAGAACAAGAAATCAGTAACACTGATACATGTACCCGTCAAAAGATTTAACTCCAAAAATCTTTAACACAAATTTCTAATTCATCTGACCTTGACCGTGCGCATAAAGAGCCGCATGACAGAGCTCGAGATAAGTTTTGTATCTAAAGAGCACGTAATATACCCCACAGATTTCAATTTCCATGCGTATTTTACTACAAATGTATTATTGATTTTCTTCCTTTAATACTAAATAGGGAACAATTGAGAAAAAATAAAAATAAATTTAAAAATTCACTTATGCAAACACTGTATGCTTTTTTTCAGCTCAACAAAGTAAATTTTCAACTTTATTACAGTATTTTCACTACTCAGTTTGAAAATCAATGCGTATTTTCACATGGCTGCGAGTATTTTGTACTCTGAGTATTAGTAATAGTAGGTAGCAAAACAGACAGAACAGGCAGCAATGATTAGGAAGAATATAATTTTTTAGTACAGAACAAGCTCCAGATAAGGAATTAGTAATTGAGTATTTTCACTCCATAATTTCTGAAGCAATTGGGTATTTCAAAATCTTAACTGGGTAAAATAAAATCACACTACTGTTTACACATCAACAGACAAGACAGTACTTATTGAATAGTTTGCTTCGAAATGACAACATGTCTTGGCATTTCATTAGAATTGTCTCCTTGGAGACAATTCTAATGAAATACCAAGATGTGTTTTCATGGAAAACAAGAAAAATATGCTATATTTGAGGTCTGTTTATTGTTTTCTGCATCATGATAAAGGTACCACAAAATTTGTATTGCTTTTTGATACTCTCTACTTCCAATTTCAATTGGGTTTTTGGCAATTTTAATTGGGCATTTAAGCAAATACGCAGCTTATCTGGAGCTCTGCATAAAATGATTTACTGTTGGTAAATATGTTTAAATTGCTGCCATTTATGGTCGTCACAGGATTCTACACACAAGCTGATGCTAATTAGAGGTCAAGGTGGAACTGCGAGACTCACTCACCGTATCTGTTGTCATTGAGGGCGGGAAGACAGTAGAATTGTGCCTCTTCCTCTCCCACCTTCAGACCCTGCTTGAGGGTGTCAAACGGATTGGGACCTGTATCAAGAAAACAAGGTAAAATGGTTTAGTATCCTGATCTGGTGTCTGGTCCTCACCACACGTGAATGGAATGCTTGAATCCAAACTTGCAATGTCAGCTTTTTATAAGATACATGTCACCTGCCCAAGCCACTGAAACACATAAATGTGTGGGACATCATTGACCATTTCACTACTCAGCATGGCTCAGAAATCCTACTGCGTTTCTTGTTCAGACGTTGCGACTGCTCGTAGGCATGCTATATGCTGTGATAGTTGCAGCCACTGGCAACATAGAACATGCCCGTACGCAGGATTTTCTATTGGGGGGTGCGTCAGGGGCGAGCCCCAAGTAGTGGAGCGAGTATGCTAGGGGCTCCGGGGCATGCTCCCCCTGAAATTTTTTAAACCTAGATGGCCTGAAATGCACTCTCCTGCATTTTAAGTCATTTAAATTCGGATTTCAACGGTGGTAAATTGTGACATTTTCATGCAAATTACCTGTATATTAATGCATTTCAAGATTTGTTGAGATTACTGTTTGAAAAATAGCGGACCTCTGCGAATTTAGGGGTGTGTGTACGCATCCATCGCACCCCCCCCCACCCCCGTGTACAGGCCTGTAGAAAATGTGACAGTGATCACAGTACATCTCTCCATCACCTTCATTAATTGACAATTAATCACAGCTAACTAACCATCAACCAATGAGAGGTTTCGTCAACCCAGCTTTGCCAATTCATGCCTTAATAATAGGCATGGTAAATTGTCAATTAATGTGGTGGGTGATCACCTGATCACCCACCACATTATTTGACAATTTACTAAGCCTATTATTAAGGCATGATTGACAAGTTGACGAATCTGTGAATTGGCAAAGCTGGGTTGACGAAACCTCTCAATTGACGGACCCTCCGACTCCTGCATGCAAATTATTGCGCAAATTATTGCGCGAAATACGCGATGTCAACTTCCAGAATGTTGTCAAGTCACATTTCTAATCAGGAGGTCTATGTTAGGCTGGCCAAACACATCTAATGTGCAATAAGAAAAAATGGGTACTGTATTCACTGTATAATAGTATCGCAGTCAGTAGGTCAACAGTTCTCTATTTTCTCTACCCCACCCACTTCTTTGTGCCATGAAAAAAATATCAAAAATATGCTTTCTGTTTTGTATCACAAATAGTAAGCCACTAACACCAAAATATTTTGCACAGCCACATAAAAATGAATACTGTATTTATGTTGGTACAATTACAGATATTGTCAAGAAATATTTCGTGCCACAACATTGGTGCAATTATTTCAGGAAATCGACAAACCTTTGCTCGCCATTTTGGACTGTACGCTCACGTGCACCTGCTGAAGCGGAAACTTATAGGTGATTGGTCAATATCATAGTGTACAAATAAACTTTATTAAATAAATATTGAACTCATGTTTACGAACGTTAAATAAAATAAACAAATAATATTAGCTATTTTCAGCAGTAACATTGTTTTATTAATTTAATTTTCAATCTTCAGTGTTAAATAAAAATCTGTCCGATAATTTTATCCCAAGATTAAGGTGACTGCAGCGTACATCAACATCAACATCAACAAGCGACCGCAGCTCAGATATGACTGGAACACAATGTATTATTTCGTAATTTTCACCCCACCGACACCGTCGAGATATGTCATGAGAAAACGCAAACAAAATAAATGCTGACATATTAATTTAGGTCCATAATTTACTTCCATAACGTACCCCATTTCTCCAGTCACATATATATACAGACCAGGGGGCCGTTTCACTAACCTTCGTACGACTGAAATGTTCGTAAGTGCAAAATTGTGATGTAGAGTCTGTAAATTGCACATTAACAATGTCTTCTTGTAAACAATTATTGAATGTACATTTATTGAGCATAGCAGCATATGCTCAAGGAACATTTTAGTCGTACGAAGTTTGAAATGGGGCCGTTTCACTAAACTTCATACGACTACATTACTGGGGGCCGTTTCATTAAACTTCGTACGACTAAAATGTTCGTAAGTGCAAATTTAGGATCGTCTAGAAAGATCAATTGACGGATTTACATTTATTGAGCATAGACTGCATATGCAGCCTATGCTCAATAAGTGTAAATCCAATAATTGTTTACAAGAAAACATTGTTAATGTGAAATTTACAGACTATTATATCATAATTTTGCACTTACGAACATTTTAGTCTTACGAAGCTTAGTGAAACGGCCCCCATGAACTGGACTGGACAACATAACCCATTTCGCAAATCACATATACAGGTCAGAATCAGTACCGTACCCAGGATGAGGCAGACGAGGCGGTTGCCTCTAATGATACACTATTAATTTCTTCTTGAATAAATCACATTATTTTGTTTATATCTCAATAAATGTATATGTTGTTACCGCTCATTTGAACCGTCTCGTCGAGACGGTTCAAATGAGTGATAACAACATATACTTTCGAGATGAAATAAAGAAAACAGCGATTTTTTTTCTAAGGGTTAAGCCAATGTTTTGTTATGCTAACAACTTTTTCTTGTAAACAATTATTGGATTTACATTTACATTTATTGAGCATAGGCTGCATATGCAGCCTCTGTTCATTACATGTAAATCCATCAATTGAAATTTCCAGACGATCACAAATTTGCACTTACGAACATTTTAGTCGCACGAAGTATAGTGAAACGGTCTCTTGGTTCGCATCGTCTGGTTTTCACATAGGGTAACCTATGTATTGGAATCGCCTCTGACAGTTAGCCACGCCCCAGACCCCCCTTGGAGCTAGTATCCATAACAACAAAATGCATTGTGTTACTCAACGTTTAACTGTCATACGCAACCGCTAATTGAAAATAATATTATGAAAATTAAACTACTTGCACTGAACAATATCAACAACGGATGTTCTACGTACAAAAATACGTCGGATTATTTTGTTACGCGTTAAGTCGTTATATCGCTAAATTTAGTAACAGGCTATATTTTTCGGCAGAGTTAACTCCCCTCCGAATACTCTCCACCGGATAAACAAGTCTTGTTCTGACTTATAGTCTTCCCCTGAGTCTGAAAAGAGGCCTAGAAATGAGTTTTACATAACCGATCATGTAGAAAATTTCCAATGGTATTTTTAGTTAACCATGTCTATATGGAGCATAATAGGGGTGGATGCCCAGCCAGGATGTGGTGCAGTTTTTCTGAATACGCATTTCAAAATGGCCGCCTAATGTACGTATATTGTCAGTTTTTGTCAACATACCATACATTTTACTTACTTTATCAAGTCAGAAACTTGTATTGTGAGACAGCATACTATTTTATCAATTCTTGGTCATCATATGTATATTTCTCTATCGTCATATTTTCAAAATGGCCGCCAAAATGCATATTTGTTTTTATTTGTGATACAATATATTCGAGTATGGTATTGGTGGTAGGTTTCTGACTGAAACTAAATATTTGAGCATTATTAAGCCCTGTATTGTTCAATATTACATTGATTGATACCAGGAATAATCTCCAAACAACAATATGATGTTGTTTCTGAAGTATGATGCGACCCATACAGATATAAGTACAATATATGAGTGACGCACAAGCACTACACTATGCCGTATTGTTTGTTACTCAATATGGTTTATACTTATCAGACGTACACAATTACTAACTAACATCAGGGTAACTGATTTGTTTAATTATACATGAATTTCCATCTGTTGTATGACATTCTGACAAGATAAAATTACCAGATTTGCCATCTTCAGTGACAGCAGACAATACAACATATGCCACCGGCGTCTTTGAGTCAGACTTTATAATTTGTTATCATAACATTTGCTGAATACTAATTTCACCTCATTATACCTAAAATGGTCGTACATGCGGTAGATACTTTCCATCAGCTTGTGATCCATATGATAGACTATAGTAATGTCTGTGAGAATCATTTCCTTCACACACTGGATAAATAATGTTTACAATGAATATTACATCACCAAATATTGTCTTGGATTGTTATCCGCAGTGACACACTTATTCAAAATGGTATAATTGTTTCATGATCTGACAAATGATACGTGCTGCCATGTAGACACCAGATAATCTGCATTTATATATTATGTTGAATACTATATAAATACGAGTAGCGAACACTAGGTACTTGTCTGATTGTTTGAATGAATTGAATGACTAGATACTATATTTATCAATGTGGCATACACCAGAATTTGTTGGATCATGAACTAATTATGTGTTTAGTGAAGTTTACTTGTATTACACATGTACATAATTCGTTCGGTTATATAACAGTTCTGATTGGGTGTAACACATGTTCATTTGGTATGTCTCTTGTGTAAGACCTGTATTAAGTCGCATCACTCGCTTCGGTCAACATCACTTTCCGGTGCTGACGAAACATCTGCACATCTGTTAAGACACGTGTCATTATCGCACATACATGCATCTGTACACGAAACACTTTCCTTTCGGCAGCCGCATCGTCTACTCATACAGTCCGTCCCGCAAACACATTTCACAAAGTCAATGAGGGCCTCTGGTGCTGCTGGCTGAGACATTGCGTCAGGAATAGTGTGTCCGTTCTCGTCATGACACCAGCCTGCATCTAAAGGCGATGGTAACTGTTGATATGGCTCAGTCGCCGAATTCCAAATGAAAAACTGGTAATTTGCGCGCTTGATATGGAGACGTGCGGCATCCATTGTTGGTGGAAGTTTTTCACTGCAGTAACCCTTTTTAGAGAACAGTTCGTATCTGACGTCATCCAACGAAACCATTGTTTTGGCGGTGTACATCAAAGAGATCAGATTGACACTTGCCAATAATGCTTTGTCGGATATGTCTACTGGGTGAAGTCCTAATTCTGAAATGCCTTCGATGATTTCTGCGTTTTTCGATACAACAGTTAACCATTTTTTCTTTCCCTTTCCGCTGAATGCACTTGTTGAATCACACCCGCTTAAAGCATGAATGGACGGCAATACCATTGACAGTTCTGATCCAAACTCAGACGAGATGATGTGCATTGGAATATACTTTTTTTGTGTCTGGTACCTGTTTTGAGGTATAGTTCTTTCACATTAAGAATTGAACACACTCGTGGACACATGGCAGCTACATCCGAGTCCAAGCTCCAAATGACGACTCTCTTCACATTTAGTGTTTTAACAGCATGCTGTACGTGCAGAAACATTCTGGAATCGGCTTCAACTCTTCTACCCTATGGTGAGAATCCTGTGTAACCATTACTGCTTTCTGTGGATCTTTAAATCCACCGGCTAGATAAAGGTGCTTCTCACTGGATAGCTGTCTGATTCCCTTTTCTATCCAGTCGTTCAGAAGGAAATCTGCCACATTTGCTTTGTTGGCAGGATTCGACAAGTACTTCTGTTTCTGTCCGGGGAATGGTGTCTCAGAACTTGGGTTTCTAATTTCCTGCATTTGAACAGGCCCACGTCTAGACCTCTCTCCAGATTTGATTGACTCCATGTTACAGTACAAGTCTCCAACGACTGCTGTGTAGTTATAGCCCATTGCTACAATCATGTCAAACATTGTTGTAGACAGATCCCCAAAGGATAGTGTGGCTGTAGCACATATCATGTGCAACAACATCATGAGATCTATAATGAGTATGGCTTGGTCTTCTGTCTCAGAAATGGTCTGTTCCGCATGGTCATTCTCAATCCAAGACAATGTCATACCTTTATTGTTTTTCCGCATGGTGCCATCCAAATGGAACAGAGACAGTGGCACGGGAGCAAGTTCATGCTTGAGCAGATTTCTAACATCCACATATCTGTTCTGGGCCAGAATGGTAAGCTTGCTGAATATTTGTCGATCTATATTAATTGACTCCACATTTTGTTTTTTCTTAACCTTCACTTGTTTGTTCAATGATGCAAACGTTTTGAAACCTGGTTTCTTTATGGGACTGAAAAAGTCAACCTCTCCTGTCTGGAGTCTTGATTCTACAAATGTCTGCAACTCAGCCATTCCCGATTCTCTGACTTTACAGACTGACTCTGTTACATTCGTAGGAGCAACAATGGATGTTGCTATGTTGACCAGCGGTTGTCTGTCATCTGAACATGCCCCTTCTTCAACTTGAAATGGGTGTACCATCCTTTCCTGTACCGTATTTATGATGATCTTCACAGCTTCCTCGTCCTTCGATATCCTTCTAGATGTAGACTCCTTGTGTGCTTGTCTGTCTGGTTGTAGTATGCCACTCATTTTCTTCATCATTGTGGTCACAGTAGCTTTCAGATGGGCAGTCAAATAGTACTTTTGAAGAGCACCTTCGTGTGTATAAAGATGTCGAAATTTGCCACAGTCTCTGATTCAAATGACTGTTTCGATGCCCATGTCATGCCACACTCCACTAAATGGCCTACCAGTGCGATACACAGCGGCATTATCACCTGATATCGCCTCGTGGATTTCTGGTTTGTTCATTTCCAGGAGATGTCCTTCAATTACATTCACACAACCCCATCTAGCATAGTGAATATGACCGCACATAAAGTTTAGGGGAATCATTTCGGCAAACGTCTCAAGTTCAAGAGATCGATTTCCATCTCTTTTTGCAGCTATATAGACCAGGAGTAGTTGTGAGATGAAACTTACATAGTTGTCCCAAAAGAGAAATGTGTCAGACCGCGATCTCCCGTCCATTGTGAACTCGTGCATAAGCATATATTCATGCTCCTGGTGTGTTGTTCGAATTCTTGAAGAACGTTCTGTATTTCTGCTGTGTTGTCAGCACTGACTGGTTCCGTGTTCTGAAGAAGCTCTGATAACCGTAATGCATCGTCAGCAATTGCGTGTCTGTCATCACTTGGCAATGTTTTCTCGTTCTCTTCCATCCACTCTTCAAACGCAGTCCATTTCAGTCGATTCATTGCTTCATTCAACAGTTTATGTGACCTGACCCCACGGTTATATGACTTTCCCTTCACAATTTGATGAACAGCCCTTGGACCATACACCTTCGCCTCAACTAAAATATCTTCAAAGGCACTTTCTTCCATCAATCGGCCAATGTCACCCATGTAATTCATAGCTCTGTGCATTTCACCCAAGTCCAATTCATCAGTCTGACATTGATCAAAGTGTTTCCATTTGATCATCTGCGCTTTACTGTATATTGCCTCGTCATACGTAACATACGTCCAATCCTGACCAAGAGACCTGAATAGGCACTGGAAGGTCTTCATCATCGTGTATATCGTATTCATCTCAGTAGCAGACGCAGGTATCATGGGACAGTAACCAATCTTGGTTTTCTGAGGATTCATATTGTAGGTAACCGCAGCATCCATGAATCTGATTAATGTCAACTTTCTGAAAGTCGGCTTCAAAAAGTTTCATTGGCATCAATCTAGCTTGTATATATGCACGGTCTATAGCTCTTGCTGCTTCATGTGCATCAGAGCAACTGAAAAACCAGTCAAGGTTAGCTTTACGAATCAAGTGCTGGGGCCCAGGCTGCTTACCTCCCACGCGTGGACATTCCAAAATGGGCAATGTTTCATAGCTATGTGATCGCTTTTCAGTAGGTATCGGCTTTGGCCTAGGGCCGAATGTGCCTCCAATTGTCTGAGTGTCAGGCTGGTACAATACCATGTTGACAACATCAAAATGCTGACCATCCAAGGTTTCAGTTGCTCTGTTGAAATTGTCACCGGCAGCCCGAACAGGGATGCCTGATACCATATTTGTAGGTACTACATATCCGTCTGGAGTCATTTGATTCACTGCCAAGCTCGAGTCGATTCTTTCCACTTCACTATAACTGATTCCATGGCCATTTTTATTCACCAATGTTACAACGTCATGAGACTGTGTCATTTGATGCAGGGCTATGCTCAGTCCAACATGCTTCGGTGTTCGACATTTACCATGATAACCAATATACGCAATGTCCTGACATACTGACAGTATATGTCTGTCTAGTATCGGGTTTGTTTCCTTGATATGTTCTTTATTTGTATAATCTAAATTCAATGGCGCCTTGGATTCCAGCAGCCAAGAGACAAATGTGTATAGATCACCAGGAATCATACTTTCAGCCCGCTCCTGGGATATATCGCTTGGATCCAACGGTTGACACTGTATGCCTACACAAGCTTTTCTGAGTGAGCGGACGACTAATGCTGCATGATATAACACAATTCGAGGAGATACAATGTCGGTATTAAAACCACTGGACAGTTCTGCCTCAGCGCGTATGTTTTTGAGCGATTCAGTTAAGTTAGCTGCAGTGTTTATGACGTCTGTGAGTGTAAGTTACTCGAGACAACTATGTCTGGTTTATTCCCAGGAGATGGCAATACAGATATAAGCTGTCCATATTCAGTCTCAAGTTTCTGTTTGAGTTTCTGACGTGTGAATCGCTTTGCTTCATCTTCTGTAACATGTCGCTGTAAAAGGTGCTGGTACTTGGCTAGGAGATCAACCATAGTAAGTGCACGACCTTGATCGTGGTTTAACTTCCTCAAATAAGTCATGTAGAGCACGTGTGTGTGGCATATTAGATGTACCTGCTTCGCTATCACCAGGTGTTTTCTGGCGGCGTACAATGTATTTACTGTGGCATGCTTTGTGATATCTAGCGTCATTTGCGATGAGTTTTGAGAAATATCCAACTTTACATTGCATTGCGTAATCACACTTATCCTCCGCTCTTTGCTCTAACGTTTTACAGAATTCAAACGATGCAACACAAATTAATGCTTTATCTTTTCTAAACGACTTTTTCTCGCAGAACATACACAACTCCTTCCAGTTGAAACTGCGTCTTTGTTGCTTAGAATACTGTTCATTTTTCGTTTCATCCTTAGTTGGCAAGGAACGCTTGATTCTTGCTATGTGTAGAGAGCTTGTGAAAGACGAATAGCATTGCTTATTTGGCGGCCATCTTGGATTCATGTGAACATTATACCATCGTATTTATGTACTGAAATTGGTTGCATGTATGTACTTAATCATTTACATCACTTCCTGATGTTTAAAGCTATTAGAATGTTCATGTGGAAGGGATTATTATAACAAAAACTTGAAATTTGGCGGCCATCTTTAATAGCGATTTGCAAAAAACTGCACCAGTTTTGAGCTGGGCATCTACCCCTATTATATTGCATATGGATATAGGAAACACAAACCACCAACGGAAATTTTCTACATGATCAGTTATGTAGAAAATATTTTTCAATTTCTAGGGGATAGACTATTAGGGGAGATAACTCTTGTTTACTAATGGATTTATTATACTGGAACATTTATTTTTGAAAATAACTTTATAATAAACGGATAAAGGAGGAAAAATACTATATATATATAATCTTAATAGTATGTACATTAGTACTCGTCTAAAAGCTGTAGCAATATAATTGTTAACACATTTAAATGATTTTGTGTTTATATTAATACTATTTTTAGGCATCATCTCGTTATTACATTCATACACATGACTCCTTTTTCTTGTCCAATCTGAAAACGCCAGTAGCAATATAATTCGAACCAATTGGTTTCCCAGTGAAGGAAACTCTTGTACTTTCAGTGTTGAATATGCAAGGGAGCCTCCTCCCACCCCACACATTTTGCTGTTGAACATACATGTAACACCAAGACAATCCATCAGTCATTATTATGTTTTCATGCTTCAGATTTTGAACAATTATACTGAGCAAAACTAGAAACGTCCCTCCATGTTTAAGGAAAGATTCATCAACAACCAAAAGGGTTACTTTTAAAAATCAAAATGGAAAAACAAGTTCATTCATTTCTGTATCAAAGCCAATAAATTGCATTTGGATATCTTGTTAAATATTCGAGAGATAACCGGCCAAGGGCGGTAGGGGTCAAAATCAAAAATCACAAAAACTCAGAAATGTGTTACTTAATGTTTAGAGATGGAATTTCAATAAGTAATGTGGCAAATTCAGTAAATCTCGTTAGTACCGAGTGTGGCCACCATTTGCATGAATGCATGCAATGATCCTACGCCGCATCGACGTGACGTAACGCAATACCAGTGCGTTGGGCAAATTCCTCCATTCCCGTTGTAACGCCCGTGTAAGATCGCGAACATTGTCAATCTGATGGTTAGCTCGTGCTTTGCGGCCCAGCTCATCCCATATGTGCTCAATGGGATTGAGATCCGGGCGGGCATTGTCGTGCATCAATGTCACACCAGGACCATGCTGACGGATAAGTGGTAAGGCATGTGCATTTAGCACATCTGCAACATAACGTTGTGCATTGATGTTGCCCTGTACAACAACCAAATCTGTCTTCCGGTTTCCCATGATCCCACCCCAGACCATTACGCTCCCTCCCCCAAACCTGTTCTTCTCAACAATGCACAATCGGTGAATCTTTCATTTTTACGCCTGTATACCCGTAATCTTCCGTCAGCATGACTAACTGTGAACCGAGATTCATCGGTGAACAAAACTCGGTTCCAGTCAGCACGGTGACGTTGGGTCATTATCTGACCAGTGTACGGGCGGCGTGCCCGGAGGATTGGTTGGGCGTTACGACGTAACCGGTTGCGAATGGTCTGCCCTGAGACACCGTATCGCCTAGCAGTGACTGTGGCTGCCAATCGACGTTGACGTAAGTGCGTCAACGTAATGTAACGATCGTCTCTAGCCGTCGTTACAGAGGCCTACCAGGTCGCTGCCGGTCGTGAACAGCCCCAGTCTGCTGCTGGTACCGGGCTGCAAGACGATCAATCGTCTTCCGACAGCAACCAAACCGAGGCGCGACCGCCCTGGCGGCCATCCCACCCGCAAGCATCCCAATTGCCTGATTTCGCTCGTTTTCGGAAAGCCGTGGCATATCGAAACAGTGAAAAATTAAAAAAGTTTTTTAATTTTCCGAATAGCCCCTATCGCATGAATGGTACGACATGAACTGAATCACCTTATCGATGACAAGTATAGCGTGCACGTGCAAAAAGTGGAAATCAACGTTCCGGTCACTGGCCGCTATGTAAACCGTGTGTATCGGCTAAACTCTACACGATCGTATTCTGAACATCGCCACGGTTTAAAATACATGTACTTTGAACATGTGGTACATATATAGACAGAGCTACACCGGCTATAAAACAGGGACGTTTCTAGTTTTGTTGAGTATATAATACCAATCTAAGGGACTGGTCATTATTTATCACCAATGGGGTTGGGGTGGGAATGGGGCTGGATACATTTTGTTAACTCACCTTAGACAAGTATAAGACCCCACCCATTCCCACAGCTTTTCATTAAATTTTCAAGGCCTCCGCCCATATTGAACAATTAATAATGTTCAAGCCCAAAACGAGATGGTTCAAATGAGTGGTAACAACATAATTATTCTATCATATTTGTTTTAATTATGCCCCTATGCGATAGCCAGGGGGACATATTGCGTTGCTCTTAGAGGTTCCGTATGTCCGTCCGTCCGTCTGTACATTTACATGAAAAAGATTGTAAGAGTTTCTCCAGTTAGAGTCCAGTATCCATGTTTTGCAAACATAATGTCTAATGTTAATGTTGGTACACAAGCTAATTTATTAAAGGTATTACTACATGTACTTACATTTTCCTAAAATGTTGGGCAAGTAGCTTTTTTGTCTGGGCAAGTAGATTATAATTGATATATATATAATTAATTATAAGTGAATATTGTTAAGCCCTGTCACCTGTGCGAAAATGAGTCACACGTTTGACAGCTACAAACTACCTGACCTCTAGAAGTACCTGAGAAACAGAGGTGTGACCGTGACGGGCTACAACTATTTCATTCACAAAACAGAAGTAAACATGGCGATGTCAAAGTAATGCAGAAACATTAACAAATATCCTGCTACAATATTGTTTTGTACCGACAAGGCATTTTCAGGCGCTACACCGCTTCCGTGGCGGAATTCTTGTAGTACCCTATGTTCAGTACTTTCAGTACTTTGATTACCTCTGGTTGCGGCCCTGAGAAGCTAGACTGGTCATAAACTGCATTTATAATCTCCGTTTCTCCAGCCACATACATAAAGATATGAGGAGCAAGCTAGACTGGTCACACATTCTATAAGCATTTGTCCAGTCACAAATGTGGCTGTGACTGGATAAATGGGGCTTATGGGTTTTGCGACCAGTGTAGATCCAGAGCAGCCTATGCCTCTGTACAGTCTGATCAGGATTTGCACCGTTCGCCATTCCATCAAAAATACACCCATCATGCTTCTAACAAGGAGCCTAGATCGTTAGCACGCTATAGAAGTGTTATTTGATCAGTACTGGTCACAAACCCCATAAGCCCCATTTCTCCGGTCACAGCACAGGGGCGGATCCAGCATTTGGGGAACGGGGGGGGGGGGTCTAGTTGCGAAGGTAACTCTTGCAATCTACTCCCGTACCGTCCGTAGTTAGCTACGGACTGTACGGGAGTAGATTGCAAGAGTTACCGTTCGCGACTAGGGGGTTGTCCTATTTTCGAGCTCTTCGAAATGCACTTTCCTGTGTTTACGGCATTTAAATTCAGACTCCAACAGACGGTAAACTGTGATCTATGTAAACTCCGTGGCTGATCGCAACCCCTCATTTATAAGTCACGATTCTCCGGCCACAGCCACATATACAGATCAGCATATATTCTGGTCACATATCATGTCATTTATAAGTCAGGTTACTCCGGTCACAGCCACATATACAGATGAGCATATAGTCTGGTCAGATATCATGTCATTTATAAGTCACATTTCTCCGGTCACAGCCACATATACAGATCAGCATATAGTCTGGTCACACATCATGTCATTTATAAGTCACGATTATCCGGCCATAGCCACATATACAGATCAGCATATATTCTGGTCACACATCATGTCATTTATAAGTCACGATTCTCCGGCCATAGCCACATATACAGATCAGCATATATTCTGGTCACACATCATGTCATTTATAAGTCACGTTTCTCCGGTCACAGCCACATATACATATCAGCATATAGTCTGGTCACACATCGTGTCATTTATAAGTCACGCTTCTCCAGTGAGTGAGTGAATAGGGTTTAACGTCCGCTTTTCTGACATAGAGGTACAAGCCTCAGGGAGTCTACACGCAGACGGGTCAACGGGGTCGAGTCCCGTATCCACCTGTCCGAGGGGGGTAAATCCCAACTTCAGAACTCAATATTTACAATCAAAATATATATTCAGTCCTGAAATTAGAACAACCTGATCTGGTGCCAGGCCCTCGCCACACCAGCATCATTTATCCCATCCCCTAAAAGTAATAGGATTAGCGCTAATCTTACTTTTATATATGGGGCATAGCCTGACTCAACTCTCACATACAAGAAAGCCAAAAATGTACATGAGGGCCAAATCCGGTATAGTGGGTTCCGGAAAGTATGAACCCAATCGTTAAGCCAGTTTAGTCGCCTTTTACGACAAGCAATGGCTACTGCAGCACTATTCTCAGGATCAGTTGATCCCGCCCCGGTGCCTGCACGGGGCCACGCTTCTCCAGTCACATGCGTTACAGATCAGGAGCTAGACTGGCACAAATTTCACAAGCCCAATTTATCCAGTCACATACATATCAGGAGCTAGACTGGCCACATATTGTATCAGTTTGTTTGTTTGTTTGTTTGTTTGTTGTGGTTTAACTGCTGTTCAACAGCTAAAGTAATTTAAGGCCGGGTCAATGGGTTTAGTACTAAACCCCATATATTACCTGTAAATGTTCAAATAAATGTACAAATGGGGGAGGGGGGAATCCCAAAATCAGAACTGAATACTAACAATAAACAAGAGGGCCATGATGACCCTAATTCGCTCACCTGACTCCATGAACACAGGAGAATGTGACATTGAGTTCATGTGTTTTAAAACATTTGAGCTATTTTTAGATGGTGGTCATCTCCGATTAAGCGATGACTCATTTTACCAAATCTGAAAATGCTTCACCCAAGGATCTTAACTTACTATGAAGTTTGGCCAGCATCGGCCATGTGGTTCCTGAGAAACAGACGTTTACAATCTTGAATAAATGGACCTTTTGGCGGCCATCATGGATGACGTAATTACCCGATTTTGGCAAATAATTCACCAGAACGATCGCCTCGCTGATACCTTCAATTTGATATATGACATGACCATATTCGGTCAAAAATAAAATTTGACCCCCACGGGCCACGCCCATTTTTGACACTGGGGTCACCATTTTAACAACTTTGAAAGAGCATTGTACATCAATCATTCCTACCAAGTTTCGTCGAAATCCGGCGAGCGGTTCATGAAAAGAAGATTTTTTAAGAATTTATGCTATTATTTAGACGGCGGCCATCTTGGATTAGCGATGACCTCCATTTTAACATATCTGAAAAGGCTTCAACCATGGACCATAACTGTGAAGTTTGGCCACCATGGGCCAAGCGGTTCGTGTGAAGAAGAATTTTGAAATCTCTAATAAAAGAACAACCTTTTGACCTTTAGGCGGCCATCTTGGATGACATAAACATCCGATTTCGACAAAAAATGTACTAGAGTGATCGCCTCGTTGATACTTTCAATTTGATATATGACATGACCATATTCGGTCAAAAATAAAATTTGACCCCACGGGCCACGCTCATTTTTGACCCCGGGGTCACCATTTTAACAAGAGCATTGTAAATCAATCATTCCAACCAAGTTTTGTCGAAATCCGGTAGGCGGTTCATGAGAAGAAGATTTTTTAGGAATTTGTGCTATTTTTAGACGGTGGCCATCTTGGATTACGTATTGACGTCAGTTTAACAATTTTGTAATCCCCCTACCTAAGAACCATGACCATGAAGTTTGGTGACTATAGGCCCAATGGTTACCGAGGAGAAGACGTTTGAAAATGTTCACGCACGACGGACGGACGAACGGACGACAGACGACGGACGGACACATTGCGGTAACAATAGCTCACATGAGCTTCGCTCAGGTGAGCTAAAAAAACTATATATTCAGCCCTCAAATCAGAATAATCCTGATCTGATGACAGGTCCTCGCCACACCAGAATCACTTGGCCCCCTTCCAAAAGCTGTAGGATCAGTAATGATCTTACTACTTTTATAATGGGCAATAACCCAATTCAGCTCCCAGGTAACAAAAGAGCCAAACATAAAAACGTACATGAGGGCCAAACCAGGCATATCTGACCTATCTCCTGATCTAATCTATCTCCTGATCCTTATAGGAATCACGATTTGCCTGGTTTGGCCCTCATGTACGTTTAGTCTTCCTTTTCAGTCGCTAGTTGCTAAAACCAAATTCCCAATGCCTAACGTTTTGGTAGTCGTGTTCGGCGGTTATCGTGGACATCTTGTAAGGTCACCAAGGGCCCGTTTCACTAAACTTCGTACGACTAAAATGTTCGTAAGTGCAAATTTAGGATCGTCTGGAAATTTCCATTGATGGATTTATATTTATTGAGCATAGGCTGCATATGCAGCATATGCTCAATAAATGTAAATCCAACTAGAAATGTGGCATGTCGGCACACGAATACCCCCACTGGCAGCCAAAGAAAACGAGGCATTTTTTATTATAAGCCATTTAGCCGAGCGTTAATGTTTCAAACGCATCAAGTCTGTGACCTTGGGCATAGTGTGATAATCCATGCATCGGTGTAGAAGATATAGAGCGGAAGGGAATTTCAATAGGTTTGACCTTTGACCTTCGACTGTGACCTTGGACGTAGGTGCGTGGTTATTGATCGCGACACACCTTCTCATCATGAGAAACATTTGTGCCAAGTCATTTGATAATCCATGCATCGGTGTAGAAGATATAGAGCGGAAGGGAATTTCGATAGGTTTGACCTTTGACCGTCAACTGTGACCTTGACCTTGGACGTAGGTGCGTGGTTATTGATCGCGACACACCTTCTCATCATGAGAAACATTTGTGCCAAGCCAGGTATAGGTAAAGATTACAATTTTAACCCTGAAAATCATCCTAGTCTTAATGCTATTAAAGATAAAAACTTTCCTCCTAATGCATTCACTTTTAAGGAAACAAATCAGGAAACTGTATCAAAATTAATAAATAAGTTGGGGGTAAAAAAGGCAACGGGAGTCGACGGCATCTCGGCTAAACTTCTAAAAAATGGTAAACCGGCTCTGGTCAAGCCCCTCACAAATTTAATAAACTTGTCAATTACTTCTAATATTTTTCCTGATAGACTTAAAGAAGCCCAAGTTAGTCCACTTTTCAAAAAGAATGACCCAATGTCAAAGACTTATTACAGGCCTGTAAGCATTCTACCTATGACCTCCAAAATTTTTGAAAAAGTTTTATCAGATCAGCTGTCAGATTTTTTTGATAACATTTTTGATAACTTTCTATGCGCCTTTCGTAAGGGACACGGATGCCAGACAACTCTTTTAAAACTTTTAGAAGACTGGAAACAAGTTCTAGATAAAAATGAATTTGTAGCGGCAATTTTAATGGATCTCTCTAAAGCATTTGACTGTTTACCACACAATATCCTAATCAATAAACTATCTGCATATGGTCTGTCAGATAACTCAACTTGTATGATGAATAGTTATTTGTCCGGGCGGAAACAGCAGATCAAAATTGGGGATATTGTTGGTACATGGGCAAATCTGAAGAAGGGGGTTCCCCAAGGCTCTATTCTCGGACCACTTCTTTTTAATGTTTTTATAAATGACATTTTTTATTTATTAAAAAAGGAACATTGTATAATTACGCTGATGATAACACACTTTCATTTAACTCACCAAATTTTGATGAACTTACAAATGTTTTAGAATCCGAGAGTAAAGTCCTTATTGAATGGTTTGATTTTAACTGCATGCAGGCAAACCCAGACAAGTTTCAGGCCATAGCAGTTGGGAAGAAAACGGCTGATAGATCACCTGCATTTAAAATAGGGGAAGTAACTATCTCTTGTGATGAAGTTGTAAAATTATTAGGTGTAGACATTGATTTCAAATTAAATTTTGATGGTCATATCTCTAAACTTCTGAAGAAAGCAGCACAGCAACTTAATATTCTCAAACGTATTGGAAAAGATCTCTCAAAACTGAACAGGCTTACTATTTTTTATACTTTTATCTTGTCTAATTTTAACTTTTGTCCCCTCTCATGGCACTTTTGTTCTGAAGCGAATACCAAAAAAATCGAAAAAGTACAGGAACGGGCTCTTAGATTTGTGTATAATGATTACAATCTTTCATATAATGATCTTTTGCTGAAAGCTAAATTGCCAACCTTACACATTCGAAGAATGCGTGTGGTTGCAATAGAAACTTTCAAAATCTTTCATGATCTGGCTCCGCCAGTTTTAACAGATCTTATCCACAAACGAGAGAATAAATACAGTTTTAGGTACTCAAATATTCTAAGTATACCTCAGGTGAACTCAACCAGATACGGCAAGAACTCCTTTAGATATGCAGCGCCAGTTTTATGGAACTCCCTACCCGAAGACTTCAGAAAGATTACAAATTTCAATCAGTTTAAGCAGTTAATGTCATCCTGGAGCGGCACTGACTGTAAATGCTCAGCCTGTGCAAACTTCTAGATGAAACAACTATACTGAGCAAAACTAGAAACGTCCCTCCATGTTTAAGGAAAGATTCATCAAAAACCAAAAGGGTTACTTTTAAAAATCAAAATGGAAAAACAAGTTCATTCATTTTTGTATCAAAGCCAATAAATTGCATTTGGATATCTTGTTAAATATTCGAGAGATAACCGGCCAAGGGCGGTAGGGGTCAAAATCAAAAATCACAAAAACTCAGAAATGTGTTACTTAATGTTTAGAGATGGAATTTCAATAAGTAATGTGGCAAATTCAGTAAATCTCGTTAGTACCGAGTGTGGCCACCATTTGCATGAATGCATGCAATGATCCTACGCCGCATCGACGTGACGTAACGCAATACCAGTGCGTTGGGCAAATTCCTCCATTCCCGTTGTAACGCCCGTGTAAGATCGCGAACATTGTCAATCTGATGGTTAGCTCGTGCTTTTGCGGCCCAGCTCATCCCATATGTGCTCAATGGGATTGAGAACCGGGGAGACCGCGGGCCATGGCATGACGTCGACGTTGTTTTGCTGTAAGTATTGAGTGGTGACCCTGGCTACGTGAGGGCGGGCATTGTCGTGCATCAATGTCACACCAGGACCATGCTGACGGATAAATGGTAAGGCATGTGCATTTAGCACATCTGCAACATAACGTTGTGCATTGATGTTGCCCTGTACAACAACCAAATCTGTCTTCCGGTTTCCCATGATCCCACCCCAGACCATTACGCTCCCTCCCCCAAACCTGTTCTTCTCAACAATGCAACAATCGGTGAATCTTTCATTTTTACGCCTGTATACCCGTAATCTTCCGTCAGCATGACTAACTGTGAACCGAGATTCATCGGTGAACAAAACTCGGTTCCAGTCAGCCCTTCTCCAGTTCAGATGACGTCGCGCCCATAACAGTCTGGCAGCACGGTGACGTTGGGTCATTATCTGACCAGTGTACGGGCGGCGTGCCCGGATTGGTTGGGCGTTACGACGTAACCGGTTGCGAATGGTCTGCCCTGAGACACCGTATCGCCTAGTAGTGACTGTGGCTGCCAATCGACGTTGACGTAAGTGCGTCAACGTAATGTAACGATCGGCTCTAGCCGTCGTTACACGAGCCCTACCAGGTCGCTGCCGGTCGTGAACAGCCCCAGTCTGCTGGTACCGGGCTGCAAGACGATCAATCGTCTTCCGACAGCAACCAAACCGAGGCGCGACCGCCCTGGCGGCCATCCCACCCGCAAGCATCCCAATTGCCTGATTTCGCTCGTTTTCGGAAAGCCGTGGCATATCGAAAACAGTGAAAAATTAAAAAAGTTTTTTAATTTTCCGAATAGCCCCTATCGCATGAATGGTACGACATGAACTGAATCACCTTATCGATGACAAGTATAGCGTGCACGTGCAAAAAGTGGAAATCAACGTTCTGGTCACTGGCCGCTATGTAAACCGTGTGTATCGGCTAAACTCTACACGATCGTATTCTGAACATCGCCACGGTTTAAAATACATGTACTTTGAACATGTGGTACATACATAGACAGAGCTACACCGGCTATAAAACAGGGACGTTTCTAGTTTTGTTGAGTATAGTTTTGCCATAGCCGGTTGAGTGAGCATTATTTATATCAGGTTTTGTTAAAATTGTCGTTTTTTTTTTATCCATTTTTTATTTAAATTTAACTTAATTGTGATATTCATGTTCTATTTAAATGTGCTGTCCAAAATTGTGCTATATTGTACTATTTATTTTTTATATTTTTTTATTTTTGAACCAAACTTAATTGTGATATTCATGTTACATGCAATTGTGCTGTCCAAACTTGTGCTGTTTTGTACTGTCCTATCTGTTTATATGTGTCGGTTCAAAAGTTCTTGAGAACTTATGTTACTTGTTATATATCTTGCCGACGTTAAATAAAATTTATCTTATCTTATCTTATCTTAGCCATTTGATAATCCATGCATCGGTGTAGAAGATATAGAGCGGAAGGGAATTTCCAACAGACCGACCGACAGACCGACCGACAAGCGGACTCCTATATACCCCCCAACAAACTTTGTTTGTGGGGGTATAATAATTGTTTACAAGAAAACATTTCATGCCCCTAGCCAGACCTGTTTGAAGTGGGGGGGTGGGGGGGGGGGGTCGTTTCGAAGGCCTGAGGTATCTAGGGGGGTCCGGGTCATGCTTTTTTTGCTAAACAAGTGGACCTCGAGACTGGGCAGGGGTCGTCCGACCGCCCCCCCCCCCCGGGCCTGCATTTATACACAATTATACACTTATTTAACTCCTATAAAGAAGTTTGTGCCTACTGTGTGGGCATGTACCTTTAACGTGTACTTTACAGACTATACATCACTTTGCACTTACGAAGATTTTAACCGTACGAAGTTTAGTGAAACGGACCCCTGTATCAAAATGACCCCATTTTATCTAAATGGAGGTTGCAAACATTTAAGATGATGATGATCTGTAGTTAGATCATTATTTGATGATGGTGGACGTAAAAATCGAGTCAAATTGTATAAATAGATCCATGGTTTATTTTTAAAATGGCTAATATTTGGAATAGCATTTATTATTTCTCTTTATTTAAAAACTCAATTAAGATTTTTATTTTCGTGACATTTAATCTTATACTATATGATATGATGTGTATTGTGATAAATATGCGATTTATCTTCTACCAGGAAGTCAAAAAGTCACCATCATTAACTATGTCTAAATTATAGGAGATAACTGTGTAGAGAACTGTTTGCTTAAAAAGTGGTAGTGAGACTGAGTTGTCTCCCAGTACTCGCTGGTACTGCACTCAGCGCACAGGTAAAAGTTTCGCGTTCAAACAGGCGCCGGATTCCTGACGAATTTCCTTTCAGTTACAACTAGATTGGTCAGTAAGCGAGGCTTACGGTATACCCCACGCGTGGACCCAGGTACCCCTAAAATATGTAAAATTTTCCAAGTGTGTGGGCTTGTGACCTCGACTCTGGGATTAGCGCGAGCGGCATGAACGTGAATTTGTCACAGGTTGGTAGAGGTCCATTGGAGCAATGAGTGTGTGAAATGTGAAGCAGATCCGAGCAAGGAAATAGAAGTTATAACCAATTTCTCTGATGTTAAGTTTTGTAAAGAGACTCCCGTATAACCTTGAAAACGCCCCCGGAGGCATTACATTTTACAAAAGGGGGGCGGGCGTTTATTAGCCAGTAAAAAAATAAATAAAAAAAATAAAAATTACCAAGGACCGCCAATTTCAAACACAATTAAGGATTTAAAGGATTATTTGTGTTTGAAATTGGCGGTAATTGGTAAAAAAAAAAATTATTATTTTTTATTTGGGGGGGGGGGGGGGGGGGGGGGGGGGGGGTGGGGGGGGGGGGGGGGGGGGGGGGGGGGGGGGGGGGGCGTTTATTAGGAGGGGGGCATTAATTCAAGGTTATGAAAGAAATAGAAGTTATAACATATTTCTCTGATGTTAAGTTTTGTAAATAGACTAAGTATGTGACCTTGACCTTGAGATCAGCGGGGGTTGGACAGTCGCAGATTTGTCACAGCATGATAGTACAACCTTAGAGGAATGCACAAGTGAAATAATAAGAATTTTCAATGAAGGAAATAGAAGTTATAACTTATTTCTCTGATGTTAAGTTTTGTAAAGAAACTAAGTATTTGACCTTGACATTGGGATCAGCGGGGGTTGGACGGTCATGGATTTGGCACAGCATGGTAGTAGAGCCTTACAGGAATGCATGTGTGAAATATTAAGCATTTTAGATGAAGGAAATAGAAGTTAGAACAATATTTCTCTGATGTTAAGTTTTGTAAAGAGACTAAGTATTTTACCTTGACCTTGGTATCAGCGGGGGTTGGATGGTCGTGGATTTGGCACAGCATGGTAGTAGAGCCTTACAGGAATGCATGTGTGAAATATTAAGCATTTTAGATGAAGGAAATAGAAGTTATAACAATATTTCTCTGATGTTAAGTTTATGGACTAAGTATTTGACCTTGACCTTGGGATCTGCGGGGGTTGGACGGTCGTGGATTTGGCACAGCATGGTATGATAGAGCCTACAGGAATGCATGATGTGAAATATCAAGCATTTTAGATGAAGGAAATAGAAGTTATAACAATATTTCTCTGATGTTAAGTTTATGGACTAAGTATTTGACCTTGACCTTGGGATCTGCGGGGGTTGGACGGTCGTGGATTTGGCACAGCATGGTAGTAGAGCCTTACAGGAATGCATGTGTGAAATATCAAGCATTTTAGATGAAGGAAATAGAAGTTATAACAATATTTCTCTGATGTTAAGTTTACGGACGGACGGACGGACGGACGGACGGACAACCTGACTCCAGTATACCCCCCCCACAACTCGTTGCGGAGGGGGGGGGGTGGGGGGGGGGGGGGGGGGGGGGGGGTATAATAACATGAAGAAGATACTGCATGAACACATGTTCGCCTGCGACCCTCCCTCTCCATACCTACCCTCCATGAGTCTGCCCATTACATGGGATTTCAGTGACCACAGGGCCTTTGCTGGGATCAGTATCCTATTTCACCAACTTTTCAAGCAAAGTATACTTCGAGGGAGTTTGTTTGTTTGTTGGGGTTTAACGGCCTATCAACAGCTAAGGTCATTTAAGGCCGGGTCAATGGGTTTAGTACTAAATCCCATATATTACCTGTACAAGTACATGTACATGTACAAATGGGGGGAAAATCCCAAAATCAGAACTGAATATTTACAACAACAAAACTATATATTCAGCCCTCAACTCAGAATAATCCTGATCTGATGCCAGGTCCTCGCCACACCAGAATCACTTGGCCCCTCCCAAAAGCAGTAGGATCAGTAATAATCTTACTACTTTTATAATGGGCAATAACCCAATTCAACTCCCAGGTAACTAAAGAGCCAAAGATAAAAACATACCTGAGGACCAAACCAGGCAAATCGTGATTCCTATAAGGAGGAACCCATACCGTTAATTTACACCGTCTCATTCGCCCGACCACCACCCACACTTTGAGGGACTGCATATATAATATTTGATGATTAAAAGTAAACAGAATTATTATACTGAATTTATTACATTATCACAGCCAAAATGGCTGTGATAATGTAATAAATTCAGTATAATAAAAATTAATAAATGTATCCTAAAATTGAAAATTTCTCCCTCAAAGTATACTTTGCTAGATAAGTATACTTTGCAATTTTGATGAAATCGGCTACTGACGGCATAATCTAATATGGAGTCCAAGATGGCTGCTAAAAACACGTGAACAAACTTTGAAAGGTTGTGAATTTTGTGTCAGCAGTCGATGACACAAAGGCAGAATATTGAAACATGGACACCTGTTATATAGCACAAGATTTTATGGGTTTATCAGATCTAGGTTGAGAATATAAGCATGTTTATTTGTACAACAATATTCATATAATCACAGAAACAAGTCGCAACATAATTTTATTGAGAAATAAGAAAAATAGAAAGTAATTTAAATAGTCACTAAAAATTGTTTACCATTTCATGCACACAAAAAACACACAAAAAAATGTTTCATGTCTGCACGAAAGTATATGTTGTTGTGATTACCCATTTGGTGCAGGTTCATACAACACCAAAGTCACTGGCCACTTCCCTTAAAAGTAATAGGATTGCAACCAGTGTAGATCCAGATCAGCCTGTGCATCAACAGTCTGATCAGTTTGTTTAGTGGTGTTTAACGGCCTATCAACAGCACGGGTTCGATCCTGTTTTAACCAGCTGCATTGGGGAAAAATCCCCAAATCCGAACGGAATACTTACATCGAGAAAAAATATATTCAGCCCTGAGATTAGAATAACCTGACCTGGTGCCAGGTCCATACCACATTAAAGTCGCTTGGCCCCTTCTACTAAAAGGAATAGGATTACAAATAATCGTACTACTAACATAAGGGGTATAACCAGATACAGTCACATACAAAAATGCCAAAGACGTACGTGAGGGCCAAACCAGTAGCCTATTTCACCAAAATTGCTAAGCATACTTATCTAGCCAAGTATACTTTGAGGGAGCAATCATTTATTTTTCCGAAATGCATTATTTCATATAGAACTAACGACTGCATATATTTGATGATTAAAATTATGCAGAATTATTATACTGAATGTATGACATTATCACAGCCCAAAATGGTTGTGATAATGTAATAAATTCAGTACAATAAAACTTAATAAATTTATTCTTGAATTGAAAATTTCTCCCTCAAAGTGTATTTAGCGAGACAAGTATACATGGCAATTTTGGTGAAATACCATGTAGGCTATAGGGGACCGTTTCACTTTGTACGACTAAAATGTTCGCAAGTGCAAATTTAGGATCGTCTGGAAATTTCAATTGATGGATTTACATTTATTGAGCATAGGCTGCATATGCAGCCTATGCTCAATAAATGTAAATTCAATAATTGTTTACAAGAAAACATTGTTAATGTGAAATTTACAGACTACCATAATTTTGCACTTACAAACATTTTAGTCGTACAAAGTTTAGTGAAATGGGCTCCTGGTCTCCGGTCGGGATTCTGGTACGGACGAACAAAACCACATTGAATATTTAGACAACATCTGACACACAGTGCCTTTAAAGGTACATGCCCACCCAGTAGGCACAAAATGTTCTTTATATCAGAGACATACATTATGTATCAGACGTAAATTTCCACACTGATATCAGGGGCGATAACCGTGTTTCCTTTAAATGTGAACGGACATTACTATTTATTCTCTTTATTTATTTTTTGATGTGCAATGATAATACTTTACTATCTGTCGAAAATGTTATTTTTTTCAGGTGACGCATTTAATTAGAATAAATAATTAAAAAAATAGCATGCATGCCTCATTTGCATATGAAAATAGCCTGATACCAATGCTAGTCACTATTAGTAAAATAAATATTACTAAATGATTATATCTGTATAGCGGGCACTTGTAATTTATAGAACTGGTGGAATAGCGACACAATTATACACTGATTTAATTCCTATAAAGAACAGTTGGTGACCTACTGAGTGTACTTTTGGAATACAACTTTACAGGTATGAAATTTATGAACTAGGTACATGTACATCTATTTTATTTTCCTTATTTCTCAATGAACGTATATGTTGTGACCACTCATTTGAACCGTCTCGTTGAGACGGTTCAAATGGTGGTCGCGACATATACTTCTGAGCGCATAGGAAATATATATGATTTTCCGCAAACATAATGGCATATCCTCAGCATCACCATGTACTGAATATCGGAGACAGCATCTGCTCTATATGCAATAGGTTACACTATAGCATATGACTGACAATTTCAACCAATGAGACTGTCCAATTTCCGGTCACATGATTGTGGACATATCGATGGTCTAGTAAAATAAGGTCGTAACTGCTATGCTAAAGCATAGCACTTACGACCTTATGTTACTAGACCATCGATATATGATATTCACCTGAATGTCAGAGACGTACATTATGTATCCGTGCGAGAATGATATTCGAAATGTGATATTGATATCGTGAGTTGTTGTGTCATATACGTTCTGTAAAGTGGGTAATATGATAAAATAATTATTTTTTAGTTGATGTACACAAGATTTACGGACGTTCGAAACATCATATTCACCTCGGCCTTCGGCATCGGTGAATATGACTTTCCTCAGGTCTGTAAATCTCGTGTACACCTCCTCAAAAGACAATTATTGTATAATATTGTTACACCAGACTCAACGGCAAAACATTGCAGAATAACTTTTCCATTTCGCACAGTAAAATATAGAAGTAATCTGCAGGGCGTTGATGTTCATTCTTTGCTATATTGTTATTGAGAGAAAATACTACAATATGAGACAAACGTTGTATTATAAACTCGCCTAATAACGTGCATACATGTAATAGCAAAATTCTTAGGTCACTCTCTACGAAGTAGAAAGCAAACAAAGAACGCACATTTGGAAATGCTACTCCGTCATATAGAGAATACCAGGCTAGTGTCTTTTGATATCAAGTTTAACAGGCAAGGCTAGGAAATGCGTAGGAATTCCGAGGCTTGTCGAGGAATTCCTACCATTTCCGAGCCGAGCCTGATAAACAAGATATCAAAATACACTAGCCTGGTATACTATGTATCAGGTAACGGGTTATGCTCGAAAATGACATTAGATGACGTCGTATTCTATGGACAGAACACGGACTTGTTTACGTTGCGTCATTACACCGACGTCATTCGGTAACGTCATGTGACGTCATTCGACCAATGGAACGTCCGTTTTCACTTTGTTGTAACCAGGATGTTGATATCAGGTCAATGCCTGATACAACAATATGTTATCAGTCAGTACGTATTCGGTCAATACAGGGCAGGTTACCTGATAAAACGCTTATGTAATGCAATGTATTTAGAGTTATGTACTAGAACTAAAACAACTCATGATCATTCTTCCAAATATTGACCTCTGGACACTAAAGTTTGACCTTTTCAACCCTAAGTAACCGGAATGGACTGTGATATGTTAATTTTCCGGCCAATAAAATTGTCACAAAATGATTTTCAGACTAGTCCATTTATAAAAAGGGGGTGTTTTTTCTTTAAAAAAAATTGAAAATTACTTGCAAACAGTGAAGATCCTGATGAGACGGCTCGTTACGAGCCAGCTCATCTGGATCTACACTGTTTGACAACACCGCTATAGAGGGTCGTAGTGTTGAAATGGTTAACATTTACAGCTGAATAAATGATATACAAGCACAAACATAACAAATGATATGTGACTAAGAAAAGCTACAAAATTGATGAGTGTATTAAAAATTATAATACATGTACATTAGCAGCGCTCCAGATAAGCTGCGTATTTGAGTAAATACCCAATTAAAATTGCCAAAAACCCAAATGAGTATTAAAAAGCAAATTTATGGTACCTTGCTACAGAAAGCAATAAACAGACCACAAATATAGCATATTTTTATTTTCCATGAAAACACATCTTGGTATTTCATTACAATTGTCTCCAAGGAGACAATTCTAATGAAATGCCAAGACATGCTTTCATTTCGAAGCAAACTATTCACTAATTGCTGTCTGTTGATGTGTAAACAGTAGTGTGATTTTATTTTACCCAATTAACATTTTGAAATACCCAATTGCTTCAGATATGATGGAGTGAAAATATTCAATTACTAATTCCTTATCTGGAGCCCTGCACTAGAGTAATAGATATGCAAATGAAGATACAGAAAACATGATACTGGGTGATTGGCACAGCTTCAATTAATGTTTTTTACTTATGCAATAAATAGAATCTAACATAATATTTGTTGACTGATTTCAACCCCATTTTTAAGAAATCAGTAAAAACGAGTTCACTGATTTCATAGGAAAACAAGGCTCTGTCGAGTTTCTTATGAAATCAGTCAACAAGTTTATTAAATATCATACTAAACCTCAAATGTGAGAAACGAATATTGTCATCTGCTACTGCTTCGTATTTCATTAAAAATTAATTCCAGGGTTAAAACAGCACTTAAAGTGGCATATCAGGATTTTTTTTTTAAAAATACTATAATAAATGAAAGTGTTTTTTCATCATGGCACTGTAGTTCATAAATTTCATACCCGTAAAGGTGTTAAAGAAGGGTTAAAGGTTTTCATCATGGCATCATGTATATTTTCCTTCTATGCGCTCAGAAGTATATGTGGCGACCACCATTTGAACCGTCTCGTCGAGACGGTTTAAATGAGTGGTCACAACATATACTTTCATCGAGAAATAAGAAAAATAAAATACATGTAGTTCATAAATTTCATACCCGTAAAGGTGTATTCTGAAGGGAATGGGTTAATACATGCCCACTCAGTAGGCAAAAAGCACCGACTATAGTCGCGCCTCTGCTAAAGCAGGCGCGACAAAAATGACGAGTGCCCGCTATACAGATATAATCATTTAGTAATAGTTATTTTACTGATAGTGACTCGCGGTGGTATCCGGCTATTTTCATATGCAAATGAGGCATGATAATTGTTTAATTATTTATACTAATTAAATGCGTCACCTGAAAAGATAATATTTTCGACAGAGTATGATCATTGCACACCAAAAATTAAATACAGAGAATAAATAGTAATGTCTGTTAACATTTTCGGACAACGTTTTTGTTATTGGTGAAAAAGTACTTGCATAAAAATATTTTTTAGATTTAATAATTATGTTTAATAGTCAAAAATTTATTGGCAGAAAAACGTGGAACGCACAGTAGTTCAGTGATTTAATGGCAACCAGCATACACTGTTATTAGATTGCCGGCCGAGCACGAGCACCAAGTCCATACTCAAATAGTTTTATATGACCTGTCACAACAGGAGGCATTTTCAGTTTTTTACCAGTGTAGCTCCTGATGAGGTAGCACAACTACATTGTATGTAGCCTGGTACAGATCTAAAGTTGGTTCAGGAATAAGTATTGACCAGTAAAGTTTGACCAGCGCAGGTCCTGATCGTCTGGCACAACCAAAACAACATGTCCAACGTGATACGGGTCTCACGTTTTTACTCGTCGCACACGTTGTTAGAAACTTTTTCTCAGCCTCGGTGCCCAATTATAAAGAAGTTTTCATCTTTAACCTGTCAACACAGTGAGTATGTGCCGTGAAACACGGTGCCGTGAAACATTTTTGATATCCAGTCAATACAATTTTTGCATTTTACAGCCATTTGAAGGTGTTGACGGGATAAATAGAATAGTAAGTCGGCAGAGCCTCGCCCATCCCGTTTCCTGAGCCTTGCCAGATATTTTTTACCATTCACGGCACTAACCTACTATTCTCTATCTATTTTCCTTATTTCTGAACCAAAGTATATGTTGTGACCACTCATTTGAACCGTCTCGGCGAGACGGTTCAAATGAGTGGTCACAACATATACTTCTGATGAGAAATAAAGAAATTATTTTCCCATTCATGGCACTAACCTACTATTCTCTATTTATTCTTTATTGGTATCCCAGAGCTCCAGATAAGGTACGTATTGGCGCATTTTACGCACTTATTTTAGCTGAATATGCATTGATTACCAACAGTGGGAGTACAAAATACTCACAGCAATGTGAAAATACACATTGATTTTCAAATTTAGTAGTGAAAATACTGTGATGAAGATTAAAATTTACTTAGTTGAGCTGCAAAAAGTGTTTGCTTTTTGCAGCTCAAATAATTTTTTTTTTTTTTTTCTTTTTTTTTATCATTTGTTCACTATTTAATAAGGAAGAAAATCAATAATACATTTGTAAAAGTAAAATACACATTGAATTTGAAATATGGGGGTATAATAGTCTTTAGACACAAACTTTATCTGGAGATCTGTTATCCTATTGTGAAAATGCGACATGCGGAAAGACACCATGCTGCTTGTAAGCCTGTTGCATATATTGCTGGGCGAAAGCTTCTTCCGTTCTCGTGCTCTGAGAGATAAACGTACTCTGCTGGTTGAAGTCAGATGCTTCGGAAGCCTGTGAGACCGCGTTAAATGAAGACTCAAGTATAGAGCTTTCATAGCCATTTGGTAACTTTACACTCGGCAGGAACTGAGTTAGGTTCGAGTCGTCGCCATTCCCTACCGAGTCGATTTTAGGCCACGATATCCGAGCCCGGCGAAGTGGAACCTGCTTCGGCGAGTCTTCTGTTGGTTCCCGTTTGTTAGACCGTGCAAATTCCTCCATCATCTGCGAATACGCACTCGGCGCTGGTTCAGAGTCCTCATCACTTTGTGATACTGGGTCTGCTCCGATTAACGGTGTATTGGAATGTGATAAATGTTCGCTAACATTCGCCGAGTCAGAAGTTTCTGACTGGTTAGTAACTGATAGATCCATCATCATGCCACCGCCTTGTCCATTCCCTTGAAATTCCGGTTCAAGAATACGCGAGTACTTTGTTATCCAGCCAGATAGGGTGCCAATCGGCATAGAAAACACTCTCGCAGTCGGTCGAATTCCAACGAGTTTCGCACATTTTACAATTTCAACCTTATCTGCTGGTGTCATGTTTCGGAATTTCATAGTTTTTGCGATAGTAATCTTGTCACCGAGCACAGAAAACTGGTCTTTTAGGAGGAATTTTAAAGCTGTTACCTCCCCCTTTTCTTCGTTATCCAGTATCGAAGATGACCTAGACAGTACACTTGGAGTTGACCCCAGACTGGGGTTGCTAAAACTGTCAGACAATGATGGGGAATTCTGACCTAAATCTATGGAAGAATCCATACCTAGATTCATCCCTGTGTCTGTTATACTTGCCGTGTTCTGCTCACTGTCGATGCCTTCACACATCGTTAAACCCAGGTGGTTCTGGTACCTGTTAATCCACCCAGACAGGGTACCAGTGGCCAGATCCATAACCTTCGCGATCCTACGAACTCCAACTCGCTTCGCGTATCTCACAATCTCCAGCTTCTCACTCGCCTTTAGTGTTTTATACTTATCAACCCGACACATAGTTAGTCTGCGGAATAAACTCTCGAAGAAGGTGTCATTTTCCAACAGAGTGCCGGTAATTTGGTCCTGTATGTCCTCCCAGCATTTATCCACGTCCGGTGGTATGTAAGACTGTGCGATTAACTGCTCCACTTCTTTCTCAACATTCTTAAACTTTGGAGATCCGTAATTATTCTTTTCTGATGGAAACTGGTTTCCGAAAGTTGTCATATTATTTTCATCATTACCTTTTTCAGTAATATTAGCACCAACATCATTGTTCTTATCCATTTCATAATTTAATTCTGTTTTAATATAACCATTCATATCCTTGGATCGAACAGCAATTTCCGAGGCTGGCTCTGTTTTAACTTTACCAATATTGTTTTGGGATTCTAAATTGTCTTTATTTTCAGTATTTAAAGCTGCAACCTGCGACAATCCATAACTTTCAGAGGCTTCAGAACATTCCTGCTTGATAGATGTATTTTCTTGAGAATCTGCTTCATTCTGTACAATAATACTCTTTCTTTCGACTGCTTCTTTCTTAATATTTTCCGGTTTTATCAGCTCCATGTTAGTTTTATCCAATCGAATTGCTGTACTTTCTCCAATGCTATCACATGACATATCAAGTGATACCTGATTGGCTTCCGCTTCATTGTTTGGTGTTATCATATAAGGATATTGTCTCATCCAACCAGAAACTGTCCCCAGTGCAATATCCAAACATCGTGACATTTCCCGTACACCGACCAACTTTGCATATTTTGATACTTCGTATTTATCCTCCTTACAAAGCCCCTTGAATTTCCTGGACTTCTCATTCTTTACTCTCTTGATCAAAGATTCAAAATTCTCGTTTCCCAACATGCAATTTCTCCTCCGTTTTTCAAGGTCTTCGTCCGATTCTTTAAATTCCGTCCGAGTCCACAATGACACGGCTGACTTCGACACACCGTGGTGGTTAGCTGCCGCACTAACACCATGGATTTTAGCATATGCTGCAACAGTCTTCTTTTCAGATATTGAGATTTTCCTGTAACGGTTAAACCTGATCTCTCGTAGCTTCCGTACAATGTCTAAGTTCGCGTCAAAATTTGTCTTGTTGCCCGACGTTTCCGGTTCAACTGGCTCCCCTTGGTCATGTTGGTACACGCTCTTCATTAAATTCTCAACGACACCGCCTTGTACTGGTGCAGGAGGTATTTTCAGATCGGCTCCCTCAGTCAGCTCACTATCTGGATCAACAGAGGCACCTTCTATATTTCCTCCGAGCAGTTCCATTGCTCTGTTGAGTTCAAAGTACTTAGAATAATGGGGTGCCATCTCGCTATTTAAGTAATTGTCACGAGCAACGCTTTTAGATCGTCTTATTTCTGAATGGGCAACATAACCATCAATTTCGTCTTCGTCGACTTCAGCAAAATCATTAAATCGCTTCGGAATGATTTGTTTTCTTTTCTTTTCCGATTTGGATTTTTTTCCTGGTTTACCAGAAGCTACTTGGGGTTTGGTTATAGATCCTTCATGCAGTGCTGTTTCGGAATCAACAAATCGCTTAGGAATTGTTTGTTTTCTTGGTTTGTCAGATTTGGTTTTCAGTACTTTCGCGATGTGTTTGGGTTCCAGCTGAATATTGTTTTCATTATATGGTACTGTGGAGTCTTCCTCAGAGTTCGACTGGGAGATTTCACTCGACTCTGTACTGCAGTGACGGTTAGGGACGGGAATGGTTATGCCACTTGATTCTGTGCTGCTGCAACTGTTAGGGACGGGAATGGTTCGATAAACTCTCTTTGGCATGTGCTGTTTGCGGGATTTCTTGTGCTCAGGTGATGTGGGCAATTCCTCGGATTCTGAAAAATGAACAACAGTTTCAACTTTTGGCACAATGTAACAAAGTTATTTGTGAAAAGATAAAAGGGTTTAACGTCACAGCAATGACAATGGTTTCCAGGCTCAATCAAAAGAACAGACTATGAAAGAATGTTTTAAGCCTAAAGCCGGGTGTGAATCCATGACCTCAAGTAGTGAAGTCCACCAGATTATCAACCCCTCCCTGTAAAAGAGATCAAGGTCATTATTATAGGGTTAACTGTATTGTAATTTTCAAATTTGCGGCGTATATCAGAAAATGATAGGTCGGAAAATCTGTTTAATGGCGACGCGCTAGCGGAGCCATTAAACATGTTTTCCAACCTATCATTTTCTGATATACGCCGCAAATTTCAAAATTACAATGCGGTTAACCTATTTCTAATGCATTCCTTTACTACTGGCGTAGGAATACATATTGAAATAATTTGCGACCGTTCATCAATAATGATATACCTGTAATGTATGACCATCAGCCAATCAGATTGCGTGATATTTATGGAGTGCATTAGAATATACAATTATTGTCTTTTGAGAACGTGTACATGAGATTTACGGATCGAGAAAAGTGATGTTCACCGACACCGAAGGCGGAGGTGAACAACATCACTTTTCGAAGGTCTGTAAATCTCATGTACACCAACTCAAAAGACTATAATTGTTTTATTATATAACCCTTACCACGAATATTCAGAAAATCAGGAATAGTCACTAACATGTCGACCATGTGATCCATTTGATCGGCGTAAGATTTACGCATGCGTTCTAAGGAGGTGAACTCCAGGTTTGTTTACATGAATAAACACATCTCCGACCATGTAAACAAACCGTTCAGAGGTCTACGTCAATTTGTAGACAATCACGTGGCCGTGTTTCGGCCAATGAGAATGCAGGGATCAGTTTACAGAGCGAAGTGGAGAAATTCTCTCCCCCAAAAAAAAAATCGCCACTTCAAAAAAAAAATCATTTATTTTTTCATTTTTTCCCGAAAAATTGTAATTTTTTATCGCCAATTGTTTATTTTTCTCGCCAATTGCGAAAGTCGCGATCGCCAGCGGAATCCCTGATATAGATGTACTTCCTATGAAAAGTACAAAAAAAATAATACAATTTCCAGAAGTAAAATGGTGCATCCTCATCAGAATGTGCTAGTAATGTGTATTCAAGGTGCATGATCACGTGGTTACAACAACAACAACGTCGTCCACGCCAAAGTAAATATTATTTGATATTTTCCTTAATATGCAACGGATTTTGATGAAATATGGCGCAGCAAACGCGTCTTCATGGGCTGCATTTGGTGGTCTAGGGAGTTTGGCACAGACTTATGTCGTTTTTGCGAAGAATCAATTCTTCGCAAAAACGACAGAAGTTTGGGCGAAAATAAAGAGACCACCAATGCAGCTTAACAAGACGTGTTTTATGCGCCATATTACATTAAAATCCGTTACGTAATAAGGACACAATAAAAGAATACGTACTTTGAATCGGTACTTATTGTTGTTGTTTGTACCACGTGATCATACACCTTGATATTGATGGAACTTCAAAGAGGAAAGCAATAAACACACCTTGTCATCACATACATACAGGGGCCATAATAAATAGAGGATATTCATATTTTGGACATTTCACACCACGAGATGAACATATATGTCATATTCGTTTCAAAAATATGAATATTCTATTTATTATATACCGCTCCATGGAAATTAGCATTTTTTTAGACAATATACGGTAATGCAGGCCCGTACGCAGGGGGGTTGCGACGGGTCGTACGCACCCTCCTAAATTCGCCGAGGCCCGCTATTTTTCAAACTGTAATCTCAACAAATCTTGAAATGCATTAATATACAGGTAATTTGCATGAAATGTCACAATTTCAGGCGCGGATACAAGGGGTGGGGGGGGGGGGTGGGGGGTCCCGGTAAGGAATTATTATTATTATCTGCAATTATTTTGGTATCCGCCCCTGAATTTACCACCGTTAAAATCCGAATTTAAATGACTTAAAATGCAGGAGAGTGCATTTCAGGCCATGTAGGTGGAGCATGCCCCCGGACCCCCCTAGCGTACTCGCTCCACTACGTGGAGCTCGCCTCTGACACACCTCCCAATAGAAAATCCTGCGTACGGGCCTGTAATGAACGTGTATTTGCAGCCTATTTGCGCTGTTTTCTGTCTAAATACAGAATATGAATATAGATAGCGGAAGTAGTCGTATTTTCACCGGAAGTTGTTAATTTCATCGATGAGAACATATGACTTTTATTTACATCGTATAACTATGAGTTTCATGGGTAGGTATATAATAAATGGGCTTACCATAACAAGGTGTATGATCACGTGGTACTAACAACAACAACAAATACTGAAACTTCCAGAATCCATCTGATTCAAAGTACGCATTCTTTTATATTGTCCTTATTACGTAACGGATTTCGATGAAATATGGCGCATCAAACACGTCTTGTTATTGTGGTCTTTTGGTGGTCTTTGTATTTTCACCCAAACTTATGTAATTTTTGCGAAGAATCTTCTTCGCAAAAACGACATAAGTCTGTGGCGAACTCCCTGGACCACCAAATGCAGCTCATGAAGACGCGTTTGCTGTTGCATATTAAGGAAAATATTAAATAATACTTATCTTGGAGTGGGCGACGTTGTTGTAACCACGTGATCATGCACCTTGCAAAATAACCCTAATATTCGGATGGCTCATCTGGATCTACACTATTTGCCAATACCACTATACAGGCCTGTAGTCTTGAATGGATTAATATCAAACCTATTGCTTTTCTTTTGACTATCTTGACCACCAACTTTCCACGGCTTTTATCCACAGTGCTAATCAGTAGTTGGTCTTTGACTTCATCTGAAAAAAATAATTAATTAATCATGTCAACAACGGGTAATAATAGGCGGGGTCAACAGGGTCGAATCTCATATTTCACAAATCGGATGGATGGGAAATCCCAAAATCAGAACTGAATATTTACAGAACACAGGCATCATTATCACTGGCCTAATCCCCTCACTGGCAGCTTTGATAATAAAACAAGGGCATCGTTATCACTAAGCTAATCCCCTCGCCGGCAGCCTTGATATTAAATTGTTGCCTTACAAACAAGGTGAACACAAATCCTCAGTGACCTTGACCTTGGGCAGTCAGACGTGGGTCGAATGCAAAACAAAGCACCATCCCTAGACACACATTGTTGCCAAATATTATCAAAATCGATGAAGCGGTTCACGAGTTGTTGAAAAATTAAAGGTGTTACTAACGTACGTACTTACGTACATGGACTCTTGCCTATCGGTGAGGTGATAATGAATATACATGTATGTCTACAGTGACATTGACGTTGTGTGTTCATGGGGTGCATACGAAACAAGAACACACATAGTTGTCAAATTTCATTAAAATCGTTAAAGGGTTTAGCAGTTATTGAGAAGTCCTCGTCCTCAGTGACCTTGAAATTGGGTTTTAAGGCGTGGGGGTTATGCAAAATAAAGTACCATCCATAGATGCACATTGTGGCCAAATATTAATACCAGATGGCTGCGGCCCGCATGTCGCGCCCACCGAGGCATTTTTAAAAACTTTAACGCAGATTTCGGACGCACGGACGGACACCCGGACGTCATTGTGATCACTATGTCTCGCTTTCCGCAAGCGGGCTCAACAAAAATTGGTGAAGGGGTTAATCAGATATTGAGAAAATTATAGAAAGTGAGCAGGGGCTTATGTATACACCCGGCTACCGCCTGGATCGACAAATAAAAACTTTTAATGCAAATATTGAAAAACTTTTAACGCAAATTTCTAAGTAATTTGACCTTGGACATGACGGCCGCATGGTTGTGGTATGGAATGAAAATAAGGATGATGATGAGGAAGAATATGAAGTTTGAAGTCAATCCGACTAAGAGTTGAGATATAATGGGTACCTGAAAACGCTGACGCAAATCTTACGGGACGGACGAACAGACAAATGGACGAACGGAATGACGAAAACTAAAGACTCCTCGACATACTTCGTATGCCGGGGGTATAACAAGGCGAAAAACTAACTTTGTTCAGACATGGGGTGTATGCAAAACAATTTAGTTTACCTGCAACAGTTTGGAGATGTGTGTCCCCATCATGAGACCCTTCATTTGTTACGGCCACTGGTCGAACACTGCTGATCACCGCTTCAATGGTTCGTCTACTACTGGCCTGGACACGGTCTGATGGAGCTACCTCCCCTGGCTCACTCGACTGCGAATGTTCAGACATCAGGTCTTCAAATTTGGTTGCAGCATCAGTAGAGTTTTCATTCAACACCCCTGGTAAGTCACCTGGCTCAGTGATGTGGTCTTCAAATCCAGCATTGGTGTTTGTTTCAGCATCAGCAACCAAGTTTACGCTCAGTCCACTTGAATGGGAATGTTCAGCCTTGGTGTTTGCTTCAATGTCATGAACAAAGATATCGTCCTGATTCACAGGTACTGGAGTTGAAGGTTTTGAGTTTTCTGGTTGATTTTTAAGCAATGGAAGATCAGCTGTCGTATCCTGAATATTAGTGGTTTGAGACAGCATCCTAGAGTCTGGGTTTACATAATCATCATCTCTATTGGCATCCACATGTTCTTCAGTACCCACCAGTATAGCTGGGTTACGTTTAGCAATTTTGGAAAGTTCTAACACATCATTAGATGATCCAAGCTTTTCTACATTTAATGCTGCAGCTACACACCTCTCAGGATCGACAATTTTGGAACATTCAGATTCAGCATTGGATGAATAGGATGAGTCTGTATTTTCCGCTATTGAGGAACTCTCAACTGTTTTGAAATTCTCAATGTTATCGATTTTAGAACTTTCCGAATCAAAATCAGAAGTGTTGGTATTTTCGTCACTATTTGCACCTTGTAAACTTTGGAAACATGAAATAACAAACTCATTGTCTTGAGATATGCTCGAGTCTGAATCAAAATTATCTGGAGCTTTTGTATTCACAGTCGCTTTGATATCAAGAACTGACTGGCTTGGGTCAGACACTGACTTTGGTGCAAAGAGAATGTCCTCCTTTGCAGAATCACACACCATTTCATTTGAACGTGATTCATTACCCGTAGTAGGGACTGGATCGACAAATTTACTTTCAAAATCGCTTGGATTTGCAACTTTGTTATCTTCATAGACTACAGGTACTTCGTAGTTTTCAAGTTTCATTCTCTTTTTCGCAGGAACGGACTCAGCATTAGCAGTTCCTATCTTTATTTCTTTGTATTCTACTTCATTGTTTATAAGCTCCCTTCGATTTTCAGCTTCCTTAGTACTTTCTTTTTTCATTTCAGCTTCATCATTGTTTACGAGTTTCCTTTGTTTTTCAGCATCATTCAGAGTTGTTATCTTTATATCTGTGTCTTCTACTTCATAGATTACGAGTTTCCTTTGTTTTTCAGCAGCTGACGAAATCTGCTTATCTTTCCCACCTAGCCGTCGTTTCATTATGATGCTCATCATATCTGGTAATTCAGGCTCTGTATCTTGTAAAGGAAAATTACTCCTAGTTGGGGATACCAAAGGGAAGCTATTTCTGATTGGTGTTGTTAAAGGGAATGTACTCTTGGTTGGCAGGGCTAAAGGGAAGTTGTTCTTGGTTGGTGATGATGTCTCAGAATTACCACTCTGGTTTGTCGCATTAGTTTTTTCAGCAATGTTGTAGAGTTTGTTATCTTGTGACTTTATAATGGAGCATGTGCCAAATCCATCCTTGCCAGTAGACAGAGGTGTGTAAACAGCCTTTTCAACATTCAGAAGTTCATTGTCTGTTTCTAAAGCAGTATTTGCATTAACAGTAGCAATCATATCCAGTTTATCAATCTTCACTTCTGGAATGTTCGTCGCTATATGGAGAGTGGTATGGTTGATATTCATGTCTTGTTGCATGTCCTCTTCTTTATAATGATGGCTTGCTATTTGTTTGCCAACTGCCATCAGCTGTTCATGCATTTCATTCTCAAGTTCAGCTCGTGCCACTTGCTGTGTTGGTTTGGCTGGATCAGATGTCAACACATTATGGTTGATATGTTCCAGATGATGATTTACGTCATTCTGAGATGGAGCATGCCTTTCTTTGGAATGATTGAGTGTCACTACATGTGTGTTAGATTGATATGTGTTTTCCACAGCACTTGATAATTGTTCATCACTATTTGTATTTTTATTGAAAACATCAGAACACTGGTTCATGATGTCTTCTTCATTTACTGATTGTTGGTCTGTAAGTATCATACTATTACTAGCAGTATTGACTGGTGATGTATTTATTGGTGAATTTGTGTCGGTGTGAATATATCTGCATGGTGGTTCGTGGAATGTTTCCGATGTTAATTGGTCACACAGTCGATGGATGCTCTGGTTACCACATTGGTTACTCTGGTGACCATATTGTAGAGGTATCTGGTTACCTTGGTTAGCAAATTGTGGAGGTACCTGGTTACTATAGTTACTATATTGTGTAGGTACAGATGCAGGATTTTCTGTGCTACTAGGGTATGTATTGTAGGGCTGGTGTTGCTGGTAGTCATCTGTAAGTGTTGTTGTTGTTGCTGTCGATTGGCTATATGAAGCAGTATTGTATGAATAAACCTCAGATTGGTCTATACCACACACTTCTCTTTGGTTATTAAAACTCGAGTCTGTTGGAATTGGAATATCACTGTGATAGTTCTGATTCTCCATGCGTGAGTCATTTGCTGGTGGAGTCGGATAATCAGCAGCAAAGTATGTTGGATATGCTGGAATTGTCGGGCAGTTCTTGCTACCATCCTGCACTGGGTTGTAAAACTGTCAGATTGCGAACTGGCATAGTGGAAGTGAGATTCATAATTGCCCTGATCCATGGTCCCATTAAGTGTGCATCACCATATAAATCAATTGCTAATTAACTCCTGTGGTTTTATCGGGTTGTTCATGTTGTAGACAAGTTTTATAGTCAGATCACATTTTCATCATACAAGCTGGAGATTTAATTGTTGTCAGATCATCATTCCATCCTACGAATACATCTTCAATATGTGCTGTTGTTTTAGTAAGCATAACAGATAAAGACCATTTGCATGTGTTGCTTAAGACGTTTTATCGGTATCTTCAAGCAAGTCAGATCATATTTCCCACTGCATTAACCACATGTACCTTCAGATATGTTCATATGTGTTGCTAGCGTTTGTGATATGTAGACAGTCGTATTTAACACAAATCAGATCACATTTCCAGCGTAAAGGTAACATTCAGATCATTTGAGTTGCGGCAGTTTAATGGTTGAATATTATGAACAACCAATGTTCCATTCAACAATCTATATTCAGATAAATTCTATACTAAGCATAATGATGAAATTCAGATCCATGTGTATCCTACTCTGTTCATTTTATAAACATTATATATATTATAACAGATACTAGGTGCAGCAGCCAAGGTCATATAGAGACGGGTGCATCATATGTGTACTTTACTATTTACATCTATGGCGTTTCCCAGCATCTTTTCTCATGTATTCAGCTACTGAGTCTTGTCAGATCTCCACTTCCATCAACAAACACGTCTTGTACTCTTGATCACATATTGCCTAGGAGGTCACTTCTGAAACATAATACATGAAAGATGTGTAAACCGGACACCCAGAAAACATTGGTTTAATGCAATTTTTAACTGTTTATCAACAGCATAATTGTACCAATAAGGTGAGGTCGCACAATATTTGTTCAGGTCACCCATAGGGTCATACATATATATGTTCAGAAAATCAATACAAATTTACTGTTAATTGTTCTTTTATCAACTGGTATGCTCACATCGCAGACTGCGGGACTTTAACTTTCTGTCAAAAGCAGTCATTTAACAGGATAAAATGGTATATTTCACCTTAAAATCAAATCTGAATGTCTACATAAAAAATATACACATAACCCTGAAATTAGCATATTGATCTGATGCCAGGTCCAGTTGTCACCACACCAGTCACTTAGCCCCACTCCCCAAATTAATTTTATAATGGGTATAACCGGATTCAGCTCCCATGTACCAAAAATGTACCCGAGGGTCAATCCAGGGATATCGGGATATAATATGTATCAGGGATTCCGCTGGGGAAAATAAAAAAATCGCCACTTCAAAAAAAAAAGAAAAAAAAAAGGAATAACCAATAACCAATAGGATAAAAATAAATTGGCGATAAAAAATTACAATTTTCAGAAGAAAAAAAATAATCCGTGCCACACTAGAGTCAAATAGCCCTACACCCTACAAGTAATATAATTAGTAATAATCTTACTGAACACAGAAATTAAAATATCCTTCCAACATCAGGGGCAGATCCAGGATTTCAGGTTAGGGGGGAGCGGGACTTCTTAATTGAAATAGCTTACTATATTTTACGAACTAGCACCGTTTGTTCGTCGATCTCGGGAGACTGCTAGGTGGTGGGTCCGGTGGTATGCCATCCGGAATATTTTTTATATCTACACGCCATTTTGCTGCGTTCTGGCACAAATTAAGAGCAAAAATATATTTTTTTAGGGGGGGGGGGGGCCTTTTTTTAGGGGGGGGGGGGCACATTTGTGTCTTAATATGTGATATCATCCATTCAAATAGGTGTAATCACTCATCTGAATGTGTGATATCGTCTATTCGAAAGGACAGTATCACTTAATGGAATGAACAATATGATCACCTACTGTATTTCAATGGGCAATATCATCCATTTGTTTTGAATAGCTTATATCACAAAGTTTAATACATGGTATCATCAATTCAAATTGGTGATATGACATTGGGGTCTGAATATGTGATATCATCCATTCAAATATGTGATATCATCCATTCAAATATCATTATGTGATATCATCCATTCAAATATGTCCATTCTAATATGTGATAGCATCCATTCAAATATGTCCATTCAAATATGTGATATCATCCATTCAAATATGTCCTAGTTGAATGGGAAATCACAAAGTGCCATTTCCGGGTAAAAGTCCCAAAATGGGACCAGTCAGATGGGTAGGCTAGGGCAGAGTTCCAGATAAGGTGCGTATTGGCGTATTTTACGCAATTACTTTAGCTGAATACGCATTGATTATCAAACGTGGTAGTACAAAATATGCACAGCAATGTGAAAATATGCATTGGTTTTCAAATCGAGTAGTGATTGAAAATTCACTTAAGTTGAGCTGCACAAATTCTTATGCACATATTCTTTATCATAATGAAGAAAAACAATAATCCACTTGTAAAAGTAAAATATGCAATGATTTTGAAATCAGGGGGTATAGTACTCTTTAGACACAAAGCTTATCTGGAGCCCTGGTAGGGACGCGGCAGTTGGGAGAAAGGGGTTAGGGATGCAGCAGAAAGGCAAGTGTGCAAATAACTGGCAACACACTTTCATACAATTATTTACTAAAATAATATTTTACAACATTTTATCAAATAATGTCTGATTTTATCAAAACAGAATTTACATATACATAGATACCACTGACGTTGTCAATTACTTTCCATCAGTAGGTGCGCCTTCCCCCTAATGGACCTCTTGCAATAAATTATGCAGAAACACACAAACGTACGGACATCTTGAATGAAATCGATTATCCTACATACTGCGGATATTTTTGTCTAATAACATGAATATATGTATAATGAACACACACAAGCAACCAGATACACATATGTGCCCATATTATCGTAGATTAACAGGGAATTACATCGACATACACACGGACAGGTGCCCGGACGGTCGTCGAACGGACGGACAAAAGATCGCCACTTTATACAACAAATCGGAGTGTTGCACACAACTGATATGTCCCAAATATTGCAAGAATGTGTCATAAAACCTAAACGTTCATACTGTATACATGTAAGACATGTTTCTTTCGGTTTACCTACCAAAAATAAACAAAACATCGGGGAAATCGAACCTTGCTTGAACCGGAAGCACAAGGATTCAGTGTGGAATTTACAGTTCTCGCATTTGATTGGTCAGAATATTGGACTGAATGAGGCACCCCGTGGGATACATAGACAACTGCAATCACGAGGGACGTGTTTATTACGAGGAACTATTGCACTTCGAGCGTGAAAAACGGAACATTAAGGTATCTCAGATAATTATATAATGCCTCAGATATTAATTATAATTATGGGGTTTTCACTGTATGGGCGTCACCTTACCCATATCAACCCAATAACCCACACCTTTCCTGGTATTCATCAACGATATGCCCGAGATGGTGATCTCCACAATGAAATTGTTTGCAGATGACTAAAATATGTACAGGAGAATAGGTCAAAATGCCGCAAACATGCAACTTGTTACAGTCGTACCTTGATAATATACAATAATTGTCAGACCACAAAAACGTCTTGAGAAACAGAGTTGTCACTGTCTGGAATAATCTTCCCAATTCGGTAGTTCAATCAGATACACTTAACAAAAACTAGGTTAAATATATTAAGTATCGGTCCGATCAGCCATGCAACCACATATGGATCATTCCCTGCTTGATCTGCTTTACCCTGGTTAACCCTCAAATAGCATCAGCTTATAGGATAACACTGTCACGACTGAGTCTTCATATATCATATGCACCATATAACCATGCACCTCAAATTTTCGCTACAAATTAATGCCCGGAAAATACATAAATTCTGACGCGAAACCGTACCGACGAGACAGCATTCCGGGAAAAAGTCGTTCATGCGAAACATAAATTGGAATGATATTCGAGGACCTAGACAGAACTGCCAGCACAGGTAAGCAAACCGACTTAATTAATACTCTTGGATTTTAGTAAGGCCTTTAGTAAGGTAAGTCATAATTAACAAGCTTGCACATAAACTACATTAATATGGAGTAAGAAATCACACGCTTAACTGGAACAAAACCTTCCTGAATCACAGAACACTTTAAGTTGTCCTCGAGGGTGGTGAGTCCATTTCAGTAACCGCTGGCGTCCCGCACGATTCAGTTCTTGGTCCAATTCTCTTCATGGTATACATCAATGACCTGTCAGAAAATAGTACCTCCCAGCTAGGTCCGTCGTTTTGCTGATGACACAGCCCTATACTTGACTATCAACGATTCACAGGATGGCACAACCTTGCAGAATGACCTCAAACCAGGGAAAATGATTGGGATATGCACTTCAACCTATCCAAAATGTCAGACGTACTACACTTTACAAGGTCTCGTTCGCCCATCAAATCACTTTACAGACTTCACGGACAAATCCTCCAATCTGTTCCATCAGCAAAATATCTCGGTGTGACCATATCCACCAATTTGTCATGGAACAGTCATATTGAAAATGTTACAAATAAGGCAAACAAAACTCTAGGTCTAGGATTTCTCCGCAGAAACATCCGCTTCACAAACAGCTAGTAAACTTAAAGAACACACTTTTAAAGCACTTGATCGCTCCCAAGTTGAGTACGCTTCCTCAATTTGGGACCCACATACAAGATTAAGACAATATATATACACAACATTTAAATGGTCCAATGGTTGCAAATTGGAAGCTAAATGACTACTCCACATACTGCAGTGTCTCCGATATGCTAGGGGATGGCCCACCCTTGAACAGCGCAGATCACAAAATTGTTAATGGTAAGGTCGCTGTACCCATCCCTCAATACTTTCATACAACAGACAGGGTTTCTCGATATATCCATTCAATGACCTTCAAACAAATTCATACTTCCAAAGATTTCTATAAATTCTCCATCTTTCCCTTGGCGGTTGTGCAATTGATTAATTGCCCTTCCTCCGGAGGTTTCCAAACTCGAAGACCTAGATCAATTCCGGTCACAAATCGGCAACCTCAAGCATGCCGAACCGTAAACATGCTGTGCGTGCAATGTTTGTATCCTGTTTTTACTACCTTCATACTGTTTTAACACCTACATCTATTCTTGTCAATATATACTTGCTTTACTTTCACCTTTTACACTAACTTAATTAATTTTAATTAATTGTCCGTATGCGCAACGTAGCAATCATCGCGAGAGGTACAGCAGAATGAATGGATGGTGGATGGATGGATGGATGGTTTCCCTGATGGGCATGTTTGTGTACTAGCTAGTATACAGGTACTACAACTATCTACAATACAAATCCTCATAGCAGATCACAAAGTATCCAATATTACTGCACTATAGAGTGTAGACATTCTTTTTATTATGTTTATGTTTAAACAACAACTATGAGATAGAACTATTTTATATCATCAGGTGAATTTAATTAATATATTAAATTTAAAAACCCTACTTTTAGATATGCACCTGTATTGACAGTGCAACAAAATTAAGCATCACTATATAATGTATGGGCAAAAGTAAAATAGGCTTTGAACCAGAAAATTGATGTTTATTGTCACAAAGTGTGGATGGTACTGCAGAAATGGGGCTTATGGGTTTTTCCACCAATGTAGATCCAGGTCAGACTGTCGAATCCACACAGTCTGATCAGAATCTGTGCTGTTTGCCATTTCGTCAATGAAATGCCCGTTGTGCTTCTAACAAGTATTATAGATCGTTATTAGGCTACTGGAGTGAGCTATTTGAGCAATAGCTACGTATACACTGGTCACAGATCACATAAGCCCCATTCCTCCAGTCACTGCCATATTTCTGTATATTAGAGGGTGGTCAGTGTGATTTATTGCTTAAAACTACCCATTTCCAAAAGTCTGCACTCTTTTCTTTTATACCAGCATAGAAAAGTAATATTTTAAGTTGTTTTGTGAGATTTAAGTCCACATGCTTGTCTGGTGACAATGCAATGATAGTGTACATCATGACCAGCCTACACAAACTGATCAGGGTCTACAAGTCTATTCTCTAGAGTGTCCTGGAGTTGTGCTGGTTGCAATTTAGTAGCATTTATTCTGCAGTTGGTGGTTTTGTCTTAAAACTGCAGGTTATCTTGTAATTTTTGGTCTGCTGCCATGACAACAGGACCTGGGTCAGCTAGGTGATGTGTGATTTATGACTATTATTGGTTGTGTTAGGTCACTTTAGGAGAAAATGGATTAGGCTTCATTAAATTTATAGACTATGAGCTAAAATTCATTAGTCTGTGTCTTCTGAGCATATTCTTCATTTTACACCGAGGTTGTCACCCAGATGCAGTATAATGACCGAATGATTGCCAGCTGTGAAAAATTTGATTAGTGAACCTATTGCATGGATGTGTAATAAATAATTTGTGGTAGTAAAAATAGTTCTAGGAATTAAAGGTACATGCCCACGTGCCAGGTTATAATATAATAGGGAGGCATATTTTTTTCTTCCATTCATTAGATATAACATTGTTCTGGTAAAATGAACAGTCATGAACCGTTTCCGGACGATATAATTGGCACTTTTATACTTCGTATATCAAGCATGAATGTTCACACTGATAACAGGGGCGATAACCGTGTTTCCTTAAAATGTTAACTGACATTACTATTTCTTCTCTGTAATTATTTTTTGATGTGCAATGATCATACTTATTAATCTGTCGAAAATATTATTTTTTCAGTGATTCATTTAATTAGTGTAAATAATTAAAAAATACCATGCCTCATTTGCATATGAAAATAGCCTGATACCAACGCGCGTCACTATCAGTAAAATAAATATTACTAAATGATTATATGTGTATTTTTAGAACTGATGGAATAGTGACACAATTATATACACTTATTTAATTCCTATAAAGAACATGTTTTGCCTACTGCGTGGGCATGTACCTTTAACATTTTGGAGAAATAATACACAAGGTATGTATTGTGTGTTTAAATTGACCTGGCTGGCATTTCACTTGCATATTTATCCCATTGCGTAGCGAAAATGTGATATAGAGATGCAAGACGTCTGTCCATCTGTCCGTCACGTTTCCCATCCTGCTATAACTTCTTTACCGTCACTTGATACATTTTGCTCTAAAATACATAATTTTCATGCTAGAATAGTTTACATTTAGAACTACGAAAATACTAAATGGTCATAAGAATATTTTAAAATGATTATTTTACATTATGAATCTGCAGTTCAGTTTAATTTAGTTAGTGATTTAGTGATGGGAATTTAGTTGTTTGACGCATTAAAGGTACATGCCCACTCAGTAGACACAAAATGTTCTTTATATCCGAGACATCATCCGAGACATTTTCTGGCAAAATAAACATTCGTTCACCATTACCCCACGTATTGATTGGCATTATTATACATTTTATATCAGACAAACATTTTCACACAGATATCAGGGGCGATGACCGTGTTTCCTTAAAATGTTTAACAGACATTACTATTTCTTCTCTGTAATTATTTTTTGATGTGCAATGATCATACTTTATAATCTGTCGAAAATATTTTTTTTTAGGCGACGCATTTAATTAGTATAACTAATTAAAAGATATCATGCCTCATTTGATACCACCGCGCGTCACTATCAGTAAGATAAACATTACTAAATTATTATATCTCTATAGCGGGCATTCGTAATTTTTAGAACTGGTGGAATAGTGACACAATCATACACTTATTTAATTCCTATAAGGAACATACATGTATTGTGCCTACACTTTTATAATGGGCAATAACTCAATTCAACTCCCAGGTATTAACAAAAGGGCCAAAGATAAAAACGTACCTAAGGGCCAAACCAGGCAAATGGTAATTCCTATAAGGGGGAACCCCTACCGTTTAATTTACGCCACCGCGACCGATTATGAAATAATATAACATACTAAGACCAGTAATGCAAATGGCATTTTTTATGCATACCGTATATAGTGTTTGGACTGTGTGTCCGGCACATTAAGAAGTTCGTCAGAGTTTGTCAATTATGTGATAACTTCTATCAACCAACACAGCATACCTGTGGACAAATTCCACTACCTGTGGACAAATTCCACACATGCATGATGTCATTAATATGACCTTGACCTTTTGACCTACACAACTTTGAACTTTTTCACACATTAAGAAGTTCGCCGGAGTTTCTCAATTCTGTCATAACTTCTATATCCCTTGATAGATTAATTCATTATTGCAATACATCATACTTGTGGACAAGATGCCACACATCCATGCTGCCCTTAATATGACCTTGACCTTTTGACCTTCACAACTTTGAACTTTTAATTCGCACAGAGTTTCTCAATTCTGTCACAACTTCTATATCCCTTTGTGGATTACATGTACTTTACAGGTGCATGCTCAGTAGGCACAAACTGTTCTTTATATCAGAGACATTATCTGAGACATTTTCTGGCAAAATAAACATTTGTTCACCATTACCCACGTATTGATTGGCAATATTATACATTTTATATCAGACGTAAATTTCCACACTGATATCAGGGGCGATAACCATGTTTCCTTAAAATGTTTACTGACGTGCTGTTATTGAGACGCCCCCCGTATCGTGTACCACGCAGTCGCATGTTCATCGGGGGACGTCTCAATAGGCTCAATTTGCGTTCGCAATTAACAACAGTCAGGTGACATTTAAAGTCAGCGAGTGAACTGAAAGCAAGTTATTAATAGCAACGGCAATGTTCAACATTATGTGTAAAATAGTTGGCATGCCCAACTTTACTTTTGAAGAGAACAAATTTCTGTTATTGAGACGCCCCCCGTATCGTGTACCACGCAGTCGCATTGCGACGTCGAAGGCCATTTCTTTTTCATATTGTGGTTTACGGGCGATTTTCGAAAAATTACCCTCTGGGTGAGCGAAACAAAATTCATGAAAACATTTTGCCGTTCATGCAGCATACACGTATATAGGCCTACGCCCAGTCATAATTTTGAAAAGATTTCACATAATATTATGTCACATCTCCAGAGTTCCTGTTGGGTATGCAATTTGGATTACTCGGTTTGTATCCCTATTCTGCCGATTGATTTTGGCCAAATAAACATACTAAAAATATGAAAACTTCCCCGTTTTTTTTCTTCACATTACGAAAAACCTATGCTGCCAAAAATATTTTTTTAACAAAATCGATCAAATATTGATTTTATGAGCATCAATCAACATCGAATATATTTCTAACAAGGAATTTCTGAGTATGCAAATTCACAAGTGGCTACTTGACTCCCGCCAGTCAGTACTTTCAGTACTTTGTTTTAGATCTGAGATTGGAATCCATGCACTGTTTCCAAGGTATTGGAGAGTGTATCTTCTGCCAAGTACCTAGGCTTTACCTTTACTGACAATCTGTCTTGGGGTATACACATACATAATCAGGGCTCAAGATAAGAATTAATAATTGAGTGTAATAGTAATTACCTTTGCCCGGTTAGAGAATACTATTGGAGGGGGTGGGTCATGAAGACAATGACAATCCAATCCTCTTTACACTGCTTGTATACAGAAAAATGATGTAATTACTATAGGAATGAATCGCCTTTTGTGGAATTTATCGGGGTATAAACTTGGAAAAGTCGCGGGAATACTGGACGAAGGCCGGAAGGCCTTGTCCAGTATTCCCGCGACTTTTCCAAGTTTATATCCCCGATAAAGTCCACAAAAAGGCCATTCATTCCTTATAATTCCCAGCATTTGAAATAAATTCATCAAGAGAATGTGTTTATTTTCCGTTTTCATAATAATTATTTTAACTGCGCCTGATGGTTACGGAAAGTAGTTCGGCATGGGAGTTTACTGGGATATAAATTTTGGACAGAGACTTAATTGCTATGGACCAATCAAATGTTAGGGAATTGTGTAAATATTTTTGTGCTGGAATTATTTAATAAAGTATGTTTATACCAAGACAACGACATTCAATTGTAGATTCTTATCACTTTATTGTCTCGCACGCGAAAGCGGAAAGCGAGACATATGTTTTGCTTTTCCGGAGTCGTCGGTGTCGGCGGCGTCATAATGTTCAGTTTTCGTGTTACGGTTCATGTTACGGTCATTACTTCAACACCTTGTCAGCTACAGTCATCAGATTTTATAGTTTATACATACCGTTACTATGATATGTACATGAATATAGGACTATTAAAACAAATTTGGTGGGCCCCAGGGTCTTCAGGGTCAAGGTCAAACTCTATTTGTTAATACATTAAATTTTAAGTTTTCGTGCTGCGTTTCGTGTTACGGTCATTACTTCAACACCTTGTCAGCCACACTCATCAAACGTTATACATACCGTTACTATGATATGTAAATGTACATGAATATAGGACTATTAAACAAAATTTTGGCGGGACTTAGGGTCTCCAGGGTCAAGGTCAAACTCTATTTGTTAATACTTTCAATGTTAAGTTTTCGTGTTACGATCATTCAACACCTTATCAGCTGCAGTCATCAAACTTTATACATCCCTTTACTATGATATGTAGATGAATATAGGACTATTAATTTGTTTTTCTCGGGCCCCAGGGTTAAGGTCAAATTCCAATTTATTAATACTTTCAATTTTAAGTTTTCGTGTTACGATCATTACTTCCAGCATCATTACTTCCAACACCTTATCAGCAGTGCGTGGCAGGTGGGAGCACGCGATGGGTAATTTAACGATCAGGGTTCATCCTTACCGGAATCCCGACTGGAGACCTGGTTTGGCCCTCACATACATGTACGTCTTTGGCATTTTGTATGTGACAGTTGAATCTGGTTATACCCCTTATGTGAGTATTACGATATTCGTAATCCTATATTAGGGGAAGGGGCCAAGTGACTTTGGTGTGGTATGGACCTGGCACCAGGTCCGGTTATTCTAATTTCAGGGCTGAATATATTTGTTCTCGTTGTAAATATTCCGTTCGGATTTTGGGATTTTCCCCCCAATGCAGCAGGTTAAAATGGGATCGAACCCGTTTGCCCGGCCTTACATGACCTTAGCTGTTGATAGGCCACGAAACATTAATAAACAAGCAAACAAACCTTATCAGCTACAGTCATCAAACTTTATACATCCCTTTACTATCATATGTAGATGAATATACGATTATTAAATATTTTTTTCTCGAGCCCCAGGGTGAAGGTCAAGGCGGAACAAGGCGAGACATTTGATTCCACGGAATTCTTGTATGAAGTAGTCAATGTCTGCAACAATACAACATAAACATTACAATCATGCAAGGTTACAAACAATACAAGACAACACAATTACAGCAAGTGATTGCACTTACTTTCCCATTATCAAATATTTAAAGAACATAAATCTTATCCGGCCACTGAGTATTGTCACTCCATCATTTCTGAAGCATTTGGGTATTTCAAAATTTGAATTGGGTAAAATAAAATCCCGCTATTGTTTACACAGAGCAGACAGCAATTATTGAATAGTTTGCTTCGAAATGAAAACATGTCTTGGCATTTCATTAGAATTGTCTCCTTGGAGACAATTCTAATGAAATACCAATATGTGTTTTCATGGAAAATAAGAAAAAATATAATATATTTGTGATCTGATTTCAATTGGGTTTTTGGTAATTTTAATTGGGTATTTAAGCACTGCTAAAATAAGTGTGTAAAATATGCCAATACGCACCTTATCTGGAGCTCTGGCATCTGTGCTGGAGCACTAACTGATTAAACCCATTCATTTTCACTTTCAGATGGAAATAGCAACACTGAAGCATACAGCCAAGCTGGTATGTGTGGAAACATTGTTCGACCAACGACTAAGTGACTCGGATGAATCAACTACTGTCTGTTTCACGAAAGCTGCCCAAATTTTACGGCGATATAAACAATTCAAAAACAAGATTTCTTTTGATATTAAATTAAAGGAAAAATTAAGAATGAGCCATCTTTTTATTTCGTGAAATTTGGTCAAATATTGATTTTATTGCGAAAACAAAATTTCCCCATGTTAAATCCCCATAGACATCTTCACGGTGTGAAGATGTCTATGGGTATTTAACATGGGGACATTTTTTTGAATTTTAGTAATACTGGACCGATTTTTAAAATTTAACTTTTGTTTTCTTAGTTAGATCATATCCAAGCTATCTAGCTAGGTTTCGGAGTCAATTTCCAATTTTCGTTTTTTGACTAATCCCACACTCCTTTACCTCTTTTTCCCCCATGTTAAATTCCCATAGAGAAATCAATTTTTCGTAATAAAACCAATATTTGACCGAATTTCACGAAATAAAAAGAAGGCTCATTCTTAAATTTTCCTTTAATTTAATACTATCGAAAAAAATATTGTTTTTGAATTGTTTATATGGCCGTAAAATTTGGGCAGCTTTCGTGAAACAGACTATAGTTCCATGTATATTGCTGCTCTTCTGGAAACCGACTGCTTCACAGCGGTATCTCACAAAATCCTACGTCGGCTTATAGAATATGTTCCACAAAAACTGACATGCCGTTTTCTCAAGGCATTGATACCTACACACACACGGGAAATATCGGTACCAGACTGTGTTAATATTCGCTTGATGGGATTGGTGGATGTTTTAAAGAAGTAAGTTCGTTTCACATCAGCTGTTGTTTTCACGGTCATGTTAAATTCCCTGTGCCTCAGATGTGGAGTTGGGAGTATGCAGGGATTCCGCTGGGGAAAATAAAATCTTCTATTTTTTTGAAGTGGCGATTTTTTTTCGAAAATTGTAATTTTTTATCGCCAATTGTTTATTTTTATCGCCAATTGCGAAAGTGGCGATCTCCAGCGGAATCCCTGAGTATATGCGATGGGTAATTTAACGATCACGCTTCTTCCTTCCGGAATCCAGACCAGAGACCTGTAGTCTATTTCACCAACATTGCAAAGTATACTTATCTAGCAAAGTATACTTTGAGGGAGAAATTTTCAATTTAAGGGTACATTTATTAATTTTTCGAGAAAAAAAATCCAGGCTATTGGATTGGCGAAAGCCGGGCGGGCGGGCGGGCGGGCGGGCGGTGGGCGGGCGGCGGTGGGCGGGCGCGGCGGCGGCGTCCACAATCAATGTTAAGTTTTCGTGTTTGAGTCCATTTCTTTGTTTCTACCACCTAGACCAACCCTATCCCACCTAGGACCACCAAACTTTCACAGCTTCATAATCAAGGGGTGCCCACCATACCTACCAACATACTTTTTTACCAGGTTTTTTTAAAAAAAATCCAGGCATTGGATTGGCGAAAGCCGGGTGGGGGCGGGCGGCGGCGGGCGGCGGGCGGCGGGCGGGCGGCGGCGGCGGGCGGCGGGGGGCGGCGCCACAATCAATGTTAATTTCTGTTTGATACATTTCTTTGTTACTGTCCACCTAGGACCACCAAACTTTCACAGTTCATAATCAAGGGGCCCACACATATCACTATCCAACATGTTACTTTTTTTTTAACTTCACCCATTTTTTCCGCGCAGTCGACTTAGCCATTTTCAATGTTAAGTTTTCGCGTTTACAATGTTAAGTTTTCGTGTTTAAGTCCATTTCTTTGGTACTGTACCACCTAGGAACCACCAAACTTTCACAGCTTCATAACCAAGGGGTGCCTACCACATACAACTATCCAACATTGTGACCATTTTTTTACCTTCACCTATTATTTCTACGTAATTGACTTAGCCATTTTCAACGTTAACTTTTTAACGTACGTCTGGTTAAATTTTTTGGTTAAAATCTTTTTCGTTATACTATATCTCTGCAACTGCTTCGCCCATTACCTTGAAACTTCACATGGGTGTGTTTATCATCGTCCATATTTTCATTCTAACCCCAACCAACCGTGCGGCCCTGTGATCAATGTCAAGGTCAAATTATTTTAAATTTATTTGTTAAAGTTTTTTAGTGTACTATATCTCTGCAACTGCTTCACCCATTACCTTGATACTTCACATGGGTGTTTATCATCATTGTCGCACCCGCTTGCGGAAAGCGCGATATCGTCGGCATTTTGGCATACGTCCGTCCGTACGTCCGTACGTCCGTGTCCGGTTAAAGTTTTTTCGTTAAAGTTTTTTCATCTACTATATCTATTTTTTTAGTGTCCATGCCTCGCCCCAAGGCGCGACATGCAGGCCACGGCCATCTAGTCTACAAAAAGTGGATATAATTATGTTATCCAAGTGTCCATGCTTGGAAAAAACCTGGCCTTCGTGACTTTGCCTCGTTTCTTGTTATTATACTGAATTTATTACATTATCACAGCCATTTTGGCTGTGGTAATGTAATAAATTCAGTATCATAATTCTGCATACTTGTAATCATCAAATATATGCAGTTGTTAGTTCTATATGAAATAATGTATTGCGGGAAAAATAAATGATTACTCCCTGAAAGTATACTTTGCTACATAAGTATACTTTGCAATTTTGATGAAATCGGTTACTGGTTTAGCCCTCACGTACGTCTACATTTTTGTCTCGCCCGCGAAAGCGGAAAGCGAGACATAGGTTTTGCTTTTCCGGAGTAGGCAGCGGCGGCTTCATCATTCAATGTTAAGTTTTCGTGTTACGGTTATTACTTCAACACCTTATCAGCTACAGTCATCAAACTTTATACATACCTTTACTATGATATGTAGATGAATATAGGACTATACTCGGGGGCCCCAGGGTCAAGGTCAAGGTGGAACAAGGCGATACATTTGATTCCGCGGAATTCTTGTTGTATGTGACAGTTGAATCTGATTATACGCCTTATGTGAGTATTACGATTATTCGTAATCCTATTACCTTTAGGGGAATGGTCCTAGTGGCTTTGGTGTAGTATGGACCTGGCCCCAAATCAATCAGATGTGCAGGGCTCCAGATAAGCTTTGTGTCTAAAGTGTACTACACCCCTTGGTTTCAAAATCATTGCGTAATTTACTTTTACAAATGGATTATTATACTAAATACGGAAAAAATGATAAAAAAAAATATAACAAATTTAAACATTCACTGATTTGCAGCTCAACTAAGTAAATTTTCAACTTTAAGAAAGTATTTTAACTACTCAATTTGAAAATCAATGCGTATTTTCACATTGCTGTGCGTATTCTGTACTCCCACTTTTGATAATCAATGCGTATTCAGCTAAAGTAATTGCGTAAAATACGCCAATACGCACCTTATCTGGAGCTCTGATGTGTGCTAATTGATCAGGCGCTAAACTGTTCACAAATCCCATAAGACTCTTTTCTCCATTCAAAGCCACAAATGATTATTATTCCAATAATAGTATTCAACGTAGAGCACAGTCGATGGCGCATCGCAATATACCCACTTTTCCCAAATGTTACATGCAAGTCGAAAAGGGGGAGATAATCTATGACCGAGGGTTGAATCATAAGTAGAAATTCACTTTGCAAATATACACACCATAAGGAAGGCACACACCAAGTTTCAAGTCCCTTGCTATTACCATGATTACTATTAAAAGGTTTTTACTTCTTACATGGCAACATTTGGAAATTCTAAGTCGAAAAGGGGGAGATAATCCATGACCGGGGGTCGAATCAAATATAGAAATTCACTTTGCACATCTACACACTATAAGGAATGCACACACCAAGTTTCAAGTCTCTACCTATTGCGGTTTTGTTTTACTTCTTACATGGAATGTGACGTACAGACAGACGGATGGACGGATGGACGGACACCCGTGACGAAAACAATATACCCATTTTTTTCTCCGCTAAAAGTGGGTATAACTACACGTCGTATGTATTACAGATGTCAGCATGTTCAGATGTTAAAAGTTAAACTTGAGTGGCTGCAGTCAGCTGATGGCCCCGGATATGTTCACCTACTGTGGTCTACGGCAACTGCCGATAACATCCGTGTCAGTGGAGGGTGTCGCCAACGTCTCCGATGAAATCGTGCAGGTAGTATATCACGGTGTGGGATCACATGGTCTTTCGTCATACCTACACAAACCAGGAACCCACTTTTCCGATGTTTCGCCACAAAATTTGTGCCGAAACTTCGGAAAAGTGGGTTCCTGGTTTTTCCAGAATTGTTCAACATATCGTATTATTGCGGAAAGCTTATTTTCACATCGCCAATGCAAGTCAAACGTTTGTATATCGCCTGAAAAACGTCAAATATTCTCGGTTAGATGGTCGAGCTCATTAATCAGAGAAATTTGGCTGTGTTAACCGCTTTACAGTGCGATTTTCATTGGCTGACACACATGTCTTATTCAATAATAGCGTGACTGGGGATGTCGTAGTGGATTTTGACACATCGCGGGAAAATCGCTATCCAATCAAATGGAAAATCTGACAATTTCATGGATCTTAAGATACCGTAAATGGAGTTCACATATTCTATCGGCAACAGGAGATTGATATATATGTCTCCTGAATCGATAGAATCCGATTTTCGAGTTAGTGGTTGAATCTGCCTCAAAGTGTACTTAACAAGATAAATATACTTTGCAATTTTGGTGAAATAGCCTTAGACACGGCACAAAAATTCTTGAAATGCTGATCTATTGTAGACGATGCTGCGACACCTGTCCCACCTAACGGCCCTGAATGTGTCGGCGTGTCGCGCAATTACCGATGACGCCTTCCTGATTGACACCGACATACAGATGCAGAGGGATGCCAGTTGCCAGATAACCGTGCTCAAAGAATCGTACGTTGAGGACCTGGCACCAGATCAGGATATTCTAATTTCAGGGTTGAAGATAGTTTTTGTCCCGCCTGCTTTAGCAGAAGCGGGACATAGGTATAGCTTTTCCGTCGGCGTCGTCGTCGGCGGCGGCGGCGTCAACATTTCATGTTAAGTTTTTGCGTTTAGGTCAGTTTCCAGAAAACTATAACACCTACGACCTCCATACTTGGTATACATCAACACTGTGGTGTAACCATCTCACACAGAGGGAGTCCATGTGACCTTGACCTAGTTTTCATGGTTGATTGACCTACTTTTCACATGCATTCAACGTTAAGTTTTTGCATTTAGCTCTGTTTCTAAAACTTAACGCTCAAGTTAATTCATTGTAACTTCTGTTTCCCTCAATGGAATGCTTTAATTTCCGTGTTTGGAAAAGTTAACGCTCAGTTTATGCTTTAATATTCGTTTGGAGAAGTTAACGCTCAGTTTATGCTTTAATATTCCATACATGCATTTGTAACAACATCCTGCATCATTCTACAGAAAGCCCATGGTGCCCGCAAACCGCAAAGGTCAAGGTCACTGACTTAGAAATTTCCGTCTTTGGAAAAGTTAACGCTCTACCATACATGCATTTGTCACAACATCCCGAATCATTCTACAGAAAGCCCATGATGCCCTCTAACGCCAAAGGTCAAGGTCACTGACTTAGAAATTTCCGTCTTTGCAAAAGTTAACGCTCAGTTTATGTTTTAATATTCCATACATGCATCATACATACATCCCGCATCATTCTACAGAAATACCATGGTGGCTGCTAACCCCAAAGGTCAAGGTCACTGAATTAGAAATTTGCGTGTTTGCAAAAGTTAGCGCTCAGTTTATGCTTTAATATTCCATACATGCTTTTGTAACAACATCCCGCATAATTCTACAGAAAGCCCATGGTGCCCGCAAACCCCAAAGGTCAAGGTCGCCGACTTAGAAATTGCCGTGTTTGGAAAAGTTAACGCTCAGTTTATTGTCGCGCCTCCTTTAGCAGAAGCGGCGACTATAGTCGTCGTATTTTCGTCGTCCGGTTTTTTTTGTCGTCTTCGTAACGTCGTCCGCGTTCGGCGGTTTTTTTTGTAAGGCAAATGCGTTAAGTTATTGGTTTTTCTCAATATCTCTTTAAACACCTTGCCAGACTTTGTTATATTCACTTCAATGTTTGTCTCGGTTGATGCTTCATTTCGCACACCCCCACATCCAAATTCTCAAGTCAAGGTCATTTTCTACTTGTATTGTTCACCGGTTTTGTAACAGATTATTGCGTAAAGTTATTGTTTTTTTCACAATATCTCTTTAACCCCTTGCAGACCACTGATATTATTTCATATCAATGTTTGTCTAGGATGTTGCTTCATTACGCACACCCACAATCCACAAATTTTGAAGGTCTAGGTCATTTATTTCCTTGTAATGTTCACCGATTTTGTAACAGAAATGCGTTAAAGTTTATTGTTTTTCACATATCTCTTTAACCCCTTGCTGACTTTGGATATTATTTCACATCATTGTTTGTATACGGATGATGCTTCTTACGCTCACACACCCACTTCAATTCTCAAAAACCCCAATTTTTTTCGTCAAGGTCATTTATTTACTTGTAATGTTCACCGGTTTTGTAAACGAAATGCGTTTAATGTTATGTTTTTTCACAATATCTCTTTAACACATTGCTAGACACTGATAATATTTCATATCAATTTTAGTTAGGGATGAGATGCTTCATTACGCACTCCCCACATCCAAAGTTTGAAGGTCAGTCATTTATTTCTTGTAATGTTCAACTGTTTTGTAACAGAAATGCGTTAGTTTATTGTTTGTTCACAATATCTCTTTAACCCCTTGCCAGACTTTGATAATATTTCACATCAATGTTTGTCTACGGATGATGCTTCATTACGCACACCCCCACATCCAAATTCTCAAGGTCAAGGTCATTTATTTACTTGTAATGTTCACCGGATTTGTAACAGAAATGCGTTAAAGTTATTGTTTTTTCACAATATCTCTTTAACCCCTTTCCAGACATTGATAATATTTCACATCAATGTTTGTCTACGGATGATGCTTCATTACACACACCCCCACATCAAAATTCTGAAGGTCAAGGTAATTTATTTACTTGTAATGTTCACGGTCAAATGCCTCGGAAGGCGCGACACCGCTTCCGTGGCGGAATTCTTGTTTTAATATGCCATATATGCATTTGTAACAACATCCCGCATCATTCTACAGAAAGCCCATGGTGCCCGCTAACCCCAAAGGTCAAGGTCACTGAATTAGAAATTTCCATGTTTGGAAAAGTCAACGCTCAGTTTATGCTTTAATATTCCATATATGCATTTGTAACAACATCCCGCATCATTCTACAGAAAGCCCATGGTGCCCGCTAACCCCAAAGGTCAAGGTCACTGACTTACAAATTAACGCTCAGTTTATGCTTTAATATTCCATACATGCATTTGTAACAACATCCCGCATCATTCTACAGAAAGCCCATGGTGCTCACTAACCCCAAGATTATTACAAGCTCCATATATACTATCAAACTGCGCCAGGCGGGACATTTTACTCCGCGGAGCTCTTGTTTTAAAAGGGATGTTTGAAAAACGGGACATATTATGTATTCACATTGGAAAGGCGGGTGGGCGGACAACATTCATGTCCACCCAAGAACTCTAGTTCTACTTTATGGATCGTACCAAATTCGGACATGTTTTTATCCCGTCAACACAGTGCGTATGTGCCGTGAAACACGGTGCCGTGAAACATTTTTGATATCCAGTCAATACAATTTTTGCATTTGACAGCCATTTGTAGGTGTTGACGGGATAAATAGAGTAGTAGATTAGTGCCGTGAATGGGAAAAAATATCTGGCGCGGCACGGAAACGGGATGTGCTCGGCACAGGCTCGCCCATCCCGTTTCCTAAGCCTTGCCAGATATTTTTTCCCATTCACGGCACTAACCTACTATTCTCTATATCACTGCAAGATGAAGAACTTTTCTCCCCTTGGTTGCCATGTTTAAGTTTCACCCTCGGTATTCCTGTCCTGCAATAACTCGAGTTCTACTTGATCCATTGCAACCAAATTCGGTACACTATTGTTTTTCAAATTTTTGATGACTTATCCAGCGCTCCAGATAAGCTGCGTATTTGCGTAAATACCCAATTAAAATTGCCAAAAACCCAATTTAAATCAGAAGTAGCGGGTATCAAAAAGCAATAAGAAATTTGTGGTACCTTTATCATGCTGCAGAAAACAATAAACAGACCACAAATATAGCATATTTTTCTTATTTTCCATGAAAACACATCTTGGTATTTCATTTGAATTGTCTCCTATTCTAATGAAATGCGAAGACATGTTTTCATTTTGAAGCAAACTATTCAATACTTGCTGTCTGTTGATGTGTAAACAGTAGTGTGTTTTTGTATTACCCAATTCAAATTTTGAAATACCCAATTGCTTCAGATATGATGGAGTGAAAATACTCAATTAACTAATTCTTTATCTGGAGCCCTGCTTATCTACCGTTGGTGGTGGCCATTTTTGTGGCGCCTGCTTTATCAGACGGCGAGACAATAGTCAACACTTTTTCTGTCATCGTCATCCGCGTCAACAAATGTCAAAAAGTTTGTAGGATTTTTACATCATGATATAACTTTACTTTACAGATTGCTTCAACATTTGGAAAGTTGATACATACTCGTCCCCACATTAATATGCCTTCACATGGTTGTGTTGTGGAATCACTTCGCCTATTTTTACGTTAAAAAGTTTGTACAAGTTTCTTTATTGTCATGTAACTTTAAGATTACTTGATGGATTGCTTCAATATTTGCAGACCAGTAGTCGATTTCATCAACATTGCAAAGTATACTTTTCTTGCAAAGTATACTTTTCTAGCAAAGTATACTTTGAGGGAGTAATCATTTATTTTTCCTGAAATGCATTATTTCATATAGAACTAACAACTGCATATATTTGATGATGAAAAGTATGCAGAATTATTATAATGAATTTATTACATTATCACAGCCAAAATGGCTGTGATAATGTAATAAATTCAGTATAATAACAATTAATAAATTCATAATAAAATTTCTCCCTCAAAGTATGCTTTGCTAGAAAAGTATACTTTGCAATGTTGGTGAAATAGGCTACTGATACATGTGAGCATTTGGAAGACACTGATGCCAACATGACCTTGACCTTCATGTGCTTGTGCAAACACGTAGCCATATTTTTATGTCAAAAGGTTTCTTCAACCTTGACCTTTTTCGTGTTCAAAGCATGCACTTCTCTGATGGTTGCTTCTCTGATATGATGCTTACTTTAGCAAATGCCCATGATCACGATATGGTCAAATGCCTCGGCAGGCGCGACACCGCTTCCGTGGCAGAATTTTTGTTATTCATTTTCACACTCTTTGTCCTTGTCCTCACAATAACTGCAGTTCTACTTGGCGGATAATAACCAAACTTGGTACACATATTTGTCATGGCAAGAGGAAGAACCCTATTGGTTTTCAGTGACTTATCTCTCCTTGTTGACTAGCTGTGCCTCGACTACACCTCGACGGGCGTATATATTGTCATGCTCCAGATAAGGAATTTGTAATTGAGTATTGTTACTCCATCTTTTCTGAAGCAATTGGGTATTTCAAAATTTTAACTGGGTAAAATAAAATCACACTACTGTTTACACATCGACAGACATCAATTAATGAAAAATAATAAAATTTTCATGGAAAATAATAAAAATATGCTGTATTTGTGGTCTGTTTATTGTTTTCTGCAGCATGATAAAGGTACCAATTTTAATTGGGTACTTAAGCAAATACGCAGCTTATCTGGAGCGCTGTATAATTGTGACCTTCAGCGGAATCCTGGATACTGAAAATTAGTCGTTCAAATAATTTTGACTGCCCTCTATGGCAGTAGATTTGTGTCTATGTTCGATCGGCATATTTTCATTTGATTATCGCATAATTATATTCAATAATCAAATGAATATTGATGATTATCGAACGTAAATACTATTGTTATTTTATGGTTGCATATATGTTCAATAATTAAATACATTATTGTAATTTCACAATAAACGGTTTATTTGTATGTTCAATAAATCAAACGTAAATATAAATTCGTTCAAACATATATTTACCCAATTGAATATAAATATGCACTGTCTGCAGATAACAGTTCTGCTATTTATTCGATAAATCGAACATAAAATAAAACTGATATATTTACCTAATCAAACATAAATATAGTTTGTTTAAACAATTATGTGTGCTACATTGAACACACATAGTGCACTGCTGTATTGGTTCGATTATGTTTATTTTCAGTTAACTCAATCGAACGTATATATGTGATGTCAATTGTTTTGTTAAACATATTGGTTCGATAAATGATACATATTGGTTCGATTAATGATACATACATATAGGTTCGATAAATGATACATACATATTGGTTCGATAAATGATACATATATTGGTTCGATAAATGATGCATATTGGTTCGATAAATGATACATACATATATTGGTTCGATAAACGTTATATATTGGTTCGATAATGATACATATATTGGTTCGATAAATGGTACATATATTGGTTCGATAAATGATGCATATTGGTTCGATAAATGATACATACATATTGGTTCGATAAATGATACATATATTGGTTCGATAAATGATGCATATTGTTCGATAAATGATACATACATATATTGGTTCGATAAACGTTATATATTGTTCGATAAATGACATATGGTTCGATAAATGATGCATATTCAGGGGCGGATCCAGGATTTTGGTTTAAGGTGTGTGTGAGTTGAGGTCCACGATTTTGACCGAAATGCTTCGAGGGTTCGGGGGCAATGGTCCCCCACCCCCACCCCCCCCCCCCCCCGGGAGATTTTTGGAACGTAGATGCCCGCAGGTGCAATCTGGCATATATCTGAGACTATAGTGCTGAATATCACAACACAGGAGAAGTAAGAAAAAGAGAAACGAAATTTGACCATTTTCATTTTAAATTTACATACCCACGCATTACGCAAACATAATATTATTATATAGTTGCTCCACACCTTTCCAGCATCAAAAGCGTCCGTTTTTACACCGTGACTATTAACTAATATCTTACTACTGTGCATTGAGTGAGGCGCGTCACTGTCCGTACATGGGAAAATAAGCATATTGTCTCAAACTATTATGCTACGCGCGGGGCTGAGCTGCTCATCTCCCCACTGTTCTAGCTGACATGAATTATGCGACATAACTGAGCTGTCGGTCTACGTGTGGTTAAACGGGGCACTGTTGAATATGCTACCGGCGGGCTGAGCATCATCTCCCCACTGTGCTAGCGACATGAATTGTCGGTCTATGGGTGGTTAAACGGGGCACGGTGTGATATGCTTCCCGCGGGCTGAGCATCATCTCCCCACTGTTCAAGCGACATGAATGGTCGGTCTACGGGTGGTTAAACGGGGCACAGTGGAATATGCATGCTACCGGCGGGCTGAGCATCATCTCCCCACTGTGCTAGCGACATGTATTGTCGGTCTACGGGTGGTTAAACGGGGCACAGTGTGATATGCTTCCCGCGGGCTGAGCATCATACCCCACTGTTCTAGCGACATGAATTGTCGGTCTACGGGTGGTTAAACGGGGCACAGTGGAATATGCATGCTACCGGCGGGCTGAGCATCATCTCCCCACTGTGCTAGCGACATGTATTGTCGGTCTACGGGTGGTTAAACGGGGCACGGTGTGATATGCTTCCCGCGGGCTGAGCATCATACCCCACTGTTCTAGCGACAATGAATTGTCGGTCTACGGGTGGTTAAATGGGACACGGTGTAATATGCTACCCGCGGGCTGAGCATAATGCGTAATGCTTGGGTATGTAAATTTAAAATGAAAATGGTCAAATTTCGTTTCTCTTTTTCTTACTTCTCCTGTGTTGTGATATTCAGCACTATAGTCTCAGACATATGCCAGATTGCACCTGCGGGCATCTACGTTCAAAAAATCTCCCGTGGGGGGGGGGGGAGGGAGGGGGGAAACTGCCCCCGGACCCTCGAAGCATTTCGGTCAAAATCGTGGACCTCAATTCACACACACCCTAAACCAAAATCCTGGATCCGCCCCTGAATATGCATCATTTATCGAACAAATATATGTACCATTTATCGAACCAATATACGTATGTATCATTTATCGAACCAATATATGTACCACTTATCGAACCAATATGTCTAATTTATCAAACCAATATGTACGATTTATCGAACCAATATATGTATCATTTATTGAACCAATATATAACGTTTATCGAACCAATATATGTATGTATTATTTATCGAACCAATATGCATCATTTATCGAACCAATATATGTATCATTTATCGAACCAATATATAACGTTTATCGAACCAATGTATGTATGTATTATTTATCGAACCAATATGCATCATTTATCGAACCAATATATGTATTGTATGTATCATTTATCGAACCTATATGTATGTATCATTGATCGAACCAATATGTATAATTTATCGAACCAATATGTTTAACAAAACAATTGACATCACATATATACGTTCGATTGAGTTAATTGAAAATAAACATAATCGAACCAATACAGCAGTGCACTATGTGTGTTCAATGTAGCACACATAATTGTTTAAACAAACTATATTTATGTTTGATTAGGTAAATATATCAGTTTATTTTATGTTCGATTTATCGAATAAATAGCAGAACTGTTATCTGCAGACAGTGCATATTTATATTCAATTAGGTAAATATATGTTTGAACGAATTTATATTTACGTTTGATTTATTGAACATACAAATAAACCGTTTATTGTGAAATTACAATAATGTATTTAATTATTGAACATATATGCAACCATAAAATAACAATAGTATTTACGTTCGATAATCATCAATATTCATTTGATTATTGAATATAATTATGCGATAATCAAATGAAAATATGCCGATCGAACATAGACACAAATCTACTGCCATAGCCCTCCCCCCTACGGCGGAATCCTGGATCCACCACTGTATTGTGACCTTCGGCACTCTTGTTAGTATTGAACACTACTGACAAATGCTGCAGATTTCTGATGAGCCGACTCAACTGGATCTACAGTGTTTGCAAATGTTGTATTTATGGTCTGTCGGGTTGCTATGCTTAATATGATAGTTGAATAACCTTTATTGTTCAGCCCTGGAGCGGAGACCTGGCAGATTTCCGGCATTGTTTAAGGAGCGTCGACTTGTCTGGGTGTGCGGGTATCACGTCGGTGGCTGTACGACACCTTATGTCACTCTGCGGACCCCACTTACAACATGTGAATGTCGCCTGGACCATGGTACGTGTATTTTCTCTGATTCTCTGGGGCCCGCTTCACTAAAGGATATCAGGGGGCCGTTTCACTAAACTTCGTACGACTAACATGTTCGTAAGAGCAAATTTAGGATCGTCTGGCAATTTCAATTGATGGATTTACATTTATTGAGCATAGGCTGCAGCCTGTGCTCAATAAATGTAAATCCAATAATTGTTTACAAGAAAACATTGTTAATGTGAAATTTACAGACCATCATAATTTTGCACTTACAAACATTTTAGTTGTACTGATATTCTTGTACTTGGGCCATGGTGTGTGTAGTGTGTTTTCTGTTGTTGATGGCAAGTTTTTGATTAGAGGCTGTGTCGTGTTCAATACATCCAAGGTCAAGGTCACGTAGCGGTCAAATTTTGTTTCCGCTCTGAATCTTCCAAACCGATGAATGGCTTTTCAAATAATTTGCCACAAATGTTTACCATAATAATTTGATGTGTAGCGTTCAATACCCACACGTCTACGTCCAAGCTGAAGTTCACTTAGCGGTCAAATGTCAAATTTTGTTTCCACTCTGTATCTTCTCAACCGATGAATGGATTTTCAAATGATTTGCAACAAATGTTTGCCATGATGAGGCGATGTGTCGCGTTCAACACCCACAAGTCTACGGCCAAGGTCAAGGCCACTTAAAGGTACATGCCCACTCAGTAGGCACAACATGTTCTTTGAGACATCTTTAGGCAAAATAAACATTCATTCAGCATTTCCCCACGTATTGATTGCCGTTGTTATACATGTTATATCAGACGTAAATTTTCACACTGATATCAGGGACGATAACCGTGTTTCCTTAAAATGTTAACGGTCATTACTATTTTTCTCTGTATTTATTTTTTGATGTGCAATGATCATACTTTTCAGGTGACGCATTTAATGAGTATAAATAATTGAAAAATAGCATGCCTCATTTTCATATGAAAATAGCCTGATACCGCGTCATTATCAGTAAAATAAACATTACTAAATGATTATACATTTTATATGTACAATGGGAACTCGTAATTTTTATAACTGGTGGAATAGTGACACAATTATACACCTATTTAATTCCTATAAAGAACAGTTTGAGCCTACTGAGTGGGCATATACCTTCTGAACCGATGAATGGATTTTCAAATAATTGTCACAAAATTTTGCCATGATAAACTATGTGTCGCGTTCAATACCCACATGTCTACGTCCAAGGTGAATGTCACTTAGCTGTCAAAGGTCAAATTTTGTTTCCGCTCTGTATCTTCTCAACCGATGAATGGATTTTCAAATAGTTTTATCTTAAATGTTTGCCATGATGAGACGATGGTTCGCATTCAACACCCACAAGTCTACGGCCAAGGTCAAGGCCACTTAAAGGTCAAAAATTTGTTTCCATGCTATATCTTCTGAACCGATGAATGGATTTTCAAATAATTTGCCACACATGATGAGTCCAAGGTCAAGGTCACACTTAAAGGTCAAAGGTAAAAAATGGGCATGAAATTTTGATTCCGATCTTTGAAACTCTTTCTGATATTAAATCTGTTAACTGTTACTATTCAATAATTGCTGTCTGTTGTAAACGATAGTGTGATTTTATTTTACCAACATTAAATGTTGAAATACCCAATTGCTTCAGAATTGATGGAGCGAAAATACTCAATTATTAATTCCTTATCTGGAGCCCTGGATCTAGTTGGGCCACCATTTTCCCTGTGTTGTTTTCTATGCGCCTAGTCCAAGGTCAACGTCACACTTAGAGGTCAAAAGTAAAAAACGGGCATGAAATTTTTATTCCGATCTTTGAAACTCTTTCTGATATTAAATCTGTTCATGTATCAAAGCGATGTTTGTGAGTTATTGTGACGACTCTAGCTCTAGTTGGGCCACCATTGTGTCTGTGTTTAAGTTTTATTTGTTCTCTGGTCGAATAGTTAGTAGTTGATTCTTCTCCAAATTCTGGGTTAAAATGGAGATGGTGTGGGTTTCTATTTTTATACACCCGTTTGAGAAAAAAACGGGACGTATTATGTATTCACCTTGTGCGGGCAGGCGGGCACAGCTTGTCCACGTAGTAACTCAAGTTCTACTTGACAGATCGTAACCGCATATGGTATATTATCGCGGCAAGACGAAGAACCCTAGTGATTGTGAAAAATTTCCAATGACTTAATTCCTTTGGCGGCCATTTTTATTTTCACACTCTTTATCATTGTCCACAAAATAACTCAAGTTCTACTTGACAGACAATAATTAAATTTGGTATACATGTACATGTTTATTACGGCAAGACGAAGACCCTATTGATTTTTAGCTTGACTATTCGAAGAATAGCTAAGAGCTAATGTAGTCACCCCGGTGTTGGCGACGGTGTCCCCGTCACGCCTTGGTTAAGGTTTTTAGTCAAGCTTGTATATGCAATACTCCTGGCCCTACACCCACCATACTTGGACAACTTCATCTCCTAGTGATGTACATCAATAACCCCTGACCTATATTTGACCTTGACCTACATTTAACCTTGAATTACTTAGTTAATTCCCCTTGGTTAAGGTTTTTAGTCAACCTTGGTTAAGGTTTTTAGTCAAGCTTGTACATGGAATACTATTGTGCACACAGACACCATACTTGGACAACCTTTTCTCATAGGGATGTACATCAATAATCCCTGATCTATATTTGACCTTCACCTACATTTCCTCTTGAATTACTTAGTTAATTATACCCCCCCGCAACGAAGTTGTGGGGGGGGGGTATACTGGAGTCAGCTTGTCCGTCCGTCCGTCCGTCCATCCGTCCGTGTTTCCGTCCGTCACAAAACTTAACAATTGTAAATTTCCTTTTAACTTCTCTTTCCCTTTGTGGAAATCTTTCATATTTTACCCGCCTTATACAATAGCCTTCTCCAGTTGAACACTTGTGCATGTGCGAGAATGTGCAAATTTCCAGCTTGACCACTAACTGTCCAGCTAAATTATTACAGGTAATTTATACAGGTAAATTATTATACCTGGGTATTACATTTCCGTAAACTGTGTCGACAATATTGTGGCAATATGTGGACTTGTGCAGATATGATAAGTAGATAAATATAGGACTATTATCAACATTCCAGGCTATTGGATTGGCGAAAGCCAGGCGGGCGGGCGGCGTCCACAATCAATGTTAAGTTTTCGTGTTTCAGTCCATTTCTTTGTTACTGTAACACATAGGACCAACAAACTTTCACAGCTTCATAGCCAAGGGATGCCCACCACATATCACTATACAACATGTTACCTTTTTAGCCAGGTTTTTGGAGAAAAAAAATCCAGGCTATTGGATTGGCGAAAGCCGGGCGGGCGGTCGGCGGGCGGCGGGCGGCGGGCGGCGGGCGGCGGGCGGCGGGCGGCGGGCGGCGTCCACAATCAATGTTAAGTTTGAGTCCATTTCTTTGTTACTGTACCACCTAGGACCACCAAACTTTCACAGCTTCATAATAAGGGGTGCCCACCACATATCACTATCCAACATGTTACTTTTTTTTTAACTTGACACATTTTTTCCGCGCTGTCGACTTAGCCATTTTCAATGTTAAGTTTTCGCGTTTACAATGTTAAGTTTTCGTGTTTAAGTCCATTTCTTTGGTACTGTACCACCTAGGACCACCGAACTTTCACAGCTTCATAATCAAGGGGTGCCCACCACATATCACTATCCAACATGTTACTTTTTTTTTAACTTGACCCATTTTTTCCGCGCAGTCGACTTAGCCATTTTCAATGTTAAGTTTTCGCGTTTACAATGTTAAGTTTTCGTGTTTAAGTCCATTTCTTTGGTACTGCACCACCTAGGACCACCAAACTTTCACAGCTTCATAACCAAGGGGTGCCTACCACATACAACTATCCAACATGTGACCAAATTTTTTTACCTTCACCTATTATTTCTACGTAATTGACTTAGCCATTTTCGACGTTAACTTTTTAACGTACGTCTGGTTAAAGTTTTTTGGTTAAAAGTTTTTCGTTATACTATATCTCTGCAACTGCTTCGCCCATTACCTTGAAACTTCACGTGGGTGTTTCTCATCATCCATATTTTCATTCTAACCCCCAACCGTGCGGCCCCTGTGCCCAATGTCAAGGTCAAATTACTTTGAATGTTTTTGTTAAAGTTTTGTTCGTGGACTATATCTCTGCAACTGCTTCACCCATTACCTTGATACTTCACATGGGTGTTTATCATCATTGTCGCACCCGCTTGAGGAAAGCGCGATATCGTCGGCATTTTGGCATATGTCCATCCGTCCGTCCGTCCGTACGTCCGTGTGTCCGGTTAAATATTTGTTTTCGTTAAAGTTTTTCCATCTACTATATCTATTTTTTTAGTGTCCATGGCTCGCCCCAAGGCGCGACATGCAGGCCACGGCCATCTAGTCTACGAAATGTGGGTATAATTATGCTATCCAAGTGTATATGCTTGGAAAAAACCTGGCCTTCGTGGCTTTGCCTCGTTTCTTGTTTTGAACTTGACCCATTTTTTCCGCGCAGTCAATGTTAACTTTTCACGTTTACAATGTTAAGTTTTCGTGTTTAAGTCCATTTCTTTGGTACTGTACTACCTAGGACCACCAAACTTTCACAGCTTCATAACCAAGGGGTGCCCACCACATACAACTATCCAACATGTGACCATTTTTTTTATCTTCACCTATTAATTGACTTAGCCATTTTCAACGTTAACTTTTTAACGTACGTCTGGTTAAAGTTTTTTGGTTAAAACTTTTTCGTTATACTATATCTCTGCAACTGCTTCGCCCATTACCTTGAAACTTCACATGGGTGTTTATCATCATCCATATTTTCATTCTACCCCCCAACTGTGCGGCCCCTATGCCCAATGTCAAGGTCAAATTACTTTGAATTTTTTTGTTAATTTTTTTCGTGTACTATATCTCTGCAGCTCTCTGCAACTGCTTCACCCATTACCTTGATATTTCACATGGGTGTTTATCATCAATGTCAGCGCGATATCGTCGGCATTTTGGCATACGTCCGTCCGTACGTCCGTACGTCCGTGTGTCTGGTTAAAGTTTTTTGGTTAAAGTTTGTCTATCTACTATATCTATTTGTTTAGTGTCCATGCCTCGCCCCAAGGCGCGACATGCAGGCCACGGCCATCTAGTCTACAAAATGTGGGTATAATTATGTTATCCAAGTGTCTATGCTTGGAAAAAACCTGGCCTTCGTGGCTTTGCCTCGTTTCTTTTTGTCTAGTAGCATAAGGTCGTAAGTGCTATATACCGACTATTATCATATACTAAAACAATTATTGACTAGTGAGCCATAGAATATAATCTGATATTCTATGGCTCACTAGTCAATAATTGTATAATATGTTCGGGCCAGTGAAAATTGCTTTCTGGCCCAGGCTCGAGGTCAAGGCGGCGGGACAAGGCGAGACATTTGATTCCGCAGAATTCTTGTTATACCTGGGTATTACATTTCCGTAAACTGTGTCGACAATATTGTGGCAATATGTGGACCTGTGCAGATATGATATGTAGATAAATATAGGACTATTATCAAAATTCTGGGCTCCAGTAGCGAGCATTATTTGATTCCGCGAAATTCTTGTTAGTCAAACTTGTACATGGAATACTATTGTGCATACAGACACCATACTTGGACAACCTTTTCTCATAGGGATGTACATCAATAACCTCTGATCTATATTTGACCTACATTTCCTCTTGAATTACTTAGTTAATTCCCCTTGGTTAAGGTTTTTAGTCAAGCTTGTAGATGGAAAACTCCTGGCCCTACACCAACCATACTTGGACAACTTCATCTCCTAGTGATGTACATCAACAACCCCTGACCTATATTTGACCTTGACCTACATTTAGCCTTGAATTACTTAGTTAATTCCCCTTGGTTAAGGTTTTTACTCAACCTTGGTTAAGGTTTTTAGTCAAGCTTGTACAGTCAAACCTGTCTTAAGCAGCCACCCAAGGGAAGTGACAAAACTGGCTGCTTAACAGAGGTGACCTCTTAATGGAGGGTTGTGTTTTCAGGTACATGAAGATAAAGATAACATAGACATGTATGTTGACTTGATAATACAAATGTAATAAATAATATTAATGATTAATTTAGAGTACCATATTGATTAAATATGTATGTTTTAATGCAATATAAATGTGTTGAATTATATCATTTAATGAAATAAAAAATCTATCAACAAATAAAAACACAAATGTTCACGTTTTTAGCTCGCCTGCACGAAGTGCATAAAAGCTTATGGCATACCGACGACGCCAGCGTCGGCGTCGTCCACAAACTTAACGTTGGGTAAATGTCTTATAACTTCTGTTTCCTTTCATGGAACACCTTGTTATTTCATACATGCATTCCTCAGATGACCCTCTATCATGATGTAGCAAATCCATGACCCACCACCCAACCCTTACCCCAAGGTCAAGGTCACAAACTTGGCACATTCATAAACTTAACGTTGGGGTACATTTCTTATAACATCTGTCTCCTTTCATGGAACGCTCAAAGCTCGAAAACGCGAGGTAAAAGGACATGTAAACATTGTCGTAGGAGAAGATTTTCATGTGCTGCAAAACATGTTTTTATTAATTAATAGAACAAATGTGGACAAACATACGTGTTATTGGTTACTGCATCGCATCGTCGACATATATATACACAAGATCGCAAAGACCAAATTAAGCTTGAGATTCTATTTTATTAATTCTCGCGTTTTCGCCTGGATATCTCGTGTTTTCGAGACCGCGATGTTGTGTTTTTGCCTCGGCCTTTTCATGATATCGCCTTCCGTTTTTGGAAATACATTTGTTCATGTCATTATGTGTGTGTAGAGTTGAAATTCAGTTTTGCGTATACATTACATGCACGTACGTACGTAGAACGCACTTCGAACTAGCATGCTTTATATGCATGTACTTACGTAGAACGCAAGTCCAACACGTATGCTGTCTACACATGCATGGGCAAATGCGGAAGGCTAGATCGCAAAAACGCGATATTGTAACATAAAAAAAATATACCGCCTTACCCACCCATCCCAAACTAGCACATTTGCGACATATCATTTTCGGTCTACCTGCACAGCTGATGCTGTTCAGTCGGTAATCCAGTTTCACGTGCAAAGTGTGAATGACCTTTATAAATCAGCGGAAATAAACGCACCAAAACAACGCTATGTAGTCGCTCAGGTCATTGCATCGTCGATGAATTGATACTTACGCATTAGTTTGTGCATTTTTCACATATGTTCAATTTCTTGATAAAAGCAACATTTGGCAGCACAGGAGAATCATCTCCTAATTAAGACGATTCTTATAGTTTGTTAAAATGTTTTTGCAAAGAAATACCAATGTATTCTTTTCACATTTGTCCGATGTCTTAATAAAACATGTTTTGGCAACACATGAGAATCGTCTCCGTAGACGATTTTAATGTTTTGTAGAAAAAAAATTGTTGTCACATGTGTTTGATTTCTTAGACCGTGCAAACAATTGACACATTCAGAAATCAACAACTTAATTTGTGTTTCTCGAGTCGGGTTTCATATGGTGGCGAAATTCAATCGATTAAACACCGTGAAAATATTGTTGGAACGTAAATGTCAATTGTCATGTAGGCCATTTCAGTTTACCGCAGTTACGTCAGCTGTTATTCTAAGTACGTATGGTCGCTCGTTAGGGGCATTTCTTTCCTTCGTGTATAAGGGATGGGTTGTGGGCTTAGAACACCCGACTTCCAATCTGGAGGTTGTGGGTTCAAACATCGCCTTGGCTATCAAACATACCTTCATAGTATTTCCATGACACTGGTCGGGTGAGACTTTAAACTGTGGTCCCCGTCTCTATATGACCTTAGCTGTTGTTGTCTGCTGGGACGTTAAACCCATTCAATTTCAAAAGAGTAACGGAATCTTTATGTATGGTGGTAGCGACAAAAACCGGCGATGTGATACATTAAACAATAAGTAAACACAAATCAAAATATTTGTTTTTCCTTAATAAACATGTATTGGCAGCACATCAAAATCGTCTAAGACAAGTGTCGTGTTTTGTCGAACCATGTTGTTTTGTCAAAAATATTGATGTTTGTCCACATTTGTTAAATTTCTTAATAAAAACATGTGTTGGCAGCACATGACTCGCATGAGAATCGTCGTCTCGTTAGACGATTTGTACGTATCCTGTTAGGGACGTGTTACAATTTCGCGTTTTCGCGATCTTGCGCACAGGTCGAGATCGCGAAAACTCAAAGCGTGAAACGAAAATGCAACATATTCTCAACAAAACATGTTTTGACAGTACTGTGCTGTTGCATATGAGAATCGTCTCCTTAGACGATTTTCAAGTTTTGTGAAAATATGTTTTTGTAGGATTTTGTTTTAGATTAGTTTTCATGTTTTTAATTTCTTGATAAAAAATATTTTGACGGCACACGAGAATCGTCTCCCTAGAGATATATTGATAGAAGAAATATTGATGCTTTTATATTTGTTTTATTCCTTAATAAACCCTGTTTGGTAGCAGATGAGAATCGTCTAGATTTGTACGTGTCGTGTTTGGGACATGTTACAATCTCGCGTTTTCTCGAACTCGCGCATAGGTCGAGATCGAGAAAATGCGAAGCGTGGACTAGAGAGCTCCAAACGAAAGCGCGACATAGTCTTAACATGTTTTTACTGCAGTGCATATGAGAGTCGTTTCCTAAGATGATTCTCAAGTTTTGTCAAAACATGTTCTTGTAGAAAATTTAAAGATATTTTTTTCATATTTTTAATTTCTTAATAAAACTATATTGGCAGCACACTAGAATCGTCTACTAAGACTAAATAATATTGATGCTTTTATATTCGTTTTATTCCTTAATAAAATATAGGTTTGGTAGCGGATGAGAATCCTCTCAATTTCCGTGAAATATGTGTTGGTTTTTTAGCTCGACTATTCGAAGAATAAGTAGAGCTTATGTTGTCACCCCGGCGTCGGCGTCGGCGTCGGCGTCGGCGTCACCGTCACGCCTTGGTTAAGGTTTTTAGTCAAGTTTGTATATGGAATACTACTGGCCCTACACCCACCATACTTGGACAACTTCATCTCCTAGTGATGTACATCAATAACCCCTGATCTATATTTGACCTTGACCTACATTTCCTCTTGAATTACTTGGTTAATTCCCCTTGGTTAAGGTTTTTACTCAACTTTGGTTAAGGTTTTTAGTCAATCTTGTATATGCAATACTACTGGCCCTACACCCACCATACTTGGACAACTTCATATCCTAGTGATGCACATCAATAACCCCTCATCTATATTTGACCTTGACCTACATTTCCTCTTGAATTACTTACTTAATTCCCCTTGGTTAAGCTTTTTAGTCAACCTTGGTTAAGGTTTTTTTTCAAGCTTGTACATTGAATACTATTGTGCATCCAGACACCTTACTTCGACAACCTTTTCTCATAGGTATGTACATCAATAACCCCTGATCTATATTTGACCTTGACCTACATTTCCTCTTCAATTACTTAACTTAATTCCTTTTGGTTAAGGTTTTTAGTCAACCTTCTATATGGAATACTACTGGCCCTACACCCACCATACTTGGACAACTTCATCTCCTAGTGATGTACAACAAGCACCCCTGATCTATATTTGACCTTGACCTACATTTCCTCTTGAATTACTTACTTAATTCCCCTTGGTTAACGTTTTTAGTCAAGCTTGTAGACGGAATACTCCTGGCCCTACACCAACCATACTTGGACAACTTCATCTCCTAGTGATGTACATCAACAACCCCTGACCTATATTTGACCTTGACCTACATTTAACCTTGAATTACTTAGTTAATTCCCCTTGGTTAAGGTTTTTACTCGACCCTGGTTAAGCTTTTTACTCAAGCTTGTACATGGAATACTATTGTGCATACAGACACCATACTTGGACAACCTTTTCTCATAGTGATGTACATCAATAACCCCTGATTCTATAATTTTGACCTTCACCTACATTTCCTCTTGAATTACTTACTTAATTCTCTTTGGTTAAGGTTTTTAGTCAAGCTTGTAGATGGAATACTCATGGCCCTACACCAACCATACTTGGACAACTTGATCTGCTAGTGATGTACATCAACAACCCCTGACCTATATTTGACCTTGACCTACATTTAACCTTAAATTACTTACTTAATTCCCCTTGGTTAAGGTTTTTACTCAACCATGGTTAAGGTTTTTAGTCAAGCTTGTAGATGGAATACTATTGTGCATACAGACACCATACTTGGATAACTTTTTCTCATAGGGATGTACATCAATAACCCCTGACCTTTATTTTACCTTCACCTACATTTAACCTTGAATTACTTGCTTAATGTTTATAGTCAAGCTTGTATATGGAATATTTCTGCGTCTACATCAACCATACTTGGACAACTTCATCTCCTAGTGATGTACATCAATAATCCCTGACCTATATTTGACCTTCACCTATTTTTATCCTCGGATTACTTAGTTATCTCCCCTTGGTTACGGTATTTACTCAAGCTTGTATATGGAATACTCCTGGGCCTACAGCAACCATACTTGGAAAAAACTTTATCTCCTAGTGATGTACATCAATAACCCCTGACCTATATCTGACATTGACCTACATTTAACCTTGAATTACTTACTTAATTTCCATTGGTTCATGTTTTTAGTCAACCTTGGTTAAGGTTTTTATGCAGGCCGCAGCCACCTTCTTTGTCAAGCTATGTGTACATCGACAACCCTCGTAGTCGAGCTATGCTGTTCTCCTACAGCTCTTGTTTTAAGTATTAGTTGGAATATATGTGATTCAACAAATCGGTGTCACGGTTTCAAACAGAAATTCGAAACACGAATATTTGTGTTGTTGGTATCGGGTTCCATATGGTGGATGGGAAATGCGATCGATTACAACATGAAAATCTTGGAAGAAAATGTCGCCAGTAATTCGGCCATAAATGCTCTCCTCGCTGTCAGTATTATCTGTATACTGGCACGGTGATGCGCCGTGGGTTAACACGGGGGAACGCGGTGTGCGGCAGATTCGGTCTTAGAAATGTTCCCACAGTGGAGATTTTGCCTCTCCACCGGGACGAGTGGGATTTCCACCCGACACGGTGGGAGGAATTTTTATGTCCACTCTCCATCTGATCACAGGGTCTGGTGGACAAAGGCAAACATCGCACTGAGCGTATTGTAGGTACATGTGATGCTGCCGTGTTCTGCCGAAGACGCGTCCTTGCGTATGTAACAATTTGTCAAAAAGATCGTGAACGACGCATGAAAATGCGGGCGCGCCGAAAGTGTTTGTCTTATTGATCGGTGGCGAAATGGAAGCGAACGAACAACGCTTGGTACGATTTGCAGCTTCCGGACGCAATTATCTATCGGCAGTTTTCACTGGACGCTACTTTGGAAGTGTCATTTTGTTGGCCAATCGACATGAGCGTTTTACAATGCATGATGCATTGTGAATAACACGAAATAGAATCTGTGCGGCCGCGAAAATCTAATTTTCTAATCGACGCGAACACCCACAGCTTTGAATTAATTATATGAGTGCACCCCCCACTAACAAAATCAAATAAACTGAATACCCCCCTACTAAAAAGAACAATATAGCTTCCGACCCCACAACTAACCGGAATTAATTTTATCTGACACCCCCGACCCACAGGTCAAAAATAAAAGTGCGGTCCGACCCCCTCAGATAATTTTTCCTGGAATAGCCCTTATGGGTTTTGTCGCCAGTCTGGTTCCTGGTCAAATAGAACACTCCCGTAGCCTGATAACAATTTAGGCCATCAATAAAGCACTTTGGTTCTCAGATACCGCACTGGTGAGGACCGCCGTCATGTTGTTGTTGTTATATCGGAGTTGTTAATGGCACAGCTCTCAGATGTGCTAGAAAGTGATGAAACAGAACAGCAATAAAACGTTTAATGGTATATTTGTATCGTATAAAAAAATAATTAAATTTCACAATTTGTGTTACTGGTATATGCATAATAATTCTGCAAAAGTATGCCAAGCCAAATTATCTCCCCTGGTTATCACAGTCTCTGATAGCGTGTACTTGAATATATCGCATCATTTTGGGAATGTGATCAAATAAAGTGGTGTAATTGATTTGCAAGAAGTGAAAAACCACACATTGGATATCCGAGACATCATGTCAGACACAGCCACTTTAAGACTATTCATTTGACAATTTCCACCAAATGTAAATATCTGATATTACAACCACAGCCGAATATGATTGAAACACATTACTATAGCCATGATAGCATACCATGTTACAGAGTCCACTCAATTGCAATACAACATTAGCCAATCAGTATATAATGTAACATACCACGTGACCGTGTCCACCCAATGACATTACAGCATCAGCCAATCAGTATTACTGTAACATACCAGGTGACTGTGTTCACCCAATGACATTACAACATCAGCCAATCAGTATTACTGTAACATACCATGTGACCGTGTCCATCCAATCACAACCATCGTCTGTCTATACAGGAGTGTGAGAGGCAGCTACAGGCGCAGATTGCCAGCCTGAGGGGGGAGCTACAGACACAGAACTGCCAAATACAGAACAACCAGAAGGTCGTCCTCTCTCTACAGGTAATGTCAGCTACATTCGGGCCAGGGCATATAACCAAAATTAGACATCTAGAAGTGTGAGGTGATTCTGGAGTCACTGCCTCACAACCGCGTGGTCGAAGTTGAAGCTATGGCTGGTTGGTGAGCATCAGCTAGTTTAAAAATATTGCCTACCTTCCGGATGCCTGGTATATCAGACTGAATAGGGAAGTACTGCTGTTCAAGACTACAGGGTCACATAAGTCAAAGCTGACTGGTCCTTTCGATAGGGAGCACATGATAATATAATAAGCAAATATTTCTCTTTTATCAAATGAAAACTCTGTACAACCTTAAAAAACTCCATTCAACTAATCAAAATATTATTGTATTAAATTAAAATATCATTCAACCAATCAAAGCAGTTAACCATAAGAAAATTCATACAGCCATTCAACACAATATTGTTAAGGAATGAAACCATGTGCAGTTGCGTTTACTGTATTATGAACAACTTAGTTGCTTGGAGTCGGTGCTTACTGTATTATGAACAAACAGTGGTCCGTTTAAAGTCTTAAGCTGCATATTATTAGAACAACAGTTGGTCTGTTTAAAGTGTCGTTTGGAGTGAACTTGGTCTGCATTTACTGTATTATGCACTTGGTATTGACATTGAAGTTGGTCTGTTTAAAGTGCTTGGAGTCCGTTCGTTTACGGTATTAATTGAAACAATCAGTTGGCCCTAAAGTGCTGGGGAAACGGTGCAATTTACTTAGTTATTGAACAACAGTGTCTGTTTTTAAAGCTGAGTCGGTTTCGTTTACTGTAAAAATAACAACATTGGTCCGTTTAGTGCGTAGTTCTGCTTTTACGTAGGATGAACAACAGTTGGTCTGTTTAAAGTGCTTGGAGTCCGTGCGTTTACTGTATTATGAACAACAGGTTGGTCCGTTTTAAAGTGCTTGGAGTCGGTGCGTTTTACTGTATTATGAACAACAGTTGGTCTGTTTTTTTTTTTTTAAAGTGCTTGGAGTCCGTTCGTTTTACTGTATTATGAACAACAGTTGGGTCTGTTCAAAGTGCTTGGAGTCCGTGCCGGGGGTATTTACTGTATTATGAACAACAGTTGGTCCTGTTTAAAGTGCTTGGTAGTCCGTGCAATTTTTTACTGTATTATGAACAACAGTTGGTCCGTGATAAAGTGCTTGGAGTCCGTGCGTGTTTACTGTATTATGAACAACAGTTGGTCTTTAAAAAAGTTTGCTTTGGAAAGTCCGTTTACTTGGTATTATGAACAAAACAATGGGCCGTAAAGTGCAATTTGGAGTCCGTGTACTGTATTAGAACAACAGTTGGTCCGTTTAAAGTGCTTGGAGTCCGTTCGTTTACTGTATTATGAACAACAGTTGGTCTGTTTAAAGTGTTTGGAGTCCGGTGTTTGTTTACTGTATTATGAAAAACTCAGTTGGTCTGTTTAAACAGTGGGCTTGGACGTCTGTGCATTTACTGTATTATGAACAACAGTTGGTCTGTTTAAAGTGCTTGGAGTCCGTGCGTTAACTGTATTATGAACAACAGTTGGTCTGTTTAAAGTGCTTGGAGTCCGTTCATTTACTGTATTATGAACAACAGTTAGTCTGTTTAATGTGCTTGGAGTCTGTGCGTTTACTGTATTATGAACAACAGTTGGTCTGTTTAAAGTGCTTGGAGTTTGTTCGTTTACTGTATTAAAAACAACAGTTTGTCTGTTTAAAGTACTTGGAGTCCGTGCGTGTACTGTATTATGAACAACAGTTGGTCTGTTTAAAGTGCTTGGAGTCCGTGCATTTACTGTATTATGAACAACAGTTTGTCCGTTTAAAGTGCTACGAGTCCGTGTGTTTACTGTATTATGAACAACAGTTGGTCTGTTTAAAGTGCTTAGAGTCCGTTCATTTACTGTATTATAAACAACAGTTAGTCTGTTTAATGTGCTTGGAGTCCGCGTGTTAACTGTATTATGAACAACAGTTGGTCTGTTTAAAGTGCTTGGAGTCTGTTCATTTACTGTATTATGAACAATAGTTGGTCTGTTTAAAGTGCTTGGAGTCCGTGTGTTTACTGTATATGAACAACAGTTGGTCTGTTTAAAGTGCTTGGAGTCCGTGTGTTTACTGTATATGAACAACAGTTGGTCTGTTTAAAGTGCTTGGAGTCCGTGCGTTTACAACAGTTGGTCTGTTTAAACTGCTTGGAGTCCGTGGGTTTACTGTATTATGAACAACAGTTGGTCTGTTTAAAGTGCGATTATACTTTAAACTGGCCAACTGTTGTTCATAACACAGTAAACGCAACTGCCCATAGTTTTATTACTTATATTTACACTGCACTTTAGAATAGTTTCAAAGATGTAAATAACCATACACGGTGTAAAAATTAGGAATCTTATAGTTTTACGTCGTTTTGTCGCAATTCATGCAACAGCGACGTAGCCAGTCAATAATGTGACGTTATTGACAATAATGTTGAACGTCATGTAATCTAATGACGTCAAACAAAATTTAACGAATCAACAATTTATCCCGTCAACACATTGCGTATGTGCAGTGAAACACGGTGCCGTGAATCATTTTTGATATCCTGTCAATACGACCTAATCACTGCGTATGAATATATGCGGTTCGATTCTCCGATTTTGAGGATGCAGCTGGGGTTATTTTTTGCATTTTAAAGCTATTTGTAGTTTTGACGGGATAAATAGAATAGTAGGTTAGTACCGTGAATGGGAAAAAATAACTGACTGCTGAGCCCATCCCGTTTCTGTGCCGCGCCAGATATTTTTTCTCATTCACGGCACTAACCTACTATTCTCTATTTATTAACCCTTTCAACACACAGGTGGAAGACTCGGACCTATGACACCAACAAAATGCCTATTAAAAAAAAAATCCCATTACCCCACCCACTTGGTCTCGTACATTACCATCTTCTATTTATAGAAAGGTGGATAAGAATATGGCTATTATAGAAACAGCCCTCTCTTTTCCGATTCGCACAAACACAATAAACATCGATTAAATGTATGAAATATGTCTCTGGCAATCGATAAAGGTATTGGGTGTGTGAATATACTCACTTCAAATCGCTGTTTCCAGCATTTATTCAGTTATTCGCATTGTGTATACCCCATCCAAAGTGAAATTTGCGTGTACGAAAGAATCTCACACAGAATCTGAGGCCGTCCGGGTTGGATTATCGGTCATATTTGGCAAATAGCTGATCGCCAGCTCAAACTAAAGTCATGTACCATGACCATATACATTAGAAACTCCAACCATACAAAGTTCGTCCAATTGTGATCGTTCACCGATCTAAAAAACAGTTTTTTTCTAATTTCATTCATGATTCGCGTACTATCAGATTATGTTTTCCGGAATCCCGAAATAGGTTGAATGACGTCATCACAGTTTAGATTTAGCCAATCAGAGATGTTCTTTACATAGACGCTTCTGGTTGTGTTATGGAAGATGGTGCATTGACCCGGTTTCAGATAATGAACAAAATTAGACAAAAAAGTGTTTTTTAGATCGGTGAACAATCACAATTGGACGAACTTTGGTATGTTGGAGTTTTTAATGTATATGGTCATGGTGCACGTCATTAGTTTGAGCTGGCGATCAGTTATCGGCCAAATATGACCGATAATCCACGCCGGACGGCCTCACATTCTGTGTGAGATTCTTTCGTACACGCAACTTTCGCTTTGGATGGGGTAATGAAAACGCGAATAACTGAATAAATGCGTGAAACAGCGATTTAAAGTGAGTATATTCACACTTTATCGATTGCCAGAGACATATTTCATACATTTAATCGATGTTTATTGTGTATGTGCGAATCGGAAAAGAGAGGGCTCTTTCTTTAATAGCCATATTCTTGCCCACCTTTCTATTAATAGAAGATGGTACTGTACGAGACCAAGTGGGTGGGGTAATGAGATTTGTTTAATAGGCATTTTTATTGGTGTCGTAGGTCCGAGTCTTCCACCTGTGTTTCAACACTGCTACCCTCTTCAGCAGTGTTTGTAAACAGTGTAGATCCAGTGGGGCAATCCAATATAATAACGAGCCGTCTTATCAGGATCTGCACTTTTTGTAAGTAATATTCATATTTTGTAGAGAAAAAAACGGCCACTTTTCATAAATGACTAGTCGGAAAATCATTTTGTGGCCATTGGATTGATCGGAAAATTACCGTATCAAAATCCATTTCAGTTAAAGGCAGAAAGAGGTAAATGAAAGCTCCATTCAACCAGTGAAAACAAATCAGTTTATTCATTACTGGAGAGGATGGATTGCAGCCTAGGGGTTAGAACACCAATAGCCTATTTCACCAACATTGCAAAGTATACTTTTCTAGCAACGTATACTTTGAGGGAGAAATATTCAGTTTTAGGATAAATTTATTAATTTTTATTATACTGAATTGATTACAAAAGTCATTATCACAGCCAAAATGTCTGTGATAATGTAATAAATTCAGTATAATAATTATGCATACTTGTAATCATCAAATATATGCAGTGGTTAGTTCTATATGAAATAATGCATTTCAGGAAAAATAAATGATTACTCCCTCAAAGTATATACTTTGCTAGAAAAGTATACTTTGCAATGTTGGTGAAATCGGCTACTGACTTCCAATCCGGAGGTTGTCGGTTCAAACCTCGCCTCTGGCATCAAAAAATACTTTCATAGTATTTCCATCCCACTGGTCTGTCGGATGAGACTTTAAACTGTGGTCCCATCTCAATATGACCTTAGCTGTGGATGGTACGTTAAACCATTTCATTTAGTGTTCACTTTATTGAAGTTTATCCATTACAGGAACAGCTGTCTAAAGTGGAGAAGAAGAAGAAGAAATACGGTGGTCTAATTCGGGGATCTGGTGCTGGCACCGGGACCTCCACTGACAGCAAAGTCTGCACCCTGCAGTAGGGATGCGAATATACTGTATCATTTTGAGTAAAATGTTCTTAAATTTACTCAAATCTTGTGCTCAAAATCAGGAAGTTTGATTGGTCGAGGCTGAGCTGTGCTCAGTCTAGACCAATCAAACTGCTTGATTTATTGTATAAATTTCCAGAATATTGTCAGACACTTGTTCTGGGACGTCAACCGACGGCAAAGTCTGCACCGTCAGTAGGGTTCTCAAATTTTAAAAAATTATTGTACACAAATATAGAGGAATAACATGGTGACCTAGTGGCATTAGTGTGACCGCAACTGACAGCAAAGTTTGCACTGTGCAGTAGGCACGCAAACTTGTGCTCAAACTTAGGAAGCTTGATTGGTCGTGGCTGAGCTGCGTCGAAATAAATTTCCAGACATTTGTACTGGGACGTCAACCGACAGCAAAGTCTGCTCAAAGTCAGGAAGCTTGATTGGTCAAAACTGCTTGATTTCCAGAATATCTCAGACAGTTGCTTGTGGTTTTGAACTGTTCTGAGTATGTTCCCCAATAGCATACTCAAAGTCGAATTAAATGCTTACGGTAATTTTAAGTAGAAATTTTAAAACAAAAAATATCCGAGACAAAAAAAAAGCAGACATATAGAGGAATAACATGGTAAGCTGGTGCAGGCGCTAGGACATCAACTAACTGACATCAAAGTCTGAACCATACAGTAGGGACACGCCGAGCTGTGCTCAGTCTCTGCCAGTCAAGCTGCTTGATTGATTTTGAGTAAAACTTTATAAAATTTCTTGCAATGTACTACAATATTGTGCTCAAAATCAGCGAATTTGATTGGATGGGGCTACGGTGTTTCTATTATCTAATTTCTGTATTTTTGTCGAACCCGCTTGCGGAAAGTGAGATATAGTGATCACAATGACATCCGGGTGTCCGTGCGTCCGTGCGTCCGTCCGTCCCGTCCGTCCGTCCCGTCCCGTCCCGTTCGTCCGTCCGTCCGTCCGTCCGTCCGTCCGTCCGTCCGTCCGTCCGTCGTCCGTCCGTCCGTCCCGTCCGTCCGTCCGTCTGTCCGTCCGTCTGTCCGGGCCAACATCCAGGAGTTAAGAGTTAAGGGGCGGAGCCTAAGACAATAAGATTCCTTTGATTCATTCCGTAAGCTCCTAATTCTATTGAAATTTAGGAGCTATTCCTTTGATCTTTTAAAGAACAAATAGCTAAAAAACCCGTAGTGTTAGAACGTCCGTCCGGGCCAACGTCCGGTGGTTTGAGAGCTTAGGGGCGTGGTTAGGAACAAAAGATTCCTTTGTAATATTCCGTAAGCTCATAAACTCTATTGTTGTTTAGGGGCTTTTTCATTGTTCTTCAAACAATGGAAATACCCCATAAACCCAAAATGTTGGAACGTCCGTCCGTCCGTCCGAAATCTGCGTTAATGTTTTTAAATACCTTATATCTCTGTAGTCCTAAGTCACATTGACTTGAAACTTCATATGCTTATTAGTCATCATCCATATATTCATTCTGTGTCCCACTCATGCGGCCCCTGTGCCCCTATGTCAAGGGCACATGACTTAGAAGTTTGCATTCAAGTTTCTGTCTAAATTTGCGTTAAAGTTTTCACATACCTACTATCTCTGTAAGCGTAAGTCAGATTTGCTTGAAACTTTGTATGCTTATTGGGCATCAAACTTAAAATAAATACACTGTTGAGACCATCAAATGCCTCGGCGGGCTCGACATGCGGGCTGCGGCCATCCTCGTTATTAAAAAATAAGCCCCGGACTTTTATTACACTCTTGCGAGTTATTTGTATGAGTTACTCTCTGTGAGAGAAAACCCATAATCGACTCCTTACAAATAATACACCGTGAAGAGAACACTACGGGGTTGCGTGCGTGCTTTCTTGGAAACCACAAGCTACCATGCAAAATGTTTAATTTTTATTACAGTCAAAATAAAGTTATTTAAAATCTTGGGGAAAGTCTCGACTAACCTCAGTGTTGTGTTAATGTGAGTGAACACATTCCAAACATGCACTCAAATATATCTAGTTCATAGAAACGCCTGCGTAATTTGGATTTCAGAAAGTTTACATTACATCACGTTTGACGTCAGACAGCGTGACGTCAAAAGGCAGGAAACACGTCGTTGTGTAACTATTCTTACACACATCACAAATCATTGATTATAGTCACAACATAGACTAAATGTGCATACATATCTGCCGTGGAATTATAATAAATAGAATATTCCTTCATACATGTTTGAGTAGCGGAAATAATACACTCGTGTCCATCGGCGTATAGCCTCTATATATCACATTCTCATTATTTGATTGGTCGAACTTGAGCTGGACTACGGCTCAACCAATCATATTATCCAAATTGCTGCTCAAAATCAGTTTGATTGGCCGAGTCTGTGTGCAGTTCCAGCCTCTACCTCTCACACTTCATAATTTCAATCGTGAAAATATAGTACATACTCAGAGTTTTATAGAAGTACGGCCATGGTCATGCCTCCAAGTAGTTTTATTACTGAGCATGGCTGCTCAAAGCTTTACCCGGTCATCACATGTGTTCTGTATACTGTAGCACGGATACAACACAAGTCACTTACAACAAATGTGCTTCAAATGTACGCAAAATGTTTTATAATCATCATGTTCATCCATTCATTGATCCGTTTATATGTTCAAAACATGTTGAGTAATCAATCAACCTTAATGGATGTATAGTTGGTACTTAACCAAGATTTCCCACGAAATAACAATTTGTTCCCGTGTTATATCGTGGTAACGAAATGTTAGTTCGGGGGAACACGTATCTTCCTTCCAGTGTCGCGCCTGCTTTAGCAGAGGCGCGACTATAGTCGGCGCTTTTCCGTCATCGTCGTCCGCATCGTCCGGTTATAAAGTTGTTGTTTTTTCACAACACGGTCAAATGCCTCGGCAGGCGCGATATATACCGCTTCCGTGGCGGAATTTTTGTTATTCATGCCCCGGCCTACAACTACAGTGCTTGTTTCGGCTCCGTCTATATATGTGGCTGTGACTGGAGAAATGGGGCTGATGAGATGGATTTGTGACCAGTGTAGCTCCAGATCAAATAGCACACTCCTGTAGCTTGATAACATTCTATATTCATGGTTAGAAGCCTGGCGGGTATTTATACCCCCCGTGGGTGGAAGGTGGGTGCAAGCGATGGGTAATTTAACGATCGGGGTTCATCCTTACTGGAATTCCGACTGGAGACCTGGTTTGACCCTCACATACGTCTTTGGCATTTTGTATGTGACAGTTGAATCTGGTTATACCCCTTATGTGAGTATTAGGATTGTTCGTAATCCTATTTTAGGGGAAGGAGCCAAGTGACTTTGGTGTGGTATGGACCTGCCACCAGGTCAGGTTATTCTAATTTCAGGGCTGAATATATTGTTTCTCGATGTAAATATTCAGTTCTGATTTTGGAATTTTCCCCCCAATGCAGCACGTTAAAACGGGATCGAACCTGTTTACCCGGCCTTACATGACCTTAGCTGTTGATAGGCCGTTAAACACCAATAAACAAACAAAACAAACAAATTTATACCCCCCGCAACGAGTTGTGGGGGGGGGGGAGGTATACTGGAGTCGGGTTGTCTTGCCGTGCGTCCGTCCGTCACTAAACTTAACATCAGAGAAATATTGTTATGACGTCTATTTCCTTCATCTAAAATGCCTAATGTTTCACACATGCATATAATTCACGTTTGTGCCGCCCCCTCTAAGCCGAGAGTCAAGGTCACAAGCCCACACACTTGGATTTTTTTTACATATTTAGGGGTACCTGGACCCACGCGGGGGGTATTCCGTAAGCCTCGCTTACTGACCTATCTAGTTCATTGATGGTATCGCATTTAGTGCAGATCATAATCCCATTCCTCCAGTCTCAGCCACATATGACTAGCCGTTGCTTTCACTTTGAGCACAGGTGATTGAGCTCCCCACCCACATACCCCCTTATATATAGTATAGTCACATTGGGTCACCAGAAGTAGTTGGTTTGGTAAGGTTATTAGATGAAGACGTCTATATGACCCATGTACGAACAAAGTAGAACACTTTGTGGTTAATATGTCACCAGCATCATCACAATGCGGGTAGAATTGACCAAAATATCGATGTTTGTAGAGGACTTTTTTCAATAGTATGCCAAAAACTTACCAGCCTTTAAATTTATAATAGTATAGGGATGGGGGGGGGGGGGGGGGGGGGGGGGTGGGGGGGGGGGGGGGGGGGGGGGGAGGGGCGGGGCTCTGGATGTGGAGAGGGGACATCAATCACCCGTGATTTGAGGAACATCTAGTATCACTGTTACATACTTCCTCCATTATAAAAGTAGTCAAGATTATTACTGATCCTACTGTTTTTGGGAGGGTGATTCTGGTGTGGCGAGGACCTGGCATCAGATCAGGATTATTCTGATTTCAGGGCTGAATATACAGTACAGGTACCGCGAAACCCGCATATTTTTTGTTATTGCCGCAACCAATTTAACTTTAGCGCGGAAAATTGCGGCAATTTATCGCAAAACTTCCCGTGCGGCGTTTTGCGACAAAATTACTCTGCAAAATGCGACGAATCAATGTTATTACTTTGTACATCGACACAATGACTCAGCAAAAATGCACACAATGACTAAGCAAAAATTCGACGAACCCCTGTGTTATTAGTACTTTGTACACACAACCTCCAGATTTGAAGTCAGGTGTTCTATCTCCTAGGCAACAACCCATCACTTTTAAAAGAAGTAAAGAAATGCCCCTAACGAGCGACCATACATACTTAGAATAACAGCTGACGTAACATCGGTAAACTGAAATATCGAACGTGACAATTGGCATTTACGTTCCAACAAGATTTTTACGGTATGTAATCGATCGTATTTCCTCTTCACCATATAGAACCCAACTCGAGAAACACAAATTGCATCGTTTATTATGCCCCCCCCCCCCCCGCCCCCCACCCACCATATGGTGAGGGGGCATATAGTGTTACCGGCGTCCGTACGTACGTCCGTCCCAAAACCTTAACGCTCGGGTAAATGGCTTATAATTTCTGTTTCCTTGCTCGGATCTGCTTCACATTTCACACACGCATTTCTCACTCTACCGCCCTGTGACAAATCCTTCGATTCGTTCGAAACCTTAATGCCACATTTGTAGTTTTTGAATGTGTCAATTGTTTGCCCGTTCTAACAGTTTCCCCAATTACTATGAGCTAGATACAACATTTCATTCCATGTTGCATCGCCGGTTTTCGGTGATAATACTGTCAGCAATTAAAAATACGGACGGACGCACGGACGGACACCCGGACGTCATTGTGAGAAGTGCACTATGTCTCGCTTTCCGCAGACGGGCTTGACAATAATGCTAATATTCGTACAAAATATAAATGGTTTTGTCATGGGAGACTATTCTCATGTGTTGCCAAAACATGTGTTATTATTAAGAAATAAAAAAAAATATTTTAAGAAAAAAACACATTAGTATCGTCTAATGAGACGATTCTCATGTGTTGACAAACCTATTTTATTAAGAAATCAGCAAATGTGAAAAGAAAACATGAATACATTTGTATTTATTTTCAAAGAATCGACTTAGGAGACGATTTTCATGTGCTGCCAAATCTTGCTTTATCAAGAAATCAAACAAATGTGAAAATGCACTATGTCAAGCTAATGCGTAATTATCAATTTATCGGCGATGCGATGGACGTGAGCGACTACATAGCGTTGTTTTGATATGTTTGTTTCTGCCGAATTCTAAATGTCGGTCACCAGGTCACATTTTGCACGTGAAACTGGATTACCGACAGATGATTGTAAACACCATCAGGTGTGCAGCTAGACAGAAAATGATATGTCGCAAATGTGCTAGTTTGGGATAGGTGCACGGCGGCATATTTCTTTATACGCCGTTTGAAAACTATTGTGTATCCACGCTGTATGGGCGGTGGACGACTCTTGGACACAGCTTGTTCTCACGATAGTGAGGCCCACTGCATGTCAAGGGCAGCGACATTTTCTGGGGTTCCAGTACGTACATGTATGCGCAAAACTCAATTTCAACACATCGTGAAAAAGCCGAGGCAAAAACGCGACATCGCATTTACAAAAACACGCGATCACAAGGCGAAAACGCGATATTGAATACAATAGAATATCATGTTTTTTGCAGTCTCTCGTTTTCACGATCTTGTGTATAGGTCGACGATGCGATACAGCAACCTATCGAAATATGTTTGCTTTTCAATAAACATGTATTGGCTTTTCTAGTACATTAGAATCGTCTCCTAAGACAATTATTATGTTTTTGTTGTCAAGAAATACTGATGTTTGTCCACATTTGTTCTATTTCTTAATGAAAACATGTATTGCGCTGCACATAAGAATCGTCTCCTAAAACAATGTGTACGTGTCCTGTTAGGGACATGTGACAACATGTCGGTTTCTCGCATAGGTTGCGATCGTGAAGCGTGATCGCGAGATTTCGAGTGCACAACTTATCCCCCCCCCCCGGCGGCTACATACGGGCATGCCGCAGCCTGTCGACTGTCAGCTGATGAACATTGGACATGTCGCTATTGTGTATTATTATGAGTTGGCTGACGGACGAGTTGGTTGAAGGCCGAAACGGAAGTCGTCGGTCATAAAATCAACGAAAACTAACGGGACCCATACGATTTCTAATTACCTCTAAGGTAATAATCGCAATTTCCATTTACCTATCTATTGGAATTGAATACTTATGACCGTATTTAAATTTCGATTGAAAAATATAATATATATATATGGGCCGCGCTCTGTGAAAACCGGCCTTAATGACAACATTTTCGATTTGCACTTTTTTACATTTTTGGATGCGGACTCCTTTCTCAAACAATATGCTGAAAAGAAAATGCAAATATGTTTCATAGTTTTTGTTTTATCTCACTTTTTGTAGCACCATGTCAATCACGCCAGGAAAAAAAAAGTAACGTCATCGAGAAAATGACGTTATTGAAACGGCGACGTTTGTACAATGCAACTCAACAGCCTACATTAGGAATGAGTGTTCATAGACTCATTAACTGTGCTTGCTGTAAACTGTATTTGCTGATAAGTTGCACTAAATGTATCTACAAGTGTTAGTTTGAATACTATCAAACATTGAACAGAATAAAACTATGATAAGTACATGTAGTGAACAAACCAAACGCACCACTATCAATGTTACATCTATAATTAGCCGACATGTGACCTCGTAATTTGCTACTATCGCCAACTATCACATATTGTGCATATACATGTACCGTCAGAAAGATACATTGTAATTATTTGAGAATTTAGTTCAGAATCTAATTGACGTTATTTACGTAACAGTTAATTGTGACGTCATTTATTGATGTAGACATTACGTCACTCACCAAGGACCAAACACAAACAACTAAACGACGTTCCTGGTGTTTGAAATTGAAACAAACTGATTGAAACAAATGCACTATTTTCTGTAGAAATGAATGGCCTGAATTTGGTTAGAATTTGGATAGGCCTATGGCTGCACATATCAATCAGTTCAGCGCCCGATAGTGTATAGAGGGTAGTCGGACACCCCCGGGGAGTTTTAAACAAATTAAAAATCGACTGTCCATACCCGACTCTCGGAATTAAATTTACATTTCCGAAAGCGGGAGGAACGTTTTCCTGTGTAGCCAATATGACTGACGGACGGTCTTGTGTACATGTACCTCGTACTAGCAGGTCTATGGGGGAAATCCTGCGCTGACCCCCACTCCCTCGGCTGCCCACCGCCGCGCCACTGCCCCCACGCTGAGAGGGCAGATATTGTTAGGTGTGTCCGTTTAAAAAAGTTATTGTGTGGGCTACCCGTCTCGATCCTGTCTACGAATTTACTGCTGGTACTGATTTGTTATATAAGTTTCTTCAAATTGTATAAGTGTACGCATTTATCAACCGTACTTTGTAGATTCCTTCATATATTTTTTTTTGCGTGACTGATGCCCGCGCGACAGCATGCGTATTTATTTAGTAAGTGGAATGTATAGTTGTTAAAATCAAAAGTGGCCAACAGAACATTCAGGTTCAAAATTATCCATTACTGTGTATTTTTAAATGTGTGTCGGTTTGAATTTTTGATAATGTGTTTACCATTTGAAAACAAATATATATACAACTACATAAACCTGTCAATGTCCGGAAAATGTGTCGATATGACATACATGATTGTATAATTGTTATAAAATGTTCCGATAAAAATACTGGCAGTAAGCATAATAGTACTGGTGCAAGTATATGTATACACTGTATCCTCTCGTCGGGAACAATTAATTTGAAATTGAAATTTGCAATTTAATTGTGTTGCGTTTCAGAAAAAGTACATTCAACGCCTTTGTAAACAAAGAAATGAGTGGCCAACCAAGCCATGCTAAAAAGCACCGTGGCGTACGTATATGTATTTTGAATTCATGTCTGCATACTATATAATCAAGTTAGTTATTTACACACTAAATTCGTACCGACCACACAATTGTGACATTTGTTTGAAGCGTCTCGTTTGAATTTAGACGCGTTGAATCTGCAAATATAGAAGTTGTGTATTCCAGGGCGGATTCACGTAGGGGAAACCCGACGCGCGCCCCCCTAACATTTTGCGAGTAAAGATATGTTTGCTCTAAAATGCGTTATAACGCAGCAAAATGGGGTATAGATATCAACAATATTCAGGAGGGCATACCGCCGGACACACCTAGCAGTCTCCCGAGCTCCACGTGGTCGACGAACAAACGGTGCTAGTTCGAAAATATAGTAAACTGTTTCAATTAAGAAGTCCCCCCCCCCCCCCTAACCTGAAATCCTGGATCCGCTCCTGGGATTTGCTTTATATTATTTACACGCCTCCGACTAGAACGTCCCTTTGATAAAAAAAAGAAATAAAGCACGCAGACATCCAGTGTTTAATAGTAAGTAAATTAACAACGATCTAAAGTAGGACTTCTTAAATTTGTAAATGTTGGAGACCTGTGCATTTGCGCAGCCTGATCAGGGTCTGCACTGATTGCAAAAATGCTAGTAAAATATATGCCATACATTCATATAACCATATTTACAAGTGGTCAATTAAAATAATATTTAACAGTCATCAAACGGCAATCGTACGGCTGATTTTGAAAGTCGCTAACAATTACGTGACATTAGAAGGTACATGCAAGTGGTTGCAGATACAGATACAAATCAGTAGGCTACGTCCCTGGGGCCCGTTTCACTAAACTTCGTAAGACTAAAATGTTCGTAAGTACAAACTTAAGATAGTCTGTAAATTCCACATTAACAACATTTTCCTGTAAACAATTATTGGATTTACATTTATTGAGCAGCCTATGCTCAATAAATGTAAATCAATCAATTGAAATTTCCAGACGATCCTAGATTTGCACTTACGAACATTTTAGTCGTACGAAGTTTAGTGAAACGGGCCCCCGGTGGCTACAATTATGTTCGCACTAAATATGCCTGTGACACAATACCAACACACTAAATACTAAATAATAAAACATGTTTGGCCCAGTGACAGCGTCAACATGATGTATGCGATATGCGAGGAGCCGCTTAATTATCACTACCATATTAAATCGTTTTCCATAGAACGACATTTGTAAACCAAGACCTTTTCATAAATATGATCATGCAATATGTAGATCTAAGTAGACACATAATTAAGTCATGAATACATGAATAAAGTTTACCCGAGGTTGTCTACATACTTCGAAAATCGGTTGTCACGTTCAAATGAAGGTTAGCGTTACTCATCAAAATGCGTAATGCAGTGTAATCTATAAATAAATCCCAAAATCGGAACTGGGTTTGTACAGCGTGTACGGTTCCGTCTTAGACGGCCGAAAATACCCGACCCCGCTCTAATCTGAACGGGACCGTATAGCATAATTAGTAAAGAGCGCACACATGCGCCCCGGGGTCGATCTTAAAGTTGTAAGTACATGTATAGCTGATGGTGGTCGCCAGACAGAATAAGTTTGTTTTCTATATTCAGGTTTCAACCCAAATTAAGAAACATGCAGACGCCTCCATCTACGCCGACTACAACTGTTCTCGCGTTTGTAATTGTTATATAAATAAAGTTTAAAAGAAATATTAGTATTTTGATTACATAATACTGATATTGTTATGTGTTATCTAAAAATACCGGTCGTATGGTTATTTAGTTTCAAATGTCATTTCACAAGTCGTCCAAATAATATATTATAAAAATCATAAATGCAATATGCCCATTTGTATAAAAATAATCTACAAAATTACTACGTATTTCCTTGAAGGAAACCGAAGAAAAAAAAGACAACTATCTGAACTACTATGAAAACAACTGTACACGCATATCCAACATTAAAATATTTGTGAGCCGTAAAGCGTACGGCTATAAATAGGACAACATATTGCAATGACGCAACAATTCCAAGTGTCAAAATCCGAAGTGACGTTGGTAAATTTATGCGTAACTTTGCGACGTCATTTTCAGCCTTTCATGACGTTGTCATTAAGGCTGGTTTTCACAGAGCGCGGCCCATATATAATGTGTATAGGCCGATGTTACGATACAGAAGATATGTTCCTTTACTTCCATACACATTTTTGGAGATATTACACAGATTCGCGTGACGATATGTGGGTCACAGTGACCTTAAAGAAATTGCATGAATACTCAACTGAAATATGAAGCAAAACGCCGCATTTTCTATCGATCAAAACGCCTCGAAATTGCGGAAAATTGCGGCAAATGTGTTGGTGATACAATGTATGTTTGACGATTACGCCGCATTTTGCCGCAATTCAGTTGGTCATGATTGCTGCATTTGTTTTTATCGATTGCGGGTAATACCGCAGGAGGTTGCGGAGTTTTGCCACAAAACAGCAGTTTGCCGCAAAGTGTATGAGATTCCGCGAGGCCGAAAAACTCGGCAAATAAAAAAATATGCGGGTTTCGCGGTGCCTGTACTGTATAGTGTTGTTATTCAGTTCTGATTTTGGGATTTTCCCCATTTATACATGTACTTGAACATGTACATGTACTTGTACAGGTAATATATGGGATTTAGTACTAAACCCATTGACCCGGCCTTAAATGACCTTAGCTGTTGATAGGCCGTTAAACCCCAACAAACAAACAAACAAACAAACATACTTCCTATATTTATTTGTTCTGGTATATTTGTTGTTTGCTCAATGTTTATTTCGGGCCATGATATGGCAAAACCGGGCTTATTGCTGTTGCTACCATTCTGATCAGCGTCTACACCGTTCATCATTCGGTCTGTGCATGATTCATTATTAAACAAACAAGTGACCTACTACCATACAGGGGTCCGTTTCACTAAACTTTGTACGACTAAAATGTTCGTAAGTGCAAATTTAGGATCGTCTGTAAATTTCAATTAATGGATTTACATTTATTGAGCATAGGCTGCATATGCAGCCTATGCTCAATAAATGTAAATCCAATAATTGTTTACAAGAAAACATTGTTAATGTGAAATTTACAGACTATCATAATTTTGCACTTACAAACATTTTAGTTGTAAGTAGTTTAGTGAAACGGGCTCCAGGTGAGCAAGCCAATTATAATTTACCATAGTAACCCTAAAGATTTGGAAACCATTTGTTGTGGGAAACCCCTATAAAATAAACAAATTGCATCCAAATACATTGTTATTGTCATAAACATTTACAACTGTTCTAACTGTAAATATTTGGACATTCTCCGCTGTGGGTTTCCCAAAACAAATTGTATCCAAACACATTGTTATTGTGATAAACATTTACAACTATTCTTAGCGTAAATATTTGGGTCTTCCTTGCTGTGAGAAACCATAGACTAATGTGTGTTTCCAAAAACAGTTGTCTCTGAATATTTTGGGTTATTACGGTACGCCAAATTGTGTAAGATCTGGCCCCAAATTGTTATCAGCATACAATGTATGAATAACCGCTGTTGATCATGCCATGTTACAGTCGGTCATTATATCATATTGTCCACTTTCTGAAAATGGTATCGCGTGTTGCTGAATCTCAATCATTCCATATCCGTCCATTCAATTTATTGTATATCCATGTATTTTACTATCTTTTATACACATAAAGCAGTTCTATGCTGGTCATAGTGCCTGCTTTATTAACAACAGTCGTGTGGTGTTATATAACACAGGTGAAAAACTCAGACCTTGAAAATGGCCCCATCCATTTTTTTTGAATGGGCCATTTTCATGGTCCTAGGCCCTGTGGTTAAATAACTGTCCATTTTACATGTGTTTTAAATTCTCAGTTTATCTTGTTAAAGGTGCACTGAATTATGGGGTTTTATATGCGGATTCATCCAGTATTCATGGAGTTATGGCCCTTGACTTAGTGAAAAGTGGGGATTTTCAAATTGTGTCGCGCGTATCTCCAAATATATTTCAATTAGAGTCATGAAACTTTACAGGAATACTTGTCATCGTGTGAAGTTGCGCACCTGGGGTTTTAGATGCGGATTCATCCTGTATTTACGGAGTTATGGCCCTTGACTTAGCGAAAAGTGGGGATTTTCAACTTGTGTCGCGCGTATCTCCAAATGTATTTCAGTTAGAGTCGTGAAACTTTACAGTCATACTGGTCATCATGTGAAGTTGCGCACCTGGGGTTTTAGATGCGGATTCATCCAGTATTCACAGAGTTATGGCCCTTGACTTAGTGAAAAGTGGGGATTTTCAACTTGTGTCGTGCGTATCTCCAAAAGTATTTCCGTTAGAGTCGCAAAATTTTACAGGAATACTGGTCATTGTGTGAAGTTGCGCACCTGGGGTTTCAGATGCAGATTCATCCTGTATTTACGGAGTTATGGCCCTTGACTTAGTGAAAATTTGGGATTTTCAACTTGTGTAGCGCGTATCTCCAAATGTATTTCAATTAGAGTCGTGAAACTTTACAGGAATACTTGTCATCGTGTGAAGTTGCGCACCTGGGGCTTTAGATGCGGATTCATCCAGTATTCACAGAGTTATGCGGAGTTATGGCCCTTGACTTAGTGAAAAGTGGGGATTTTCAACTTGTGTCGTGAGTATCTCCAAAATTATTTCAGTTAGTCGCGAAATTTTACAGGAACACTGGTCATCGTGTGAAGTTGCGCACCTGGGGTTTTAGATGCGCATTCATCCAGTATTCACAGAGTTATGGCCCTTGACTTAGTGAAAAGTGGGGATTTTCAACTTGTGTCGCGCGTATCTCCAAAAGTATTTCAGTTAGAGTCGCAAAATTTTACAGGAACACTGGTCATCGTGTGAAGTTGCGCACCTGGGGTTTTAGATGCGCATTCATCCAGTATTCACGGAGTTATGGCCATTGACTTAGTGAAAAGTGGGGATTTTCAACTTGTGTCGTGCGTATCTCCAAAAGTATTTCAGTTAGAGTCGCGAAACTTTACAGGAATACTGGCCATCGTGTGAACTTGCGCACCTGGGTTTTTAGATGCGGATTCATCCTGTATTCACGGAGTTATGGCCCTTGACTTAGTGAAAAGTGGAGATATTCAACTTGTGTCGCGCGTATCTTCAAAAGTATGCATAAAATACAAGGTAGCTACATATATGCTGTTGCTGCCTTAAATTCTACTTTTCCAAGTCCTGATAACATGCAGTGGTGGTATTGGGGGAGACGTATGTTTTTGTCTGAAAAACAATTCTCTAGTTTATGGTGGGTAGCAGGTGGGAGCGTGTGATGTGTAATTTAACAATAGGAGTTCATCCTTACCGTAATTCCGACTGGAGACCTGGTTTGGCCCTCACATACGTCTTTGGCATTTTGTATGTGACAGGTGAATCTGGTTATACCTCTTACGTGAGTAGTACAATTGTTCGTATTCCCAAATGACTGGTGTGGTATGGACCTGGCACCAGGTCCGGTTATTCTAATTTCAGGGCTGAATATATTTGTTCTCGATGTAACTATTCCGTTCCGATTTTGCTTCCCCCCCCCCCTCCCCCCGATGCAGCAGGTTAAAATGGGATCAAACCCGTTTGCCCGTCCTTACATGATCTTAGCGGTTGATAGGCCGTTAAACACCAATAAACAACAAACAAACTTATTTGTGATCATATATGTGTGGAAAACAGGATCAAAATATGTTATTTTCACATACAAAAGCAATTTCAAGCAATGTTTTAAATGGATTTTGTAGGTGAAAATAACATATTTAGAATGCAAATATGGGAGGGGGCTACTATTAGAGAGGTGGCTACTATTAGAATAAATACGGTATCCACAGGCATTTGGCGTGTTTCAGCTTTCGTAGGTACTGCTATAATTGAACGGTGCTGGTAATACTGAATACATTACAATGATTGCTTCCCTTGAGTTATTGAGATTAGATAACGCCATTTGCTTTGTTTTTTGCCGCGCCCGCTTGCGGAAAGCGCGATATAGTCGGCACTTTGGCGTACGTACGTACGTACGTACGTACGTACTTGTGTGTCCGGTTAAAGTTTTTGGTTAAGTTGTTTGGTTAAAGTTTTTGGTTAAAGTATTTTGGTTAAGTTTTTTGGTTAAATTTTTCGGTTAAAGATTTTCGTTATACTATATCTCTGCAACTGCTTTGCCCATTACCTTGAAACTTCACATGGGTGTTTATCATCATCTATATTTTCATTATACCCCCTCCCGTGCGGCCCTGTGCCCAATGTCAAGGTCAAATTACTTTGAAGTTTTTGGTTAAGTTTTTTGGTTAAAGCTTTTGGTTAAGTTTTTTGGTTAAGTTTTTTGGTTAAAGTTTTTCGTTATACTATATCTCTGCAACTGCTTTGCCCATTACCTTGAAACTTCATATGGGTGTTTATTATCATCTATATTTTCATTCTACCCCCCTCCCGTGCGGCCCCTGTGCCCAGTGTCAAGGTCAAATTACTTTGAAGTTTTTGGTTAAGTTTTTTGGTTAAACTTTTTCGTTATACTATATCTCTGCAACTGCTTTGCCCATTACCTTGAAACTTCACATGGGTGTTTATCATCATCTATATTTTCATTCTACCCCCCTCCCGTGCGGCCCCTGTGACCAATGTCAAGGTCAAATTACTTTGAAGTTTTTGGTTAAAGTTTTTGGTTAAAGTTTTTGTCGCGCCCACTTGCGGTAAGTGCAAGATAGTTGGCACTTTGGCGTACATACGTACGTACGTGTGTCCGGTTAAAGTTTTTGGTTAAGTTTTTTGGTTAAGTTTTTTTATTAAAGTTTTTCATTATACTATATCTCTTTTTTTAGTGTCCATGCCTCGCCACAAGGCGCAACATGCAGGCCGCGGCCATCTAGTTATTATAAGGTATGCAACTTCTGGTCGGACACCAGCTCGTATTGTAACAAACGGACATTAACATTGTAATTTTCTATATATTATATGTATTTCTGCAGGATAATTCTCAAATGAACATATGAACTTGCCACTATAATATTGATGTTAGAGCCTTTAACACATTATTTAATTTTTTATCATGTGAGGTCGTGTCCGACCTAGGAAAACCAGTTGTAATTTAATATTCTTTGCATAATTATGTTCTAATTACCGTAAAGATTCTAATAGACGCCCATGCTCTAATAGACGCCCACCCCCCACTTTTTACGTTGAAAATGACACATTTTTTGGCTGATTTTCACAAAATTAATGCCTCTAATAAACGCCCAGTACTAACTCGAAAACAAATCGGAGCTAATTGTCCAACTAGATTTCTTTTCTTTCCATTATTTCAAAGGCAACTTGCTTGAAAATTGGGGAAAAAAACATAATTGCTTCTTTCATTTTCAAAAGCGGAAGCGAAATTCGACTGTTTCCAGTGTCACAGTAAATTCCTCATCAGCATTAGCTATTTGCACGGACACAGGGCGATCATGGGTGAAATTGACATCATGTTGGATTGTTGGCCGATGTTTCCTAGGAGATGAGCAAAAATATACATGTATATTGCTTGTTCTGGACGTGGCCGTGGGCCGAAATTAATCGCACTGATACGTCTGTAGGCGTAAATCTGATCAGCATTAATGATTGACACTGTCTTGATATATACATTACCAGTATTTTAATACTTTTACCGATTGTACCATAATGACCAAAGTGGGCCGAAACATATTGATACAAAATGTTCATAAACTGACAGACAGTACAATCAGGTCTGGCAGACGTTTGAGAGTAACATCATTTTCCTTTTGCTTAATAACACTTGCCTCTATTAAACGCCCACCCAGGACTTCGGAGCCAGTGCTGATTTTAATGGACGCCCGGGCGTCTATTAGAATATTTACGGTATGCTATTTCAGCAAGATAACAATAATTTTCAAATGAACATGTGCACGTTGCGCCAAAATATTTACATTAGCGTTAATAAAATCGCTGAATTTGTTGTGATACGAGGTCGTGTCTGACCAAAGCTATAAGCCTTGTTCATATAAATAGCTATGCCGATGAAAGCCGAAACACGCCAAATGCCTATGGGTACATCCATCAGTGGTGGGTGGCAGGTGGGAGCACGCGAAGGGTAATTTACTGATCGGGGTTCATCCTTACCGGAATCCCGACTGCAGACCTGGTTTGGCCCTCACATACCTCTTTGGCATTTTGTATGTGACAGTTGAATCTGGTTATACCCCTTATAAGAGTAATCCTACCGGTATTACTTTTTAATAGGGAAGGGGCCAAGTGACTTTGGTGTGGTATGGACTTGGCACCAGGTCCGGTTATTCTAATTCCAGGGCTGAATATATTTTTTCTTGATGTAAATATTCCGTTCTGATTTTGGAATTTTCCCCCCAATGCAGCAGGTTAAAACGGGATCGAACCCGTTTGCCCGGCCTTACATGACCTTAGCTGTTGATAGGCCGTTAAACACCAATAGACAAACAAAAACAAACATCCATTAGTGTTGCTGATTTCTCGTTTAATTATTGTTTGCTTCCATTGTGAAGCATCATGTTTATTGCTCAGTGTGCCATGTATATGTTAACCCTTACACCGCTACTCACAACAATTGTCGTCTGCTGTTGCTTTTACATCTTGCCTTATTTCTGAATAAAAACACAGTTTGACAGTACTTCAGAATCATTTCCAATGGAAATGATTCTGAAGTGCTGTCAAAGCATGTTGTAAATTATTCTAAAGTGCCGTCATGTTTTTGATGATAAAAATGGAAAATAGAAAATAAACAGCAGACGAGAACAAAAATAAGATAGCGGTGTAAGGGTTAAATGTATTTGTTATTGAAATGCAAAAATATAAATGCAAAGTGCTATTGAGTAGTTTAGCATGATAAATCTTGTATATCATGTTTGAGACAAGCTATGAGATTGTGTCCCTAATGAGATTTGCAAAGCTATGATAGTTTAACTCTTTGCATGCTAGCGGTGAGAATAACATCCAACAATTATGAGTCATTTCTTATTTGGTGGGTGGTGGTCGGGCGAATGAGAAGGCGTAAATTAACGGTATATGTTCCTCCTTATCGGAATCACGATTTGCCTGGTTTGTCCCTCAGTTACGTTTTTATCTTTGGCTCTTTAGTTACCTGGGAGTTGAATTGGGTTATTGCCCATTATAAAAGTAGTAAGATTATTACTGATCCTACTGCTTTTGGGAGGAGCCAAGTGATTCTGGTGTGGCGCGGACCTGGCATCAGATCAGGATTATTCCGATTTCAGAGCTGAATATATAGTTTTATAATTGTAAATATTCAGTTCTGATTTTGGGATTTTCCCCCCATTTGTACATGTACTTGAACATGTACATGTACTTCTACAGGTACTATATGGGATTTACTACTAAACCCATTGACCCAGCCTTAAATGAACTTAGCTGTTGATAGTGTTAAGCCCCAACAAACAAACATTTCTTATTTCCCACTTGTAGATACTCGAGTCTAATGAAATTCCAAGACATATTCGTGTCATTTTTAGGGCGAAATAAAAATAAATACAATGAATTGCCGTCTTCTATTTTTTAACTATTTATAGACTACAAATTTCCCAGCATGCAAAGAGTTATGTAAAAAGTCGAAAAAACTTTCAGAGCAACTGCGGAATAGTATTCCACATGTTTTATGACAATTTCGTCAAATTTTGACATCATTTATGGAAACTATCACAGCCTTTGTAAATATTTTTCATAAAAGATCGCACATGATCTAATGTACAACATATCATGGATTGTCTCGTATGTGAGATGTCTATAGTGCTATATTGAGACATGTGTCCAACATTTTATTGCATGTGTTTTCTTAATCAATAATGTAATGTGTAATATTTACACCTTTCATAAATTCATAATGAAAAGGGCCATTCGATGTATTGCATTTACATCCCAATACAATACATTAGTCACGTGACGTCGCACGATGTTGTTGATTGGTTAAAGTTCGTTTGGCGTCATTAATGTCCATGAGATTGTCAATAACGGCACGCTATTGACTGGCAACGTCGCTGTTCCAAGAATTGCGACAAAACGACGTAAACAAATATTATTCTTAATTTTAAATTGGGTTATTGCCCATTATAAAAGTAGTAAGATTATTACTGATCCTACTGCTTTTGGGTGGAGCCAAGTGATTATGGTGTGGCGGGGACCTGGCATCAGATCAGGATTATTCTTATTTCAGGGCTGAATATATAGTTTTGTTATTGTAAATATTCAATTTTGATTTTGGGATTTTCCCCCCTTTTATACATGCACTTGAACATGTACATGTACTTGTACAGGTAATATAAGGGATTTAGTACTAAACCCATTGACCCGGCCTTAAATGACCTTAGCTGTTGATAGGCCGTTAAACCCCAACAAACAAACAAAACTTAATTTTAATGCCATATTTAGTTCTTTACATGTTTGAAACTACATGTATCAGAAAATGCAGTGTAAATCTCAGTAATAAAACCATGGGTTGTTGCCTTTACTGGGGGTTACAATACATGTGGTCTGTTTGAAGCTTGCAAGGAGTCCTTTGCGAGGACTCCACGCACTTTAAACATATCAAATGTATTGTGCACCCCAGTAAACGCAATAGCCCATGGTTGTATTCATTAAATAAAAATCATAATACACTAGTGTAATAAATCTGATGGCACTTTCTTGTTTTGTATGTATTTAATTTGCAAATACCCCTATTCATAAATGGACTAGTTTGAAAATCATTTTGTGATAATTGGAAAATGGCCTGTTTGAAGGGGGGGGGGGTCGTTTCGAAGGCCCAAGGGGCCTGAGGTATCTAAGGGGGTCTAAAAAAGCCCCCCTGGCTACGGGCCTGTTCACTGTGACTGAAGAAATGGGGCTTATGGGATTTGTGACCTGTGTAACTGCTAATCAAATAGAAAACTCCTATAGCACACCCATATAGCCTAATAATGATCGTGTTTGCTCATTATCAGCATCATGGGTGCGTCATTGATGTAATGGCGAACAGTGCCATCCTGATCAGACTGTGCGGATGCACAGGCTGATCTGGATCTATACTGGTCACCAGTTTCTCCAGTCACAGCCACATACGTGTTACTTGCTTTGTGACCAGCATAGACCCAGATCAGGCTGCACTACCATTCGGTCAGTTCACGGTCTGCACTGTTCGCCATTCAGTCAGGGAAATATCCATCAAAAGTTGGCTAATTAACAGCTGACTAATCTGGATCTACACTGTTTGAAACCATTGGATTTTGATCTACTAGTATACTCAATGGATTAATGAGTTTTTTTTCGACCGAAATGATACTTTTTTTATGACGCTATATGCACTGTTTGTATACATATTTACAACGAAATACATCATATATATCTGTCCAAAATGTGTACGATTATAGTAAAACCAAGGTGTATGATCACGTGGTACTAACAACAACAACAGGTACTGAAATTTCCAGAATCCATTTGATTCAAAGTAAGTATTCTTTTATATTGTCCTAATAAGTAACGGATTTTGATGAAATATGGCACATCAAACGCGTCTTGTTAAGCTGCATTTGGCGGTGTCTGTATTTTCGCCAAAACTTCTGTCGTTTTTGCGAAGAATCGATTTCCGTGTGAGGAAATCGATTCTTCGCAAAAACGACATAAGTCTGTACCGAACTCCCTGGAAAGTATCAAATAATACTTACTTTTGAGTGGGCGACGTTGTTGTTGTTGTAATCACGTGATCATGCACCTTGAAAACTATAAAATGTATATATACATATCATAGTATATTTTAAATCTTAATTTATCTTGATCATTTTATTTTACCGGTACTTGTTATTTATATATAAACAATGTATGTAAATCAGCGATGTATTTGTGTGCAATTGTTCTTTCAAAGGAAATGTGAAATTAATATTCACAGAAACATCATGCAAACGATTTTGTTTCATGTCGATATAGGCACAGGATTCCTGACGAAATTCCATTCAGCTATATGTAGAAGATACAGCATAAACACATTTTTGTCTAGTAACCGGCGCAAGAAATTTGCGCTGGTTACTAGACGAAAAATGTGTTGATGCGATAGCTCTAAGTAGAGCCGAGTGGCATTTCATCAGGAAACTGGTGCATTTTTTTACGTCGGTGCGGAGTGCAGTACCAGTGATATGATGACCTGTCAGGGGTGTAACTGATTTCAATTATGTTCGGGATAACTTGATAGAGATATGTTTGCAGGTCATGCATAATTGTCTCCCTTTGCGAATAACGCGTGTCAGTTATGTTGGTTGAACGGAATTTTACGCTGAAAACGGGGTTTCAAGTTAGATTCTACTCATCATTCGCATTGGTTCGTGTTATAAATCAGTGTATATATTCCATTAGTAAGTAATGCAACTATGTATTGACATTAACTGGCACACGTGGCACGGAAATTGCCGAGTTTATTCACATTTCGCGCCATTTTTTGTATAATAAAGGCTATGTTTACTGGTGTTTCGTGAAGCTCTGAAAGTTTTCACGAGTGATTGTATAGTTTTCCAGTATATATCAACACCTTGCAAACACGTTTAAACATGTTTCTTCGTTGCGCATCGTAGATTAGTGTTGCGCAAAGCCTTCAAAGTTTATAGGTAATTCCCGGGATAACGTGCTTCAATTATTATTTTTGGCGCCATGTTTTATCGACGCTTGCTGCAAGATAACTCTGTAGGTCTTGTCCCGATAAGACAGTTAGTCATTTCTTGCCTGCTCTTTGATCGTGGATTATGACTATTGTGATTCTAAATATTATTATGGTCAGATGGTGATCAGATATGCCCCGTGGTTTTGCCACCAGTCTGCATGGTCTACACTGCAATTACAATGCAGATATAGCTATAAGTATCGTAACGTTGTCTGTTGGCGTTATACAGTGACGCCGGTGTAAGCAGCATTAGGCAATCATGACGATGCTATAAGATACGTGTATTCGTATTTTGCGTAGCCCTGTATATGCTGTAATAGACGTGTAATATCCGCGGCACTTGAGTTATTGTATGCGCCGTAACGTACACAAGGTAGACGTGATTGTCGTATATTTTTTTGGTATAATATTTATTTACATAAAATTGAGTTTATAATAAAATAAATCCAAATGGGCATTTTGTATGCAGCTATCAATTTGCGACCTGTCTATCTCCTGATGTGTCAGCACACACCTGCATCCTGACCATGCTGACATGGAACTGTTTCACTGATTAATAAACGTGGTAGGTTCTGGTCAGACTGCGCATATAATGTGTATGGTCACAACGGCAGCGTTCAAACCAGCTTCCGCACAGGCTGATCAGGATCTACACTGCCGTCTAATGTATCTAACAATGCAAACGAATCAAGATCTGCAAACTGTTCCAACTGTAGTATAGTCCCTTTTCATATCCAGAGGACCCGTGTGTGATGCACGATCTGATATCCGGGCTGGCTGATCGAATTGCGGACAGTAAAGCTGGTGCAGTGTATAGACTGGTCCTACTTGCCTGTGGCACTGGCTGGTCTCGGTCTACACATGAATAACCATTTAGTCGGGATTACATGCCGTGGTAGAAACCATGCTATTATCGTGGTGATAAAGTTAGTTTGACAGTTTAATCGGCCCGCAGGGATACGAGGCTGGAAGCAGGACAGGATGACTCGTATTTCACAGACTCTATCCAGTATAGTCTCGCTTTCCATGTTGAATAGTGATACTTATATAAGTTAAAGTTGTAGTAGTAGTATCTTAAGAAGCTTTACAGGCAAAAGGGATCTTACAATAAATATATATTTTCAATAAGTAAGTCGTGTAGATCATGTGCATTCTACATATTTCTACGCTAGATCACTGGTCAATAACATACATTATGTTCCACCTCGTTATCATTGTTTATCATGTCTATCAAACACATCGTGTACATGTAGCAGTAACATCAGTCGGGTGATTTTCGCTCAATACTAGATCATTGGTCGATAGCGTGTTTTATAACGTGGTGTCTCACGGGTTATATACATGGAAAGCGAAAATAGAAGGACATTGTACTATATATGAAAGTGTAACGGTCGTGTATTTCGTTTCGCATACTAGTAAGGGCTTTTCCAGAATTAATGGTATGGGGGGGGGTGGACGGAAGGTTTTTTTGTTTACCTACCACCCATACAAACAAATAATGTTCATACTCCACCACCCATGTTTGTAAATTATCAATTACCCCCCCCCCACCACCACCACCACCACCCATACAATTTATTTATAATAGTCTCCAGTTTTGTTTCAGCCATTCCAATTTCTCAAAATAACGACCTCATATGCATAAGGAGGTTATGAAAAATTCAGACTGGACGTGACTATGAAAATTATCATAATATTTCATCACATTTTAGTAGCCGACGACCATGAACGATTTTATAGAGTGCTTCCCTCTACAATCTCCTTGGCCTTCAAGCGTTATGAACATGTTCATAAGAATTGCTCACCAGGTCAACCACCGTTGTTACTCAGATATTGAAGACACTATGAACATTTTAATAACATTCCGTTCTCAGACAAACAATAGTCATTATGAAAATGTCCATAAACCATACTATCCCTCAAGCTATGAAATTGTTCATGAAATGTACTATGATCGTTCTCGCTATGAAAATTTTCATAAACCGTACTATCCTTCTCACTATGAAAATTTTCATAAAGCGCAATATCCGTCTCACTCGTAAAGCGTAATATCGCTCTCACTATGAAAATTTTCATAAAATGTAATGTACCTCTCGCTATTAAAATGTTCATAAAGCGTAATATCACTCTCACTATGAAACTTTTCATAAATGTAATATACCTCTCACTATGAAAATTTTCATAAACCATTCTATCACTCTCACATATTGAAGTCGCTATGAAAATGTGATGATAACACTACTGTTTTCAGACAAATGTTATTCGCTATGAAAATTTTCATAAAACGTACCATCGCTCCCACATATTGTAGCCGCTATGAAAATTTTCCTTACATTCCCGTTCTCAGACAAACATTAGTCGCTATGAAAATTTGCATAATATTTCCGTTCTCTGACAAACATTAGTAGCAAAGAGAATGTTCATAAACGTCACTATGAAATCATAAAGCGCACTTACGTAACTTGCCAATTATATTCTCTTTGTTCATCACAATATGAAAAGGTTCATACTATTTTCGTTCTGAAACAAGCATTTGTCACTATGAACTTGGTCATAAAATGCTGCTAGGTTTACCAATTGTTCCTATTGACGGTTAATTGTGTCACAATGTTAATGATCCAAAAATATGTCGAGTTAACGGACTCTCTGAATGATCCTGAATAATACCATAACTGTGGCACGTGTAATAAACAGGAACTGACATGACTCTTACACCAAGGAATCATGGTTAGACACAGATTCTTGTTAAATATTAGTTAGTTGGTTAGTGAAACATCTATTGCAAACAGAAATAGGAACATACCTGTGACTGTGATTGGCAACATTGGGTTTATACGATTTATGTGTAATTCCTGATCAAATATAACACCTATTTTGGCTAATAACGATATACAATGTATGTTGCTTTAGAAACATGACGGGCGTTTCATTCATGGAATAGCGAACGGTGTAGACCCTGATCAGACTACACGGATGTGCATACTACGCTGGTGGTATACCCCATAAGCCCCGTTTTTCCAGTCTCATCCACAAATTCAGTTGTTTTACGCAAACAATGAATAAGTACTAAACCTTGTATTTTCTTGTGGGACATGCACAATAAATCAGACTGTCTAGACATACATGAAAGTGTTGCCAAGTAACAAAACAGTTCAGTGAAATCGACATTAAACAGTCGGACATGGTGTTCTAATCTAACAATGTATAACAAAATTTAACCCAACGTTAAGTTTATGAACGCACTAAGTTGGTGATTTTCTACAGCATGATAGCTACTCAAATGAGGAATGCATGTATGAATGTGCTAAGTTTGTGAACTTGACCTTGGGGAAAGGGGTGGGGTGGCTGTGTCATGGATTTGCTGTAACACAATAGAGAATCATCAGTTGAATGCATGTATGAAATATCAAGGCGTTCCCTGTAAAGAAACAGATTTTATAAAAAAGACATTTACTCCAACGTTAACGTTATGATGTTGATCTTGGGGAAAGGGGTGGGGTGGGTCATTGATTTGCTGTAACACAATAGAGGATCATCAGATGAATGCATGTATGAACTAGAAATGTGGCCTGTCGGCACACGAATGCCCCCGCTGACAGCCGAAGAAAACTAGGCATATTTTATTATAAGCCATTTACCCGAGCGTTAAGGTTTCGAATGCACCAAGGAGGAGGAATGCGTGTGTGAAATGTGAAGCAGATCCGAGCAAGGAAACAGAAATTATAACATGAGCGTTAAGGTTTCAAACGCACCAAATCTGTGACCTTGACCCTGGGCTTACCGGGGGCGGGACGAATGTGGATTGTCACAGGGCGGCAGAGGACCATTGGAGCAAGGCGTGTGTGAAATGTGAAGCAGATCCGAGCAAGGAAACAGAAATTATCAGCCATTTACCCGAGCATTAAGGTTTCGAACGCGCCAACATAGCTCCAGTTTCGTACGTACGGACGACGGTAACAAACGCGATATGCCCCCCTCACCATTCGGTGGCGGGGGCATAAATATCAAAACGTTCCCTGTAAAAAAACAGAAGTTACACAACATTTACCCCAACACTAAGTTTATGAACATGCTAAGTTTGTGACCTTGACCTTGGGGTAAGGGTTGGGTGGTGGGTCATGGATTTGCTACAGCATGATAGGCTATCATCAGATGAATGCATACATGAAATATCAAGGCGTTCTATGAAAGAAAACAGATGTTACATTAACCCCAACGTTAAGTTTACGAATGTGCCAAGTCTGTGACCTTGACCTTGGGGAAAGGGGTGGCGTGTCATGGATTTGGTATAGCACGATAGAGTATCATCAGATGAATGCATGTATGAAATATGAAGGCGTTCCCTGTAAATAAACAGAAGTTACACAATATTTACCCCAACGTTAAGTATATGAACATGCTATGTTTGTGACCTTGACCTTGGTGTAAGGGTTGGGTGGTGGGTCATGGATTTGATACAGCATGATAGAGGGTCATCTGAGGAATGCATGTATGAAATATGAAGGCGTTCCATGAATTGAAACAGATGGAATAAGACATTTACCCCAACGTTAAGTTTATGAATGTGCCAAGATTGTAACCTTGACCTTGGAGTAAGGGATGGGTGGTGTGTCATGGATTTGATACAACACGATAGAGTATCATCAGATGAATGCATGTATGAAATATCAAGGCGTTCCATGATAGAAAACAGATGTTATAAGATATTTACCCCAACGTTAAGTTTATGAATGTGCTAAGTTTGTGACATTGACCTTGGTGTAAGGGCCAGGTGGTGGGTCATGGATTTACTACAGCATGATAGAGGGTCATCTGAGGAATGCATGTATGAAATAACAAGGTGTTCCATGAAAGGAAACAGAAGTTATAAGACATTTACCCAAAGTTAAGTTTATGAATGTGCTAAGTTTGTGACTTTGACCTTGGGGTAAGGGTTGAGTGGTGGGTCATGGATTTGCTACAGTATGATAGAGGGTCATCTGAGGAATGCATGTATGAAATAACAAGGTGTTCCATGACAGGAAACATAAGTAATAAGACATTTACCCAACGTTAAGTTTGTGGACGCCGACGCCGACGCCGCCGGGGGTATGCCATAAGCTCTTCTGCACTTCGTGCAGGCGAGCTAAAAATGAATGATTTATGTCGGCCTACAAAATATTAATTTTTGAACTCTCAAATCTTAAAAAACGAGCATATTGTTTTGCAAAATTATCGCATTCATCACTGAAACAATAATTATGTATGCCGGCCGACAAAATATTTAATTTGTGAAGTCTCAAATCTTACAAATAATTAATGATCTTCTGAGTGGTTAGTTGCAGAAAGTAATTCAACTTAAGCATTTGTTTAATTTATATTGGTAAACTGCTGAATTTACATGAAAAATAATTATTTTGCTGACCACAAAAAGCTGTAACTTGTGTGACTTGAGTATCATAGCATACTGACCGTGCATAATAAATATTATATTTCCAGAAGATTGAATTATCTTATTCAACTTGTCTAAAGCTGTAATTAAGCAACAGATTGAACATAGACATATATAACGGCATGCTATCAACTGGCAAATGTCGCTGTTCCATGAATTGCAACAAAATGATGTAAACAAGACGATTCTTAACTTTAACACCATAATTTATTTGGTTATTTACACTTTTGAAACTACCGGTATTAAAACATGCAATGTAAATATAAGTAATGGTCCATATGAGATGAGACCGATTATATTACGCCCTATAGTCTATACAAAAAGCACAAGATTTATCCTTTAGTTATGTTACATACCTAATATGTATGTCATAAAGACACGACACCTGTATAATATCTCATCAGATAACCCAAATATCGCTACCAAATATGGAGAAATACACAAATACACGCATGTAATTATACATCTGACTGAACAGAATCTGGAGAACGAAAATGCAATTCACACAGAGAATGAAACAAGTAGACTGATGCATAGACACATGTGGCTGTGACTGGAGAAATGGGGCTTATGGTATTTGCGACCAGTGTAGTTCCTGATCAAATAGCATACTCCTGTAGGCTGATAACGATCTGTGTTGCTTGTCAGAAGCATGATGGGTGTTTCATCGATGGAATAGTGAACAGTGCAGATCCTAATCAGACTGTGCGAATGAACAGGCTGATTGGGGTCTACACTGGTGGCAAAACCCATAAGTCCCATTTCTCACAGTCACATATTCGACATTACACTCAGAATTTGCCTGGGTGTGTGAAAGAAATTCAAAAACATTTTCTTGCCACATTTGTGTTTATTTCACAATGCTTCAAATGGTGGTGACAAAACTTACTTTGGTGACCAATTTAAGAAGGCATTCATATTTTGCATCAGACAAACAAATGCACATGTAGAATGTTTTACATGATGCACAATGTAAATGTAAATGCATTGATTTAACGGCGGCACTGGCTCGATGACCTTGCATGTCGGGACCGACTATTGAAGCCCCCCCCCCCCATCCGATAGGACTAGGCTAGCACGAAGTTGTCTTGCCCAAGGACACGCCGAAACTGCCATTCGGAGCAGGTCGAGGTGGGAAGCAAACCCGGAGTCTCCCGATCAGCAGTCCGACGCTCTACCTACTGAGCTAATCCGGCCACCTTATTTACATAATGCGAGTCAATATAGTGATTTTATACTAGTACGAAGCACGGTTGGCAAATATTTGCAGTTTTATACGATTGCAAAACTTCAGTTTTCTCATCAGATAATTCCCTGCTACTTAGCATATCAACCCCAGTGTGTGCGACCGGCATTTAAATGCCGTGATATATTATTAAGATCTATTCCATGATTACATTCCACGAATATCATTTTATGCTCTGATGGTCGGACACCAAGTTAGACGACATTAATCTGTGATATACATCAAAGTGCACACGTCAGTGATTGACAAACAATCTGATAATAATACGAGGTGTAGCCTGGTAAAACAGGGCTTATGGCAGTGGAGAGCAGTGTAGCTCCTGTTCCATAAAACCAGTATGCAAATGATTTAGCTCATTACATGCTCCTTATCTGGTGCCAGGTGTAACAGGTGGAAGACGCATTAAACAATTCTCGAATCCCACCCCATCCAAATATACAGCACAATACCAGATGGGTGGGGCAATGTGATTTTTTTAGTAAACATAATGTACGGTACCGGTACGAGACCACGTGGGTGTGGTAATGGGATTTTTTTAATGGGCATTTTTTTGTTTGCGTCACATGTCCGAGTCTTCCACCTGTCTTCCAGGTGGCCCTTCCAAAACTGACAAAGATTCCCACTGGATCGGAATAGCACATTTCAATGAAAAAATGCCAATCTAACCAAAGTCAAATCACCAACTGTTCAACTTATGCGCTGGATATATGAAAGTAGTTTTACTTGTTCAGTCATAATTTCAACCTGCACGGGGTAATCGGGTTATCCCTGGTAGTAATAATTTCTGTAGCTGAAAACCTAATTCTACATTACAGAAATTTAGTGTTATATACCAACTACAAAGTAAATATCGGTAGGGAAAAAACATTTACATAATGTATAAGTTTCAGGTTTGTGAATTTCGAACAGAAAACTGTCTACGTGATGTAAATTGGGCAAATTATTTATAAATTATAAACATGATACAAGGAAGATGTTGGAAGTATTATTCAGGTGTATTGCAGGCCATGATGTCAACAAATGGGTTTTCACCCACGAATTGCACGCTAATGCCAGTTCAGTGGATCGTTTACAAATTATGATTAAATTAATGTTCAATGTGATAACCATTCAACCCACGCGTGACTATACGGATATTCTTGTCTCAGGGCACGTGGTGGGCGATACAAAATGAATACACGTCTCCAATTCCATTGTTGTATGAATAATATCGTCTAGTATTACAGGGTCCAGATCCGGATAGCAACACATCGGAAGTTAAAATTAACATCAAAATAAGACAACACTACACTTCTCGTTGTTATTTTGTTCACGACCGTGACTATTTGAAAAGCATGCTAACAAACATCTAAAAGAGTATGTAAACAAGTATAAACTGCTACATGAAACCCAATCTGGATTTCGAAAACTTCATTATTGTCACACTTTCTGGACTTTAAAGGTACATTCCCACTCACTATGCACAACATGTCATTTATATCAGAGACAACATCAGAGACATTTTCTGGCAAAATAAATATTCATTCACCATTACCCCACGTATTGATTGGCATTATCATACATTTATATCAGACGTAAATTTCCACAATGATATCAGGGGCGATAGCAGTGTTTCTTTAACATGTTAACGGACATTGCTATGTATTCTCTGTATTTATTTTTTATGTGCAATGATCATAATTTATAATCTGTCGAAAATATTATTTTTTTCAGGTGACGCATTTAATTAGTATAAATAATTTAAAAATAGCATGCCTCATTTACATATGAAAATAGCCTATTACCACCGCGCGTCACTATCAGTAAAATAGATATTATTAAATGATTATATCCGTATAGCGCAGGGTTGGCAATTTCTCGGGAAATAAGAGTATTTTCCCAGGACGGTGGGAAATGCCGGGAAATACCGGGGAAATACCGGGAAATACTGGGAAATACCGGGAAATACTGGGAAATACCGGGAAATACCGGGAAATACGAATCTTGGTGGTCTTTTTCATTCCAAAATGTCAAGATGAGTCTCTATATTCCCCTATATCTACTATGGTTTGTATCTGTGTAGACTGATAAGCCTATAGGTAAAACATTCTGCAATAAAAAAAGAAATAATAAGTTTATTTAGAGAAAAAAAACATCATTATTTTCTAGACAATTTTCTTCCCTATCTATGTAGTATTTGCCAACTGTCTATTTTATTGTATATGAGAACACCCCTCATTAATATAGTAACCTGCCATTAATAAAAGCTGCTTTTGGAATTTTGAGAAAATCCCTGCTGATAACAGGGATAATCCATGTACAGTGTAAGTTTAATTGTTTTACAACTTGACCATATACATACCATCTGGGTTCTTATTATACAGTATATGACACAAAAGGTGTGAGAGAAGGCTGACAATTAACAGACTGTTGTCATAGTCTGATATGGTTTATTAAAGTATATTAAAGTCTCATCAATGTACATGCAAATAAGTAGACATTAGTAGGCTTTTGGCTAATTGTAACGATTTTAGGTACTGTATCTCATACGTACCATCGTGGCCCATAGTCTTCAAGTTAAATAAATTTCATAATAATAATGCAAATAAGTAATACAAATGCAAAGCATAAAACAACAGTACATTGTCAGTCATATAAGACTTGTAAGAGACTATGTGTACGCACATCATGCATGCTAAGATCATTTATTCTCATTTCTTGATACTGAATATTAGTGTGGGAGAGGGTTGACAATTAACAGCCTGTTGTCTAAACATAGTCTGATCATGATGACGTTATCCTTGTGAATTGTATTTAGCAGACACCCAGATGCTTCCTAAAAAATGAAGAAATACTAATACTATAGCGGGCACTCAGAAGTTTTAGAACTGGTGGAATAGTGACACAGTTATACACTTATTTAATTCCTATAAAGAATAGTTTGTGCCTACTGAGTGGGTATGTGCCTTTAAGGTAGTAGGTCATAGATAGATGCACTTGGCTTCACTTATAATTGCTTCATGTGATGTGATATATGAATATAACATATATAAATATTGTCGTGTTACTGTATACTATATGGTACATTGAGTTGCCATCTCCGCCAACTTTGTATGTACAAGCCATCGTACAGTTTCACCACTTCGTGCGTTTAACACATACAGAAAATACTATGACAGTAAACCAAATACAATTTGATGCAATACATCATAGACAGATATGACAATGGCGTGATATACACATTATGCCAGCAGACTATACAAAAGACGAGATATCTGAGCATTCGTCCAATCAATCTGAAAATAAATGTTGATGTTTAAACTTTTCAATCTGATGCACAGCATAGTGTTAGTGTACAGTTTCGGGACGTGAGGGTAATAGTGTAATATTCCCCTCCAATATTGCCCACTGTGTTGTGAAATTCCCGCTGCGACACGGCAGAACATGTTTATCACGTGATATGAAATTGATCAATGCAACGCCTAGAAATTGCAATGAGGTATAATAATATACGATATAAATAATGACAATCTGCCAGATTAAACAGCAAATAAAATGATACATACATGCCGTGTGCTACCTGCTTTCAAGACCGGTCACATATAAATACTGATTATCAAGGATCTTGAAAGTTTACACTGACCCGATAGACCACTCTGTATGTCGGGTCCACACTGGGTGTAAGAGCATGGCTTCTCAGATGCCCATTAGACATGGCACTTCAGTCTATTGGGACCTATTTATCATGTTTATTCGGACTAACTGCTATAATTCTAACCGTTTACACCAGGAGTGTCAGATTTAAAAATATGACAGAAAACTGTTTCGACGTGTTCGGAGAACAGGCTGGAATGATCCGGAAGAGGCCAGCAGTCGAAGATTCACACTTTTTGCGCGGTCCGTTTGCTTTATTTCATCAAATTCGGTGGAATAATAATACATTGTGATACAAATATTATGAGTCCATCTGAAATCAGCTGCTTCTGCTGTTCACATCGATTCCCCTCCGTGTAACAAATTCTACCAGTTTCGCCAAATAACTAACGGCTAGTGTGTATTGATCTCAAGGAAACCGCTGCCAAACATGCCACCAATCCAGTATATCATCATGATCAGATCATGACCCCGTGGCATTACCAATGAGATGGCAGTTTAAACCGTCAGTCGTGTCATCATCTGGGTTAGAACATTATATTATTGGCTCGAAGACCTTCCCGGGTATTTGAGCGCAGGATTTAAGAGGCCAATAGCCATTGGTCCGTTTGTTTCCGAATTTACCAATATATGCGATACATTTGAAATATGTGCATTAAATTAGGGATGCAATGGAGCGGTTAATTTAACCTAGCTAGTTCATTCTCCTATCGCACTATGTCGGTATGTCAAACCGTGAAAAGGGCTGAGTGTGAGTGCAAGTCGTATTGTTAAGTGTTATCCTATACGATAATGATATTTGAACGTTGGTAAGGGCAAAGCAGATCAAGCAGGGAATGATCCATATGAGGTTGTGCTATGCAATATATTCTTTAATATGTTTTGTGGCCGCGTCCGTCCGTCCGTCCGTCCGTCCGTCAGGGCGAACATTAGGGGTTTAGGGGCTAGAGGGAGGAGCCTAAGACAAAATAATCCTTTGAATTCATTCCGTTAGCCCATAAAACCTTTTGAAGTCCGTCCGTCCGTCCGTCCGTCCGTCCGTCCGTCCGCGTTCGTTCGTTCGTTCGTTCGTTCGTTCGTTCGTTCGTTCGTTCGTTCGTTCGTTCGTTCGTTCGTTCGTTCGTTCGTTCGTTCGTTCGTTCGTTCGTTCGTTCGTTCGTTCGTTCGTTCGTTACGTTCGTTCGTTTCGTTCGTTCGTTCGTTCGTTCGTTCGTTCGTTCGTTCGTTCGTTCGTTCGTTCGTTCGTTCGTTCGTTCGTTCTGTTCGTTCGTTCGTTCGTTCGTTCGTTCGTTCGTTCGTTCGTTCGTTCGTTCGTTCGTTCGTTCGTTCGTTCGTTCGTTCGTTCGTTCGTTCGTTCGTTCGTTCGTTCGTTCGTTCGTTCGTTCGTTCGTTCGTTCGTTCGTTCGTTCGTTCAAACATCTAAAATGCTTAATATTTCACACATGCATTCCTCTACTACTATGCTGTGTCAAATCCACGACCGTCCAACCCCCGCTGATCCCAAGGTCAAATACTTGGTCTCTTTACAAAACTTTACATCAGAGAAATATGTTAAAACTTATATTTCTTGCATCGAAAATTCTTAATATTTCATGCATGCATTCCTATAAGGCTCTACTATCATGCTGTGACATATCCCCGCTAATCTCGAGGTCAAGGTCACATGCTTAGTCTTTTTACAAAACATAACATCAGAGAAATCGGTTATGCCTTCTATTTCCTTGCTCGGATCTGCTTCACATTTCACACGTATTGCTCCAATGGATCTCTACCACCCTGTGACAGATTCACGTCCTTGCCGCCCCCGCTAAGCCCAGAGTCAAGGTCTCAAGCCCACACACTTTGATTTTCTTTTACATATTTAGGGGTACCTATGCCCACGCAGGAGGTATTCTGTAATCCTCTCTTACTGACCAATCTAGTTGATAATATTAGTACTAAATTTGAATGCACAAGGTCCAGGCAGATGTTCATGGTCATGGATTGTGATAGATAAGTTGGTATTTATCTGTTATCTTCAAATGCGACTGCTACAATAGAAAGAAGATAACAGTCATATTTCGTAATTTATCGGTCAGCAAATTTGGCATCTCTTTTATTAGGGCTCACACTGATTGGAGCCATCATTTCAGTGAAGTTGGAACCAAATTTTAAGCCAGCTTCTGGAAAATCCCACTAGTAGTGATGTAATTCCTTTCACCGATTTACAGTTTAACTGTTACCACCGACTACCATTTTGCTGCAGATAAGAAACATGGACACCCCCGCTGGAAACTGTCAAAAATCTGTATTACAAGATATTTCAGCATTGCACACTTCTACAGAATCACCACAAACACTGTAATACCTTAACACACAACAATTGTGCATGATAAGCAAAACTAACTGAATTTAACAATACGAGAAATCAATGGTATCGCTGGCGCAGCCGATGACGTAGTGTTCAGTCATGTGACCACACTCGCGAGGGTATGCGCGGGAAATAGGAATGCTATATTTAGCAAAACTAGTTTTGTAACGCTAGATTTTTTTTTTCAAAACTGTTTTGCTCACAGTTCATCCACCCAGGGCCTTTAACAATTACAATGCTGAATGAAATGTTGTCTGCACTTTAGAATTATTTCCATTGAATTGCTGCCCGGTCGGATGAAGCTTCAAACCGAGATCCCGTCTCTACATGACCATAGCTGTTGCGGGGACATATAACCCACTGACTTTTACTTTCTCAGTTTCTGAAATACTGCCATGGTTTATTGACAGAAAACAACATATATAACAACAGCAGACGACAATGTTGGTTCCCTCATTCTAAGGGTTAAAATATAACTTTTGCACACTAGGTTCCATGCAATTTTCAAAGAGGCTGGATCTCAAGTACGCATCAGCTGTTTGAAGTGAATACAACTGCGGATATTTCCCTGTTTACCAGACGAAATTCAATTCCTAGACCACAACAGGAGGTGACCTCTTGTTGATAAACCATGATAATTAACTTTGCAAAGAATCCATTGACCAGTAATTGATCACCACTTAAAACTTCACATGATTCTGTCAAAATCAAACAGGTGGACTGGTTATTGATTTTCTACAAGGGAAATATGCTTGTTAAGCGGCAAGCGAAAACCCAGTCTGGACTATCAATACACAGAGACCGTGTCCTGGGAAAAGCAGACTTACAAGTGTCAATTTTGCTTTTTTTTCACCGGCGCCATTACATTCGCCAAATTTTGTTTTCTTGTGCCACATTCGCGACGTAATTTTTAAAGTGTGACATTTTCAGAAGACATTGTAAAATGCGCAGTTTTTCATTCATTTTCTACTCGGATCCCACACATTGTATTTCACAAGAAAGACTACAAAATACACATTTTATAACTTTAATATTATTTAGTTGATCGAATGCGTGATCTGAATTTTTTTGATTAACTTTTGCAATTGTTAAAATAAAAGGCGCATTTACGACGTTGTGACAAAATGTGACACCTATTGTAGCATACCATGAAATATAAGCGACTGTGAATTAACCAAGCAAACCAGTGACACGTGTCTCTTTAACCGATACTACCCAGTGTATGATAACCATGATCAGATGATAATTATAACGATTAAACATTGTTTGAGTAAATATAGTGTTGAACCGAACCATAATACTATCCTGTGTCCATAATGTCTGCGAACAGGTACCGCATTGCATCAGTTAATGATACTGTACAGTGGAATCACATCAGTGTCGTAAATTTTCACCACTTCATTATCATCACTGCTCATCATGCTCATCGGATATAGCACTCCCAATCACACAAAACTAATAGCCGACTACTTGTATGATTATGATATTTGACATCTTTTCAAAATGTCTGATCCATGTGTCGCTTTTGACATCACTGGGAAACGAAAGTATACGTGTATAATACGACTATTTACAATGGAACTATATATGCAAATTATCGACATAAATACCATTACATTGCGATCAGCAACCAACATAATTATGCTCTAATATGAATGTGTGTATCTGGTGCTCTGTTGGTGGCCCACGGCGTAAGGTTCTAATTTTTCCGTCGGAACCAGGTTTCGCGGAGTGGGTGAGACATGGCTTTATATTATTAGCAAGTGAACAGTTTACTAGTAAAGTGGTCAACAACTATATATAAATCTAGCATGTCACATGCCGTAAGCAACATGCCGTACCAGCCATGTACAAAGAGGAAACTGTCTGACCCGGACGACATATAAAACTTGTGTGTTTAATTGTGTTGGAGTCTCACTGTAATTTATCTGTATCGCAAATTTTGCAGTGTGCAGTGAATTACAGTAACTGTTGTAGCTCTCTAAACCGGACATCCGGGGACCTTCCAGAGTGCCGGGTTTAGAAAGGTTCCACTATATGCCCAGTTTGGATGGTGTAAATTATTTAAACATTATGAAATTATGTAGAAAACAATTAGCACGGTTGTCCTGTAGAATTGCAACTGATTACCGTTGTAAAACCGTTTAACCCTTACACTGCTGAATAAAAGTTTTGGGCTGCAGCTTATTTTGTCTTTTCCATTTTTCCTATCAAAAAACATATTTTGACAGCACTTTAGAATGCTGTGAAACAATGTTTTTATTGAGAAAAAGGCAAAACATAAAACAACAGCAAACAACAATTTTCGTTCCCAGCATTCTATGGGTTAATGGATTGATGCTAACGTACACTGGAACATCAAGGTGCTGATACATGGTCCCCAGGTACTTGCTAATGTAGCACTCTGTGGTTTTATAGCCGTATACCCGTCCTGGCTGGGCTGACACTATCGGTCTTGTGAAAAGGTAGGCGCTACATGTTCCTGGTTGATTTCAACTGATCCCAACATGCCCAATGCGTCTTTTGGCATGTTATAAGATCCGACAACAAGCGTGGTTAGTTTTTGTCTGCCATCTGGGAAGCAGTGGGCAGCTGCAAATAATAGTTTCACATGCTACATAGGAGAGAAATTATCATACATAAGTGCAGTCTGATCTTGGTCTACGCTGTTCGCAAAACTAATTCCTGTGCTATTCAGTAAGAAATGAACGCTGGAATACAACATAGGACCCCATCTCTATTAATATATTTGCAAAAGGAAACAACTAGCTGCGATCCATCATTAACTAGAAATTGACGCTTGTCCACAAGTGCATGTCTATCACCCTCGCCACCTACAGGCAATCAAATGTGAAAGTGAAAGTGAATGGGTTTAATGTCCGAGCAACAGCTAAGGTCATATAGAGACGGGTGAGATGGAAATACTATGAAAAATATTGTTGATGCCCTAGGCGAGATTTGAACCCACAACCACCGGATTGGAAATCCGGTGTTCTAACCCCTAGGCCACAACCCATCCTTACAGGCAGTCAAGCAATAAATAGAGATAACTAATATGTTAGTAAAGTGAGAGTTGTCGTTCTTGTACGAGACACCGTGAGTTATGGTTTATGCAAGTGTGAAATATGATGAAAATGTTTCAAAGAGTAATCAAGTTACATAGTATATGTAGTGATTTTATGGGCCACTACCTCTGGAATCTAGTATGTACGTAATCACATTATGGCCCGTGTTATCTGTTTAGCTCAACACCTGTATACTTTTCATACTGGATCAATCCTTTTCATGCTGAATATTGTTTTGGGACTGAAAATACTTACTAGTTTTCTTTTTTTCTGAACAAAAGTATATGTTGTTATCATTCATTTGAACCGACTCGCCAAGACGGTTCTAATGGGTGGTAACAACATATATTTTCACCCTGTTCGCCATTCAGGCACGAACGTGTGTATATTGCGATGGCGCGCCATCGACTTTTCTCTAGTTATTACTTGTTTAAGTTATGTGTTAATGTGCTGCAATGATAGTTGTGTTGTATTACATTTACATTTAATTATAAATTATTTTGTTAGAAGCATTCAAAAACTATAAGTATACATTTGATTTTACATGCGACTTTCGCGCTACAAAATGATATATGTTCATCATGTTCATAGGTTAAGTTAATATTGTATTTCATAAACATACATAAACATATTGAAATGTGGGATTTATAGGCATATCAACGTTTTTCCAGCCAACTGAGCGGGGGGGGGGGTGGGGGTGGGGCATAGCGAGGGTCAACACCTGGGGAATTAGACAGCACTATAATCTGAGCAACGGGAATTAGACAGCAAAACAAAATCCTATGATTGATTGGCTTGTTAGGCTGGCTGGCACACTATTCGGAGCTCATGCGGAATTCATGTATTTTGCATACTCTATAATGTAAAATAATCTGCTCCGTGGAACTGACCTAATGTTAATACAATGAGTTCAATATATTCCAAAGCATGAACGGTGCAGCAAAATGAGATCAGCAAACACCGTCATGATAACCACTCTAACGGTCTGCACAACAGGGAACAGTGAGTGTGGCCCCCAAGTTGCTGGCAATTATATCTCCACTTGTGAGAGAGAGGGACATCGGAAAGGAATGTCTGAGAGGCGTCAGTGGTTTTATCAGATTATCAGCATGATAATGATTATCATAGTTACAGGATAGCCCATGATGTTTACAATAATCAATTATATGGCCGTGTCATCTGTCTTACTCATGTGTGTATAATGTTTTCACACTGGATTAATGGGCTACATAAACAAATAATATCACAATGATAGCATGCAGTTAATAACGGGCTTATCATGCTTATCACAAGGAATACTGTTAATGATAAACAACTTGCCAAACCATTTGTTTCCGCCGGGCACTGTATAAACAGTGATTGTAATCCACGTATACCAATATTAGTTTGCGAATGCGCGCAGTTATGAACATACGATGGCTTCTTGAAATGTATTTGCATTTTGTTTGTTTAGAAGTATAGTAATGTTTAACCATTCTACTAGATAGTGTTCATGATGTTTGCCAAAATGCATGTGAACGTGCATGACAAATACAACGCGCAGTCTGAACAGAGTATACACTGATTGTCAAAATTATAATGATGACTTAGCAGTAATTATTCAAGTTCACGATTCTACAGACAAATGTCTGTCAAAAGAAAATAAAGAACTCATGCAGATTATAAATGCCCAATACACAAAAATGTGTCGAAATAGTAACATTTCTCTAAATGCCAGGTTTTGATTCATTGTTCCGGTCATCCGAGTGCGAGCAAATTATTCTGGGGAAAATGAGCACTTGATCTGCTGCAAATATAAAAGACGGATACGCACAGGGTTTAATCATGGGAATAACAATGATAATCAAAGTGGTTATTAAATATGTTACAATAATGTAGCTAGCATGGATATAGCCTGATATAGCAACTGTACATGATCATGATGATCATGATGATATACAACTGATATACAGGAAATAAATGCTTCAAACGTGATGACATCTGGCATATTTTAAGTTTATGTGACTTGGCGGGTGGTGAAACATTTTATCGGCATTTACATTTTCTGCAAAGGTCAATGTTGTGATCACTAATTTGAACTACCTCACAGAGATGATCATAATGAGCCATAACACGCATATTTGAGGAAACAATAAATGGAAACACAACTTGCACAATATGTAGATTATTTTCTGGCAGATAATTATGTAGCTAATCATGGGGAATAATAGGAACTTTCATATAAATTACAAAATAATTTTAAATTATTAATTTACTACAAAAGAGCAATTTTCAAATTCTGGAACTGGCAGGCTAACTAACAGCTAGTACCATGATCACGATGATTGCCAGTTTACCATGATTACATAATATACAGTCAAAAGAGTTACCATGTTGTTTGTGAAAACCAGTAGTGTTGACATATCCGATCCAAATGACATGTTTTGAACTTTTGACTACCATTTGAATCGTTATTAAATGCTGTCACGACAGAGATACACAGTACTGGTATATGTTATTTTTATTCAAAAGTAACAGGCCATTTGTTGAATGTCGTCGTAACTTGAGGAAGTTATTTAAATTAGCTGGCGTAGTGTATACTTTTTTATGTATATATGGTATATGGAAAGTACATGTATCACATCATGAACATAGCGATGGTCTACGCCTATGTGAAACACAGACATCATGCATGTGGTTAGCATTTACATGATTATGCACATCATGACAATGACGACTTGCCTTGTACACCCCTATGGCACATACTCCACGTGCAGTGAGCAAGGTTTTCATTGTTTTCTTACAACATGTACATGGTGTGTAGTATCATGATGACACCGCTTCGATTTTAGTTACTCGACTGATGCTAGTCACCATGGTCGTATGGTTGCTTTTCTGATTATAGCTTGAGGACGTGATTACACATAACTGGCATAGGTTATTTTTGTCCCAAACAAACACAAACTGTGTTGAATGTCAACATAACTTGAGGAAGTTATATTCAAAATAACTGACAAGCGTTCTCTTAGCCCTGAAAATATAATGTGTCCGCAATCAAACTATGCATGGTACATGGAAATTGTATATACAACATCATGAAGATAACTCAACATGTGTGTCAGTCATGTGTATATCAAAATAAAATGTTATGCGCATTGTGTGACCCTACCCAGCAATATGGGTTGTTTTTCAAGATAACGTGAGACAGTTATTACACATAACTGGTATAGGTTATGTTTGTCAAAAACAAATACAAACTGTATTGAATGTCAACATAACTTGAGGAAGTTATATTCAAAATAACTGACAAACGTTCTCCTAGCCCTGAAAATATAATGTGTCCACAATAAAAATATGCATAGTACATGGAAATCGCTCATACAACATCATCAAGATAACTCAACATGTGTGTCAGTCATGTGTATATATACATGTTATGCGCATATATGAAACCAAGCTATGGGTTGTTTTTCAAGATAACGTGTGACAGTTATTACACATACCTGCCATAGGTAAATATGTTTGTCAAAAACAAATACAAACTTTGTTGAATGTCAACATAACTTGAGGAAGTTATATTCAAAATAACTTGAGGAAGTTATTCGAAATAACTGTCACGGGTTATTCTAATATAGTTCATGCCTGCCATGGTATATGGAAATTGCATGTACAACATCATGAAGATAACTCGACATGTGTGTCAGTCATGTGTGTATCTACATGTTATGCACATATGTGAAACCCAGCTATGGGTTGTTTTTGATGATAACGTGAGACAGTTATTAAACATAACTGGTAGAGGTTATGTTTGTCAAAAAATAACAATTGTGTTACATAACTTGAGGAAGTTATTACAAATAACTGCCACAGGTTATTCTAATATAGTGCATGCCTGCCATGGTATATGGAAATTGCATGTGCAACATCATGAAGATAACGCGACATGTGTGTCAGTCATGTGTATATCTACATGTTATGCACATATGTGAAACCCAGCCATGGGCTGTTTTTCAAGATAACGTGAGACAGTTATTACACATAACTGGTAGAGGTTATGTTTGTCAAAAACAAATACAAACTTTGTTGAATGTCAACATAACTTGAGGAAGTTATTCGAAATAACTGTCAGGGGTTATTCTAATATAGTGCATGTCTGCCAAATTATACATGGTAATTGGGAATTGCATGCACAGTATCAGAAACATAACGAAAATCTAAATGTGTTAGCATATGTGAATCCCAGGTATGTTCATTATGATCATGAATGCGTGTGTTAACCAACTCGGGATAGAGTTGTACAAACGCCATGTGCTGTGAGCAATGTATTCATGATGTACATTTGGGTTATTTGACTCATGCTAGTCATCGTTCTGCGATTTTCGGGTAAATGTAGCTTGAAGAAGTCACTAAACACTGATGTAGCCTGATAATGATCTGGTTTGCTTGGTATAAGCTGGGTGGGTGTTTCATTGGCGGAATGGCAAACAGTACATATCATGATTAGACTGTGCGGATGCACAGGCTGATCTGGATCTACACTGGTCGTACAACACATAATCCCCATTTCTACAGTCACAGTCACATATATAGACAGATACAGTGTCCGTATGCCAAACTATGCATCATGGTCGTCACGAGTATGATGTTGGACCCACTGCATGTGCTGTGAGTATGATGGGCAAAGAGTTCTAGAACTGATTAGGTAATGGGCTAGTGCTGGACACCAAATGGTTTTTGGCGAGAGTGACTTTTTATTAATGATGAAAAACTACTTACATTTATATATTTTTAAGATTTTTGCTTAATGGCCAAAAGTTCGTCGGCAGCAAAACGTGGAACAGACAGTAGATGTGTATCGTTTGTATTTTTTCTAAATACCCTATTCTGATGTATGTATTCACGTACATTATCATGATCATGGTATTAGTCGTAGGATATCATGCAAATGAGGAACATGCCAGCTACATAGAGTGAAACATCGATGAATATGTCGTAGAGTTGAGAATACTTGTTTTCTTTGTAGATACTGTAGCAGTGAGAGACACAGTTAAACCAATTCAATGAACATCCCAAATTTTCAACATGTTGAACATGTCGTCGAATTATAGGGATGAAACAGAATACAATTCATGATTATCACGGTTATGGCCAAAGTAGTATCAAAATGAACAAGGGAATTAACACCACACTGTAAACTATAGTTAAGTCAACAATTGATTTTGTGTTAGCTCCCTTTCAAATTGTGTAGAAAATGATAGATACTGAAAATAACTGATAAAGGTTATTTACAATTTGACAACGGAGGGGAGGCAAATCTCACACAACTAGAAGAAATAACTGTATCAGGTTATTTCGAACGTAACTGAAATCAGTTACACCCCTGACTGATGACATGAGTAACATTTTCTTCTTGATCAGATTAAACAGCGATTGAATTGAACCGTGTTTAATGCCTTTCTCAATACAGTCCCCAGCCTCACGTCGGCAATATTGCTTGTAAATTATGATTGATGTAGCGACTGTATAAATAGTAGGGAATATACATAGCCCCGTTAACCTGGCCTGAAATGACCATAGCTGTTGACAGGCCATTAAACACCATTAAATAATTTTTATCTGGCAAGACTATGAAAGCAGGAATTTCAAGGCTTGCCGAGCATGATAAACTTGATATCAAGACACTGTCATGGTATTCTATTTATCAGGTAACATTGTATGCAACAAACATGACAAAATGAATAAGGATATAAATGTGGATTTCATCGAAAAGAATCGACTTATGTTGCGGGTACATCATTCGACTAATGAGACATCAGGAAAGTAGTTTGTAAATACTGATTGACCAGGATACATTGTAACTAGGTACCCGATAAATTATAATAAATAGCTGACAGTGAAACATGGAAATTAACCCTTACAAATGCAGGAACTATACAGAATGTACTTTGCTTTTATTCATGTTTATGAGTCCAACACCGAATGGTGAGGGGGCATATAGTGTTACCGGCATCTGTACGTCCCAAAACCTTAACAGTCTGGTAAATGTATTGTAATTTATGTTTCCTTACATGGATCTGCTTGATATTTCACACAGGCATTGCTCTAATGGTCCTCTACCGCCCTGCGACAAATCCACGATTGTCGCGCCCCTACTAAGCCTATGGTCAAGGTCACACATGCATTTGAAACCTTAATGCTGGGGGTAAATGTCATTTTATTGTCGCGCCCGCTTGCGGAAAGCGCGATATAGTCGACACTTTGGCGTACGTACGTACGTAAGTACGTGTGTCAACTTAAAGTTTTTGGTTAAGTTTTTTGTTGTCGCGCCCGCTTGCGGAAAGCGCGATATAGTCGGCACATCTCTGCAACTGCTTTGCCCATTACCTTGAAACTTGACATGGGTGTTTATCATCATCTATATTTTCATTCTACCCCCCTGCCGTGCGGCCCCTGTGCCCAATGTCAAGGTCAAATTACTTTGAAGTTTTTGGTTAAGTTTTTTGGTTAAAGTTTTTCGTAGTACTATATCTCTGCAACTACATTGCCCATTACCTTGAAACTTCACATGGGTGTTTATCATCATCTATGTTTTCACTATACCCCCCTCCCGTGCGGCCCCTGTGCCCAATGTCAAGGTCAAATTACTTTGAAGTTTTTGGTTAAGTTTTTTGGTTAAAGTTTTTGGTTAAGTTTACCATATCTATGCCATTGCTTTGCCCATTACCTTGAAACTTCACATGGGTGTTTATCATAATCTATATTTTCATTCTACTCCCTCCCATGCGGCCCCTGTGCCCAATGTCAAGGTCAAATAACTTTGAAGTTTTTGGTTAAAGTTTTTGGTTAAAGTTTTTTGGTTAAAGCTTTTCGTTATACTATATCTCTGCAATTGCTTTTCCCATTACCTTGAAACTTCACATTGGTGTTTATCATCACCCATATTTTCATTCTACCCCCCACCCGTGCGGCCTCTGTGCACAATGTCAACGTCAAATTACTTTGAAGTTTTTGGTTAAAGTTTTTGGTTAAAGTGTTTTCATGTACTATATCTATGCACCTACTATGCCCATTACATTGAACCTTCACATGCCTGTTTATCATCATTCATATTTTCATTCTACCCCCCTCCCGTGCGGCCCCTGTGCCCAATGTCAAGGTCAAATTACTTTTTGTCGCGCCCGCTTGCGGAAAGCGCGATATAGTCGGCACTTTGGCGTACGTACGTGTGTCCGGTTAAAGTTTTTGGTTAAGTTTTTTGGTTAAAGTTTTTGGTTATACTATATTTCTGCAACAGCTTTGCCCATTACCTTGAAACTTCACATGGGTGTTTATCATCATCTATATTTTCATTCTACCCCCCTCCCGTGCGGCCCCTGCGCCCAATGTCAAGGTCAAATTACTTTGAAGTTTTTGGTTAAAGTTTTTGTCGCGCCCGCTTGCGGAAAGCATGATATAGTCGGCACTTTGGCGTACGTACGTACATACGTACGTACGTACGTGTGTCCGGTTAACGTTTTTGGTTAAGTTTTTTGGTTAAAGTTTTTCTTTATACTATATCTCTTTTGTTAGTGTCCATGCCTCGCCACAAGGCGCGACATGCAGGACGCGGCCATCTAGTTTAGTTTCCTTGCACTCATATGCTTGATTTTCACACACACATAGATTTAATGGTCCTTACCACCCTGTGACAAATCCACGATCGTCCCACCCCCACTAACCCTGGGTCAAGGTCACATACTTGGTGCATTCGAAACCCTAACGCTCAGGTAAATGTCTTATAATGTCTGTTTCCTTGCACAGATCTGGTTGATATTTCACACACGCATTGCGTCCACCACCGAATGGTGAGGGGGGCATATAGTGTTACCGGCATCCGTACGTCCCGAAACCTTAACAGTCTGGTAAATGTCTTGTAATTTCCTTACACGGATGTGCTTGATATTTCACACACGCATTGCTGTAATGGTCCTCTACCGCCCTGCGACAAATCCACGATTGTCCCGCCCCTACTAAGCCCAGGGTCAAGGTCACATACATGCATTCGAAACCTAAACTCTCAGGTAAATGCTTTATAATTTATGTTTCCTTGCACGGATCTAGTTGGCGTTCACACACGCATTGCTCTAATGGTCCTCTACCGCCCTGTGAAAAGTCCACAATCATTCATGCCCCCACTAAGCCCAGGGTCAGGGTCACATACTTGTTTTTGTTGGCCCTGAAATTATAATAACCTGACCTGGTGCCAGGTCCATAACAAACCAAAGTCACTTGGCCCCTTCCCCTAAAATAGGATTACGAATAATCGTAATACTCACATAGGGGGTATAGCCATATTCAACTGTCACATACAAAATGCAAAACACGTATGTGAGGGCCAAACCAGGTCTCGAGTCACAGTTCCGGTAAGGACGAACCCCAATCGTTAAATTACCCATCCTGCTCCCACCTGCCGCCCACCACATACTTGGTTTGTTCGAAACTCGGGTATGGTCTTATACTGTCGCTTTCCTTGCATGGATCTGCTCGATATTTCACACACCCATAGCTCTAATGGTCTGCTTTCATGCTGTGACAAATCCATGCTTCTCTGGCCCTGTGTTTTCAAATGTACCTCATTTTCTTTGGCTGCCAGCGGGGGCATTCGTGAGCCGATAGGCCACATTAGTTAAATTATTTTGTTTAAGAAAATACATGAGTTGGTTTCATGTGTTTAATGGCCTATCAACAGCTACGGTCATTTAAGGCCGTGACAACGGGTTCGATCCCGTATTCAACCTGCTGCATTGGGTGGAAAATCCCAAAATCAGAACGGAATATTTACATCGAAAAAAAAAATAAGTTCAGCCCTGAAATTAGAACAAGAGGGCCATGAGGGCCCTATATCGCTCACCTGTGCAAACATCAAGCAAATACTGGTATGTAAAGTTACTACATATACATCAAAATAAGCCCATGACAGGCCTTCCACCAATCTGATCATTACCGCCTGCGTAAATAGTTAGAATGTCATGTAGATAATAGTTCAATTGCAAAGTAAAATCCAAAATTTAATGTGTCTCGATATAGGATATGTGATATTGTTTAGATGAACATTTTAATACATTGCATAACATGTTATGGAGATTACGTTATCATTCATGGGGATTTAAATGTGTATATTGATGGTCCTATGAGTGTGTGGCTACACGTGGTAGATGTGCATACTTCTTAAACTGGACTAGATTGATGTTTGAATACCCCGGAATGGCTTTTTCAGACTACATACATACTAATATTGGTTTGTATAAAGAGTAAATATTGGTAATTTGACACAACAGGTGTAGAATAACACGTGTGCTATAATTAAGTACACCGAATGTTGAAACATATTGGACAAAGTAGTTTATGTATGCGTACATAACAGCTCTATGAATATAGTGGATATATTAGAAGAGCATATGCATGCTTTAAGAAAGATGATGCACCTTCAATGTCTTTGTTTATATGAACATTATGAATTGGTATATCAACCTTACAGGTTACCAAATGTCACTATTATGAGATCATGGTTAAATATTTACTTACAACGCCTCACTCACAAAATACAATATCGTAATTGGTGCCTCACAATTGGTAATTGGTGCCTCTATATCCAATTTGCAAATTAGTACCTACGACCTATACTATCATGACTATTGACAGTAATAATTATATTCATTTACTTATTTTACTTAATGGTGTTTAAAGGCCTGTCAACGGCTTATACTAATACTTATATGTATCAGAGACGTTCATGTCGGAATACACAACATAGTAAACATGGTAATTGTCTTGGTTCCATAAATAGGAAATGGACATATAGAGAGACGAACAGACATTAATTCTGTATCTGAAATGTGTGTGGATAACTAATATGTGGTTATGACGGGAGAAATGGGGCTCACGGGATTTTCGACCAGTGTGGCTCCTGATCAAATAACACACACCTGTTACCTGATAACGATATATCATGCTTGTTAGAAGCATGATGGGTGTTTCACTGATGGAATGGCGAAAAGTACAGATCCTGAACAGACTGTGCGCATACACAGGCTGATCGGGATATACACTGGTCACAAAACCTATAAGCCCAATTTCTCCAGTCACATCCACATATACAGGTGTTAGTAGCTACACGTTCATATGAACATTTCAAAAGTATCTGGCAGCGTATAAAGTAAGAAAAAATATTACATTTAAAATGGTCATTGTACATTCAGTGGGTGGGGAATATATAGTTAAAACTACTTTGTTTTAACATTGCATCATCTGCTGTATACATTATGTAATCAGAATATGGGCATTCACTATATATTGCAAACACCAGTAAGTACAATAACCATTGATACAATTAATAGACACCGAGAGAGATTTGCATAATGAGACATATAGCGTAGTTGTTACCATCACTAAGAAAATGCGAAGTGGACGGACAGACGGATGAACACTCGGTGACACTGTAACTGATGTGTGCACGGATAGCTATCAGTATTGCATAAGTAGTTGCATATGCATTTAACAATTTATAAGTACATGTAAGTGACCGTGCATAACATAAATGAAATTCATTACATGTAAAAATCCCATTGTAAAATCGGTGGGTGGGGAATGGTGAAAAATAGTTCGTTTTTTAACATTGTATCATAGACTGCAGACATCAGATATTCGGCATAAATTTTTTTGCAATTAATATGTGTAATGAACACTACACGGTACCATTGACACGAAGAAAATACAAAAGTACCATACTTTTATGGAATTATTAAGGTAGGTGTTTTGCCATTGAAATTCAGTGGGTGGGGTAACAAAACGTGCACAATTCTTCACATGAATTAGCAGATATTATTTAATTGAACATTATTCCATTGTATAGTTATGAACACATCAGAAAACATACAAAAATGCCATATCAGTTGTTTCTAATGATAAAAAAACAGTCGATTTCAAAGAAAAATGTGATTTTTTCACAATTGCGAAAAGTCCGAGGGTGGTATACTTCAAAATGGTGCCAAACATTCACCCAGAGGGTTACAGAGCGCAGACATACGGCATAGAACTCGTAATTGACTTTAGTTTCAGATGAAAATATGTCTGCAAAAATCCCACAGGGGGAGGGGAGGGTTTCCATTTCTGGCTGACGGCCTGCAGGCGCGGATACATAAATAATTCCAGGGGGGGGGGTTCTGTAATTACAAGTCGGCCGCGAGCGCGAAATCGTAAAGTAGGGGGTCTTGGGGTCGTCCCCCAGGATATTTTTAGATGCCAGATCGCCGCAGATGCGATTTACGGACACCTAGGCCACGAAAAAAGTCACCCAACTATTCGTGTATTGTAGATTTTCGTTTGTTTTGTTTTTTGCCGGAAGCAGGGGGTGGGGGGGGGGAGAGGGGGCCGGACCCCCTGGGCCGCCGCCCCCCCCCCCCACCCCCTGTATCCGTACCTGGACTACATGGTTAGAGCCGTGGAATATAAAATATATTCGGTTGAGCCTTAGACAACTTTATTGGGGCGAGCTTTAGCGACCAAACTTAATTTAACGTGCGTGACGTCATGTGTTCACGTCATTCCCTCGCCATACGTCACAAATCTAGCGACGTCATTCAAAGCAAAATGGCGGCGTCCACGCTCGGTAGATTCGGTATCTGATTACAGGGGCGGATCCAGGATTTCAGGTTGGGGGGGGGGGGGGGGCGGCGGGACTTCTTAAATAATTGAAATAGTTTACTATATTTTCGAACTAGCACCGTTTGTTCGTCGACCAAGTGGAGCTGTGGAGACTGCTAGGTGGGTCCGGCGGTATGCCCTCCGGAATATTTTTGACATCTACATCCCATTTTGCTGCGTTATGGCGCACATTTTAGAGGAAAAATATATTTTCTCGCCAAATTTTAAGGTGGGGGGAGGGAGGGGGGTCACGCACCGGGTTTTCACCTACGTGAATCCGCCCTTGGATTAAATCTCCGATTTATTTACGATGAGCTTCAATATTGGCTGGTATTAACCTACAGCCTGTACAGGGATCGACCATATTATCGGACAAAAATGGCAGTTTTTTAAAGATATTTTTCTTAAAATAGCAGCTACGGGCATGAACTTTTCACAAAAGAATCGTCAGGTTTTTCTATCTCAACGCATGTAAACTATTTAGCAAAATGTGCCATCTTTCTCACCTAAAATTGGGTCAGAGCATCAGTCGTAAGATTGCCCCAAAATTAACATCTACAATCAGTACATGTAATACGGACAAAAGTATAATCGTCTTATAACTTCTATTCTCACATTGAAATCATACGTTTATCGCCTGCAAACCAGTGTAAACATCATTGTGTAGTTCCGCAAAAAAATCAGTCACTCTTCGCTTTTTGGAAAACACCATGTTTATAGAAGTTATTGTATTTATAGAACAACTCGGTAATGATGTAATGCGCGCACTCGATTTTTGATGTTGTAAACAACTGGTGGACAGAGTTGGGGAATTTTTTCAGCAAATTTTACTAAAATGTTTACCTGGACGACATATTCTTCACACTGGTATGGAAACAGCAAGCAGCTGCGTGACTTATATGTATTCGTTGCAATATCGGGTCAAAAGAATGCGCTTAATTAACATGTAATTTCATTTGTCCCATACACTGATTGTCCGGATAACTGGTATGACCCCTGTACACAGTTGTCATAATACACAGGATACAAATCAATTTGAGATATCTCCAAATGAATTCGAGAGCTCTCCAAATGATTTAGAGATAGCTCCAAATGATTTAGAGAGCTCTCCAAATCAAGTTATATAATGCTCGCTATAAATTATTTCGAGAGCTCTCTAAATGATTTCGAGATATCATTAATTGATTTCGAGAGCTCTCCAAATGATTTAGAGAGCTCTCCAAATGATTTAGAGATAGCTCCAAATGATTTAGAGAGCTCTCCAAATCAAAGTTATATAATGTTCGCTACAAATGATTTCGAGAGCTCTCTAATTCGAGATATCAATTAATTGATTTCGAGCTCTAATTGATTTCGAGATTTTGAGAGCTCTCCAAATGACTTAGAGATAGCTCCAAATGATTTAGAGAGCTCTCTAAATCAAATGTTATATTGCTCGCTCCAAATGATTTCGAGAGCTCTCCAAATGATTTCGAGATATCATTAATTGATTTCGAGAGCTATCCAAATGGTTTCGAGAGCTCTCCAAATATTTATTGCTAGCTCCGAATATTTGTTGCTAGCAATATATATTTGAGTTTATGTTGATTTGGCGTTCCATAGTTTTATTATGTTTTATTGGCTAAGTGAATGCACCGATTTTAATAGATTTAGTCATGTAGCTATGCACATGAGAATCGTCTCCATGTGATAACTGAACTGGTGCACTGGATTCATTATAATCATATCAGGATAATTGTAATGCATGTAATGCCATTGTGATTCACTTGACTAGTGCATCTTATAATTATTCACTAGGGATGATTGTCGGTGTGGCGACGGCCAGAGGAAGATGAATTAATTTATGGTGTAAACGTTTTGGGACCATATCCCGGTAGGTTATCGTCATATATTGTATGGGTGTAAATATGGGTTTAGTGCATGTCTGTATATTTATACCAGAATGGTTGTAAGTTCAATCCCTTCATTTCACTTGATTATCAGTTAGGTGAATTACTGTGCGAACATGTCTGGTTCATGAGAATCGTTTTCTTTTCATTATATTCTCCACATGTTCGAGGCTAAGTGATTTATGCTATTTACGATTTACTGGATGTGACAGAGGTGTCACATTCGGTAAAGTCAGCTGATATTGGGTATTAGTGTATATCATACTGATATGTGAATCTGTGGTATTTATCCATGAAAGTAGGAGTTTGTCCGGATAACTGGTATGACCCCTGTACACAGTTGTCATAATACACAGGATACAAATCAATTTGAGATATCTCCAAATGAATTCGAGAGCTCTCAAAATGATTTCGAGAGCTCTCCAAATGATTTAGAGATAGCTCCAAATGATTTAGAGAGCTCTCCAAATCAAGTTATATAATGCTCGCTATAAATTATTTCGAGAGCTCTCTAAATGATTTCGAGATATCATTAATTGATTTCGAGAGCTCTCCAAATGATTTCGAGAGCTCTCCAAATGATTTAGAGATAGCTCCAAATGATTTAGAGAGCTCTCCAAATCAAAGTTATATAATGTTCGCTACAAATGATTTCGAGAGCTCTCTAATTCGAGATATCATTAATTGATTTCGAGAGCTCTCCAAATGATTTCGAGAGCTCTCCAAATGATTTAGAGATAGCTCCAAATGATTTAGAGAGCTCTCTAAATCAAATGTTATATTGCTCGCTCCAAATGATTTCGAGAGCTCTCCAAATGATTTCGAGATATCATTAATTGATTTCGAGAGCTCTCCAAATGGTTTCGAGAGCTCTCCAAATATTTATTTCTAGCTCCGAATATTTGTTGCTAGCAATATATATTTGAGTTTATGTAGATTTGGCGTTCCATAGTTTTATTATGTTTTATTGGCTAAGTGAATGCACCGATTTTAATAGATTTAGTCATGTAGCTATGCACATGAGAATCGTCTCCATGTGATAACTGAACTGGTGCACTGGATTCATTATAATCATATCAGGATAATTGTAATGCATGTAATGCCATTGTGATTCACTTGACTAGTGCATCTTATAATTATTCACTAGGGATGATTGTCGGTGTGGCGACGGCCAGAGGAAGATGAATTCATTTATGGTGTAAACGTTTTGGGACCATATCCCGGTAGGTTATCGTCATATATTGTATGTGTGTAAATATGGGTTTAGTGCATGTCTGTATATTTATCCCAGAATGGTTGTAAGTTCAATCCCTTCATTTCACTTGATTATCAGTTAGGTGAATTACTGTGCGAACATGTCTGGTTCATGAGAATCGTTTTCTTTTCATTATATTCTCCACATGTTCGAGGCTAAGTGATTTATGCTATTTACGATTTACTGGATGTGACAGAGGTGTCACATTCGGTAAAGTCAGCTGATATTGGGTATTAGTGTATATCATACTGATATGTGAATCTGTGGTATTTATCCATGAAAGTAGGAGTTTGAATATTGTAAATTGCAATAATTGACTAGGTTTTGTTGGATCCATGTACTGTGCAATATTGTGTAACTGTTATGTAAATAGAAGCTTATTTTATGTACTGTTTGTTTCAGAAATATTCGTCTACTTGTTTATATCAATAAACATTACGTTCTGAGAGAAGGTGTTTCGTGGTGTAATGATACAACTTGCGTGACACCAGCATTCCCCCGCCCCCCCCCCCCCCCCCAACATCTTGAGCTAGCTGGGAAGGGGTTACGACAATGGCGCACAACAAGATGGTACGGACCTACGCCGATTGTGACCGGGAGATGGACGTGCAGTGATAAGAAGACGCCGGTACTGTGGTATGACGCGGTATTTCTGATAAGGTTTCTTTTCTGATAAGATTTCTTTTCACGTGAACTCTTATCCACTATTGTGTATAGCTGTATCGCTATAGACAGTGACTGACCATCATACATGGACAAGTATATTTCTACCTGGGTGACTCTTGAACTGTGTATAAACTCGCTACGCATACACGCATACATGCATATAGGTTTTGTGCATTGATTGGAATTTGTCTGTACTGCAGAGAACAATTATGTTTGTCCGTCTGTGAGTAAAATAATGTTTTCGTTAGTGGTGTCCACCCGTACATGATCCCAAGGTGATAGTTATACTATATTACATCATTACAGTCTGTCAGACTGTACGTGAGGTCACGTGTTGAGTTTTCAAGGGGAATTTCTCTGATTTGACTGGTATTTCTTTTCTTGTCTTTCCGTGATAGTATTTTTATACGACCGTTTTTAAAAAACGGTACGTATTATGTTTTACCGCACGTCGGGCGGGCGGGCGGCTGAAGAAAAAGTGCATAGTTCGTGTACACAACTCCTCCGAAACCGTTGAGTCTGAAACTATACACATGTCTTCTATGCATATTGTAGATGTGCACCTTGGTGTTTTTATGCCGAAAAAAATATTTTTTAACACAAATATCACCTTTTTTCTTAGCCATTCTTTTCTACATTTTTCTATACAATTCTATATAGGATACAGAGTTTGTGTACACAGCTCCTCCGAAACCGTTCAGTCGATCGTTCTGAAACTATTCACACGTCTTCTACACGTATGGAAGATGTGCACCTTGGTGATTTTATGCCGAAAACATATTTGTTAACAAAAATATCACCTTTTTAACTTAGCCATTTTTTCCAATTCCCTATCATTTCTACTTTACACTCTACTTTTCTATCTCTGCCTAAATTAGTATACATGTTTAGCACAACGAGATGAAGAAATAATGCTATAGACTTTCAAATTCTCATTAATTTTTATTGCCTTGGCGACAGCTTCACATTTCTGCATCTTCGCTGTCTGGCCCATATTCGACGGGCGCATTTTGTGACTTGCGGCACTCTGGTTTTTTCTTATTTTCCTTAAGAGTTGAACTTCATTGCCCATGGTATGGTAAGGTAGCTACATGTATGTAGTGTCGTATCTAACGGAACACAACAGCTTATGATTGGATCTGCTGTTAGGTGGTTTATTTCACTGATCAACGTGAATTAAGTGTGATGTATGTATTATCTCATTGTAGTGTTCCATGTGCCTTAATTAGATTATCTCCCTTACGTATGATTTAAAAATATGCATGCATGTCAAGCCTGAATAATAATCAACTGCCATGGTTCAAAATAGTATACTGTACTACAAAAAAAAAAGAACTTCACCACTAGCTAAAATATGGGTTAAAAGTAACACTACCACACTTGCTGTATTATATAAATGTAACTACAAGTGTTAGTACATGTATGTATACTATCAAACATTGAACACAATAAAACCATGATCATATTAGCCGACCTGCGGCTTCGTAATTTGCCACTATTTTTTTAAATCTAATAGGCGTGAAACGCCATTTCCTGCATTCTCAACAAGTTTGAGGATGAGAAAATGTGTTTTATTACAGTATCATTGAGGAGGTCAGGCCCCCCCCCCCCCCACACCACGCCACCACCCCCCCCCCCCCCCCCCAAATTCCGCCGCCCCTGCGGACACCATTTTAAACGACAGTAAATTCCTGACTCTCGGAATTACATTTACATCTCGGAAAGCGGGAGGAATATTTCCTGTGTCGCCACTGTGCCCCCCCCCCCCCCCCGAGGGAAGGCGTGTAGTGTGTAGTTATTGTGCGGGCTGTGTGTAGTTATTGTGCGGGCTACCCGTATCGAACCTGTTTATGAATTTACTGTCAGTACTGATTTCTTTTTGTAATTGTCTTCAAACTTTATGTTCGCATTTATCAACTGTACTATGCAGATTCCTGCACATACTAATTATTATTTGTTATTTTCGTAACTGATGCCCGCACGACAGCATGCGTATTTATTTAGAAAATGGAATGTACAGTTGTTAAAATCGAAACAGAACATTCAGAGCAAAATTATACATTACTGTATATTTTTATACGACCGTTATGGCATACCCCCGGCGTCGTCGGCGTCGTCGGCGCCGTCCACAAACTTAACGTTGGGTAAATGCCTTATAACTTCTGTTTCCTTTCATGGAACACCTTGTTATTTCATACATGCATTCTTCAGATGACCCTCTATCATGCTGTAGCAAATCCATGACCCACCACCGAGCCCTTACCCCAAGGTCAAGGTCACAAACTTGGCACATTCATAAACTTAACGTTGGGTAAATGTATTATAACTTCTGTTTCCTTTCCTGGAACACCTTGTTATTTCATACATGCATTCCTCAGATGACCCTCTATCAAACTGTAGCCCATTCCCCGGAATGGAAAACACCAACCAAAGCCCTTACTTCTGCCTTTGTAAGCATCATGACCCACACACTAGCACCAAGGTCAAAGTTACAAACTTGGCACATTCATAAACTTAACGTTGGGTAAATGTCTTATAACTTCTGTTTCCTTTCATGTAACACCTTGTTATTTCATACATGCATTCCTCAGATGACCCTCTATCAAGCTGTAGCAAATCCATGACCCACCACCCAGCCCTTACCCCAAGGTCACAAACTTGGCACATTCATAAACTTAACGTTGGGTAAATGTCTTATAACTTCTGTTTCCTTTCATTGAAAACCTTGTTATTTCATACATGCATTCCTCAGATGACCCTATATGAAGCTGTAACACATCCATGACCCACCACACAGCCCTTACTCCAAGGTCAAGGTCACAAACTTGGCACATTCAGAAACTTTAATGTTGGGTAAATGCCTTATAACTTCTGTTTCCTTTCATGGAACACCTTGTTATTTCATACATGCATTCCTCAGATGACCCTCTATGAAGCTGTAACACATCCATGACCCACCACACAGCCCTTACCCCAAGGTCAAGGTCACAAACTTGGCACATTCATAAACTTAGCGTTGGGTAAATGTCTTATAACTTCTGTTTCCTTTCATGCAACACCTTGTTATTTCAAACATGCATTCCTCAGAGGACCCTCTATCATGCTGTAGCAAATCCATGACCCACCACCTAGCCCTTACCACAAGGTCAAGGTCACAACCTGGGCACATTCATAAAACTTAACGTTGGGGTAAATCTCTTATAACTTTCCTTTCATGGAACGCCTTGATATTTCATACATGCATTCATCTGATGATACTCTATCGTGATATAGCAAATCCATGACCCAGCGGCCATCCCTTACCCGAAGGTCAAGGTCACAAACTTGGCACATTCATAAACTTAACGTTGGGGTAAATGTTTTATAACTTCTGTTTCCTTTAATGGAACGCCTTATTTCATACATGCATTCCGTCTGAGGAATGCATGTATAGAATAACAAGGTGATCCATGAAAGGAAACATAAGTTATAAGACATTTACCCCAACGTTAAAGTTTATGAATGTGCTAAGTTTGTGACCTTGACCTTGGGGTAAGGGTTGGCTGGTGGGTCATGTATTTGCAACAGCATGATAGTGGGTCATTTGAGGAATGCATGTATAAAATATCAAGGCGTTCCATGAAAGGAAATATATGTTATAATAAGTCTACCCCAACGTTAAGTTTATGAATGTGCTAAGTTTGTGACCTTGACCTTGGGGTAAGGGTTGGGTGGTGGGTCATACATTTGCTACAGCCTGCTAAAGGTCATCTGAGGAATGCATGTATGAAATGACACGTTGATCCATGAAAGGAAACAGAAGTTATAAGACATTTACCCCAACGTTACGTCTGTGGACGCCGACGCCGACGACGCCGGGTGTATACCATAAGCTCGTATGTACTTCGTGTAGGCGAGCTAAAAATCACTTGCAATATGACCATTTGTAAAATAAATAATCGACAAAATCACTACATGTTTTCTTGACGGAAACCGAAAAACAGACAAATTTCTGAACCACTATGAAAACAGCTGAAAATTCAGCATATCCAAAATTAAAATGTTTGTGAGCCGCAAATGGTAAAGCGTATGGCCGCAGCCATCTAATTTGAGTTTTAACTATGTAAACAGTAATTCTTGTGTGCGGTAGGTTATTGTTTATGTTCCACTCATACCATGTATTTTATACACAGGAGAAATTGACCATATGGGTGGTTCGACTCTGGGTTACAAACTACAGATTGTTTTCGGCCCGGCTGTGTGCCCACATCAGGTAATTGTTACTTACTGTCCTATGGTTCTTACGTACTGTGACCCAGATTTCCCTGTACATCCGCACCATCAGATCAGGGTCTACACTGTTTGAGAACTGGTATTTTCCCCAGTTTTGAAAATTAAAATATGATCTGTGCTGCGCGATCAGTGTCTACAATATTCAAATGATTCAAATAACCTCCATATATCTCGTAACATTTTAGCTTGTAACCGATCCCGGATTATTTGGATAGATAATAAACTTGCTATTTTTCCTCAGTAAAATGTTTTGCCAATTTATGTAATGGGTGAATAATTATCATGTTAAGGACTCGTTCTATACATGATCATCGTTTGTTTCAAATATAATTTCTTCGTAAATGTGATAACATATATATGTATAACATATATGTGAATACTGCCTCGTTACTGTATCCTATACGGAACATGGGGTGGCCAAGTCAGCCATCTTTGTGTGTTCCAGCCATCAGCCAGTTTCACCTGTTCTGCCGTTTGACAAAGAACTTAAAATGTGAGGTAGAACTTATGATATAATGTAGATAATCACATGTAGAAAAGGCAGGAGAACGGACTCCTATCCATTATATTACACCAAACTGTAAAATATATCTGTTTTCTGGATATGTTTGTGCCTGTGAGCCACCATAATGATTATAGATAGCATCATAGACAGAAAATCGCATAGTGCATCACTTTTACCTGGTCAATCACACAACACATACCGTATATACCCACTACTGTACTCTGTTATTAGCTACCAAATCCAGTGACAATTCAGACAATGTTTACATATGTTATATTCATATATCACATCACTCTTATGAAGCAATTATCATTGAAGCTGAGTGTATCTATCTATGACCTACTACCTTAAACTCCTTATTGCATTTTAAAATCATTTCAGTATATACTTTTTGTTCATGTAATGTGTGCATGTTTTTATTTTGTTTGTATATCATACGAATTAAATAACCCTTTTAGCGAAGGTTTGAAGTGAAAACAACTATATTTTGAGTTTTTCTGTACTAAATTACGAAAAATTCACATTTGTGAATAGTCGTGTTTAACAATTGAGGATATTACATCAATATTACTTTGCTTTTGGATGATTTCAGAAAATTGGCTTTACAAATAGACTTCCACTCAGTATGTATGCGCGGGAAATGTATTTGCATTCGGCAATTTGGGTGTTTTGTTTTAGGTTTTTAAAAAAACACGAGCAACTGACGGACAATGATGCTGTAACCATCGCAGCTTTTTTTTACGTAAGAAAATGGCCCAGTGTTTTCGCAAAAAATGTGAAGGTAAAACAGGTCAAGGTCATGTTAATGGCGGTGTTCCATATGCAAAGGTGCGATTGATTTATATACATGTATATCATATGAAGCGGAAACCCACATATTAGATATCTCAGACATCGGAGACGCGAACATTATTAGGGTGGTGGGGGTGGGGGTAGTATTGAGGGTCCAAAAGGGCCTGATGTTGCTAGGCGGTCCGGGGGTCATGCTCCCCCGTGATATCTTTGAAATCTGAGAGGCGTTGAACGCCATTTCCTGTATTCTCAGGGCCCAGTCCTGAGGGCCCAAACCTTGTTGCTAGAGGGGTCCGGACGCATGCTCCCCCTGAACCTATTGATGAAGGGGGTGGTGGCAGGGCCCCGTCCCCCCCCCCCACTTCCGCCTCACCTAGGTACATGCCCAGTCAGTAGGCACAAACTGTTCATTATAGGAATTAAATAAGTGTATAATTGTGTCACTGTTCCACCAGTTACGAGTGCCCGCTATGCAGATATAATCATTTAGTAATATTTATTTTGCTGATAGTGACGTGCGGTGGTATCAGCCTATTTTCATATGCAAATGAGGCATATATTTCTTTTCAATTATTTATACAAATTAAATGCGTCACCTAAACATAGCATTTTCAACAGATTATGAAGTATGATAATTGCACATCAAACAAACCAATACAGATAATAAATAGTAATGTCCGTTAACATTTTAAGAAACACGGTTATCGCCCCTAATATCCCTGGTATAAAGAACACTTTGTGCTTACTGAGTGGGCATGCACCTTTAAACAGCAAATCAAATATCGTCCTATTTGTCGAACTATGTGCCACGCGATTCTCTGTACATTTCACGAGAAGACAGTATTCATTGTCTTTGCAGCCAACGATGTTACAATTCTATCTGCGTCTGCGCAGTCAGGACCAGGATATATAGATAAAGGGGACGTGGTGGCGACTCAGTCGGGGACAAATATCGGCTAATAATGAATATGATTTCCGCCGTGTTTGAAAAATGTGAGTACATGTATTCTGCTCTTTTAATCGAAATTAGAAAATAATGACTGGTCGATGCTGACCTGTGCTGAGCTGGGTTCAGCCTCGACAGACACGAAATAATGCGAATTTGGAGAATACGCTGAGAAAGATGTATGGCGCCCGCGTCCAGATGGCTCTATATCTAAACAGCGAATACTGTGGACAGTGATTAGACTGCGCAGATGTGCAGGCCGGGTTGGTTAAGCAGTAATTGCAAGCAGAGTAAGCCGGTTTTGTCATGTCGTGAAACAACACGTGAACCAACACGTGATCGTAAGACGTATGTATACATCATGTATCTAGGTCACTCGTTTTATGCAATTTTACATTTCACATTTATTAGAAGAATGTATACAGGCGCGGATTCAGAAATAATTGTAGGGGGAGGGTCTGAAATTACTATGCCGACCTTCGCGAGCGCGAAATCGTAAAGTAGGGGGTGTGGGGGTCCTCCCCCAGGAAATTTTTAGATGCCAGATCGCCGCAGTTGCGATTTCCTGACACCTAGGCGACGAAAAAAGTCATCCAACTATTCACCCCCCCCTGTATCCGCGTCTGGTATATCTTTGGTACATAATTAATTGAAGGTAAACCAACCTCAGATTTAGCCGTTCGTTTTCCACAAATAAAATGGCCTATTTTGGTCGCGTATTAATGGTGTGTAAACCCGAATCACACCTGTCTGGCACCTGTCTGGATTTTTTCATTCACTTGTGTCCTGCCACACAAAATAATCCATTCCAAACTGTAGATCTTGGCTGTGTACTAGAGCTCTTGTGTAAACACTGTCTCCACATACATTAATACACCACATCAGTGCACCCGAACCTGCCTCAAAGCACCTGCAACACAAACTTATTTATTTTTCTATGGACGATCTTTTGACCCGGAAGCAGTCTATCTGTGTACCGAGGTCAATTGTCATCTCGTGCGCTTTAATTTTATCGAACCATATTGGACTGACAGGTTGAAGTAACGTGCCAATGTATACACGTACATTAAATATGCATAAAAGCACCAATAAGTGAGATCAAAAATACGCTAACATTTGTTTACTCCATCTTATAACACATTAAGGAGTAAAGTATGTGCTTAGCTTATTTTGTTACCACTTATTGATGCTTTTATGTACATTTAATGTATTCAATCTTCAACCTGTGATTCTACTGGAATGCATAATCTCTAACGTATACTTACAGCTTAGTGACCAAACACAACATTGGAGTGCGGCGTATCGTGGATTATAATACTGACATACAACCGGACTGTGGAGGATAAAATTTGTGTCAGGAATATTTCCAAATCCACACCAGAGTAAAGTTCACCTGTAGCCGATTTCACGAACAAAGTATACTTTGAGGGAGAAATTTTCGATTTAAAGATTTTTATTATACACCTAGTTACAGTTTGCCATATATGGTCAATGTTGTTGTTGTAGATTTTGCGCCGCACGAGCGTTACATGTAAACAAACTGCCAGCCAAAGTGTGCTATTATCATTTTGCTCCCTAATCTTTAATATTGCATTTTTGTAATCAAACTTACATTCATCTTTTGAAAGCGACCTTCATTTAGCTTTCATAAGTATAATTAAACAGATCACAGTGTACACGCAAGTTGTTTAGCTAACTGAACGAGGATGGGTATACGCGCACAGGCATTCGGCGTGTTTCGGCTTTCATCGGTATAAGTCTATATATGTCCGGGTCCCGGGTCGTTTCGCCCCGATTACCCGTTCGCACCGGGTCGGTTCGCATATGTACACGTAGTCTTCATTATGTGGGTGGGGTATCGACATAACAATACTATTTGTATATCAACTTGTTAACTATTTTGGGGGGTATTCATGGGTATCTATTTTTAAGAGTTTAGTTACTAATATCATAAGAAACGAGGCTATGCCGAGTTTTTTTTATGAAATCAGTAAATGATATTATAAATATCATATTAAATATAAGGCATCACTCACATTCCCCCCTGCATATAAAGCATGTTGATGGGTAGAACAGTTTTGGATTTTTATCATCAATGATGTTTTCGTTCTATAGCTGTTTTCATGCCCAATGCCAAGGCCAAACCAGTTGGAAATTATTTGTTGGTCAAACAAGGATTGAGATAGTACCGGTATATGTCTCTAGTCAAACCAAGCAGCAACTAGGGATATTTGTGAGCCCCTGCAGCTCATTTGCTCTAGTTTTAAGGTTTATAGTGTTGATATAAGCGTGGTATTTAACATGTTCATAACATTATCCTGGTTTTACAATACTAAACACTGATGCATAAAATGAAACTAACCCTGCCTTGGTGCAGCTCATTAACATATGTGTTTACATATATGCACAACGTGTTACACCATCTGCTACATATGCTGATATATGCCATGCCCGTCTCGAGCCCGAAAAAGGGGGAGAGGTTTACCTTTTATGGCATAAATGTATTACAGTACACGCTCCACCCCCCCCCCCTCCACCATTCTTTTCCACACAAGAAAAAATAATATTTTCTGTTACTCGCAGGTTTCCTTGCCTGGATGGAGGAGTCAGATTCTTCTTCACTGGGGTGGGATGAAGACCTGTGGTAGAATGCAGGGAAATACTAAAATGTGTGTGACCAAGAAGTTTCTTCTTTTTGCTTAAAACGACAACAAAATTTGCACTATCAGCCAATTTTGAGAATTCTTTGGTGAATTTGTTCATCTTCAGTGACCCAAATGTACATGTAGTCCGCCGCCACATTCATGTGTTGAGTAAACTTAGCAAAATATGCATAAGAATATGTTATCGTACACAGTTTACTGAAACTGGCGCCTGTTAAATAGTGCATCATGGATGTGGGCTGACAGTCAACAGGATAATTTGGCACATTCATAAAGTTACTACATGTCTAGTTTTAAACAAAAAAAAAACTTCTGTGTCTCATTCACTAAGGATGGAGCATATTTATTTCTTCCATAAAGATGACAGTATATACACACTTGTATACATTTAGTTGCAGGAAGAAACTCTGCAGAATACTCTCTGGCCGAGTAGGGAATCATCTGATTCGCAATTTAGCTGTTAATTGTGACATATATTTTGTATTTTTCAAGTGAAAGAAATGCCAGTATTGTAAAAGTAAAGCAAACTTGTAGTTCTGAAATACATTTTAGTAGGACTAGCAAAATAAATATTGCCTTTCCAATGCAATCTACATCTGTACATTTATAACAGAGTTCAGAGCTATTGAAATATGTTCATTACATAATACTGACATTCATGTATGTGAAATTAGTACAGAAAATGTAGCATAATCAACATATAAAGTGTGAATAAGATCCGTTTCGCTATTCTACAGTATACATTGGTACATGTGAAATCCCCACCTGAGGAATTTAATTCCATTGTATGTCAAATTCTGTCTTAGGACTAAGCCAAGTGTTTACCAATGTTTTTTTGGTAGCTAATTGAACATTAAAAAAAAACCGGAATAACTCAAGGGAAATAATTGTTTGCTGAACGAAATATTACATTCAGCAATCAATTTCATACATTATATTTTACATATTCAATAGGAATTGCAGAATATGTGGGTGTCGGCCACTGGTACAAAACGCGAACCGGTCAATAGTGTGTTCACTTCAAACATCTCGTGAACCAGTTTAACGTATCTGGGACGATTATTTCCATTTAGATAATATAACATAATCATTTTAAAAAATAAATGGCATCAAAACACATCAGAGTATACGTTGTGTATGGAGAACCGAGGCAAAAACTATCTCCGTCTGATAGCTGTCACAGCATGGAAATATCGGAAATTGCGGTTTGTTTACATGTACTGTGTAACCCGGATGAAAGATGGCAGCGGAACTGTAACTTGGTGTATACTGAATTCATTACATTATCACAGCTATTTTGGCTGTGATAATGTAATGAATTCAGTATAATAATTCTGCATACTTTTAATCATCAAATATATGCAGTCGTTAGTTCTATATGGCATACTAATAAATGATTACTCCCTGAAAGTTTACTTGCAATGTTGGTGAAATGGGCTACTGTTGAATAAAGCAGATATGGCAGGAGCGGGGGCCGCGCCCACTAGGGCCGGTGACGCCGCCATTCAAAAACTCATCGACGTTGCCGAGAATAAATCTAGGGACCAAGTGGACGCCATAACGCGCCGACTAAACATCGTCTGCAAGCTAAGTAGCGAATACGTCCATCGTATCACGTCCGTACATACGGACACCGGCGACAAATCAAAGAAAGGCAGCGACAATAATCTCCTTCCTTTGTTGAAGGAGGCTGACACTTTAATAGCCGAGTGCAAAACTTCAACTGCCGGAATTCCACATAAATGCAACGTAAATTCGTGCATGCTTATAGGAAATAAAACATTAGTGGATCATTTAGAGAGTGTTGGTGTTATTGGAGAATTAACCTTCCCATGTCTGGGTGACGACATCAATGTACGCGCACCTACAGATCGCCAGACGTGTGACGTCAGAGGTTTACTCGCGCTCGCCGACGGCCGGCTACTACTGTCGGACTATTACAATGACAACATAAAGCTGTTTGACGTGAACCATAAACTCGTGTCCCACGTTCCACTACAATCCTTTCCCTTCGACATTGCGGAGACAGGCGATGAGCAGGTGGCTGTCTGTCTGCCATGGAGCAAGAAGATCCAGTTGGTGTGGGTGTCTGACATCCTGACCATCGGGCCGATCATCAATGCCGCAGTGGAATGCTGGAGTGTGACCAGATGTGACGACAACCTGGCGGCGGTAGATTGGGGATCACCAGACATTGTGGAGATAAACATGAGGGGTAGGAAGGTGAGAACTGTATGGACAAGTCCTGATCACAACCTCCATTATATAATCCACAACACCCGGGGGGAGTTGATCACGACAGACTACGGCGGCGCGGTAACACGTGTGACCCGGGATGGCGTCGTGCTGGCCCGATACCGGGGAGACAACTTGGTGGCTCCACGCGGACTCACCGTCCACCCAGACGGAAGTATCTATGTCTGCGACTACGAGTCTAACAACATCGACCACATAACGGCGGATTGTACCCGCAGTATTGAAGTCTTCGGGGACGAACATAAGATATCGCAGCCTCGCAGGATCTGTTACAACCAACACCACAATTCACTGTACGTATCTCAGTTTAATAATGACTGTATGAAAGTATTTCGTCTCGGGTATCTGGCACTGGGTCTCAGATATACAGACATGTAGACGTGGTACTCGTGACTTCATGACTGTCTTGATATACAGTCATGACGGATTGCTTTTGTAAATTGGTATCTCGAAATCGCCACGGCTTTGAGGAAGATTTTCAATACTTTCTATGGGCAAAATTGCATTAATATACACGTTATATTGTTAATTATGCTCTCAAAATTGATTATTACCTTATCTCAAGTGCCGATTCTTTGTAATATCTCTCTAATATCCATTTAATTTTTTAAAATAAATCAAAACGTTCTTCCAACACTGTGAACTGCTTAATTGATTAGTTTCCGGTTGCATGAAAATGGGTGTAAATCTATGCCCGGATAAAATATAGTGACAATTTTACGTGTATTACTTATTAGCGCAAAGGATTAATTCTACAAAAATGGATATTAAAATACGTTTTGATTGAAATTTAATTTAAACTACAAACTATATATTTTGTTCAGAAATGCATGATTTATTTGACTATTACTCATGCTTATGATAATAGTAGGGTTCCTTGCCCGTTGTTGTACTTTATTTGTAGGGACCCGCCACTGTCTTATCTCTCAAAGTCGAATAATTATGGTGGAATAACGACCGTAGAGCAGTGTAGGCTATAACTATATAGACACACGTCATTGGCGCTATTGACTTAAATGTGTTATATACTGTCAGGGTTAGTATGTAACTCACTACGGGAAGGTTGTGTGTATCTGACACGGTTCATTAAGTGGGTATACCGATGGTACGGTAAACCAGTTTACTGGTTCGAGTTCCGTGTCAGTTCACATTTCTTTCTCCCTGTTGTAATAGGCCGGTGCGCAAAATTGCTTAAGATGTTATTGCACATTTTTTACCCTAGTCATTATTTACACAATATTTTCTGAAATACAACAATCTAATGCATAGTGAAATTGAAGGAAAATTTATTCGTGTAAATGCCTTTTCAAAAGAGTTAATTGAATGGAATGTTATTAGTAGGGGTGGAAAGGAAAAATAAAAACAAAATGTTAAGTTATTGTGAGTTATTGAGAGTGGGGGCTGTGTTGAGGGCACGATGTTGCTAGGGGTCCGCGGGCCTGCTCCCAACGCCATTTCCTGCATTCGCATAAACTTTGAGGATGCAGCCACATGTTATTTACATGCACATTGCACGATGCGAACATTTTATATATTGTATATCTGAGACACAGTCCCTTTAGTACACATTCAAATGACATTATTCAGTATGAACTTGATGTAATAGTTATAGTTCACATATTGAATTTTTAATTCAATTAATTTCGAACAAGCATAGCGAGCGAAGAAATTAGTTTATTAAAAATGCAATATGTTAACTATAACTAACTTATTGGTTGCCCCGCCCCATCACAGGCACCTTTCATTAGAATGGAGCGTTGCCCATAAACGTGTTTTCAATGTTGCACATCACAGTCACAGGGAATTACATAAACAAGGCGGGGCATGTGGTTCTAAACATAACGTTTGCAAGTTATTGCAACATTTAATTATTGATTTCATAGATATTTGCGAAAACGTCGCAATATGCGATTAATTGAGACGAAATACTACTTTCTTGTTCGAGAAACTAGGGCAATCATTATTGTTTACCCTAGTTTCTCGACCAATGAAAGAACGGCATTTTGTATCAATTAATCGCATATTACAATGCTTTCTCCAATATGTATTGAATTAATCATTAAATGTTCATCACTATATTTAGAACTGATTTTATGCCTTGCTGTCATCAGAAAACATGCAGCTAGGATTATCTCCTGCTTTTCGACTTAGAATGTTCTAATTTTGGCTTGTAACTCATAAAACGATACTTGGTAATGGTATGTAGCTTCCTTATGATAAGTAGATGCACAAAGTGTATTTCGATTTTTTATTCGACCCAGACTCGTGGATTATATCCCCCTTTTAGACTTGGAATTTTGCCTTATTTACTATCAAAACAGTATGTCAGGCATCGCTGTTCTATGAACACATTCTCTAGTTAAAACTTATTTTATACAAAATTGTTTAACCCTTGTTTAACGAGTTAACCCGTCCACCGATTAGATTAGGTACTGTACGGGAGACGAGTTAACTCGTCCCCGACAGGTGCCCGGGGAATCCCAGTTGCTATGTAAATTATCGATAGCGAGGCTAATACGCACAGTACACACGTGATCTATACTATTTTTAGCAATGAATTATGCGCAAATAGGCCAAATATAGCGATTAGTGATGTCACAGATTGTAAAATTAGCAAAGGTAATTCCGGAAGTAAATTGTTTGTGGAAAAAATGGCGGATGCAAATGATGACTTTGTGCAAATCTTTGGAAATTCTGATTCTGAAGCGGAATTTGAGGGTTTTGAAGCCAGTGAAGTGCGAGATATTTATTATGAGAATTTTCGGCAATATGACGTGTTACAGGTCGACGGAGATCGGGACTTTTCTTCTGATTTTGACTAAAAATTGGTCACGTGAATTTTCTGAGCGTCATATTGCACCTTTCACAGGTGACCCTGGAATAAAAGTCCAAATTGACTCCGTCCGAGTATTTGAACTTATTTTTACATGACACAGATTTCAATAATATTTCCCTTGAAACAAATAGATACTTTCAAAAAATTAGACAACAGAAGACACCTAAGAAAAATGCACGCATTATATATTGATCAATGTCACCTGTAATTAGTACCTGTAAAATGGGACAGATACAGTTTATGTCAGAGAAACATTCACCTGAAAGATGCATCTACCTTTGTACTTCATAACTGTACAAATGCTGAATAATATAGCAGGTAATATTGTTTATACCCAATATTTTGTCATTTTTCATACCTTTCCAGGGCTCTTGATAAGGATTTATTAATTGAGTATTTTTACTCCATGATATTTTTTTCAATTGGGTATTTTCAATTATCAATTGGGTACCTTACAACCGTTACCCCATTGTGTAAAATTGAATAGGGTATTTTCCAATTCTGGTATCAAAATGTGCAATAAACATGGCTACATAAAACAGTGAATACGTGTATGTGACATCTTTTAAGTGTTAGTTAAAACTAATTAGAAATTATGTTTAATTGGGCCTTTGCTGCGTCTTTTTTCTCCACGTTTTGTTGAAGACATATTTACGGCGGTCTGTCAAATCTTAAACAATAACATCCGAAGTATATCCGAATGAAAAGAAACTTAGTCTATTTGCACGAACTCGGACGTTTCGCATCACAAACGTTTCGGACCAGGGTCGAATCAGCCATATCCTTATTTTTTCGGTCACATCTCAAAGCAATTACTTACGCGTCGTCACCTGCGAACACTGTGCGTATTAAATGGCGAATAACAAAAAGGAATCGCCATTATCAATCGTAATCAACCGACCGGAAATTCAAATGAAGTGCTTTTCACAAATACCGTCACCGTTGTAATCTGCTAAAAAATAGTGACCGTGCGTATCCCAGGCATGGGAAATTTCCGGATTAATCCGGAAATCCGGATTTGAGGTCACAGGGACCACTTGTGTGAATCTTGTAAATCCGTTGAGAATGGCGATAAAAAATTACAATTTTCGGAAAAAAAAAAGATTAATTTTCTTTTTTTTTTTTTTTTTTTAAGTGGCGATTATTTTATTTTCCCCAGCGGAATCCCTGTTATGCATATACTGACTTCTTGTTGCAAATATTATATTGAAATGGATTATATTGCCAATTTTTCCTAATTATAGCATATTTTTTTCAGGGGAAAATGTGATCTATTTAATGCTAAATATACCTCAGAATGAAGCACAGAGCATCAAGAATTGAAAGATAATTATGGGGGGGGGGGGGGGCATGCCCCAGACCCCTCTAGCAAATCGCAGCGCAATCCGCTGCTGAAATAAATTTTCTGGATTGGGGATAGTGTTCCACTCCCATGCCTGGTATCCTATTTATAAAACTTCCATAGACGCTTATTATATTTATAGTTGCATCATCGATATAGACGCTTATTATATGTATAGTTGCATCATCGATTTTATTGAAAACTGTCCTTCTAAGATTATCAATACGCATGTATTTTCAAGCCAATTGATTACACGATGTTTTAATTGGGTTTTGGTACGCAGGGATTTCAATTTGAATTGGGTTTTCAAATTTTTTGATTGCGTATTTACGCATATACGCAGCTTATCAAGGCCTCTGCTTTCACACCTGTTCCACACCTGTACAGGTAACATATTACACTGGAAAATAATATCTACATGTTGGGTGTTCTATGCACAACAAATGTCAGTAGAAGTGTTTGCTTATCCTACTATGGCCGTACCACTACATTCCTCCTTCCGATAAATAGAATTTTTTTCTCAAATGTCTCCCTCCAGGTTCTTTCATAGACTCCCTAGTTGCGAATGGTAACTCTTGCAATCTACTCCCGTACCGTATGTGTTATAAAGTGACAGCGCTCCAGATAAGGAATTAGTAATTGAGTATTGTCACTCCATCATTTCTGAAGTACGGAGCCTTATAAGGTTATAAGGTACATGAGAAGAGAAACGAATGTTCCGACCAATTTGATTATTTCGTTCTAACAAATTATAATTCATTAGAACGCATTCCAATTCATTAGAATGCATTCCAATTTGTTCTAACGATTTTAATTATTTCGTTCTAATGCATTCAATTTTGTTCTGACGAATTCTAAATAATTGAAATAGTTAGAACGAATTGGAATGCGTTAGAACAAATTATAATACATTAGAACGAAATAATTGAAATCGTTAAGACGAATTTGAATTGGTTAGAATGAAATAATGAACTTGGTGAGAACATTTGTTTCTCTTCTCATGTCTCTTATAAGACTCTGTTCTGAAGTAATTGGGTATTTCTAAATTTTTATTTGGTTAATTTGGTAAATTTACACATCAACAGACAGCAATTATTGAATAGTTTGCTTCGAAATGAAAACATGTCTTGGTTTTTTTCCCGCCTGCTTTAGCAGAAGCGGGACATAGGCATAGCTTTTCCGTCGGCGTCGTCGTCGTCGGCGTCGTCGGCGGTGGCGTCGTTGGCGGCGGCGGCGTCAACATTTCACGTTAAGTTTTTGCGTTTAGCTCAGTTTCCAGAAAAAAATAACTCCTACAACCTCCATACTTGGTATACATCAACACTGTGGTGTAACCATCTCACACAGAGGGAGCCCATGTCACCTTCACCTACTTTTCATGGTTCATTGACCTACTTTTCACATGCATTCAACGTTAAGATTTTGCGTTTAGCTCTGTTTCTAAAACTTAACGCTCAGGTTAATTCATTGTAACTTCTGCTTGCCTCAATGGAATGCTTTAATATTCCATACATGCATTTGTAACAACATCCCGCATCATTCTATAGAAAGTCCATGGTGCCCGCTAACCCCAAAGGTCAAGGTCGCTGACTTAGAAATGTCCGTGTTTGGAAAAATTAATGCTCAGTTTATGCTTTGATATTCCATATATGCATTTGTAACAACATCCCGCATCATTCTACAGAAAGCCCATGTTGCCCGCTAACCCCAAAGGTCAAGGTCATTGAATTAGAAATTTCTGTGTTTGGAAAAGTTAACGCTCAGTTCATGCTTTAATATTCCATGCATGCATTTGTAACAACATCCCGCATCATTTCACAGAAAGCCCATGATGCCCGCTAACGCCAAAGGTCAAGGTCACTGACTTAGAGAAATGTTCGTGTTTGTAAAAGTTAGCGCTCAGTTTATGCTTTAAAGGTACATGCCCATGCAGTAGGCACAAAATGTTCTTTATAGGAATTAAATAAGTGTATAATTATGTCACTATTCCACCAGTTCTAAAAATTACGAGTGCCCACTATACAAATATAATCATTTATTAATTATCAATTTACTGTTAGCGACACGCGGCGGTAACAGTCTATTTTGATAATGTGCGGGGACGACGACTTTCACATCACGGCTTGCGGTGCGCATGCGCAGTATACTACGCGCTAGTAGGCTTCCCAATATGTAAACAAGAATATCAAAATGTCGAAACGTCCAGGACGGAAATTGTATGAAACAGCGTCGGCCAAAAGAAAGGCGAAATGTCTGAGGGACAGGCAGTACAGAGAGAGAGAGTGGTTAATATTGGCGACCAGATCACCAAATGGAAAGAGTTACGTGGAGATTTAGATTTGGACTCGAATAGAGAATTATTTTCTCAACTTCCGATACTTCACTGCGCATGTCAAAGATGTGATATGATTGACCGTGTCACGTGACGCGTATTGGTAAAAATAGCACGAGGTCGGAAAATACCCTTTCTGGTCGCGGCATATAAAATGCGATTTAACACCAATTAACACCCGCCGTAATTAAAACTAACTCGTTAGTGGGTAGACATATGGCTCATATAAGGCATGACAGAAAATTAAAAGTTGTAGTATAGTGTAACCTGCTGCGTGGGCATGTACCTTTAATATTCCATACATGCATTTGTAACAACATCCCGCATCATTCTACAGAAAGCCCATGGTGCCCGCTAACCCCAAAGGTCAAGGTCACTGACTTAGAAATTTCCGTATTTGGAAAAGTTAACGCTCAGTTTATGGTTTAATATTCCATACATGCATTTGTAACAACATCCCGCATCATTCTACAGAAAGCCCATGGTGCCCGCTAACCCCAAAGGTCAAGGTCACTGAATTAGAAATTTTCGTATTTGGAAAAGTTAACGCTCAGTTTATGGTTTAATATTCCATACATGCATTTGTAACAACATCCCGCATCATTCTACAGAAAGCCCATGGTGCCCGCAAACCCCAAAGGTCAAGGTCACTGAATTAGAAATTTCCGTATTTGGAAAAGTTAACGCTCAGTTTATGCTTTAATATTCCATATATGCATTTGTAACAACATCCCGCATCATTCTACAGAAAGCCCATGGTGCCCGCTAAACCCAAAGGTCAAGGTCACTGACTTAGAAATTAACGCTCAGTTTATGCTTTAATATTCCATACATGCATTTGTAACAACATCCCGCATCATACTACAGAAAGCCCATCATTCTACAGAAAGCCCATGGTGCCAACTAACCCCAAAGGTCAAGGTCACTGACTTAGAAATTTCCGTATTTGGAAAAGTTAACGCTCAGTTTATGCTTTAATATTCCATACATGCATTTGTAACAACATCCCGCATCATTCTACAGAAAGCCCATGGTGCTCACTAACCCCAAGGTTATTACAAGCTCCTTATATACTATCAAACTGCGCCAGGCGGGACATTTTGCTCCGCGGATCTCTTGTGTTTGTTTGTTGGAGTTTAACGGCGTATAAACAGCTAAGGTCATTTGAGGCCGGGTCAATGGGTTTAGTAGAGACAATTCTTGTGAAATACCAAGATGTGTTTTCATGGAAAATTAGAAAAATATGCTATATTTGTGGTCTGTTTATTGTTTTCTGCAGCATGATAAAGGTAACACAAAATTTGTATTGTTTTTGATACTCGCTACGTCTGATTTCAATTGGATTTTTTGGAAATTTTAATTGGGTATTACTATTTAAGCAAATATGCAGCTTATCTGGAGCTCTGAAGTGAACAACATCTTGCCGGCGGCTAAGGTAGAAACCAGGTCACGAGTGTGAGAGACGAACACTCTACCACGTCGCTATAAAAGTCGGCTTGTACCGCAGTACAAATATCCTACTCACCCCACGTATTGATTGGCATTATCATACATTTTATATCAGACGTAAATTTCCGCACTGATATCAGGGGTGATAACCGTGTTTCCTTAAAATGTTAACGGACATTACTATTTATTAAGTCTCTCTATTTATTTGCTGATGGGCAATAATCATACTTTATAATCTGTCGAAAATATTTTGTTTTCAGGTGACGCATTTAATAAGTATAAATAATTAATAAATATCATGCCACATTTGCATATGAAAATGGCCAGATACCACCGCGAGTCACTATAAGTAAAATAAATATTACTAAATGATTACCGTATGACGGGCACTCGTATTTTTTTGTTTAGAACTGGGGGAATGGAAAAAGTTTAGGAACCAAATGATACACAATTCCTTTGAAGAACACTTTGTGCCTACTTTAATGCAGTCCAATGTCTATAAATTGTTCATAAATATATTGTGATCTAAGATATGTTATTCCTGCCGTTGCCTAACCCAAATGTTCTGTCTGTAACGCAGGGCGACTTATACCTGTGTTACAGACGGAAAATTCGGGTTAGCCATTCCCTTGTATATAATGTTCGTGTTTAAATTGCTGACATTCTTTTGAATCTTGTTGTGTTATACACGATTTCACCATTGCATGCAACTAAATGTAATTGCAAACGTTGTCTACACAATTTACCTAATGCATAAGCACAACACTATATATTGAAACTGTTGTGTTGGTGCATTATGATTACACACCAGGGTATATGATGTACTGCCTATTGTTATGCAACTAAATACAATAGATTTCAATACCACTTGCATCGTCATATACCCTGGATCTACATTACCATTGTTACAAAAACGTAGCTCGATAATAAAATGGAAAACAAGCTCGATAAGAATACATCCGTCAGTACATGAGATTCCATCCACATTATTAAATGTATCAACATTAAAGGTACATGCTCACCCAGTAGGCACAAATGTTCTTTATATCAGGGACATCATCCGAGACATTTTCTGACAAAATAAACATTCATTCACAATTACCCCACATATTGATTGGCATTAATTATTACATTTTATATCCGACGTAAATTTCGATACTGATATCAGGGTGGGTGGCAGGTGGGAGCACGCGATGCGTAATTTAACGATCGGGTTTCATCCTTACCGGAATCCCGACAAGAGACCTGGTTTGGCTCTCACATACGCCGTAATTATTACGTCTTTGGCATTTTGTATGTGACAGCTGAATCTGGTTATAACCCTTATGTGAATATTACGATATTCGTAATCCTATTTTAGGGAAAGGGGCCAAGTGACTTCGGTGTGGTATGGACCTGGCACTAGGTCAGGTTATTCTAATTTCAGGGCTGAATATATTTGTTCTCGATGTAAATATTCCGTTCTGATTTTGGGATTTTCCCCCCAATGCAGCAGGTTAAAATGGGATCGAACCCGTTTGCCAGGCCTTACATGACCTTAGCTGTTGATAGGCCGTTAAACACTTATGAAAACAAACTGATATCAGGGGCAATAACCGTGTTTCCTTAAAATGTTAACGGATATTACTATTTATTCCATGTACATGTATTTATTTTTCGATGTGCAATGATCATACTTTATAATATGTCGAAAATATTTTTTTTTTCAGACGACACATTTAGTTAGTATAAATAATTAAAAAATATCATGCCTCATTAGCATATGAAAATACCCCATAAACCCAAATTGTTTGTACGTCCGTACTTCTGTCCGTCCGTCACCAACGGGGTAAGTTGTAAAACTTTTAAAGGTACATGCCCACTCAGTAGGCACAACATGTTCTTCATAGGAATTAAATAAGTGTATATTTGTGTCACTATTCCATCACTTCTAAAAAGTACGAGTGCTATACAAATATAATCATTTAGTACTATTTATTTTGCTGATAGTGACGCGCGGCGGTATCAGACTATTTTCATATGCAAACGGGGCATGATAGTTTTTAATTATTTGTACTCATTAAATGAGTCACCAGAAATTATTTTTTTCCACAAATTTTCAAGTTTGTTAACATTTTAAGGAAACACGGTTATCACCCCTGATATCAGTGTGGAAAGTTACGTCTGATATAAAATATATAATTAAATAATGCCAATCAATACGTGGGGTAATGGTGAATGAGTTTATTTTGCCAGAAAATGTCTCAGATGATGTCTCTGATGTAAAGAACATTTTGTGCCTACTGAGTGAGCATTTTTTTATATTTTGTTCGACCACCCAGGGGCCACTTAGCCAAAAAGAATCCGTAATCCAAGTAATGAAGAAAAAATGGACTTAGTAACATCAGGAATCCAAAATCCTTGACTATGATGAATGTTGTTACATGTATGTACATGATGTATGGTTGAAATTTGTGATATGACTTAACTCCAGAAGAAATCTTGTACAACAGCACATATTTCTGAATACAAGAAATCACATATTTCTGAATACAAGAAATCTTGTACAACAGGTCACACAAATTTCAATACAATAAATCTTGTACAACAGGTCACACATATTTCAATACAATAAATCTTGTACAACAGGTCACACATATTTCTGAATAAAATTAATCGTCTGAATATAATTTTCATTGTATTATCTAATCATAATGTTAACCATTGTATTGTAATTTATTTATATACAGCGCTCCAGATAAGCTGCGTATTTGCTGAAATACCCAATTAAAATTGACAAAAACCCAATTGAAATCAGAAGTAGCGAGTATCAAAAAGCAACAACAATTTTGTGGTACCTTTATCATGCTGCAGAAAACAATAAACGGACCACAAACAAATATAGCACATTTTTCTTATTTTCCATGAAAACACATCTTGGTATTTCATTATAATTGTCTCCAAGGAGAAAATTCTGATGAAATGCCAAGACATGTTTTCATTTTGAAGCAAACTATTCAATGATTGTTGTCTGTTGAAGTGTAAACGGTAGTGTGATTTTAGTTTACCCAATTAAAATTTTGAAATACCCAATTGTTTCAGAAATGATGGAGTGAAAATACTCAATTACTAATTCCTTATCTGGAGCCTGTTTATATATACATTGAATCATGTTGTTCACAAATGTTTATCAATAAACTACTTCAGTATGGCTTATAACTTCAGTTTGGCTTATAACTACTATATACTTACTATGTATCACATTACTTTGGCTATCTACATGCATTTTTATTTTAGACATATGTCTGGACAATCACCTGGGGTTATGTAGATTATCATAATTAAATATTACTGACTATTCGACCTGATAGAACTTACTGGGGATGTAACCTTTTCACCACCACAGACTCATATAGTGTCATGGCAAACAGTGTAGGTCCACATGGGCCGACTCATAACGAGCTATCTCATCAGGATCTGCACAATTTTTCCTTACTGGTACATGCACCGGTATATCGAAAATGCAGAATTGTCTGCCCTGTTTATCACAGTTTCTGGTAGTATGTACTTGAATATAACGCACGTTTTTGGAAAGTTCATCAAATAAAATGGTGCGATTGATTGACATATAACACACGCCATGTGATTTTGTGCCTAAGAACATCGACGTCATTTACAGAAAATAACACAGTTTATGTAAATAGATTTCATGAAAAATCGCACATGTTCTTATGTAACAAATCACATGTCTCATACATGTATGTGGCTGTGACTGGAGAAATGGAGCTTATGGGATTTGTGACCTGTCTAACTCCTGATCACACTCTTGTAGCCCGATAACGATCTATATTGCTTGTTTGAAGCTTGACGGGTGTTTCATTGATGGAATGGCGCACAGTTCAGATCTTGACCAGACTGCGGGTGACAGGCTGATATTGATCGACACTAGTCGTAAAACCTGTAAGCCCCATTTCTCCAGTTACAGCCACATGTCATTTACATTGCATGGTGCAAACATTTATATATTGCATATCTGAGACACAGTCCCTTTACTACCAATGTAGGTGGGTTGTGGTCGGGCGAATGAGACGGCGTAAATTAACGGTATGGGTTCCTCCTTATAGGAATCACGATTTGCCTGGTTTGGCCCTTGGTACGTTTTTATCTTTGGTTCTTCAGTTACCTGGGAGTTGAATTGGGTTATTGCCCATTATAAAAGTAGTAAGATTATTACTAATTCGAATGTTTTTCGGAGGGGCCAAGTGATTCTAGTGTGGCGAGGACCTGGCATCCGATCAGGATTATTCTGATTTCAGGGCTGAATATATAGTTTTGTTATTGTAAATATTCAGTTCTAATTTCGGGATTTCCCCCCATTTGTACATGTACTTGAACATGCACTTGTACATGTTGTACATATAATATATGGGATTTAGTACTAAACTCTTTGACCCGGCTTTAAATGACCTTAGCTGTTGATAGGCCGTTAAACCCCAACAAACAAACAAACTACAAATTCAAATGACATTATTCAGTATGAACTTGATGATTTATGAAATAGTAAGGAAAGTGTAAAACAAAATATACATATTTTATGCCCCACCACGATAGCTACACACCTGAAACTTGGTATGTAGCTTCCTTATCATGAGTAGATGCTTTGTTATTTACGTTGTGGAGTATATTCCTGCCGTTGTTCTAACCCAAATTTTCTATCTGTAACACAGGGCGACTTATACCTGCGTTATAGACAGAACATTCGGGTTAGCCATTCCCTTGTATATAATTATATTTGTGTTTAAAATTCTGACATTCTTCTGCATCTTGTTGGCATGTGTAACCTACGGAAGTATGGAGGAGACATGTGTTATTTTTATTTATCTCGTGGTGAGACATAATAAGTGGGTGGCAGGTGGGAGCATGCAATGGGTAATTTAACGATCGGTCTTCATCCTTACCGTAATTCTGACTGGATACCTGGTTTGACCCTCACATACGTCTTTGGCATTTTGTATGTGACAGTTGAATCTGGTTGACTTTGGTGTGGTATGGAAATGACACCAGTTCAGGTTATTTTACTATTAGGGCTGAATGTATCTTTTCTCGATGTAAATATTTCGTTTTGATTTTGGGACCCCCCCCCCCCCCAATGCAACAGGTTAAAACGGGATTGAACCCGTTTGCCCGGTCGTACATGGCGTTAGCTGTTGATAGGCCGTTACATACCAATAAACAAACAAACAAACATACATAATAAGTTGTGGCCACGAGATAAATAAAAAAAACACCTACATATCTCGTGGGCACGACATAATTTAGGTGTGTATTTTTAGCTCACCTGAGCGAAGCTCATGTGAGCTATAACCGCAATGTGTCCGTCGTCGTCGTCCGTCGTCCGTGAACATTTCCAAACATCTTTTCCTCGGTAACCATTGGGTCTATAGTCACCAAACTTCATGGTCATGGTCCTTAGGTAGGGGGATTACAAAATTGTTAAATGACGTCATTACGTAATCCAAGATGGCCGCCGTCTAAAAATAGCACACATTCTTCAAAAATATTCTTCTCAAGAACCACCAACCGGATTTCGACAAAACTTGGTAGGAATGATCGATGTACAATGCTCTTCCAAAATTGTAAAAATGGTGACCCCGTGGTCAAAAATGGGCTTTGCCCGTGGGGTCAAATTTTATTTTTGACCGAATATGGTCATGTTATATATCAAATCGAAGGTATCAACGAGGCGATCACTTACTCTGGTGCATTTTTTGTCGAAATCGGATGGTTATATCATCCAAGATGGCCGCCGAAAGGTCAAAAGGTCGTTCTTTTATTGGAGATTTCAAAATTCTTCTTCACATGAACCGCTTGGTCCATGGTAGCCAGTCTTAAAAGTTATGGTCCATGGGTGAAGCCTTTTCAGATTTGTTAAAATGGAGGTCATCGCTGATCCAAGATGGCCGCCGTCTAAAAATAGCACAAAATCTTAAAAAAAAAAAATTCTCCTGAACCGCCAGCCGGATTTCGACGAAATTTGGTAAGAATGATTGATATACAATGCTCTTTCAAAGTTGCTAGAATGGTGACCACGGGATCAAAAATGGGCATGGCCCGTGGGGTCAAATTTTATTTGTGACCGAATATGGTCATGTCTATATCAAATCGAAGGTATCAAAGAGGCGATCGCTCTGGTACATGCTTGTCGAAATTGGATGGTCTTGTCATCCAAGATGGCCGCCGTAAGGTCAAAATGTCATTTTTTTATTACAGATTTCAAAATTCTTCTTCACACAAACCGCTTGGCTCATAGTGGCCAAACTTCAGTTATGGTCCATGGGTGAAGCCTTTTCAGATTTGTTAAAACGGAGGTTGTCGCTATTCCAAGATGGCCGCCGTCTAAAAATAGCACATTCTTAAAAAGTCTACTTCTCATGAACCGCCAGCCGGATTTCGACGAAACTTGGTAGGAATGATCGATGTAGAATGCTCTTTTAAAGGTGTTAAATTGGTGACCACGGGGTCAAATTTTATTTTTGACAATATGCTCGTGTCATATATCAAATTGAAGGTATCGATGAGGCGATTGTCCTGGTGCAATATTTGTCGGAATCGGATGATTATGTCATCCATGATGGCCGCTAAAAGGAATATTTGTTCGAGATTTTGAACGTTTTTTTCTCAGGAACCACATGGCCGATGCTGGCCAAACTTCATAGTAAGTTAAGATCCTTGGGTGATGCATTTTCAGATTTCATAAAATGAGAGTCATCGCTTAATCCAAGATGACCGCCATCTAAGAATAGCACAATTTTTTTAAAACACATATGAACTCAATGTCACATTCTCCTCTTGTGTTAATGGAGTCAGAAAAACACACCAAATTATCTTGTGGCCACGACATAATTGTCCAATCAGAAAATACTACCAATATGCCACGCACTTTCTGATTGGTCAATTATCTTGTGGCCACGACTTATTAAACGATAGTGAACAGTGTGACCCTGATCAGACTGTACAGATCGATCTGGAACTACATTGGTCACAACAACTATAGTGGACAGTGTATGCCCTCGTTTGGAGCTGCACTGTTTACAAATGTGACAGTGAACAGTGGAGGTCATGATGAGACTGTACAGGTCGATCTGGGACCATATAGTTCACAAAAACTATACCGTATTGAACAGTGTATACCCTGATCTGGAGCACAAGTTACAAACGCGATAGTGAACAGTGTAGGCCCTGATCAGACTATACAGATCGATCTGGGACTACATTGGTCACAAAAACTATAGTGTGGGTGGTGGTCGGGCGAATGCGACGGCGTAAATTAACGGTATGGTTCCTCTTTATAGGAATCACGATTTGCCTCGTTTGGCGCTCAGGTACGTTTTTATCTTTGGCTCTTCAGTTACCTAGTAGTTGAATTGGGTTATTGCCCATTATAAAAGTAGTAAGATTATTACTGATCATACTGCTTTTGGGAGGGGCCAAGTGATTCTGGTGTGGCTAGGACCTGGCATCAGATCAGGATTATTCTGATTTCAGGGCTGAATATACAGTTTTGTTATTGTAAATATTCAGTTCTGATTTTGGGATTTCCCCCCATTTGTACATGTACTTGAACATACACATGTACTTGTACAGGTAATATATGGGATTTAGTACTAAGCCCACTGACCCGGCCTTAAATGACCGTAGCTGTTGATAGGCCGTTAAACCCCAACAAACAAACAAACAAACAAACAAACAACACAGTATACCCGTGGACAAATGCCAGACATCCATACACCCCTCAATATGACCTTTTGACCTTCACAACTTTGAACTTTTTTCCACATTAAGTTCACCGGAGTTTCTCAATTCTGTCATAACTTCTATTTTCCTTGAAGGATTACTTAAATATTCAACACAGTATACATGTGGACAAATGCCACACAACCATGCTGTCCTTAATATGACCTTGATTAAATATTTCAATACATCATACTTGTTGACAGGTGCCAAACATCCATGCTGCCTTTAATATGACATTGACCTTCTGACCTTCACAACTTCAAACTTGTTCACACATAAGAGGTTCGCCGGATTTTCTCAATTCTGTCGTAAGTAAGTTTCTTGTATAACTCTTGATGGATTACTTTAATATTACAATACATCATACTTGGGGACAAACACCACAAATTCATGCTGCCCTTAATAATACCTCGATCTTTTGACCTTCACAACTGTGCTTATGAATACTTATCACTTTTAGTTTATTAACTTTGCCACAGTTTCTCGAATCTGCCACCGGGGGCATTCGTGTGCCGAGTGCCACATTTTCATGTTTTTATTTATTGTGTGGCCACGATATCATAAGTCGTGGCCACGAGATAAATAAAAGTAACACATGTCCCCTCCATGCTTCCGTACAAACCGACCGGTTTGGTGTTTTCGGACATGTTGAAGGCTCTCGCTATATATGTATATACTGTAATTGCTCTCTATACATGTGATTTGAAGGCTCTGTTGTGTTTAAGTATAGTATATCTGTGCAACTATAAATCATATTAACTTGAACCTTGCAATGCTTGTTTATCATCATCCATACTTTCATATAGGTCCAACACATGCCGCCCCCATGTCCAAGGTAAAAAAAACGAAAGGTTGATTAGCCTAACTAGACCGGCTAACTACGTATACTTTACTAATCTGTAGTTGATTTCTCCAAAATCTATTCCAGCTAAGTGCACTTTGAGGGAGCAATTATTTATTTCTACTGAAATCATATAAAGTAATCGTCTTTTAATTGTTTTGATGGCTAAGGTTATTTATGATTCATGTGATGTATTTAATTCATGATCACAGCTATAGTTTTGATTAAAACTGGTTTATTTTTTAGTTATTTTTCCATTCACTCAAATCAGTCGTACGTTCAAGGGAAGTATATGGATGTATTGTGGCCTAGGGGTTACAACGCACGACTTCAATCCTCGCCTTAGACATCAACAATACTTTCATAGTATTGCTGGTCTGTCGGATGAAACTTTAAACTGTGGTTCCGTCTCCATATGACCCTAGCTTTTGGTGGGACGTTAAACCCATTCGATTTCACTTTCAATGGAAGTAACTACGTTTAAACTGTGACTGATGTTTCGTCAATTTTCCATTCACTCCCAATCGGTCATTCGTTCAAGGGAAGTAACTACGTAAACTACGACGGTGTCTACTCGAGCAGTTACCGCCCGTGAATGGTAGCGACGACCCGATTGTTTCATCAGGGACATAGCCTACTGTATTTATATCTCCGGTTTCATACACGTGCCCGGCTCTGGTACCCCGCTGTGGCTTTGCCGTGCCTCGCCGATATTGATTTCGAATAAATACAATTCCTTTCTAGAATGACGTCGAAAGTTGACATAAAGCTCAGAGCTCATATGGAAATGACATCGACGTTTGACACATAATTCAGAGCTTATGCGGAATTGAATTTCGCATGAACTCCGACTTTTGTGTCAACTTTCGACGTCATTTTCAGAAAATATTGATATGCCCCGGAATACAGGGGGTACAAGTGACTTACCTTAAATATTTAATTAGATATCGAATGAACTTTCATTCTCACCACGCCACTTGCAGAATTTTAAAGCTATTTATTATCGCTGCTTTGACAGGATGTGAAATGAAAACATACATAACATGATCTGGAATTGTACCCACAGACCAAGCACGCATATTTAGAATCACATCTGTACCCACAGACCAAGCACGCATATTTAGAATCACATCTGTACCCACAGACCAAGCACGCATATTCAGAATCACATCTGTACCCACAGACCAAGCACGCATATTCAGAATCACATCTGTACCCACAGACCAAGCACGCATATTTAGAATCACATCTGTACCCACAGACCAAGCACGCATATTCAGAATCACATCTGTACCCACAGACCAAGCACGCATATTAGAATCACATCTGTACCCACAGACCAAGCACGCATATTCAGAATCACATCTGTACCCACAGACCAAGCACGCATATTCAGAATCACATCTGTCCCACAGACAAGCACATATTCAGAATCACATGTCACAGACCAATCACGCATATTCAGAATCACATCTGTACCCACAGACCAAGCACGCATATTCAGAATCACATCTGTACCCACAGACCAAGCACGCATATTTAGAATCACATCTGTACCCACAGACCAAGCACGCATATTCAGAATCACATATGTACCCACAGACCAAGCACGCATATTCAGAATCACATCTGTCGGTTCTTATCCAGCTCCGTGTCCGAGTGTTCTCTTTAATTCACGCACCTGTTCTCCAAACTCAGAATCCAATAATGTTGCAAGTTTACCCACGATGTTGCACAGGTTGAAGTAACGGACCGAGGTCTATAAATACAGTAAATATGCCTAAAAGCATCAATAAATGAAGAAAGAAAATAAGTTAAACATTTGTTTACCCCCTCCATATACTCCAGTATACTACTACTACTACTACTATATCATTGTCGCCTATTGCAGAAGTTGGGACAATGTTAGTATTCCGCAACGATATATTCCCCGATGCGCTATGTCAACGCGTTTTCGAGCTATCGATTGTTTTGTTTTAAAAAAATTATCATCATTGCTAGGTCGGGAAAGAACGGACACATTTCCGAGGCCGATACTGCTATATAAAGGAGAAAACATCGGGTTCAAAATACACTTTTACGTCGTCCCGGCCCGTAAAGAAACGTTTTTCATAGAGAAAACATTGTTTCCAATCGAACATTTGATCAAACCTACATGTATACCCGTTATGTGCGTCACGACAGACAATTTAATCGCACAGACATTTCTATCATTTCTCGGGAAGCCATGACACTCTATGTTCATCCGGAATTCCGTGTGACGTCATCTCACCAGCTGGCGACTTGCCTTCCGCGGTTAACGGCCAATCATATGTAGTGTAGCAACGACTGTACTTTAGCGATGACGTCATCGGTGAAGCCCACGGTGATTGGAAAATAACTTTGTCAAACAATCCCTGCAGCCGTAATCGTGGTTGACAATGTAACGATTATATATGAGCCGCATCGCGAGAAAACCTATCGGGAGTCTCACGACGTCACAAGATATGACGTCGTGAACTTAGGTGACGTAATTTCAGCCGAGATTTCCAATTATCGACATTTGTCAGACCGCCATGTTAGGTTTGTTCCGTTGTGTTAAAGTTATCTAACGAACAGAATATATCTATAATCGGTCGTGTGTGAAAAAAACGAAACAGTCTTCGATATGTCATGGATCCTGTCTGAGAATGTATTGGATGAACGTTAGACTGCCGTACTAACGGTCGTATGATCGAAATCCACCAATTTTATTCGAAACGGGCACATCTTATATTATGTTTTTATTAACAATAATGGCGTAAGGGTAATTGCACGAGTTCCTCGCAGCATCAATGACTTAGAAATGCTTTAGGCGCTGTACATTGTCGCCTAACAGTCGTTTTTTGACATTTTTAGCTCGACTATTCGAAGTTAATTCCCCTTGGTTACAGTTTTTAGTCAACCTTGGTTAAGGTTTTTAGTCAAGCTTGTACATGGAATACTATTGTGCATACAGACACCATACTTGGACAACCTTTTCTCATAGGGATGTACATCAATAACCCCTGATCTATATTTGACCTTGACCTACATTTCCTCTTCAATTACTTAGTTAATTCTCCTTAATGTTAGAATGTAGTCAACCTTGTATATTGGAATACTCCTGGCTAACACACCATCAGCTTGACAACTTTCATCTCTAGAACTCCTGTACATCAACCTATGGTCCCGATCATATTTGGACCTTCACCTACATTTGACCTGACCCTTGACAATATTTCCTCATCAATTACATAGTTAATTATTCCCCAATTCCCCTTGGTTAAGGTTTTTAGTCAAGCTTGTATATGGAATACTCCTGGCCCTACACCCACCATACTTGGACAACTTCATCTCCTAGGGATGTACATCAGTAACCCCTGATCTATATTTGACCTTGACGTGCAATTCCTCTTGAATTACTTAGTTAATTCTCTTTGGTTTTTAGTCAACCTTGTAGATGGAATACTCCTGGCCCTACACCAACCATACTAGGACAACTTTATCTCCTAGTGATGTACATCAACAACCCCTGACCTATATTTGACCTTGACCTACATTTAACATTGAATTACCTAGTTAATTCCCCTTGGTTAAGGTTTGTAGTCAACCTTGGTTAAGGTTGTTAGTCAAGCTTGTACATGGAATACTATTGTGCATACAGATACCATGCTTGGACAACCTTTTCTCATAGGGATGTACATCGATAACCCCTGATCTATATTTGACCTTCACCTACATTTCCTCTTCAATTACTTAGTTAATTCTCCTTGGTTAAGGTTTTTAGTCAAGCTTGTATATGGAATACTCCTGGCCATACACCCACCATACTTGGACAACTTTATCTCCTAGGGATGTACATCTATAACCCTTGATATATATTTCACCTTGACCTACATTTGACCTTAACCTACGTTATTTCCTACTTCCTCTTGAATTACTTAGTTAATTCTCTTTCGTTAAGGTTTTTAGTCAAGCTTGTAGATGGAATACTCCTGGCCCTACACCAACCATACCTGGACAACTTTATCTCCTAGTGATGTACATCAACAACCCCTGACCTATATTTGACTTTTACCTACATTTAACCTTGCATTACTTAGTTAATTCCCATTGGTTAAGGTCTTTAGTCAACCTTGGTTAAGGTTTTTAGTCAAATTTTCTACATGGAATACTATTGTGCATACATACACCATACTTGGACAACCTTTTCTCATAGTGATGTACATCAATAACCCCTGATCTATATTTCACCTTGACCTACATTTCCTCTTGAATTACTTAGTTAATTCCCCTTGGTTAAGGTTTTTAGTCAACCGTGTAGATGGAATACTCCTGGCCCTACACCAACCATACTTGGACAACTTTATCTCCTAGTGATGTACATGAACAACCCCTGACCTATATTTGACCTTGACCTACATTCAACCTTGAATTACCTAGTTAATTCTCCTTGGTTAAGGTTTTTAGTCAACCTTGGTTAAGGATTTTAGTCAAGCTTGTACATGGAATACTATTGTGCATACAGACACCATACTTGGACAACGTTTTCTCATAGGGATGTACATCAATAACCCCTGATCTATATTTGACCTTCACCTACATTTCCTCTTCAATTACTTAGTTAATTCTCCTTGGTTAAGGTTTTTAGTCAACCTTGTATATGGAATACTCCTGGCCCTACACCCTCCATACTTGGACAACTTCATCTCATAGGGATGTACATCAATAACCCTTGATCTATGTTTGACCTTCACCTACATTTGACCTTGACCTACATTTCCTCTTGAATTACTTAGTTAATTCTCTTTGGTTAAGGTTTTTAGTCAAGCTTGTAGATGTAATACTCCTGGCCCTACACCAACCATACTTGGACAACTTTATCTCCTAGTGATGTACATCAACAACCCCTGACCTATATTTGACCTAGACCTACATTTAACCTTCAATTACTTAGTTAATTCCCATTGGTTAAGGTTTTTAGTCAACCTTGGTTAAGGTTTTTAGTCAAGCTTTCTACATGGAATACTATTGTGCATACAGACACCATACTTGGACAATCTTTTCTCATAGCGATGTACATCAATAACCCCTGATCTATATTTGACCTTGACCTACATTTCCTCTTGAATTACTTAGTTAATTGCCCTTGGTTAAGGTTTTTAGTCAAGCCTGTATATGGAATACTACTGGCCCTACTCCCACCATACTTGGACAACTTCATCTCCTAGTGATGTACATCAACAACCCCTGACCTATATTTCACCTTGACCTATATTTCCTCTTCAATTACTTACTTAAGTCACCATGGTTAAGGTTTTTAGTCAACCTTGGTTAAGGTTTTTAGTCAAGCTTGTATATGGAATACTATTGTGCATACAGACACCATACATGGATAACTTTTTCTCATAGGGATGTACATCAATAACCCCTGACCTATATTTTACCTTCACCTACATTTAACCTTGAATTACTTGGTTAATGTTTATAGCCAAGCTTGTATATGGAATACTCCTGGGCCTACACCAACCATACTTGGGACAACTTCATCTCCTAGTGATGTACATCAATAATCCCTGACCTATATTTGACCTTGACCTACTTTTATCCTTGGATTACTTAGTTATTTCCCCTTGGTTAAGGTTTTTACTTTTTAGTCAAGCTTGTATATGGAATACTCCTGGGCCTACAGCAACCATACTTGGAAAACTTCATATCCTAGTGATGTATATCAATAACCCCTGACCTATATCTGTCATTGACCTACATTTAACCTTGAATTACTTACTTAATTTCCCTTGGTTAAGTTTTTTAGTCAACCTTGGTTAAGGTTTTTATGCAGGCCGCAGCCACCTTGTTTGTCAAGCTATGTGTACATCGACAACCCTCGTAGTCGAGCTATGCTGTTCTCCTACAGCTCTTGTTACTATTTTTCGTCGGTTGTCCTTATGCATTCAAAATGGTGAACGCATAATTTAACTGGCTACATATCAGAGAAGTCTTCGCTTACACTGCACTTTGATTCCTAAATAATCTTGAATATGAACAACCTAGTGTATGCCAACGATATTACCATCTATTATCTTGGTAAATTGAGACGTTTTAACAATTCTATCCAGTACATAGCGAATGATATGCCATTTAATGCCACTCATTTTATCATAAATGGAGGCAGACAGGCATCTATATAATGACATAAATATCCGGGGTTTGTATTGAATTTAAAATAAATTCATCAACATATTAATTGGAAATGTGATGGTCGTAAACTTGCTTTTGTAGTCGAAAGTGCTTTTGTAGTATCAAATCATCAGTTTATCACTTAACTGCATACTAATGTATATCAGGTGATGGTAATGCGATCCTCAAGAAAGACACACGGCGACAATTATAAGGTATCTGCCCGGTATCGTGTTGTCACAAAGTTAATCTGATAAGCGGCCTACTGCCTACTTTAAAATATGTCGTCGTATACGAAATGTTAAATGGTGTCGCTGTTATTCCCAAAAATTATTTCAGACAGCAGCAAACAACAGGGAAACGCCTCACTTTGCCTTATTTGAAAATTATTCATACGAAATTACGTTACTTGGGCCGCAATCCAAAACATGACGTTACATTAGCAACTGCAACACGAGCCATAAACATTATTCTCATAATTTGTCTTTGCCTAATGGGAGACACTCGACCAGGCTACGAGATATCCAAATTTGGTTGACATGCGATAAAAGATGACAAATCTATAGGACTTGTCCGGATCAACACCCCTTGTTTACGCCGTTGATAAAACTACTTCTAAAGTGAACCATAATTGGGATACATTGATAATTTTGGCGGCATATGGCTTTTAAAAGATGTACAATTCAGAATACGCGAAAAAGTAAAAACTGAACATGTTGTCATTAAGCCCGGTTTTCGCACGGCGCGGCTCATATACTGTAACGTCGTTTGACGTGGCTTTTACGTGACGTCTCATTTGCTCAAACGACCTGCATAGTGGCGTTGTATTAACTATAATATCTTAATGAATATTGCAGATATCATGATCAAATAAAAATCATTCAATTTATCATACAAATACCATTGTCATAGTAACAAAATGTTAATTTTACCAAGAATTTCCCGAATACAAGTTTTCTCGCGACGCGGCTCATATGTCAGTGCCTTATTTTTTTATCTCAATCCGCCATTTTGATTTGCGAATTGTGGGATTGTTTGTCTTTGTAACTTGGCAAGGGGGACTTTACCAAACCGCTAAAGATGAAGCGTACCCACAATAACCTTATGCTGGTACAAATGTTATATATTATGTATTAATTATGTTTTATATGCCCCATTGAAGTGTTATCTGTCAGTTTCCGATGCTTATTTGATCAAATTGACTGACAAATTCGTATCTGCTGACGTCACTACTTAAGAACATAATCTGTGATGTCATTTCCGGCTCGTGCATTTTTGGCCAGTGGCCGATATTTGGGCATTTGGTCCGTATTTGGGCTAATGTCCGAAAATTGTCCAGTGACCAACTTATGACCAGTGACTCGTTTTTGGCCAAACGACCATTATTGTGCTAGAATGGCCAATATTTGGCCAAGCGACCAATTTTGGGCCACTGTGACCATGCATGGGTATATAAGGCGAGCGAAATCTGCCATTCGGCACTCTGGCACAATAGATCTCACAGATAACACCTCCACGTTAAAACTCGTGCGAAAATGATGTCTTCAGAATGAATTGTAAGATAATAATAAGCATTGTACAGTCATATTAACAAGAATACTTTAGCGATTAGTTGTAATTTGATCTCGCCAGTCATTTGGACATTATTATAAATAGTTCTACAACGTAACTGCCCTTTGTGGCACTGCCGCATTCCTATGGTTTACGATTCATTGATGAATACGCGATAAATCTTGTGCACCTCTAAACCGCATGGTGACATTTCGGTATCATTTGAATACGTTGATGGATACTATCCTTACACCTGTTTAACGAGCGTATCACCGTTAATTGAGAGTTGTAGAAATAGTTGTAAACAACCGTAATCTATCCACACGGACACTAAATTACGGTATAAGATTACCTTTCACTTGAACCGTCACTTGTAACAAATGTAAATAAATTGTTAACGTTTAATTAACGACTTCTACGTTCCCTGGACTGCTAGTCTGCTTCAGCACCCTTGTTATCATCCATTTAGAAGAGCGACAGCTAAACCGGATCTGGTTGACACAGGTTGCAGGCTACACAGATCTACTGATTGAGAACTATAGACAGACGCTACCACATTTGTCGGTTGATCAGACATCTATAGCCCGCTACGCGTGTTAGAGGATACTGGGTAGTATACACACAGCAAGTGTCATATACGGGGTCATATGTACGCACCACAACCGGCGCGTAACATTTCTTGGTGGCACAGCGGTGGGATCTGTTAATTTCTACAGATCCAGTGATCGACCCCACTCAAGGTACATGTACAGACGCAAGACAAGACAACATATACAAGACACAGTATACACAGTATATATACAGATACAAGCTCGAGTCGCAGTAGATATACCGATACAAGCACACGCCACAGTACAGACATATATACAAGTTCAAGCCACAGTATAGATACAGATATAAGCTCAAGTCGCAGTAGATATACAGATACAAGCACACGCCACAGTACAGACATAGATACAAGTTCAAGCCACAGTATAGATACAGATACAAGCTCAAGTCGCAGTAGATATACAGATACAAGCACACGCAACAGTACAGACATAGATACAAGTTCAAGCCACAGTATAGATACAGATACAAGCTCAAGTCGCAGTAGATATACAGATACAAGCACACGCCACAGTACAGACATAGATACAAGTTCAAGCCACAGTATAAATACATATACAAGTTCAAGCCACAGCATAGATACAGATACAAGCTCAAATCGCAGTAGAGATACAGATACAAGCACAAGCCACAGTACAGACATATATACAATTTCAAGCCACAGTATAGATACATATACAAGTTCAAGCCACAGTATAGACCTATAACAATTTCAAGCCACAGTATAGATACTTATACCAAGTTCACCACAGTATAGATACAGATACAAGCTCAAATCGCAGTAGAGATACAGATACAAGCACAAGCCACAGTGCAGACATATATACAAGCACAAGCCACAGACATATACAGATACAAGCTCAAGCCACAGTACATAGATACAAGCTCAATCCACAGTATAGATACAGATACAACATCAAGCCACAGTAGAGATACAGATACAAGCACAAGCCACAGTACAGACATAGTTCAATCCACAGTATAGATACAGATACAAGTACAAGTCACAATATAAATACAGATACAAGTACAAGCCACATTATATATACAGATACAAGCTCAAGTCGCAGCAGAGATACAGATACAAGCACAAGCCACAGTACAGACATAAATACAGTACAGACATATATACAAGTTCAAGCCACAGTATATATACAGATACAAGTTCAAGTCGCAGTATAGATACAGATACAAGCTCAAGTCGCAGTAGAGATATAGATACAAGCACAAGCACAAGCCACAGTACAGACATAGATACAAGTTGAAGCCACAGTATAGATACAGATACAAGCTCAAGTCTCAGACATATACAGATATAAGCTCAAGCCACAGTACATATACAGATACAAGCTCAATCCACAGTATAGATACAGATACAAGTACAAGCCACATTATATATACAGATACCAGCTGAAGTTGCAGTAGAGATACAGATACAAGCACAAGCCACATTACAGACATAGATACAAGTTCAAGCCGTGGGTGGCAGGTGGGAGCATGCGATGGGTAATTTAACGATCGGGGTTCATCCTTACCGGAATCCCGACTGGAGACCTGGTTTGGCCCTCGCATACGTCTTTGGCATTTTGTATGTGACAGTTGAATCTGGTTATACCCCTTTAATATGTGAGTACATGTATTACGAAATTCGTAATCCTATTTTAGGGGAAGGGGCCAAGTGACTTTGGTGTGGTATGGACCTGGCACCAGGTCAGGTTATTCTAATTTCAGGGCTGAATATATTTGTTCTCGATGTAAATATTCCGTTCTGATTTTGGGATTCTCCCCCCAATGCAGCAAGTTAAAATGGGATCTAACCTTGTTTGCCCGGCCTCACATGACCTTAGCTGTTGATAGGCCGTTAAACACTAATAAACAAACAATCAAACAAACAAACAAGTTCAAGCCACAGTACATATACAGATACAAGCACAAGCCACAGTACATATACAGATACAAGCTCAAGCCACAGTACTGATATATATAATCATCCTAGTTAGAACAGTGATAGCTGAACCCATCCCAGTAGACAGCGAGGCAATAGTAGCAACGACATAGACGGTGCTGAATTAGAGAGTGAGGACAGAGCCACAGAGGGGACAACTAGCATCCCAGAAATTACAACACTCCGGAGACATGATGAACAGATCCAGAGCATGAGCAACATGATTTCGAACATGAGCGGTGTCATTAAAGACGTGGTGACAGCGTTTCAGTCGATGCAGCCGATGATAGACCCACTGAAGGTGATATACAGAGGAATACAGACGATGTCAACGTTAATGATAACTATCCATGGCGTCGCACAAACAACGGGTCTAGTACTACGTTGCTAATCCGGCGGGATTATTCACCCAGGACCACTGACCCGTATTGTGGACAGGATTCCCGGCACTACGGAGACCGAACTATAGAGGGACACGGGTCACGGACAGATCAACAAGCCGCATATTACCGCCTGCCACATGCCAGCTACCAACAATGGACAGACAGACGGGCCAGCGAATACCAGCCGTCGGATAGGAATCATTACTCTGTGGCACCCAGTCACCATAGAGGGCCAATGCATTTCGGCGTGAAAATACCGTCATTTGACGGTAAGGAGGATTTGGTAATGTGGGTCGAAACTATTTTTTTACCCGATTTTAATAAAATTAGACACATTTACGTTCAAACTCCTCTTCGAATATGCTATTTACACTCACCTAGGGTCATTATACTAAGCATTTAGAGCGGGGAAAAACGGCCCATATATTGTTAATATTTTAGAACACGTTTTCAAGCAGTGGGATAATTTGATAAAAAATCGAAAGTTTCGGCCAAACATGTCGAGTGAAAATAGGTTTTTGCGAATAACAAATTTTTACATAGGGTAGCCTATATATTGGAATCGCGTCGGACAGTTAGCCACGCCACAGACCCCCCTCGATGGGCTAGTCCGTATTGATATCTTGGAATAACCATAACAACAAAATGCATTGTGTTACTCAACGTTTAACTGTCACACGCAACCGCTAATTGAAAATAATATTATGAAAAACTACTTGCACTGAACAATATCAACAACGGATGTACTACGTACAAAAATATATCGGATTATTTTTGTTGCGCGTTCAAGTTGTGATTTGCCCCCATTTGCGGTCATCGCTAAATTTAGTAACAGGCTATAGTTTTCGGCAGAGTTAACTCCCCTCCGAATACTCTCCACCGGACAAACACGTGTACACGCGTGACCGTGACGGGCTACAACAAAGCCAAAGCGGAATTAGCGACCTCCGTCGAGGGGTTACAGCTACCTGTTGACCCAGATGTGTTTAATGATCGCGATTATGTCGCAACAAAACTCGCACGTGTGTGTCTAACTGATGTTAATCCTCATTCTATCGATGCATTTACTGCGGATTTTAATGACATTCTCGAATTCGGCCTGATTGACATTTGTCTATGGTGGCCAATACACGCCAATATGAGTGACAATTCTACGTTCAGGGAAGGGGTCAATAAGTCAGTAAGTGATACATTGCAGTCAGGGAACAAATTAATGACCCTATAACACATCCAGCGTAGATTAATACCCATATTAATGCAAGTACTGAAAATACGACAAAAACAAATTCTAACAAGTTTGAGCTTCCATACATTGAACAATTTTGTCAGCGGTTTCCCCATTGACGTCATTTGTATGTTTTAATTACTCGATCCAGGGCCAACTGTTTCATTCACAAAACAGAAGTTAACATGGCGATGTCAAAGTAATGCAGAAACTTTAACAAAAATCCTGCTACAACATTGTTTTGTATCGACAAGGCATTTTCAGGCGCGACACCGCTTCCGTGGCGGAATTCTTGTAACTATTGCTCTTCAATCAGTTTTCAATATATCTATAATGATCATAGATATCTGGAATCTGTATTTATACTTGAATTGATGATGTCTTGTATATTTGTTACCGTATCTTTCTGATATTGCTATGCATAATCTGTAATGTTGATGAATGTGTTGGTACATACTATAGCACTGCATACTGTACTTGTGCCATATCAATAGTTCACCCCTTAACCATTAAAGCGCTGAAAAAGAAAATTGCCGTCTGCTCATTTTGTATATTTGAATCTCTTTAAAAATAAACTGTTTTGGCAGCGCAGTAGATTCGTCTCAGTATGTTAGATTTAAAACAGCAGGCGACAATTGTCGTTTCCAGCGCTTTAAGGGTTAATGAAACTGCAACACCAACAATCAATCAATCTAGTTTAATATTGTAGTACCCTATGTTCAGTACTTTCAGTACTTTTATTATTATTCCAAATTGAATAGAGATCCCTATACGTAAAATCATCTACACAACGAGACGGATCGTTTGCCGTTTTCTTTTTGAGAATCGGTCCAAAAATTATTGATAAAATCGGGAAAAAACAGCCGAAATTATACTGCACACACAGCTTTTTGCGTGCGCGACCCACCCACCCTCGCGATCTTCCTCAGCGCGGACATGTCACTGTGATTCGCGGTGACGATTATTCGCGGTGATCGTCACCGCGACCGTTGAAAATGGTCACCATGACTAAAACCAGTGAGGCCCTAAGGGTGATTCGCGGTGATTCCCGGTGACGGTCACCGTGTATCACGGTGACGTCTGCATGCGCTACAGGTAAATATGCAGGCAAGGTTTTCCTACCAATGTACGGTATTGCATGTTATTTTTCACGTAAGTAATTGCGGCGTTTTGCGACAAAATTACTCGGCAAAATGCGACGAATCACTGTGTTATTACTTTGTACATCGACACAATGACTCAGCAAAAATGCGACGTACCACTGTGTTACTACTTTGTACACACAACCTCCAAATTTGAAGTCTGGTGTTCTATCCCCTAGGCAACAACCCATCACTTTTAAAAGAAGTAAAGAAATTCCCCTAACGAGCGACCATACATACTTAAAATAGCAGCTGACGTAACGTCGGTAAACTGAAATATCGTACGCGACAATTGGCATTTACGTTCTAACAAGATTTTCACGGTGTGTAATCGATCGTATTTCCTCTTCACCATATGGAACCAGACTCGAGAAACACAAATTGCATCGTTTATTATGCCCCCTCCCCCCACCCACCATATGGTGAGGGGGCATATAGTGTTACCGGCGTCCGTCCGTTCCAAAACCTTAACGCTCGGGTAAATGGCTTATAATTTCTGTTTCCTTGCTCGGATCTGCTTCACACACGCATTGCTCCAATGGTCCTCTACCGCACTGTGACAAATCCACATTCGCCCCACCCCCGCTAAGCCCAGGGTCAATGTCACAGACTTGGTGCGGTCGAAACCTTAATGCCATATTTCTAGTTTTTTAATGTGTCAATTGTTTGCCCGTTCTAGCAGTTTCCCCAATGACTATGGGCTAGATTTGACATTTCATTCTATGTTGCATCGCCGGTTTTCGGTGATAATACTGTCAACAATTAAAAATACGGACGGACGCACGGACGGACACCCGGACGTCATTGTGAGAAGTGCACTATGTCTCGCTTTCCGCAGGCGGGCTTGGCAATAATGCTAATATCCGTACAAAATATAAATGGTTTGTCATAGGAGACTATTCTCATGTGTTGCCTTTACATGTGTTATTATTAAGAAATAAAAAAAAAATGAGAAAAAAAACTCCATTAGTCTCGTCTAATGAGACGATTCTCATGTGCTGCCAAATCTTGATTTATCAAGAAATCAAACAAATGTGAAGATGCACTATGTCAAGCTAGTGAGTAATTATCAATTTATTGGCGATGCGATGGACGTGGACGTGAGCGACTACATAGCGTTGTTTTGATATGTTTGTTTCTGCCGAATTCTAAATGTCGGTCACCAGGTCACACTTTGCACTTGAAACTGGAGTACCGACAGACGATAGTAAACACCATCAGGTGTGCAGCTAGACAGAAAATGATATGTTGCAAATGTTCTAGTTTGGGATAGGTGGACACGGCGGCATATATCTTTATACGCCGTTTGAAAACGGAACTATTATGTATCCACGCTGTATGGGCGGTGGACGACTCTTGGACACAGCTTGTTCTCACGATAGTGAGGCCCACTGCATGTCAAGGGCAGCGACATTGTCTCTGGTTCCAGTACGTACATGTGTGCGCAAAACTCAATTTAAACACATCGTGAAAAAGCCGAGGCAAAAACGCGACATCGCATTCACAAAAACGCGCGATCACAAGGCGAAAACGCGATATTGAATACAATAGAATATCACGTTTTCGCCGTCTCGCGATTTGGTCTCGCGTTTTCGCGATCTTGTGTATAGGTCGACGATGCGATACAGCAACCAATAACACGTATCGAAATATGTTTTGTTTTCAATAAACATGTATTGGCAGTACATTAGAATCGTCTCCTAAGACGATTAGTATATTTTTATTGTCAAGAACTAGTGATGTTTGTCCACATTTGTTCTATTTCTTAATAAAAACATGTTTTGGCTGCACATAAGAATCGTCTCCTAAAACAATGTGTACGTGTCCTGTTAGGGACATGTGACAACACATACATGTAGGTTGCGATCGTGAAGTGTGATCGCGAGATTTCGAGTGCACAACTTATTCCCCCCCCCCCGGCTACATACGGGCATGTTGCAACCTGTCGACTGTCGGCTGATGGGCTATTGGTACTTTACGGAACGGAACGGAACGGAACGGAACGGAAAACGGTTTGGGGTACCAAGTGGGGCAATTGTCGAAACTGAAAAACTTATGCAGTTAATTAACGATGTGACTAATTAAAATGTGCATCATAATTGAAGTAAGTATCATGCATTGGGAACCTAATAATGCAATATCAATACGTTGAACGTGTTGCTAATAACACCATTAGTTAACAAGATGCTTGTTCCGTTCCGTTCCGTAAAGTACTAATCACCTAGTAGGGTAATTGGTACTTTACGGAACGGAACGGAGCGAGATTTTTTATTTACCAAAACAGACACAAATGCCACTTCTGAAGCGTGTCAGAGGCAGTCCTTTGGAATATGTAGTATAATACTTCCCCGCGACTGTATTTTTTTAAGAAAGTCACCCCACCCCCCATCTACCTATCCGGAACAGTACTTGTCCTAATTTGGTGCATTAATTAACTTATGCAGTTAATTAACGATGTGACTAATTCAAATGTGAACCATAATGGAAGTAAGTATCATGCGTTGGGAACCTAATAATGCAATATCAATACGTTGAACGTGTTGCTAATAACACCATTAGTTAACAAGATGCTTGTTCCGTTCCGTTCCGTTCCGTAAAGTACTAATCACCTAGGGTAATTGGTACTTTACGGAACGGAACGAAACGGAACAAGATTTTTTTATTTACAAAAACAGACATAAAAGCCCACTTCTGAAGCATGTCAGAGGCAGTCCTTTGGAATATGTAGTATACTTACGTTCGCGACTGTATTTTTTTCAAGAAAGTCACACTCCCCCCCCCCCCCCCCACATCACCACCCCCATCACCTATCAGGAACAGTACTTGTCCTAATTTGGTGCATTAATTAACTTATGCAGTTAATTAACGATGTGACTAATTCAAATGTGCATGATAATGGAAGTAAGTATCATGCATTGGGAACCTAATAATGCAATATCAATACGTTGAACGTGTTGCTAATAACACCATTAGTTAACAAGATGCTTGTTCCGTTCCGTTCCGGAAAGTACTAATCACCTAGGGTAATTGGTACTTTACGTAACGGACACAAATGCCACTTCTGAATCGTGTCAGAGGCAGTCCTTTGGAATATGTAGTATAATACTTCCGGAAAGTACTAATCACCTAGGGTAATTGGTACTTTACGTAACGGACACAAATGCCACTTCTGAATCGTGTCAGAGGTAGTCCTTTGGAATATGTAGTATAATACTTCACCGCGACTGTATTTTTTCAAGAAAGTCACCCCCCCCCCCCCCCCCCCCCCCCCCCCCCCCCCCCATCTACCTATCCGGAACAGTACTTGTCCTAATTTGGTGAATTGGTATTTCCCCTGTGACCTAGAATTTGCCGAAATTTGCCAGTCGAGATACCTATGGTGTTTGCTTACCCAAAACACGTCCCGATTCCCGGACGCGCACCAAAAACTTTTTTTCAGTTTTTTCCCAAATATTGGAGCGGCGGTCGCCCCACTTCCGACGCCTCTGCACTTAATTTAAATTAAAAATAAAATAGTAAAACAGACACAAACCTTTGGAATATGTAGTCTAATACTATCAACGCCACTCCGTATGTTATCAAGAAACTACCCACCCCCACCCCGCTGGACTGAAAAACGTTAACAGTGCCTTATGCACAATCCAATGATGGAAGAGTGTAGTTGTATTAATTATTCCACACCATGCGGAGTCCTTTGGAATATGGAGTATAAAACTTCCCCGCGACCGTATTTTTTCAAGAAAGTCACCCCCCCCCCCCCCCACCCCCCCCCCCATCTACCTATCCGGAACAGTACTTGTCCAAATTTGGTGAATTGGTATTTCCCCTGTGACCTAGAATTTGCCGAAATTTGCCAGTCGAGATTCCCAGGGTGTTTGTTTACCCAAAACACGTCCCGATTCCCGGACGCGCACCAAAAACTTTTTTTTCCCAAATATTGGGGCGGCATTCGCTGCCCCTGCCGCCCCACTTCCGACGCCTCTGCATTTAATTTATAAAATTAAAAATAAAATACCAAAACAGACCCAAACCTTTGGAATATGTAGTCTAATACTACCACCGCCACTACGTATGTTGTCAAGAAACTACCCGCCCCCCCCCCCCTCCACCCCCACCCTGCTGGACTGAAAAACGTTAAAGGTACATGCCCACGCAGCAGGTTACACTGTACTACTACTTTTCATTTTCTTTCATGCCTTGTATGAGCCATTTGTCTACCCATTAACGAGTTATTTTTAATTACGGCGTGTGTTAATTGGTGTTAAATCGCATTTTATATGCCGCGACCAGAAAGGGTATTTTCCGACCTCGTGCTATTTTTACCAATACGCGTCACGTGACACGGTCAATCATATCACATATTTGACATGCGCAGTGAAGTATCGGAAGTTGAGAAGAAAAATCTGTGTTCGAGTTCAAATATAAATCTCCACGTAACTCTTTCCAGTTGGTGATCTGGTCGCCAATATTAACCACTCTCTATCTGTACTGCCTGTCCCTCAGACATTTCGCCTTTTTTTGGCCGACGCCGTTTCATACAATTTCCGTCCTGGACGTTTCGACATGTTGATATTCTTGTTTACATATTGGGAAGCCTACTGGCGCGCGTAGTATACTGCGCATGCGCACCGCAAGCCGTGATGTGAAAATCGTCGTCCCCGCACATTATCAAAATAGACTGTTACCGCCGCGCGTCGCTAACAGTAAATTGATAATTAATAAATGATTATATTTGAATAGCGGGCACTCGTAATTTTTAGAACTGGTGGAATAGTGACATAATTATACACTTATTTAATTCCTATAAAGAACATTTTGTACCTACTGCGTAGGCATGTACCTTTAACAGTGCCTTATACACAATCCAATGATGGAAGAGTGTAGTTGTATTAATTATTCCACACCATGCGCTCTGGCACAGTATTTGTGCTAATTTGGTGTAAAAAATAGCTCGTTCCGTTCCGTTCCGTAAAGTACTAATCCACTAGGGTAATTGGTACTTTACGGAACGGAACGGAACAAGATTTTTTGTTTACCAAAACAGACACAAACATAATTTCTGAATCGTGTCAGAGGCAATCCTTTGGAATATATAGTCTAAATCTTCACCCGCCACTCTGTATGTTTTCAAGAAAGTCACCAATTATATACTCCCCCCCCCCATATACCCCTATGCCCGATGGACTGAAAAACGCTAACAGTGGCATATACACAATACAATGATGCAATAGTGTATTGCTCATAATTGTTCTACGTCATACCCTGTATCCGGGGCAGCTCTTGTCCAATTTGGTGTAAAAATTGTCTCGTTCCGTTCCGTTCCATAAAGTACTAATCACCTAGGGTAATTGGTACTTTACGGAACGGAACGGAACAATATTTTTATTTACCAAAACAGACACAATTGCCACTTCTGAATCGTGTCAGACGTAATCCTTTGGAATATGTAGTACAATACTTCCCACGCCACAGTGTATGTTGTCAAGAAATCCCCCCCAGCCCCCTTGCCCGCTTGATTGAAAAACGTTAACAGTTCCATACACAATCCAATGATTTCACAATGTAGTTGTATTAATTGTTCCACACCATGCGCTCTCTCCGGCACAGTACTTGTGCTATTTTGACGTCACGCCGTTTGGAAACACCTGATCCCACACATTGACTCGTGTTTCACGAGCGTATATGGAGAAATGACACAGCTCCAGATAAATTTTGTATCTAAAGAGTATTATACCCCCATATTTCAAATTAAATGCGTATTTTACTTTTACAAATGTATCATTGATTTTCTTCCTTAATAAATAGGGAACAAATTGATAAGGAGCTCTTAAATGACATCAGTAACGTGGCATTATAATGCACCGAAAATAGAAAGCACGCATCTGATTGGTCAATTGAAATGAGAGCCTATAAGATATGAAAAATCACAGCCTATAAAATCTCCGTTTTACCAGCCTGTGTTTTACAACTTGACAGATTTATGTGGCCAGCGGCGGGGAATGCAAATATTTCCAAATTAATTTCGGTACATTTTCGGTTATCCATTCTGACATATTGACATGTACAACCCAAAACGGAAAAGAGAATCTACCAACGACTGACAAACGTGGCTTCAGTGTGGTGGCCCTTCAACAAATTCCCAAAAATATTACCCCAACCGTCCAAAATGCAGAAGAATTTAATAAAGTGCTCAAATGCAAACTCAATATGCCAGTACCAGCCTATAACTTTACGAATTCCAATGTGCACATACATGACTATACATAATAAACAGTATTGCAGATGGGTATTCACCTGAATTAGGCGTAAATCCAGGGAAATCCTAGGCCTGTTGACACAACAAGTTGTTGCTGACATTTACTTTGTAAAATCACACGAACCCAATGCAGAATTGTTGGCATTTCTTTAAATGAATAAAAGCAAATAACTGTTGCAACTACACATACAAAAGCAATACAATTGTTAAAATAAACATAGAAAAAGTCCCGTTAATCTCTATTTGAAATGGGAATATTCTTCGGCGGAGTTACATTTCTTCAAATTTATTTGGTGTGAGGCGGTTATCAATATGACGACAACAACCTGCTGACGAGTGACGTAATGAAAAAGATCACTGTTCGTGATATGCTACGACGTTTATCGAAAGCGGGGAGCACACTAGGTGCATTAGAATGGGGATAACCATGCTTTGTTTTTCGATTTGGAGCGGTAAGTGTGAGGTTTTATGGTCTGTGAATCTAACGCGTCGCCGTAAAACTGATTCACAGACCATAAAACCTCCCACATACCGCTCCAAATCGAAAAACAAAGCATGGTTATCCCCTAAGTTACGTATTTCCTTCGACCAATCAAATAATGTTCTCAGACACACCTCTGAATCACAAGACAGTCGCTTTCACTATGACCTGTCCCCAGAAAATAATTCGCACAATTTATATTTTTATCCCGTCAACACAGTGCGTATGTGCCGTGAAACACGGTGACGTGAAACATTTTTGATATCCTGTCAATACGACCTAATCACTGCGTATGAATATGTGCGGTGACTGGGGTTATCTGTTTGCATTTTAAAGCCATTTGTAGGTGTTGACGGGATAAATAGAATAGTAGGTTAGTGCCGTGAATGGAAAAATATCTGGCGCGCCTCGGAAACGGGATGTGCTCGGCAGAGCCTCGCCCATCCCGTTTCCTAAGCCTTGCCAGATATGTTTTTCCATTCACGGCACTAACCTACTATTCTGTATATATTTTATACTTAATTCGTTTTGCTTTTTATAAAATACATGTACAATGTAGGTGTGAAATGTAAAAAAGGAGTTTATTTAACCAGGTTAGCAGATTATCATGAAATAATGCCCTTGCGATTGGGTCCTACCGTTAAACAAAACCTTGTTCGCTATGCTCACTCATTTGTTTAGCATAAAAATGCAATCAAGTGTGCATAATTTCATGATAATCAGATCACCTGGTAAAATGCTTTGAGCAATACAACACAAATTATCAATACAAACATTGAAAGGTCAGGTTGAACATAAAATCTGTTGGGAACAAATCTTAAAATAACATTTTATTCCTATTTTAGACTATATTTATTCCTTTTTTTTCACCGTCTGAATTCCTATTTTCCTATGTTTTGTTACCAATCCCTCACTTGACGGCCTGTTATTGGTAATCATCCATATAATCATTCGGTGTCCTACTCATGCGGCCCCTGTGCCCCAAGGTCAATGTCAAATGACTTAGAATTTTGTGTTATCATAAAATCTGCATTAAAGTTGTTTTCATACCTTATATCTCCACAATTGTTACTCCAATTTACTTACAATACTTCCTCTTCATCATCCATATTTTCATTCCATAGACTGCCCAAGGTCAAGGTAAAATGACTTTGAAATTTATGTTCAAGTGTTTACATACCTTATATCTCCACAACTACACTTAAACTCCGATTTACTCAACTCACATTACTCCTTGAGTTACTTTTCAGCAATCCAACAAATTCAATTTATGTATTATCATCCATATTTTCATTTTATAGCCCACCCATGCAGCCCACATGCCCAAGATCAAGGTCAATTGACTTTAAAATTTGCGTTAAATGCTTTTACATGCTTTGTAATTACCTTATATCTCCACAACCCTTAATTCAAACTTCAAATACATACACACTGAGACATCAAATGCGTCGGTGGGCTCGACATGCTGGCCTCGGCCATCTGGTTAAAACTAGATGGCCGCGGCCTGCATGTCGCGCCTTGTGGCGAGGCATGGACGCTAACAAAAAAGATATAGTATAACGAAAAACTTTAACCAAAAAACTTAACCAAAAAACTTAACCAAAAACATTAACCAACAACTTCAAAGTAATTTGACCTTGACATTGGGCACAGGGGCCGCACGGGAGGGGGGTAGAATGAAAATATAGATGATGATAAACACCCATGTGAAGATTCAAGGTAATGGGCAAAGCAGTTGCAGAGATATAGTATAACCAAAAAACTTAACCAAAAACTTCAAAGTAATTTCACCTTGACATTGGGCACAGGGGCCGCACGGGAGGGTGGAGAATGAAAATATATAAACTTTAAACAAAGAACTCAACCAAAAACTTTAACCAAAAAACTTAACCAAACAACTTAACCAAAAACGTTAACCGGACACACGTATGTACGTACGTACGTACGCCAAAGTGCCGACTATATCGCGCTTTCCGCAAGCGGGCGCGCCAAAAACTTAACCAAAAACTTTAACCAAAAAACTTAACCAAAAACTTCAAAGTAATTTGACCTTGACATTGGGCACAGGGGCCGCACGGAAGGGGGGTAGAATGAAAATATAGATGATGATAAACACCCATGTGAAGTTTCAAGGTAATGGGCAAAGCAGTTGCAGAGATATAGAATAACGAAAAACTTTAACCAAAAAACTTAACCAAAAACTTTAACCAAAAAACTTAACCAAAAACTTCAAAGTAATTTGACCTTGACATTGGGCACAGGGGCCGCACGGGAGGGGGGTATGAATGAAAATATAGATGATGATAAACACCCATGTGAAGTTTCAAGGTAATGGGCAAAGCAGTTGCAGAGATTAGAATAACGAAAAACTTTATTAACCAAAAAACTTAACCAAAAACTTTAACCAAAAAACTTAACCAAAACTTCAAAGTAATTTGACCTTGACATTGGGCACAGGGGCCGCACGGAGGGGGGTAGAATGAAAATGTAGATGATGATAAACACCCATGTGAAGTTTCAAGGTAATGGGCAAAGCAGTTGCAGAGATATAGTATAACAAAAAACTTTAACCAAAAAAGTTAACCAAAAAACTTAACCAAAAACTTTAAAACCAAAAAACTTAACCAAAAACTCAAAGTAATTTGACCTTGACATTGGCACAGGGGCCCGCACGGGATCCGGTAGTTTGGGGGGTAATAATGAAAAATGTAGATGATGATAAACACCCATGTGAAGTTTCAAGGTAATGGGCAAAGCAGTTGCAGAGATATAGAATAACGAAAAACTTTAAACCAAAAAACTTAACCAAAAACTTTAACCAAAAACTTAACCAAAAACTTCAAAGTAATTTGACTTGACATTGGGCACAGGGGCCGCACGGGTGGGGGGTAGAATGAAATATAGATGATGATAAAAACACCCATATGAAGTTTCAAGGTAATGGGCAAAGCAGTTGCAGAGATATAGTATAACGAAAAACTTTAACCAAAAAACTTAACCAAAAAAACTAACACCAAAAACTTAAAAACCAAAAAACTTTTAACCAAAAAACTTTAACCAAAAAAACAAAACCTTAACCAAAAACTTCAAAGTAATTTGACCTTGACATTGGGCACAGGGGCAGCACGGAAGGATGGTAGAAGAAAATATAGATGATGATAAACACCCATGTGAAGTTTCAAGTAATGGGCAAAGCATTGCAGAGATATAGTATAACGAAAAACTTTACCAAAAACTTTAACCAAAAAACTTAACCAAAAAACTTAACCAAAAACTTTAACCAAAAACTTCAAAGTAATTGAACCTTGACATTGGGCAACAGGCAGCCACGGGAGGGGGGGGTAGAAATGAAAATATAGAAGATGTAAACAACCCATGTGAAGTTTTCAAGGTAATGGGCAAAGCAGTTGCAGAGATATAGTATAACGAAACACTTTAACCAAAAAACTTAACCAAAAACTTAACCGAAAACTTTAACCAAAAAAACTTAACCAAAAAACTTAACCAAAAACTTTAACCAAAGAACTTAGCCAAAAACTTCAAAGTAATTTGACCTTGACATTGGGCACAGGGGCAGCACAGGAGGGGGTAGAATGAAAATATAGATGATGATAAACACCCATATGAAGTTTCAAGGTAATGGGCAAAGCAGTTGCAGAGATGTAGTATAACGAAAAACTTTAACCAAAAAACTTAAGCAAAAAACTTAACCAAAAACTTTAACCAAAAAACTTAACCAAAAACTTCAAAGTAATTTGACCTTGACATTGGGCACAGGGGCCGCACGGGAGGGGGGTAGAATGAAAATATAGATGATGATAAACACCCATGTGAAGTTTCAAGGTAATGGGCAAGCAATTGCAGAGATATAGTATAACGAAAAACTTAACCAAAAACTTTAACCAAACAACTTAACCAAAAAACTTAACCAAAAACTTTAACCAAAGAACTTAACCAAAAACTTTAACCAAAAAACTTAACCAAACAACTTAACCAAAAACTTTAACCGGACACACGTACGTACGCCAAACGGCCGACTATATCGCGCTTTCCGCAAGCGGGCGCGACAAAAATCTACTGTAAAAGTTACGTCACAGTTTACATCACGTCGGAGAATCGGGTTCGGAAACCACGTGATCCCACACCTTGAGAGTGGTGTAAACCAAGGTGCATGATCACGTTGTTACAACAACAACAAATACAATGGCTGATAGTGCTGAAAGCGCGCACACTCCAAAATAAGTATTATTTTATATTTTCCTTAATAGGCAACATATTTTGATGAAATATGACGCAGCAAACACGTCTTCATGAGCTGCATTTGGTGGTCCCGGGAGTTTGGCACATACTTATGTCGTTTTTGCGAAGAATCCATTTTCTCTTTGCAAAACACAACAATGTGTATTGTACCTGTTCTTCAGCCATAGGCAACACACATCAATTGGTTGTTTACACATATAAACTGTGGCATAAACTGATAAATTTTGGTGATTGAGTCAAATTAGGTTTCACGTCTGATTAACAACAAGGTCTAGTTCGATCAGGAAACTTAGGTAGGACGATCGATATCTATAACTGGACCAAATTGCAACTGATTTGGTAATATGAACATGGATATATGATATGTCAAAACATGTTTCTAGTGATTTTATATCCCTCTTATGCCAATGATTAAAGGTTTTGATAAATTCAATAAACTTGGAAAAGTTGAACATTTTCCAGCCAATTCGTGTACGCCTTACGTAGTAAATATTTCTACTACATGCAACATATTATTTATGACTTTGTTCCCTCCCTGCAGTTTCAAATCTGAATTTACAATATCCTGATCTCCAGTAATGTGCCCTACACGACCAACACAATCACTTGTACCATAACACAAAGACCTTTAGCATTATAAACGCATGTGGTATATTTTCCATAAATGAAGCTAGCGAGGTGGGCGGAGCTAAATTTGTATGGGATTATGCACAATAACCGTGCTCTTATTTCCGTCTTATTACAGGAAGCGTGCTCTTACTAACTAAGACCATGGCCACGTGGGCATGACACGTTTCCGTACTTTTTTATCGCCTGCATTAACTGATCAGTGGAAACAAGAGAACTACACGAACGTATATATTGTGAACATAATTGGAACCGTATTGACGATACGGTTATAATTAGTTGTCACAACATATAGTTTCTTGCGGAAAGCAAAACTCATATCATTATATAATAAGAGTTGAACATATACCTACCAAGGACATACAACGTCTCCAAGTTGATTACAATTTGTAGATAATAAATCACGAAGACTCCGTAGCCCTGATATTCTTATCATGCTAACTCCGTAGCACCGGTGTCAGACTCCGTCGCTTTATGAAAATAATTAATTGCGAAATAATAGCAGATTATTTATGCCCCGTTTATATGACCAAATTTGCCCCTAGGGGTATAATACCCCTAGGGGCAAACTAATGTCATGTGAACGCGTTTGCCCCTAGGGGCAAATATAACCCTAGGGGTAAAATACCCCTACCCAAGAGGTGGGGCAAATTTATCCTAGTGGTATTTTCGTCATATAAACGGTACATTAAGTTTACCCCAGGGGCAAACCTTTTTTGTCGTCGTCCAATATGTATAGTTGTCACATACCGGATAATGGTGGGTTGCATTTAGTACTACGCGCGTCCATCTGTTCATATGTCCGTCTGTGATTCCGGTGAATTTAATTTATATCCTGTCACAGTTAGAAACTATTTTAAACAGGGACGGTCGTGATCTCTGGATATTTACGAAATAACCAATGTAATAATATTTCATCAAATTCATTTAATTGACTACATTCTCGGATACGCAGGTCTGATAATAGACATTGTCGGTTTTGCCGGAGTACGGAGATCGGACACCGACTTTTGTCCAGGCAACGTTCAATCTGAAAACGTTTGTCTGCGTCAAAAACCAGCTAAAGCTCGTGGATTATATCACGTACAGGCGGACGAATCGTGTTCAGCACAATATACTTGATCATAAGTTGACCTCCACTTTTTAAATGTCATATAAACGGTACATTAGAAATACCCCTAGGGGAAAATTTTCGTCATATAAACGGAACAGGGGTATTTTACTCATAGGGGCAAATTTTGGTCAAACGCTACATTAGTCATACAAATCTCTTTCAAGTTGTTCTTTAAGTGACATATAACATTCAGTGTTCCCACATGAGTTTATCGCAAATTCATCCACAGCAAACTTATATTCCACGTAGTAATTTTCAACAATTATACTGAAATCGTTTGTTTAATTAATATAAACATATTCTATTAATACAACAGAAAGTTGATAGTAACAACTAATGTTGTACTGGTAACCCATTCTGAATCAATCTGTTTACCATGGCAATAAATAGTATTATGTGCCATTTATGCACCACTGCACATGTCTACATGCAATCGCCAATGATCCAGCCAGACTCCGTTGCTATATCCACGTAGACTCCGCAGCATATATTCCGTAGACTTCCCGCCCGTTGTCGCCGAATAACCACACTGATACGGGGGCCTATTCACATCATAACGGTGCACAAACCATGTACTAAGCCAATAGACTAACCAGTTGTCAGCAAAAAAGATTTGGTCGCCCTGGTTCCGTTCCGTTCCGTTTTTTACTAATCACCCTAGGTGATTAGTAAAGAACGGAACGGAACGGAACGGAACGGAACGGAACGAACGGAACGGAACGGAACGGAACACAACGGAACGGAACGGAACGGAACGGAACGGAACGAGACATAGCCAAACACACCAGCCCTACTGTATCGCTTGGTTTCATTAATAACAATAAAATCAAGTAATAGTGATCGTAGAAGTTTCTGTTAAGACAGTACTGTAGTCTACACATCGTTTTTTTGTGTGTTTCAATTATGAATACAAGCTAAGTGTTTTAATTTAATGATAATAATGTGTTTTCACTTTACATGTATATCTATGTTAGTATTAATTTGGTGAACATTGAATAGCTCTCAGATTCACTTATTTCATAAGGGGCGGTAATTCAGTTTTTATTCGGTATCTAGGCTGCGGTTTACGTTGATCATAATGTGTGGCCGTGACTGGAGAAATGGGGCTTATGGGTTATGCGACCAGTGTAGCCCCAGATCAGCCTGCGCATCCGCATCCGCGCAGTCTGATCAGGGACGACACTGTTCGCCATTCAGTCAGCTAAGCATCCACCATGCTTCTAACAATCTTGAAGAATGCGAACATTGGTGGGTTGCATCTGCAGATGAATGAATATCGGATATAGATCTATTAGTGATAATTTTAAAACAATTTGTTTATTTTTTAGTAAATTTCTTTAGAAATCATTAGATCACACGGTTATGCCTACATTCAACTCACTCACTCACAGTATTTTATTTTTAATTTTATAAGTTAAATGCAGAGGCGTCGGAAGTGGGGCGGCAGGGGCAGCGAACGACGCCCCAATATTTGGGAAAACACTGAAAAAAAAAGGTTTTTGGTGCGCGTCCGGGAATCGGGACGTGTTTTGGGTAAACAAACACCCTGGGAATCTCGACTGGCAAATTTCGGCAAATTCTAGGTCACAGGGGAAATACCAATACACCAAATTTGGACAAGTACAGTTCCGGATAGGTAGATGGTGGGGGGGGGTGACTTTCTTGAAAAAATACAGTCGCGGGGAAGCATTATACTACATATTCCAAAGGACTGCCTCTGACACGCTTCAGAAGTGGCATTTGTCTCTGTTTTGGTAAATAAAAAATCTTGTTCCGTAAAGTACCAATTACCCTAGTGGATTAGTACTTTACGGAACGGAACGGAACGAGCTATTTTTTACACCAAATTAGCACAAATACTGTGCCAGAGCGCATGGTGTGGAATAATTAATACAACTACACTCTTCCATCATTGGATTGTGTATAAGGCACTGTTAACGTTTTTCAGTCAAGCGGGGTGGGGGGCGGGGGCGGGTAGTTTCTTGACAACATACGGAGTGGCGTTGGTAGTATTAGACTACATATTCCAAAGGTTTGTGTCTGTTTTGGTATTTCATTTTTAATTTTATAAATTAAATGCAGAGGCGTCGGAAGTGGGGCGGCAGGGGCAGCGACCACCGCCCCATTATTTGGGAAAAAAATGAAAACAAAAGTTTTTGTGCGCGTCCGGGAATCGGGACGTGTTTTGGGTAAACAAACACCCTGGAAATCTCGACTGGCAAATTTCGGCAAATTCTAGGTCACAGGGGAAATACCAATTCACCAAATTAGGACAAGTACTGTTCCGAATAGGTAGATGGGGGGGGTGACTTTCTTATGGTTATTAGGTTCCCAATGCATGATACTTACTTCCATTATCATGCACATTTGAATTAGTCACATCGTTAATTAACTGCATAAGTTAATTAATGCACCAAATTAGGACAAGTACTGTTCCTGATAGGTAGATGGGGGTGGGGGGGGGGGGGGGAGTTGTGACTTTCTTGAAAAAATACAGTCGCGGGGAAGTAATATACTACATATTCCAAAGGACTGCCTCTGACATGCTTCAGAAGTGGGCTTTTATGTCTGTTTTTGTAAATAAAAAATCTTGTTCCGTTTCGTTCCGTTCCGTAAAGTACCAATTACCCTAGGTGATTAGTACTTTACGGAACGGAACGGAACAAGCATCTTGTTAACTAATGGTGTTATTAGCAACACGTTCAACGTATTGATATTGCATTATTAGGTTCCCAACGCATGATACTTACTTCCATTATGGTTCACATTTGAATTAGTCACATCGTTAATTAACTGCATAAGTTAATTAATGCACCAAATTAGGACAAGTACTGTTCCGGATAGGTAGATGGGGGGTGGGGTGACTTTCTTAAAAAAATACAGTCGCGGGGAAGTATTATACTACATATTCCAAAGGACTGCCTCTGACACGCTTCAGAAGTGGCATTTGTGTTTGTTTTTGTAAATAAAAAATCTCGTTCCGTTAGTGATTAGTACTTTACTTTACGGAACGGAACAAGCATCTTGTTAACTAATGGTGTTATTAGCAACACGTTCAACGTATTGATATTGCAGTATTAGGTTCCCAACGCATGATAGTCATACTTACTTCAATTATGATGCACATTTTAATTAGTCACATCGTTAATTAACTGCATAAGTTTTTCAATTTCGACAATTACCCCACTTGGTACCCCAAACCTTGTTCCGTTCCGTTCCGTTCCGTTCCGTAAAGTACCAATAGCCTGCTGCGGGTACATCATTCGACTAATGAGACATCAGGGAATGTAGTTTGTAAATACTGATTGACCAGGATACATTGTAACTAGGTACCCGATAAATTATAATAAATAGCTGACAGTGAAACACATGGAAATTAACCCTTACACATGCAGGAACTATACAGAATGTAGTTTGCTGTTATTCATGTTTATGCGTGAGGGGGGCATATAGTGTTACCGGCATCTGTACGTCCAAAAACCTTAACAGTCTGGTAAATGTATTGTATTGTAATTTATGTTTCCTTACACGGATCTGCTTGATATTTCACACACGCATTGCTATAATGGTCCTACCGCCCTGCGACAAATCCACGATTGTCCCGCCCCTAGTAAGCCTATGGTCAAGGTCACACATGCATTTGAAACCTTAATGCTGAGGGTAAATGTCATTTTATTTAGTTTCCTTGCACTCATATGCTTGATTTTCACACACACTTCGATTTAATGGTCCTTACCACCCTGTGACAAATCCCCGATCGTCCCACCCCCACTAACACTGGGTCAAGGTCACATACTTGGTGCATTCGAAACCTTAACGCTCAGGTAAATGTCTTATAAATTATAAGTTATAATGTCTGTTTCCTTGCACGGATCTGGTTGATATTTCACACACGCATTGCGTCCACCACCGAATGGTGAGGGGGGCATATAGTGTTACCGGCATCCGTACGTCCCGAAACCTTAACAGTCTGGTAAATGTCTTGTAATTTCCTTACACGGATGTGCTTGATATTTCACACACGCATTGCTCTAATGGTCCTCTACCGCCCTGCGACAAATCCACGATTGTCCCGCCCCTACTAAGCCCAGGGTCAAGGTGACATACATGCATTCTAAACCTAAACTCTCAGGTAAATGCCTTATAATTTCTGTTTCCTTGCACGGATCTAGTTGGCGTTCACGCACGCATTGCTCTAATGGTCCTCTACCGCCCTCTGAAAAGTCCACAATCATTCATGCCCCCAATAAGCCCAGGGTCGGGGTAACATACTTGTTTTTTTTTTGCCCTGAAATTAGAATAACCTGACCTGGTGCCAGGTCCATAACAAACCAACGTCACTTGGCCCCTTCCCCTAAAATAGGATTACGAATAATCGTAATACTCACATAGGGGTTATAACCATATTCAAATGTCGCATACAAAATACCAAACACGTATGTGAGGGCCAAACCAGGTCTCCAGTCAGAGTTCCGTTAAGGACGAACCCCAGTCGTTAAATTACCCATACTGTTCCCACCTGCCGCCCACCACATACTTGGTTTGTTCGAAACTCGGGTATGGTCTTATAATGTCACTTTCCTTGCATGGATCTGCTCGATATTTCACACACCCATAGCTCTGATGGTCTGCTTTCATGCTGTGACAAATCCATGCTTCTCTGGCCCTGTGTTTTCAAATGTGCCTCATTTTCTTTGGGTGCCAGCTGGGGAATTCGTGAGCCGACAGGCCACATTTCTAGTTAAATTATTTTGGCTAAGAAAATACATTAGTTGGTTTCATGTGTTTAATGGCCTATCAACAGCTACGGTCATTTAAGGCCGTGACAACGGGTTCGATCCCGTATTCAACCTGCTGCATTGGGTGGAAAATCCCAAAATCAGAACGGAATATTTACATCGAAAAAAAAAATATGTTCAGCCCTGAAATTACATGATGGCCCTATATCGCTCACCTGTGCAAAAATCAAGCAAATACTGGTATGTAAAGTTACTACATATACATAAAAATAAGCCCATGACAGGCACAAAATACATGTCTCTGGTTGCTATTATAGTAATGTAACATTGATTGTTCATCAGCGGTGTAATAAATTTAAAGGTAACCATGGGGATTGTTATGCGGATTCAATGCCACATAGGGGTATTGGAGGCAAATACGTGTTTAATAGCTACAAACTACGTGTGATATGTATGTGCTAAACAGGTACAATGTAAATATAAGTCTGCATTCATACACTTGGTACATGATTATTGAGTTGTTTGATCATTATACTGACATTACCTGTTGTCAAATAGAGAAATATATATTCAGACGACCCAAAGAGCCAGCAAAACACACAACTGTGGTACAATGCTGCAGAAAACGCCTTCCACCAATCTGATCCTTACCGCCTGCATAAATAGTTAGAATGTCATGTAGACAATAGTTCAATTGCATAGTAAAATCCAAAATTTAATGTGTCTCGATATAGGATATGTGATATTGTTTAGATGAACATGTTGATACATTGCATAACATGTTATGGAGATTACGTTATCATTCATGGGGAATTAAATGTGTATATTGATGGTCCTAGGAGTGTGTGGCCACACGTGGTAAATGTGAATACTTCTTAAACTGGACTAGATTGATGTTTGAATACCCCGGAATGGCTTTTTCAGACTACATACATACTAATATTGGTTTGTATAAAGAGTAAATATTGGTAATTTGACACAACAGGTGTAGAATAAGATGTGTGCTATAATTAAGTACACCGAATGTTGAAACATATTGGGCAAAGTAGTTTATGTATGCGTACATAACAGCTCTATGAAAATAGTGGATATATTAGAAGGGCATATGCATGTGTCACAGGGTGTGTCGGGGTCGGGTCTTAAGGGAACAACAATCCCGTATCGACGGCGAGTAAGCCAAGCGATTTAATATCTGGAACAAGATATATTAGATAATTTAATAAACAGATAAATTATTCAACTGGTTTGTAATGGCGTCTCTGGCGGAATGCCTGAATATTGCAAAAATCGTAGATCACAATGCAATATGCCTGTGCATTCACGATACCATAAGGTATTGTGAATGGCAGAATCAGTCTTATTGCATGTGGGTACAGTGTAGATCCTGATGAAACAATCGTGAATGCACATCTATGAATATTAATAATACGTTGCGCCATATAATCAGAATAACATTACACTGATAATGTAGAACACGAACGAGCACACAAGATCGTCGTAATACCAGTAATAGTTATTAGGTTGTCATAATGTCGGACGTACAGAATGGATGAAAGTGAACAAAGTAGATACAGGGGATTGAACGAAGGCGAATACGTAAGTGAATGGGAATGCATGCAGACGAAAATATACATAGATGAGACGAATCAAATGAATGGACGGACACTCTGCATTGGTAAATGAACATGGGAAATAACAAGTATGAAAGTCGTGGTAGAAGCATCTCCATGTTATAACAGTAATATACGAATATATCGCTCAGCTCAACCGTCATGACTATTTACAATGACAATGGATTACATGTACGTATATTATACAAATGATCGGTCGCAAGCGTGAAGTTATTTAGAATCGTCTATGGAGAGGATTCTCAACAACCACAACTTGACCGAAACATGAGAAATAATGAGGCAAGTGTATAGTAGGATGCTCCGCAGTATTACTATCGGTAATTATTAATAGAACGCTGATGTGCCATGAACATATCCCATCAGTGCATGACGTCAGCATGCACTATGTGTGATGTCAATGGATCCATGTGGTCCGCGCACGGGTGAGGACAGGAAAAATACATATTTCCTGGCCATACAGGATAATTACACCATAAAACTGTTGACAAATTGTGGATGGGACATGTGCATGAATAACTGAAACTACTATACCAATATGTCTTACCTGGAACAAGATATATAAGATAATTTAATAAACAGATAAATTATTCAACTGGTTTGTAATGGCGTCTCTGGCGGAATGCGCCGAAATCTCGCCGGTCGCACAATACATAACAATTTATCCGGTGAGATTTCACGAGACGTCACCACAAACCATATCTCTGCCCCAGGCAACGAAAGAATGACCTTAACTCCTGCATGCATGTAATACCATAAAGTGCAAATACAAATACATGTGCCGAAAATATAAGTATAGGATATAACTATATGGGATAGTATGGACATACTATATATGTGGGATTATAGGACATATATGTAGGCATATAGGGCAAATATGGGCGTCACGGGTTTGAAGTGGGAGCGAATTTAATATAAAACAAATACAATCAATCAGCTGCATATTGACCGGCTACACATGCTTTAAGAAAGATGATGCACCTTCAATGTATTTGTTTACATGAACATTATGAAATGGTATATCAACCTTACAGGTTACCAAATGTCACTATTATGAGATCATGGTTAAATATTTACTTACAACGCCTCACTCACAAAATACAATATCGTAATTGGTGCCTTACAATTGGTAATTGGTGCCTCTATATCCAATTTGCAAATTAGTACCTACGACCTATACTATTGACAGTAATAATTATATTCATTTACCTATTTTACTTAATGGTGTTTAAAGGCCTGTCAACGGCTTAGACTAATACTTATATGTATCAGAGACGTTCATGTCGGAATACACAACATAGTAAACATGGTAATTGCCTTGGTTCCATAAATAGGAAATGGACATATAGAGAGACGAACAGACATTAATTATGTATCTGAAATGTGTGTGGATAACTAATATGTGGCGGTGACGCGAGAAATGGGGCTCACGGGATTTTCGACCGGTGTGGCTCCTGTCAAATAACACACATCTGTTCCCTGATAACGATATATTATGCTTGTTAGAAGCATGATGGGTGTTCCACTGATGGAATGGTGAACAGTACATATCCTGAACAGACTGTGCGCATACACAGGCTGATCGGGATCTACACTGGTCACAAAACCTATAAGCCCCATTTCTCCAGTCACAGCCACATATACAGGTGTTAGTAGCTACACGTTCATATGAACCTTTCAAAAGTATCTGGCAGCGCATAAAGTAAGAAAAAAATATTACATGTAAAATGGTCATTGTACTTTCAGTGGGTGGGGAATATATAGTTAAAACTACTTTGTTTTAACATTGCATCATCTGCTGTATACATTATGTAATCAGAATATGGGCATTCACAATATATTGCAAACACTAGTAAGTACAATAACCATTGATACAATTAATAGACACCGAGAGAGATTTACATAATGAGACATATAGCGTAGTTGTTACCATCACTAAGAAAATGCGAAGTGGACGGACAGACGGACGAACACTCGGTCACACTGTATCTGATGTGTGCACGGATAGCTATCAGTATTGCATAAGTAGTTGAATATGCATTTAACAATTTATAAGTACATGTAAGTGACCGTGCATAACATAAATGAAATTAATTACATGTAAAATTCCCATTGTAAAATGTGTCGGTGGGGAATGGTGAACAATAGTTTGTTTTTTAACATTGTATCATAGACTGCAATCATCAGATATTAGGCATAATTTTTTTTGCAATTAATATGTCTAATGAACACTACTAGGTACCATTGACACGAAGAAAATACAAAAGTACCATACTTTTATGGAATTATTAAGGTAGGTGTTTTGCCATTGGAATTCAGTGGGTGGAGTAACAAAACGTGCACAATTCTTCACATGAATTAGCAGATATTATTTAATTGAACATTATTCCATTGTGTAGTTAAGAACACATCAGAAAACATACAAAACTGCCATATCAGTTGTTTCTAATGATAAAAAAACAGTCGATTTCAAAGAAAAATGTGATTTTGTCACAATTGCGAAAAGTCCGAGGGTGGTATACTTCAAAATGGTGCCAAACATTCACTCAGATGGTTACAGAGCGCAGACATAGAACTCGTAATTGAATGTAGGTTCAGATGAAAATATGTCTGCAAAAATCCCACAGGGGGAGGGGAGGGTTTCCATTTCTGGCTGACGGCCTACAGGCCCGGATACAGAAATAATTGCAGGGGGGGGGGGGGTCTGTAATTACAAGTCGGCTGCCGCAAGCGCGAAATCTTAAAGTAGGGGGGGGGGTCTTGGGGTCCTCCCCCAGGAATTTTTTAGATGCCAGATCGCCGCAGATGCGATTTCCTGACACCTAGGCCACGAAAAAAGTCATCCAACTATTCGTGTATTGTAGATTTTCGTCTGGTTTTTTTTTGCCGGGAGCAGGCCCCCCCCCCCCCCCCCCCTCCCCCCCCCCCCCCCCCTGTAACCGCGCCTGGCCTACATGGTTAGTACCGTCGAATATAAAATATATTCGGTTGAGCCTTAGACAACTTTATTGGGGCAAGCTTTAGCGACCAAACTTAACCATTTTAACGTGCGTGACGTCATGTGTTGACGTCATTCCCTCGCCATACGTCACAAATCTAGCGACGTCATTCTAAGCAAAATGGCGGCGTCCACGCTCGGTAGATTCGGTATTGTATCTGATTACAGGGGCGTATCCAGGATTTCAGGTTAGGGGGGGGGGGGCGGCGGGACTTCTTAAATCATTGAAACAGTTTACTATATTTTCTAACTAGCACCGTTTGTTCGTCGACCAAGTGGAGCTGTGGAGACTGCTAGGTGGGTCCGGCGGTATGCCCTTTATGGGGGGGGGGAGGGGAGGGGGCCACGCACCGGGTTTTCCCCTACGTGAATCCGCCCTTGGATTAAATCTCCGATTTATTTACCATGAGCTTCAATATTGGCTGGTATTAACCTACAGGGATCGACCATATTATCGGACAAAAATGGCAGTTTTGTAAAGATATTTTTCTTAAAATAGCAGCTACGGGCATGAACTTTTCACAAAAGAATCGTCAGGTTTTGCTCTCTCAACGCATGTAAACTATTTAGCAAAATGTGCCATCTTTCTCACCTAAAATTGGGTCAGAGCATCAGTCGTAAGATTGCCCCAAAATTAACATCTATAATCAGTACATGTAATACGGACAAAAGTATAATCGTCTTTATAACTTCTATTCTCACATTGAAATCATAAGTTTATCGCCTGTAAACCAGTGTAAACATCATTGTGTAGTTCCGCAGAAAAATCAGTCACTCTTCGCTTTTTGGAAAACACCATATTTATAGAAGTTATTGTGTTTATAGAACAACTCGGTAATGATGTAATGCGCGCACTCGATTTTTGATGTTGTAAACAACTGGTGGACAGAGTTGGGGAATTTTTTCAGCAAATTTTACTAAAATGTTTACCTTGACGATATATTCTTCACACTGGTATGGAAACAGCAAGCAGCTGCGTGACTTATATGTATTCGTTGCAATATCGGATCAAAATAATGGGCTTAATTAACATGTAATTTCATTTGTCCGATAAACTGATTGTCCGGATAACTGGTATGACCCATGTATACAGTTGTCATAATAAGCATTGCAATCGTAATGGACATACCCATTTCGTTGATTACGTCGCATATACTGTAAAAATGGACACAATTCAACTGAACAGACAGCGATTTCGATTTTAAAATTCGCCGCCATCTTGAATTTGCTGTTGAGACTGACCAATCAGAGGCCGCGATTAGGGGTCAAAGGTGAAAAAATAAAGGCAAAAACGGCACTTCATGTATATTAGGCTACTTCATGTATATTAGGTTACTTCAGATATAAACAGCATTTATTCAACCCCCTTTATTATGCTACATGGAGCAATGGTTGCGGTATAAAAACGTTTATCCCGTCAACACAGTGCATATGTGCGCTGAAACAGTGCCGTGAAACAAATTTGTATCCTGTCAATACGACCTATTGTCTGTTTCACGAAAGCTGCCCAAATTTTACGGCCATATAAACAATTCGAAAACAATATTGTTTTCGATAATATTAAATTAAAAGAAAATTTAAGAATGAGTCTTCTTTTTATTTCGTGAAATTTGGTCAAATATTGATTTTATTACGAAAAATTGATTTCTCTATGGGGGAAAAAGAGGTAGAGGAGTGTGGGAGGAGTAAACAAACGAAATATTTTGGAAATTGACTCCGAAACCTAGCTTGGAAATGATCTAACTAAGAAAACAAAAGTTAAATTTTGGAAATCGGTCCAGGATTACTGAAATTCTAAAAAAAGATCCACATGAAATTGTTTTTCGCAATTGTTTTTTCGTGCTATTTGTGATACTTCTTCATTGAACGACATCGAGTAACTGATGTATTTTGTATAAGAGGAATTGTGGATGGAGTGTGAGTGGTATGTAACCTTTTATTATATTTTAATTCCTGTATTTGTGAATGGAACAGGTTATAGTCCAGTGTTACACGCATGTCATGTAGGTAACTCATGAGTGTGGTTTTATATTTTGTTGAGACGTAAATCATATTTCCGTTATTCATAAACCATGTGGAAATGGTCACCGTCTTTGTAAACAGGAGTTCGCCCGACCAGACTGTGCGGCTGCGCAGGCTGATCTGGGTCTACGCTGTTTACAATGGCCAAGTGATCCATTTTCGTATATTTGTGATCAGTTTATGTGTATTTTCTGTGTAGCATTATTTGCTCTGGGACATTGGCAAACAGGATAAACCCTGATGAGATTGCACAAGGGTGTAGCCTGATCTGGGTCTGCATTGGTTCCAAATGCTGTCGGCTACCTTCTTCCATGAAAGGGTTGCTAGCAGCCATGACCACAGCCGCGAGCAAATAATGTCTACTGTGACAATGATATTGTGCCAGCATAGCCAAGTATGCTGTCTGTGCAGTTGCTGCATATTTGCATTGTGTTACATGAGTGTGTATTATTGTTGATCTGTGATATAATATGCATCAGCTATTATGTCAGTTATGTGTGTCGTTGGCACTGATCAGTTGCTATGGGTTTAGTTTGATCAGGGTCTACAGTGATGCACAACTGAATAACTGTTGCATAGTATATGGGTGAGTGTGTAATTAGTGGGTGACAATGTGTACAGGAGCATTCGTGTGCATCCGATGGTCTGTGCAGTCTGTTTAGGTTTATGACAACGTCCAATGGATGTTGTATGCATAGGATCTGTTTTATTATGTTTTATTGGCTAAGTGAATTCACCGATTTTAATAGATTTAGTCATGTAGTTATGCACATGAGAATCGTCTCCATGTGATAACTGAACTGGTGCACTGGATTCATAAGAATCATATCACGATAATTGTAATGCATGCAATGCCATTGTGATTCACTTGACTAGTGCATCTTATAATTATTCACGAGGGATGATTGTCGGTGTGGCGACGGCCAGAGGACGATGACTTAATTTATGGTGTAAACGTTTTGGGACCATATCCCGGTAGGTTATCGTCATATATTGTATGGGTGTAAATATGGGTTTAGTGCATGTCTACGGGGCGCCAAGTGGGACATGGCTCAATTTTGTCAACAAAATTCATTTTTGTGCCACAAAATTCAATTCTGTGTCACAAAATTCACTTTTGTGCCGCAGAATTCAATTCTGTGCCACAGAATTCAATTCTGTGTCACAAAATTCAATTCTGTCAATTCTGCACACGCATGTAAGAAGGACTACCATTGGTCAGAAACTGCACTGGAGAAATGGGTCACGGTCGCCGATCTACACATTCAATGCTGATGATTCATTTCTCATTCTGCCGATGATTCATTTCTCATTCTGCCATTTTGCTTCAACTATCTCCAAACAGTCAAACGTTGACAAACTCATTCGTATTTAAACTCATTTGCGTTATAATTGTACACATAATTCATGTACATGTAGATCTCCCGCGAGTACTGACGTCATGTATGTGTATCGCAAGGTACATCTGCCCCAGTTAAATCAATAATACACGCTCTGTGGCCTGTGTTCTGACTGCTGTCTGTGTTTATAAACAGAATGTGTGTATTGGGCCATTTGAGGAAACCATTTGTAGTATTTGTGTAGATACCATGGATACTAAGATGGTGTATACTGTAAATAATGCATGTAGACACATAGTTGCGAACACGTAACTTCGCAACTAGTAGACACAGATCCAATACCATTTGTTTCACAAGGTTAGATCTACTGTTAGAATACGACGTCATCTAATGTCATTTTCGAGCATAGAACGTTACCTGATAACTAGAATACCAGGCTAGTTTATTTTAATATCAAGTTTATCAGGCTCGGCTCGGAAACGGTAGGAATTCCTCGGCAAGCCTCGGAATTCCTACGCGTTTCCTAGCCTTGCCTGATAAACTTGATATCCAAATACACTAGCCTGGTATTCTCTATATATGGGCATGCTCTCAGGCCTAGCTATGTCCCGGCTACTTTATGTTTGACCCTGTTTACATAATTGAGGGAAAATTCTGAATATTTTTCTTATTTCTCCTTCAAAGTATATATGCTTATATGGTGTGACCACTCATTTGTAATCATAATATAACCAAAATAACTGTCCATAAAGAAGTATAATATTGATATATTGGGTTATATTTTCGCATTGAAATATTTAAACCTGCAAGTGTACTCCACCATCTAGTGAAATGGACTAAGACCGATCTCAACCAATCAACGTAGAGATGACATAGACTATCCTACGCAAACTAATTTTTGTGGACAAAAATGAATTCTGTCCCACAAAACTGAATTTTCTTCACAAAACTCAATTCTGTCTTACAAAATTGAATTTTGTGACACAGAATTGACAGAATTGAATTTTGTGACACAGAATTGAATTTTGTGATTTTTAGTGTTACAAAACTCAATTTTGTACACATAATTAACCTGTCCTGCATGGCGCCCCGTAATGTCTGTATATTTATCCCAGAATGGTTGTAAGTTCAATCCCTTCAATTCACTTGATTATCAGTTAGGTGAATTACTGTGCGAACATGTTTGGTTCATGAGAATCGTTTTCTTTTCATTATATTCTCCACATGTTCGAGGCTAAGTGATTTATGCTATTTACGATTTTCTGGATGTGACAGAGGTGTCACATTCGGTAAAGTCAGCTGATATTGGGTATTAGTGTATATCATACTGATATGTGAATCTGTGGTATTTATCCATGAAAGTAGGAGTTTGAATATTGTAAATTGCAATAATTGACTAGGTTTTGTTGGATCGATGTACTGTGCAATATTGTGTAACTGTTATGTAAATAGAAGCTTATTTTATGTACTGTTTGTTTCAGAGATATTCGTCTACTTGTTTATACCAATAAACATTACGTTCTGATAGGTGTTTCGTGGTGTATTTATACAACTTGCGTGACCCCAGCATTTCCCCCCAACATCATGATGCTAGCCGGAAAGGGGTTACGACAATGGCGCCCAACAAGATGGTACGGACCTACGCTGATTGTGACCGGGAGATGGACGTGCAGTGATAAGAAGACGCTGGTACTGTGGTATGACGCGGTATTTCTGATAAGGTTTCTTTTCTGATAAGGTTTATTTTCACGTGAACTCTTATCCACTATTGTGTATAGCTGTATCGCTATAGACAGTGACTGACCATCATACATGGACAAGTATATTTCTACCTGGGTGACTCTTGAACTGTGTATAAACTCGCTACGCATACACGCATACATGCATATAGGTTTTGTGCATTGATTGGAATTTGTCTGTACTGCAGAGAACAATTATGTTTGTCCGTCTGTGAGTAAAATATTGTTTTCGTTAGTGGTGTCCACCCGTACATGACCCCAAGGTCATAGACATACTATATTACATCATTATAATCTGTCAGACTGTACGTGAGGTCACGTGTCGAGTTTTCAAGGGAAATTTCTCTGATCTGACTGGTATTTTTTTCTTGTTTTTCCGTGATAGTATTTTTATACGACCGTTTTTAAAAAACTGTACGTATTATGTTTTACCGCACGGCGGGCACACGGCGGGCGGGAGGGCGGCTGAAGAAAAATTGCATAGTTCGTGTACACAACTCCTCCGAAATCGTTCAGTCGATCGATCTGAAACTATACACACGTCTTCTACACATATTGAAGATGTGCACGTTCGTGCTCTTTATGCCGAAAAAATATTTTTTAACAAAACATCACCTTTTTAACTTAGTCATTTTTTCTACATGTTTCTATACAATTATATATACGGTACAGAGTTTGTGTACACAACTCCTCCGAAACGGTTCAGTCGATCGATCTGAAACTATACACACGTCTTCTACACATATTGAAGATGTGCACCTTGGTGTTTTTATGTCGAAAAAATATTGTTAACAAAAATATCACCTTTTTAACTTAGCCATTTTTTTCTACATTTGTTTATACAATTCTATATAGGGTACAGAGTTTGTGTACACAACTCCTCCGAAACCGTTCAGTCGATCGTTCTGAAACTATACACACGTCTTCTACACATATTGCAGATGTGCACCTTGGTGTTTTTATGCCGAAAACATAATTGTTAACAAAAATATCACCTTTTTAACTTAGCCATTTTTTCTACATTATTGTATCCAATTCCCTATCATTTCTACTTTACACTCTACTTTTCTATCTCTGCCTAAATTAGTATACATGTACATGTTTAGCATAACGAGATGAAGAAATAATGCTATAGACTTTCAAATTCTCATTAATGTTTCTTGCCTTGGTGACAGCTTCACAATTCTGCATCTTCGCTGTCTGGCCCATATTCGACGGGCGTATTTTGTGACTTGCGGCACTCTTGTTTTTTCTTATTTTCCTTGAGAGTTGAACTTCATTGCCCATGGTATGGTAAGGTAGCTACATGTATGTAGTGTCGTATCTAACGGAACACAACAGCTTATGATTGGATCTGTTGTTAGGTGGTTTATTTCACTGATCAACGTGAAGTAAGTGTGATGTATGTATTGTCTCATTGTAGTGTTCCATATGCCTTAATTAGATTATCTCCCTTACGTATGATTTAAAAATATGCCTGCATGTCAAGCCTGAATAATAATCAACTGCCATGGTTCAAAATAGTATACATGTACTGTACTACAAAAAGAACTTCACCACTAGCTAAAATATGGGTTAAAAGTAACACTACCACACTTGCTGTATTATATAAATGTATAAAAGTGTTAGTACATGTATGTATACTATCAAACATTGAACACAATAAAACCATGATCATATTAGCCGACCTGCGGCTTCGTAATTAGGTTTGAGGCGGCTTTCAGCTGCGCCGAAAACCTATTGTATTCGTTGGGTTTTTTTTTTTTTTTTTTTTTTTATTCAGCCGTTCAGTCTACAGCCCAAACCGCTGGTCGGATCGACTTCAAATGTTGCATGCCGATTCGGACCAAGTGTGAGCAGAGACTTAGAGATTTTCAGAAATCTCTTAATGCCACTTTCCACGAAACCGGAAGTGACGTCATACTTTCTATAACTTCCTTATTTTCCAACTGATTTCAAAAATTATTTTTGCATTGGAAAGCTGACACAATTATCTATCTCGGACTCACTGACAGTTCTCGGCTATCTGGTCAAATAAGACAGCTATAGGCATTTGAAGTTGAAAAAATGTACATACTTTTCAACGAATTTGCCGAATTTTTGCCGAATTTCGGCTGATAACGGGTGGTCTTTACAAACGTTTTCCAATTTGTACAGTACTGTCAGCAACATAATTTCTTGCCAGGGTGATAGGGTAGTGTCAGCCGCATGAAAGATGATAATTTTCAGAGCTATGTCTTGACTACTTACGGCTCTATTCGATGTTAAAGATGAACGTATGTTTTCAAGTCTTCAAAATAGAGCAAACGGATGTGACGTCAGCTTCGTTATTTATCATTTGATTTCAATTGTTTTTGCTGTAGTCGATATTTCAGTCCTTTAGCTAAAACTTTGGCGGAGGATCGAACCCGGTATCCCTCGCTCCGAGTCCATCGCTCTACCTCTAAGCTAACCGGCCCCACATCGGTGTGATGATGCGAACACAATACTGTTGGACTGTTCATTCTAAAACTTCAGAAATTCTTTTTGCAACCGATAGTTTACACCTTGGGCTAAAGCTTAGTTACACATGAAATCAATGTTTGAGGCTCAAACCGTTGATGCAGCTCAAGCTGCTCTAGTTTGCCACTATTTTTTTAATCTAATACGCGTGAAACGCCATTTCCTGCATTCTCAGCAAGTTTGTGGGTGAGAAAATGTATTTTATTACAGTATCATTGAGGAGGTCAGGCCGCCCCCCACCTCCACACGCCCCCACGCCCCCCCCCCCCCCCCCCCCCCCCCCCCCACAATTCCGTCGCCCCTGCGGACACCATTTTAAACGATTGTCAATTCCTGACTCTCGGAATTAAATTTACATCTCGGAAAGCGGGAGGAATATTTCCTGTGTAGCCAATATGACTGACGGACGGGCTAATGTACATGTAGCCCTTACTAGCAGGTAGCTGACCCACACACTCTCGGCTGCCCACCCCTCGAGGGAAGGCGTGTAGTGTGTAGTGTGTAGTTATTGTGCGGGCTGTGTGTAGTTATTGTGCGGGCTACCCGTATCGAACCTGTATATGAATTTACTGTCAGTACTGATTTCTTTTTTGTAATTGTCTTCAAACTTTATGTTCGCATTTATCAACTGTACTATGCAGATTCCTTCACATACTAATTATTATTTGTTATTTTCGTAACTGATGCCCGCATGACAGCATGCGTATTTATTTAGAAAATGGAATTTACAGTTGTTAAAATCGAAACAGAACATTCCGAGCAAATTTATACATTACTGTATATTTTTATACGACCGTTATGGCATACCCGCGGCGTCGTCGGCGTCGTCGGCGCCGTCCACAAACTTAACGTTGGGTAAATGTCTTATAACTTCTGTTTACTTTCATGGAACACCTTGTTATTTCATACATGCATTCCTCAGATGACCCTCTATCATGCTGTAGCAAATCCATGACCCACCACCCAGCCCTTACCCCAAGGTAAAGGTCACAAACTTGACACATTCATAAACTTAACGTTGGATAAATGTCTTATAACTTCTGTTTCCTTTCATGTAACACCTTGTTATTTCATACATGCATTCCTCAGATGACCCTCTATGAAGCTGTAGCAAATCCATGACCCACCACCTAGCCCTTACCCCAAGGTCAAGGTCACAAATTTGGCACATTCATAAACTTAACGTTGGGGTAAAAGTCTTATAACTTTTGTTTGCTTTCATGGAACCCCTTGTTATTTCATACATGCATTCCTCAGATGATCCATCTATCATGCTGTAGCAAAACATGACCCACCACCCAGCCTTTACACCAAGGTTAAGGTCACAAACTTGACACATTCATAAACTTAACGTTGGGGTAAATGTCTTATAACTTTCCTTTCATGGAACGCCTTGATATGTCATACATGCATTCATCTGATGATACTCTATCGTGCTATAGCAAATCCATGACCCAGCGGCCATCCCTTACCCGAAGGTCAAGGTCACAAACTTAGCACATTCATAAACTTAACGTTGGGGTAAATGTTTTATAACTTCTGTTTCCTTTCATGGAACGCCTTATTTCATACATGCATTCCGTCTGAGGAATACATGTATGGAATAACAAGGTGATCCATGAAACGAAACATTTACCCCAACGTTAAGTTTATGAATGTGCTAAGTTTGTGACCTTGACCTTGGGGTAAGGGTTGGATGGTGGGTCATGGATTTGCTATACCATGATAGAGGGTCATCTGAGGAATGCATGTATAAAATATCAAGGCGTTCCATGAAAGGAAATATATGTTATAATAAGTTTACCCTAACGTTAAGTTTATGAATGTGCTAAGTTGGTGACCTTGACCTTGGGGTAAGGGTTGGGTGGTGGGTCATACATTTGCTACAGCCTGCTAAAGGTCATCTGAGCAATGCATGTATGAAATGACAAGGTGATCCATGAAAGGAAACAGAAGTTATAAGACATTTATCCCAACGTTACGTGTGTGGACGCCGACGCCGACGACGCCGGGTGTATACCATAAGCTCTCATGCACTTCGTGCAGGCGAGCTAAAAATCACTTGCAATATGACCATTTGTATAATAAATAATCGACAAAATCACTACATGTTTTCTTGACGGAAACCGAAAAAAAAGACAACTTTCTGAACCACTGTGAAAACAGCTGAAAATTCAGCATATCCAAAATTAAAATGTTTGTGAGCCGCAAATAGTAAAGTGTATGGCCGCAGCCATCTAGTTTTAGTTTTAGCTATGTAAACAGTAATTCTTGTGTGCGGTTGATATTGTTGTGTGTTATTGTTGATGTTCCACTCACACCATGTATTTTATACACAGGATAAATTGACCGTATGGGTGGTTCAACTCTGGGTTACAAACTACAGATTGTCTTCGGCCCGACTGTGTGCCCACATCATGTAATTGTTACGTATTGTCCTATGGTTCTTACGTACTGTGACCCAGATTTCCCTGTACATCCGCACCGTCAAATCAGGGTCTACAGTAACACTGTTTGAGAACTGGTATTTTCCCCAGTTTTGAAAATTAAAATATGACCTGTGCTGCGCCATCAGGGTCTACAATATTCAAATGATTCAAATAACCTCCATATATCTCGTAAAATGTTAGCTTGTATCCGATCCCGGATTATTTCGATAATTTGCTATTTTTCCTCAGTAAAATGTTTCGCCAATTTATGCAATGGGTGAATAATTATCATGTTAAGGACTCGTTCTATACATGATCATCGTTTGATTCAAATATTATTTCTTCGTAAATGTGATTACATATGTATGTATAACATATATGTGAATACTGCCTCGTTACTGTATCCTATACGGAACATGGGGTGGCCAAGTCAGCCATCTTTGTGTGTTCCAGCCATCAGCCAGTTTCACCTGTTCTGCCGTTTGACAAAGAACTTAAAATGTGAGGTAGAACTTATGATATAATGTAGATAATCACATGTAGAAAAGGCAGGATAACGGACTCCTATCCATTATATTACACCAAACTGTAAAATATATCTGTTTTCTGGATATGTTTGTGCCTGTGACCACCATAATGATTATAGATAGCATCATAGACAGAAAATCGCACAGTGCATCACTTTTACCTGGTCAATCACACAACACATACCGTATATACCCACTACTGTACTCTGTTATTAGCTACCAAATCCAGTGACATGTAAGCAGTTACCTGAATGTATTGTCCCTGCTGTCTGCTCACTACTATGCGATTAAATGTGGATGTATCTGTGGGTAACGTGTACACTAACATAGGCTGTGCATCGGCATCTCATTGGAAAGTTTAAACATCAAAATTTATTTTGAGATTGATGGGAGAAATGCTCAGATATCTCGTCTTTTGTATAGTTTGCTGGCATAATGTGTATAGCTTGCCGTTGTCATTTATGTATATTATGTATTGCACCAAATTTTATTTGGTTTACTGTCATATTATTTGCTGCATGTGTCAAACGCACGAAGTGGTGAAACTGTACGGTGGCTTGTACATACAAAGATGGCGGAGATGGCAACTCAATGAACCATATAGTATATAGTAACAAGACAATGTTTACATATGTTATATTCATATATCACATCACTCTTATGAAGCAATTATCATTGAAGCTGAGTGTATCTATATATGACCTACTACCTTAAACTCCTTATTGCATTTTAAAATAATTTCAGTATATACTTTTTGTTTTATGTAATGTGTGCATGTTTTTATTTTGTGTGTATATCATACGAATTAAATAACCCTTTTAGTGAAGGTTTGAAGTGAAAACAACTATATTTTGAGTTTTTCTGTACTAAATTACGAAAAATTCACATTTGTGAATAGTCGTGTTTAACAATTGAGGATATTACATCAATACTACTTTGCTTTTGGATGATTTCAGAAAATTGGCTTTACAAATAGACTTCCACTCAGTATGTATGCGCGGGAAGTGTATTTGCATTCGGCAATTTGGGTGTTTTAGGTTTTTAAAAAAAAAACATGAGCAACTGACAATGATGCTGTAACCATCGTAACTTTTTTGACGTAAGAAAATGGCCCAGTGTTTTGACGCGAACATTATTGGTGTGGTGGGGGGGGGGGCGAAAGGGCCCGATGTTGCTAGGCGGTCAGGGGGTCATGCTCCCCCGTGATATCTTTGAAATCTGAGAGGCGTTGAACGCCATTTCCTATATTATCAGGGCCCAGTCCTGAGGGCCCAAGCCTTGTTGCTAGGGGGTCCGGAAGCATGCTCCCCCTGAAGGGGTGGTGGCAGGGCCCCCGTCCCCCCCCCCCCCCCCCCCCCCCCCCCCCCCCCCACTTCCATTCCGCCGCACCTAGGTACATGCCCACTCAGTAGGCACAAACTGTTCATTATAGGGATTAAATAAGTGTATAATTGTGTCATTGTTCCACCAGTTACAAGTGCCCGCTAAGCAGATATAATCATTTAGTAATATTTATTTTGCTGATAGTGACGCGCGCATTTCATATGCAAATGAGGCATGCATTTTTTTTTCAATTATTTATACAAATTAAATGCGTCACCTAAAAATAGCATTTTCGACAGATTATGAAGTATGATCATTGCACATCAAACAAACCAACACAGATAATAAATAGTAATGACCGTTAACATTTTAAGAAACACGGTTATCGCCTCTAATATCCCTGGTATAAAGAACACTTTGTGCTTACTGAGTGGGCATACACCTTTAAACCGCAAATCAAATAACGTCCTATTTTTCGAACTATGTGCCATGCGATTATCTGTACATTTCACGAGAAAACAATCTCCATTGTCTTTGCAGCCAACGTTGTTACAATTCTATCTGTGTCTGCGCAGTCGGGACCAGGATATGTAGACAAAGAGGACGTGGCGGAGACTCAGTCGGGGACAAATATCGGCTAATAATGAATATGAGTTCCGCCGTGTTTGAAAAATGTGAGTATACATGTATTCTGTTCTTTTAATCGAAATTAGAAAATAATGACTGGTCGATGCTGAGCTGTGCTGAGCTGGGTTCAGCCTCGACACACACGAAATAATACGAATTTGGAGAATACGCTGAGAAAAATGTATGGCGCCCGCGCCCAGATGGCTTTATATCAAAACAGCGAATACTGTAGACAGTGATTAGACTGCGCAGATGTGCAGGCGGGTTGGTTAAACAGTAATTGCAAGCAGAGTAAGCCGGTTTTGTCATGTCGTGAAACAACACGTGAACCAACACGTGATCGCAAGACGTATGTATACATCTTGTATCTAGGTCACTCGTTTTATGCTATTTTACATTTCACATTTATTAGAATGTATACAGGCGCGGATTCAGAAATAATTGCAGAGGGGGGGGGGGGGGGTCTGTCATTACTATGCCGACCGACCTTCGCGAGCGCGAAATCGTAAAGTAGAGGGGTGTGGGGGTCCTCCCCCAGGAATTTTGTAGATGCCAGATCGCCGCAGATGCGATTTCCTGATACCTAGGCGACGAAAAAGTCATCCAACTATTCGAGTATTGTAGATTTTCGTATTTTTTTTTTTATTTTTTTTTTTGCCGGGGGGGGGGGGGGGTCCGGACCCCCTGGACCCCACCCCCCCCCCACCCCCCTCCCCCTGTATCCGCGCCTGGTATATCTTTGGTACATAATTAATTGAAGATAAACCAACCTCAGATTTAGCCGTTCGTTTTCCACAAATAAAATGGCCTATTTTGGTCGCGTATTAATGGTGTGTAAACCCGAATCACACCTGTCTGGCACCTGTCTGGCTTTTTTCATTCACAACTACGTGTACAAATTTGCATAAAACAACACTATAACCACAGGTGTTTGAAGAGTAAATCCGGATATGGAATTACCACCCTTATCGCATTGCAGTATTTCGCCGATAGTGATTTCGAAAATCAGTAATATTTTCCTTAAATGATGTCGAAAATTGATAAAAAAAAACATTGTCCATTTTCGATGTCTTTTATGGAAAATATTGCATTTTTTCGAGATCAATATCGGAGAAAAAACGGCGATGCGATAAGGGTGGAAATACCAGATTGGAGCTCATATATTTATGCCATATCGTCGGCACGGGAATTTCACATACTATTTTGCGAGTATGAAACGGTCTGAAGGTGGGAAGTAAATATAAGAACTGGTACAAAATTCACCAAAATAAAGGAGAATATACTAAAACACTGTTTACCACCCATTTCATTTTTAGTTGGCTCGCAGCTCAGTACTTTCAGTACTTTGATTCTGACAGGAACGGAAGCAGGACAGCGGGGTCAAAAATCATCACGTCACAACAGCCGCAGAGCCGCATCACACTTCATTCACCTGTGTCCTGCCACACAAAATAATCCATTCCAAACTGTAGATCTTGGCTGTGTACTAGAGCCCTTGTGTAAACACCGTCTCCACATACATTAATACACCACATCAGTGCACCCGAACCTGCCTCAAAGTACATGCAACACAAACTTATGTATTTTTCTATGGACGATGTTTTGACCCGGAAGCAGTCTATCTGTGTACTGAGGTCAATTGTCACCTCGTGCGCTTTAATTTTATCGAACCATATTGGACTCACAGGTTGAAGTAACGTGCCAATGTCTACACGTACATTAAATATGCATAAAAGCACCAATAAGTGAGATAAACAATACGCTAACATTTGTTTACTCCATCTTATAACACATTAATGAGTAAATCATGTGTTTAGCTTATTTTGTTACCACTTATTGATGCTTTTATCTATATTTAATGTATTTATGAACCTTCAACCTTCAACCTGTGATTACAGCTTAGCGACCAAACACAGACACAACATTGGAGTGCGGCGTATCGTGGATTTCAATACTGACATACAGCCGGACTGTGGAGGATCGTTTCCAAATCCACCCCAGAGTAAAGTTCACCTGTAGCCGATTTCACGAACAAAGTATACTTTGAGGGAGAAATTTTCAATTTAAAGATTTTTATTATACTGAATTCATTACATTATCACAGCCATTTTGTAATGAATCAGTATAATAATTCTGAATACTTTTAATCATCAAATATATGCAGTTGTTAGTTCTATAGGCGTATGACATACAAATACATGATTACTCCCGCAAAGTATACTTGCATTGTTGGTGAAATAGGCGACTGTTGAATAAGTCGAGGAACTATGGAAGGGTCTAGAAAGAGGGAAACAGTCAGATGGTAAAGTTGATGGAGGGAAGGAGACCGGTGGCCACAGTAAAGACAAGAAGTCGAGGAACCACCGCGAGTTGAATAAAGTAGATATGGCAGGAGCGGATGCCGTGCCCACTAAGGCCGGTGACGCCATCTTTGACATTGACCGACTCATCGCCGACGAGGAGGAGAAATGTAGCGATCACGTGCACGCCATGACTCGCCGATTAAACGATGTCTGTGAATTAAGTCGTGAATACGTCGATCGAATCACGGACGGACGGAAGGACGTCGGCAACTATGAAAAGAAAGGCCGCAATAATAGTCTGGTTCCTTTGTTGAAGGAGGCTGAAACATTCATCGCCGAGTGCAAAACATCAACTTCCGATACAGGCGATAGTTCACATAAATGCAACGTAAAGTCGTGCGTGTTTGTAGGAAATAAAACATTATTGGATAATTTACAGAGTGTTGGTGCTCTTGGAACCCCATGTCTGGCTTACGAAATCAATGTACGCGCACCTACAGATCACTATTTGACGTGTGACGTCAATGGTTTACTCGCGCTCGCCGACGGCCGGCTACTACTGTCGGACTGGAACAATGACAACATAAAGCTGTTTGACGTCAACCATAAACTCGTGTCCCACGTTAAACTACAATCCCGTCCCTGGGACATTGCGGAGATAGACGGCGGGCAGGTGGCCGTCTGTCTGTCAGACAAGAAGATCCAGTTGGTGTCGGTGTCTGACATCCTGACCCTCGGGCGGATCATCGAGACCGCAGTGAATTACTGCAGTGTGACCAGATGTGGTGACAACCTGGCGGCGGTATATTGGAGAGACATTGAGGAGATTGACATGAGGGGTAGGAAGGTGAGAACTGTATGGACACGTCCTGATGGCAACCTCGAGTATATAATCCACAACACCCGGGGGGAGTTGATCACGACAGGCGGCGGCGCGTTAATACGTGTGACCCGGGATGGCGTCGTGCTGACCCGATACGAGGGAGGCAACTTGGGGGCTCCACGTGGACTCACCGTCCACCCAGACGGAAGTATCTATGTCTGCTACTACAGGTCTAACAACATCGACCACATAACGGCGGATTGTACCCGCAGTATTGAAGTCTTCGGGCGCGGAGAGATATCGCTGCCTTACATGATCTGTTACAACCAACACAACAATTCACTGTACGTATCTCAGTTTAAGAATGACGTTATGAAAGTATTTCATCTCGGATATACAGACATGTAGACGTGGATGAACCAGATCAGGTTGATTGTAGATTTCTATCGTATTTTGTTATCTCAGTTATACCTGGAAAAAACTCCGATTGTGAAAAATGGAATTTGTGAAAATAATGTGTTTTTATAATGTTTATAATATTGAAACAATAGTAATATTCCAGTATTATAAATTGGAAGTGATTCTGAAGTGCTGTCGAAGCATGTTGTAAATTATTCTAAAGTTGTCAAAACATGTTTTTGATGATAAAAATGGAAAATAGAAAATAAACAGCAGTGAGCAGATGACAAAATAATCGTGACTTCATGACCGTCTTCATATTAAAGTGGCATTTTCCTGTGTATTTTTTTTTCAAAAACAGTGATAAAATATCAAATTTACATATTTTAAATTAAATAAGTTTGGGTTATTTCAGTACAGTATGCATGTAAATAGTACTTGTGAAATATTTTAAGCTTTTATTGTTTATAGAAATAAAAAAAAATATTGACAAAATTCGTGAATAATTTGTTTTGGGGTAAAACATTGTATTGAAATTAACAATATAATGTAACAATATAATGCTGGTGTATGTTTGTAAATGTAAACTAGGGTTCAATCCAAGTGTTTGCACAGTTAGATGCTGTATATATGTTCAGTTTTATTGAAAAATATAAAATGCCAATAAACAAATAGCAGCCATCAAGTTGCCGCGTCGGTGATGTTCTGTAGCCGATTTCATCAAAATGTATCTTAACAAAGTATACATTGAGGGAGAAATTTTCAATTTTGTATTAATTTTTATTATACTGAATTTATTACATTATCATGTCATTTTGGCTGTAATAATGTAATAAATTCCGTATAATAATTCTGCATACTTTGAATCATCAAATGTAGACAGTCGTTAGTTCTATATGAAATAATGCATTTCGGGAAACATAAATGATTACTCCCTCAAAGTATACTTTGCTAGAATCTAGCAAAGTATACTTTGAGGGAGCAATCATGTTCATGTTTGAGGGCGACATGGGCGAAGTGGTCGCTTTTTTTCAGGCCAAGTCGCCTTATTTTTCCCGTAGGGGGGAGTCAAGTCGCCCTGGAACTTTCTGGATTTATTTTTTTTACTATGAATTTCAGACCCTAGGGGCGAGTGCATGTCATAAATGCGCTAATCCCACCAAATAGGCGTGTAAAATTGGATCGCATCGATTGTTTGATGACCCCTGGTGTGTATTTGCCCGCGGGGTTTCTTTGTTATTGTCACCTACTATCGGTTTGTTATTCGCGACGCCATGATGCGTATCAACTGATCAGACACGTCTGGGCGCTTAATATTGTTTAACTAAAGCGTTCAAGGAACGTTGATTGAAGACCCGAATTTACGTCATTACGGCGGGGCTTATAGCTTCATTTAATTCATTGGTCGGCTTCGACTAATTTGATTCGACGACACACGTGAATAATTAGTTTCAAGGTAAAAATGGGAGGCGACTGCTATCGCAGTCTATCGGCATACGACGTACCACTTGAAAGAATCAATAATACGCCGTTAATTACCGCTATTATGTTTGCGCAAATATATTTGGCTTACTAATAATGATAGATTGTGGCAAGTATTCCTTGTTCCTCGTTTAATCGTTTAATTGAGGGCCTAATTGAATAATTATATTGGCGATTGATGAACCGATTTCAAGCAAAACTTTACATGTTATTCTTGTTACTGCATTGTCTCGGGCCTATTAGCGTAATTTTCACATTGGGCTCGTTTAAAATTGAGTAATAAACGTGTGCCCATAACTAATACACGATAAAAATGTGTGTTATTCACTGTTTAACTGATAATGTCGCTGTCTCACTGGTTGACGGGCACTTCGCCCAAACCTGACGCAAAACGTAAATTGACCGACTTAGAATCGCCTCCAATGCTTTCGCCTGTGAAACGCAAATTTTCTAAATCAGTATCGCAAGATTCCTTTGACTGGTATAGGAAGGACAAGTCTGGCAAATGGCACTGTACAGTATGCAGATCTGCCAAGTCTGATAATATCTATTCTAGGGGCCACGACACCCCGCTAAAACTACAAATTATGCTCGACACGCTACCTGTAAGTATCAATCATATCTGGAGCTGAAGTTATGAAACTTTACTTAAATCTCGGACTTACATGCTGATTGATGTTCATTCAATCAGCTTGATTAAGTATGATATTGATATAGTAACGCTCGTAACATCGGATCTAGTCTTCCTTTTCAGCTTTAACGTTTGAATATAGCCGTGTATTAAATACGCGTATACACACTACACAGCTATTGATTTTTTCTGACACGTTGACTGACCTCAATCTCAACTCGCGCGAGAAAGGTGCTTACGTGCACAACTGAAAATAGCACATGGATACATGTGTGACCAGTTTAGGTCTAATTACTCGTGCTGCTAATAAACTGGAATAAGATATCTGCTTTATTCCTCCATTTTATTCAGCTTTAAGACGATTCTCCTGTTTGTTATACAAGTTTTGTCATGGTACACCTGATCATAGCATTTATGACATACTTTCCACATATTAACTCTTACTATGCTGAATAAAATTTTGTCGTCTGCTGTTGTTTTTTTCGTTTCAAATCATTCCTAACAAACAACATTTTGGCAGTTTGGTTGGAGACCAAGTGTGCTGCCAAAACATGTTTTTAGTCATAAATATGGCAAAAAAGAACAGAAAAAGAACAGAAAAATAGATTCCCGCTTTGTAAGGGTTAACATGTTGATTATGTCAAGTACATTGTTCTACATATTGATACGTGCAAAAGAAAAAAAAGGAAAAGAAAATGTTGTTTCATACCATTTGTGTTTATTCTTCTTTCATGATAGTAATAGAAATATACTCTATTCCAACAGAAGTGTATGTATTGAATAATGTGCAATGGCAGTGTTGTTCTATGGTACACTCAATTGGAAATGAGCAAATTTCTAATACCGAATGAACTAAATAGCCCCTTTCTCCATACATGATTGATTGATTGATCGAGTATTGTTGTTTAGCAGCATATCAACTGCTAAGGGCCCCTTTCTCCATATAAGATTGATTCAATATTGGTGTTTAACAGCCTATCAACAGTTAATGTCATTTACGGTCGGGTCCATCATATACAAGAACATGTTGATACATTGAAAACAATAATTTTACAGTTACACGATAGCTGTAAGAAGAAGGTAAATGGACAAAAATCTGAAAAAAAATATGATTTTTGTCACTTCTCCCTAATTTTGGCTCACTTATCCCTAGTTTGCCAGGAAGGAGAAGTGACTTCTCCCTAATGTTTTGACCTAGCTTGAACACAGTTACTGTGACACTCACTCTAAGATAAATATACTTTGCAATGTTGATGAAATCGGCTACTGGACTAACGACAAAAAATTAAGATAGCGCTGTAAGGGTTAAATTAATTTCACTAGCGACTATAATGGAAACTTATTATTATCTCTATAGACCTGCCCTCAGAAAATATGCAATATGTTAACTATAACTAACTAATTGGTTGCCCCGCCCCATCACAAGCACCTTTCATTAGAATGGAGCGTTGCCCATAAACGTGTTTTCAATGTTGCACATCACAGTCACAGGGAATTACGTAAACAAGGCGTGGCATGTGGTTCTAAACATAACGTTTGCGAGTTATTGCAACATTTAATTATTAATTTCATAAATAGTTGCGAAAACGTCGCAATATGCGATTAATTGAGACGAAATACTACTTTCTTGTTCGAGATACTAGGGCAATCATTATTGTTTACCCTAGTTTCTCGACCAATGAAAGAACAGCATTTTGTATCAATTAATCGCATATTGCGATGCTTTCTCCAATATGTATTGAATTAATCATTAAATGTTCATCACTATATTTAGAACTGATGTTATGCCTTGCTGTCATCAGAAAACATACAGCTAGGATTATCTCCTGCTTTTCGACTTAGAATGTTCTAATTTTGGCTTGTAACTCACAAAACGATACTTGGTATGTAGCTTCCTTATGATAAGTAGATGCACAAAGTGTATTTCGATTTTTTATTCGACCCAGACTCATGGATTATCTCCCCCTTTTAGACTTGCAATTTTGCCTTATTTACTATCAAAACAGTATGTCAGGCATCGCTGTTCTATGAACACATTTTCTAGTTAAAACCTATTTTATACAAAATTGTTTAACCCTTGTTTAACGAGTTAACCCGTCTACCGATTAGATTAGCTACTGTTCGGGAGACGAGTTAACTCGTCCACGACAGGTGCCCGGGGAATCCCAGTTGCGATGTAAATTATCGATAGCGAGGCTAATACACACAGTACACCCGTGATCTATACTATTTTTAGCAATGAATTATGCGCAAATTGGCCAAATATAGCGATTAGTGATTATTAGTAATTTATACAGGTACATTATTACATTTCCGTAAACTGTGTTGACAATATTGTGGCAGTATGTGGACCTGTGCAGATATATGTAGATAAATATAGGACTATTAAAAAACAATTCTGGGCTCAATTCTGGGCTCCAGTAGCAAGCATTATTATTTTTAATTTTTAAACTTTTTTTTCCATTTTTTTTTTCAAATTCTTTTTCAATTTTTGTCTAGTAGCATAAGGTCGTAAGTGCTATATACAGACTATTCGCCTGTGCATGTGCTAGCATGTGCAACTGACCACTGACCACTTACTGGTAATTTATACAGGTAAATGATTATATTACATTTCCGTAAACTGTGTTGAAAATATTGTGGCAATATGTTGACCTGTGCATATATGATATGTAGATAAATATAGGACTATTAACAAACATTCTGGGCTCCAGTAGGGAGCATTTTTTTTTTAATTTTTTTTTAATTTAATTTTTTTTTCCATTTATTTTTTTACTTTCTTTTTCAATTTTTTAACTGACCACTAACTTATTACAGGTAATTTATACCGGTACATTATTACATTTCCGTAAACTGTGTTGACAATATTGTGGCAGTATGTGGACCTGTGCAGATATATGTATACTGAGCAAAACTAGAAACGTCCCTCCATGTTTAAGGAAAGATTCATCAAAAACCAAAAGGGTTACTTTTAAAAATCAAAATGGAAAAACAAGTTCATTCATTTCTGTATCAAAGCCAATAAATTGCATTTGGATATCTTGTTAAATATTCGAGAGATAACCGGCCAAGGGCGGTAGGGGTCAAAATCAAAAATCACAAAAACTCAGAAATGTGTTACTTAATGTTTAGAGATGGAATTTCAATAAGTAATGTGGCAAATTCAGTAAATCTCGTTAGTACCGAGTGTGGCCACCATTTGCATGAATGCATGCAATGATCCTACGCCGCATCGACGTGACGTAACGCAATACCAGTGCGTTGGGCAAATTCCTCCATTCCCGTTGTAACGCCCGTGTAAGATCGCGAACATTGTCAATCTGATGGTTAGCTCGTGCTTTGCGGCCCAGCTCATCCCATATGTGCTCAATGGGATTGAGATCCGGGAGACCGCGGGCCATGGCATGACGTCGACGTTGTTTTGCTGTAGGTATTGAGTGGTGACCCTGGCTACGTGAGGGCGGGCATTGTCGTGCATCAATGTCACACCAGGACCATGCTGACGGATAAATGGTAAGGCATGTGCATTTAGCACATCTGCAACATAACGTTGTGCATTGATGTTGCCCTGTACAACAACCAAATCTGTCTTCCGGTTTCCCATGATCCCACCCCCCCAGACCATTACGCTCCCTACCCCCAAACCTGTTCTTCTCAACAATGCAACAATCGGTGAATCTTTCATTTTTACGCCTGTATACCCATAATCTTCCGTCAGCATGACTAACTGTGAACCGAGATTCATCGGTGAACAAAACTCGGTTCCAGTCAGCCCTTCTCCAGTTCAGATGACGTCGCGCCCATAACAGTCTGGCAGCACGATGACGTTGGGTCATTATCTGACCAGTGTACGGGCGGCGTGCCCGGATTGGTTGGGCGTTACGACGTAACCGGTTGCGAATGGTCTGCCCTGAGACACCGTATCGCCTAGCAGTCACTGTTGCTGCCAATCGACGTTGACGTAAGTGCGTCAACGTAATGTAACGATCGGCTCTAGCCGTCGTTACACGAGGCCTACCAGGTCGCTGCCGGTCGTGAACAGCCCCAGTCTGCTGTTACCGGGCTGCAAGACGATCAATCGTCTTCCGACAGCAACCAAACCGAGGCGCGACCGCCCTGGCGGCCATCCCACCCACCGCAAGCATCCCAATTGCCTGATTTCGCTCGTTTTCGGAAAGCCGTGGCATATCGAAAACAGTGAAAAATTATTAAAAAAGTTTTTTAATTTTCCGAATAGCCCCTATCGCATGAATGGTACGACATGAACTGAATCACCTTATCGATGAAAAGTATAGCGTGCACGTGCAAAAAGTGGAAATCAACGTTCCGGTCACTGGCCGCTATGTAAACCGTGTGTATCGGCTAAACTCTACACGATCGTATTCTGAACATCGCCACGGTTTAAAATACATGTACTTTGAACATGTGGTACATACATAGACAGAGCTACACCGGCTATAAAACAGGGACGTTTCTAGTTTTGTTGAGTATAGATAAATATAGGACTATTAACAAAAAATCTGGGATCCAGTAGCGAGCATTATTTTTTGTATTTTTTTTTGTATATTACATTTCCGTAAACTGTGTTGAAAATATTGTGGCATTATGTGGACCTGTGCAGATATATGTAGATAAATATAGGACTATTAAAAAAAAATTCTGGGCTCCAGTAGCAAGCATTATTATTTTTGATTTTTAAAAAAAAAAATCCATTTCTTTTTTTTTCTTTTTTTTTTCAAATTCTTTTTCAATTTTTGTGTAGTAGCATAAGGTCGTAAGTGCTATATACATACTATTATCATATACTAAAACAATTATTGACTAGTGAGCCATAGAATATAATCTGATATTCTATCGGGCCAGTGAAAATTGCTTTCGGGCCCAGGCTCGAGGTCAAGGCTGGACAAGGCAAGGCATTTGATTCCGCGGAATTCTTGTTTACTTATCTCCCTTTGTTGTTTCGTGCTCTGATTTTGTATCCAGAGCATAACTCGAACACCTTTGCAATATTTGTATGCCCAACACGATAATGGAGGGGGCATTTAGTATTACCCTTGTCCGTCCGTCCGCACACACGAATGGGTACTTGTTGTAAGCGTACGGGGATCTTATTGGGTAGGGTTAGGATAGTGTTGGGTACTCTTGTTGGGTATTTTTATAGAGCAAAAACCCAACAAGTATTCATTCGTAGGAACGTGCGTCCCGTCCTCCCGTCGTCCCGTCCGTCCGTCCGTCACAAAACTTTAACACTCGGGTAAATGTCTCATAATTTCTTCATCCTTCGACCGATCTCCTTCATATTTCATATACACATTGCTCTAATGGTCCTCTACCGCCCTGTGCCAAAATCCACGTTCGTCCTGCCCCCGCCAAGCCCAGGGTTAAGATCACATACTTAGTGCTTCAAAAACTTTAACGCTCAGGTGAATATCTTATAATTTCTGTTTTCTTTCACGGATCAGCTTCATATTTCACATATGCATTGCTCTAATGGTCCTCTACCGCCCTGTGCCAAATCCACGTTCGTCCTGCCCCCGCCAAGCCCAGTGTCAAGGTCACATACTTGGTACTTCAAAAACTTTAACGCTCAGGTAAAAGAAAATTTTGACTTGGAATTTAGCCTCATTTATTATCAAAGCGATATGTGGGACATCCGTGTTCTATGAACACATTTTCTAGTTTATTAAACTTCACACATGCATAGAAGACGACCCAAAGGTGTGTCGCACGTAAGAATGACAACTCTTGCGTCGTTAATTTCTTAGTTATCTCCCTTTGTTGTTTCGTGCATTGATTTCGTGTCCGGAGCATAACTCGAACACTCTTTGGAATATTTTCACGAAACTTCACACATGCATAGACCACGACCCTAAAGGTGTGTCACGCAAGAATGAAAACTATTGCATCACTACTTTTTTAGTTATCTCCCTTTGTTTTTCCGTCACTGATTTTGTCTCCGGAGCATAACTCGAACACCCTTTTTTCAAACTACTTGTGTATCTGGGGAGGGGGATACACATGCGCCTGTCGACAAGCGTCCATTTCTAGTTTCTGTTTTCTTTCACGGATCAGCTTCATATTTCATATACACATTGCTCTAATGGTCCTCTACCGCCCTATGCCAAATCCACGTTCGTCCTGCCCCCGCCAAGCCCAGGGTCAAGGTTATATACTTGGTGCTTCAAAAACTTTAACGCTCGGGTAAATATCTTATTATTTCTGTTTTCTTTCACGGATCAGCTTCATATTTGATATACGCATTGCTATAATGGTCCTCTACCGCCCTGTGCCAAATCCACGTTCGTCCTGCCCCCGCCAAGCCCAGGGTCAAGGTCACATACTTAGTGCTTCAAAAACTTTAACGCCCGGGTAAATATCTTACAATTTCTGTTTTCTTTCATGGATCATCTTCATATTTCATATACGCATTGCTCTAATGGTCCTCTACCGCCCTGTGCCAAATCCACGTTCGTCCTGCCTCGCCAAGCCCAGGGTCAAGGTCACATACTTGGTGCTTCAAAAACTTTAACGCTCAGGTAAATATCTTATAATTTTTCTTTCCATTCACGGATCAACTTCATATTTCATATACGCGTTGCTCTAATGGTCCTCTACCGCCCTGTGCCAAATCCACGTTCGTCCTGCCGCCTCGAAGCCCAGGGTTAAGATCACATAGTTAGTGCTTCAAAAACTTTAACGCTCAACTAAAAATATTTTATAATTTCTGTTTTCTTTCACGGATCAGCTTCATATTTCATATACGCATTGCTATAATGGTCCTCTACCGCCCTGTGCCAAATCCACGTTCGTCCTGCCCTCGCCAAGCCCAGGGTCAAGGTCACATACTTGGGGCTTCAAAAACTTTAACGCTCGGTAAAAGAAAATTTTGACTTGGAATTTGTCCTGACCACTTGAGGTGGTACAGTCATATACTGACGGTACTTGGTCCGCTTTGGATCCATATCTACACTGGCATGGCCTGCCAACTGGCAGTTGGCAGTCATATACTGACCAGCTGACGGTACTCGTGTCAGATTTATTGGATGTCAGCTTGCTTTGATAGCATGTTAATTCTATAAAATATTCTTAACGTTTGTTGATTCTCGCAAGGCGTCCCTTGATAAATGGCATATCTTCAGTCTCGTATCTGTAGTCTGGTTCCAATTCATAGCAAACAACTATTTGGTCATTAGGTTCATCTACTTCAACAACAGTCGCTGCATACCACCCTGGAACGGAATAGAAATAATGTGTTATTATTACTAACGTATAAAGCATAGTAAATAATAGATTGCTTTATGATTAAATAAGTTATTCCTTATTGGAGCCCCAATTTCACGAAATGGGGGTATTTTGATCAAACAAATATTTAATTTTATTTTACTAGATTGTAACCTATATTATTCTTTTCACGGTACAATACTTTGGCAAAAAACACAAGCTCAAACGAGCATATACTAAACTGATATTGTAATGCCAAAGTGAGAAGAAATGTTATTCGGGCAGGACAAACAATTTGAACAAATAAAATCTCAATAAAAACCTATATCAACTAATTTGTTAGGGGAAGGGTGAATTTTTCAATTATTATTTATGGTTGTCGTTTTTGTGTTAACCCGTCCAACACCACAGACCACTGTTTGCAAACAGTGTAGATTCAGATGAGCCGGCTCGTAACGAGCCATCTCATCAGTATCTGCACTGGTTGTAACAAATTTTCTAATAAACAAACCTTTTTATGATTAATAGAACAGTCTGAACCCTTAGACCGCTACTCACAACAATTGTCGTCTACTGTTGCTTTTATATTTTGCCTTATTTCTCAATAAAAACATGGTTTGACAGCACTTCTGAGTCATTTCCAAGTTTCTGAAGCGCTGTCAACGCAATTTGTAAATTATTCTAAAGTGATATCAAAGCATGTTTTGATGACAAAAATGGAAAATAGAAAATAAACAGCAGACGACAAAAAAAATAAGATAGCGGTCTAAGGGTTAATATAACATGGAAGATTCCATCCCAGTTACTTGGTGTTGTTTGAAAGGGTTAATTTATTTATTAGCCAAAATTTATTTTTTGCAGTAACATGTAGAATTAACAGTAATCAGAAATTAATTGCCTATTTTGTCACGGTATCGCCCATGTATCATGAAACATTTGCACACGTGATATCTAATATAGAAATTAAATGTCAATTTTAGGTACATGTTAGTTGTTTGTATCTATGTGAAACTGTGTGAAATCCCTGGTAAATGGAATATTGTGCAGTACGTGCACAGATCACGAGTTTGCACTTAATAAAATAATAAAATTATTTATTGATTTAATATTTGTTTGAATCTATGTGAAACCATGTGTGTAATCCCCAGTAAATGGAATACCGCGCAGTGCACAGCAAGTCGGATACCAAGTTTCCACTGAATAAATTATTCTATTTATTTTTTATTTAATAAATGAATCTATCTGAAACCATGTGTGTAATCCCCATTAAATGGAATACCGCGCAGTGCACAGCAACTCGGATACCAAGTTTCCACTGAATAAAATGATTTTAATATTTTGTCCCGAGTTTCCACTGAATTGATGTTTTAAAAAAAAATAGAATAAGTAAATAATTATTATCTGGAAATTTTCAATTGTGTTACATTAACTGAACTGAAAAATTATATAATGGTACCTAGATAAACAATTTATATTTTGTAAATATAGTTCAACTTACCTGTATCAAAATACAAATAATAAGTAACTTTTCTGCCAACTTCACTAGCTTCTTAACTTGGATGAAGTGACTGACTGAATGGTAAATCAAGCTAAAATAATAATCTATTCAATTACCAAACATAATTTGATTGGTCAGAAGAGACATGAGGTGTGTCCTTCACCGCACTTGTTTGGATGCAGGGGTCAAATTGTTTGAGATCCAACAGAGTGGTATGTCACCATCTACCTACCCCCTGCTGTTGTATACAACTAGCTGTCCACAGTGTCCCCTCAATATATTTCAATGGAGGGACCCATAGTCCTGTTGACAAACGCTGGTACAGGAGAATAGTGTACATTTACGATGTGTAACCAGTGTAGGGTTTTTGTCTCGCCTGCGAAGCGGAAAGCGAGACATAGGTTTTGCTTTTCCGGAGTCGGCGGCGTCGTCGGTGTCGGCGTCATCATTCAATGTTAAGTTTTCGTGTTACGGTCATTACTTCAACACCTTATTAGCTACAGTCATCAAACTTTATACATACCTTTACTATGATATGTAGATGAATATAGGAATATTAAAAAAAATTCCGGGCTCCAGGGTCAAGGTCTTTTCAAATATCTATTTATTTATTTATATGCTACAAACTGAACATTAATGCATGAAGACCCGTTTTCTCGTGCGCTCTGTACACCTTACCTGTAGAGAGAACAATAGCCTTCTCCAGTTGAACACTTCTGCATGTGCAAGCATGTGCAAATTTCCACCAGCTTGACCACTAAATGTCCAGCTAAATTATTACAGGTAATTTATACAGGTAAATTATTATACCTGGGTATGACATTTCCGTAAACTGTGTTGACAATATTGTGGTAATATGTGGACCTGTGCAGATATGATATCTAGATAAATATAGGACTATTATAAAAATTCTGGGCTCCAGTAGCGAGCATTATTTTTTTGTTAATTTTTAAACTTTTTGTTTTAAACTTTTTTTCCATTTTCAGCCAGGTTTTTTTTGAAGAAAAAAATCCTTTTAAACTTTTTTTTCCATTGTTAGCCAGGTTGTTTTGGAGAAAAAAAATCCAGGCTATTGGATTGGCGAAAGCCAGGCGGACGGACGGCGTCCACAATCAAAGTTAAGTTTTCGTGTTTCAGTCCATTTCTTTGTTACTGTAACACATAGGACCAACAAATTTTCACAGCTTCATAACCAAGGGGTGCCCACCTCATATCACTATCCAACATGTTACCTTTTTGAACTTGACCCATTTTTTCCGCGCTGTCAATGTTAAGTTTTCGCGTTTACAATGTTAAGTTTTCGTGTTTAAGTCCATTTCTTTACCACCTAGGACCACCAAACTTTCACAGCTTCATAACCAAGGGGTGCCCACCACATACAACTATCCAACATGTGACCTTTTTTTTTACCTTCACCTATTATTTCTACGTAATTGACTTAGCCATTGTCAACGTTAACTTTTTAACGTACGTCTGGTTAAAGTGTTTTGGTTAAAGGAACAGTACGGCTCAAGTCGCCGAATTTGACCTATTGGGTTTTCCCATGAATAAATCAAACAGTTTTCCATTTAGACACTCTTCCAAACTGTGTGCAGTCATTTTGGTACAAAAAAGACTTTGTAGCAGATAAAAATATCAATAGTTGTTGATCAACAAACAGCAGGTGCGTGTTTCAGTACCCCGAGCTATTTTCCGAAAGCCGCTGGATAACTCCGTGACAATCCCGATTCGCTCCGGTAATTTCTCTGTAGTACTGTTTGTAACCCCCGTATATATGCACAACTTCATGACGTATTACACATAGCGCATTCCGGAAGCATTTTGACATTTTTGTAAATAAACTAAATATTAGAAAATATCTCCTCGGATCACCTAACGACGACCGGCATTACCGTGTAATCAGGTAATTTTATGTTCCGCTTCACATCCTCGAAAGTTTATTCGTTTATTTCACATAAAAGTACTGTTTTATGGTGTCAGGGTCATTTCGGATTACAGTCAAAACGGCCCCAGTCCAAAACGGCCCACTTTGTCCAAAACGGCCCCAGTCTGACCAAAACGGCCCCAGTCCAAAACGGCCCCAGTAATGTAACTATAATTAATGATAATTCCCCCCCAGTCTGACCAAAACGGCCCAAGTATTGTAACTAGAAATAATGATAAGTTCTAACAGTGATTTTATGCCCTACACTGTTTGCAACATCCAATGGACGTAGAATTAGTACTTTGGTAGAAAAATCGATTATAAGTAATGTATGTGAGCAATAGTGTTTGTTGTTATAGGCATTATTAAGAGCCTATCAATTTATCGCCACGAAAAAAAGATATGAGTTTAACAAACAATGTGGCAAAAATAACCCCGCACACTCTGATCATGGCCTAAAATCGATGATATTAAACAATAGAAATCGAGTCTGCGTCACAGGTTGCAGTCCTGTACCTGGGATGTTGAAAATGAAAACGAATGAAAAATATTGATTGCAATATGAAGGCCATTTTAAGGAAATTGTAGATTTACACTATATTTTCCATAAAATTGCCTTCATATTGAAACCGATATTTTTTCCATTTTTTATTTTCTACATCCCAGGTACATTACTGCAACCTGTGGTCTGTGTCAAGGTCATTACCAAGGTCAGGAATGATCGAGACAAATTGTCTCCCCCAATTATCATATGAACCAAGTATACTTCAATTGTTATGACGTTATGGCCAATATAGCTTGATCTGACGAAACGAAAAGTGGTAACAATGCAGTTGAAGTGTAAGGGATAGGCTAGAGTAGATAAGTACACGTAGTCACTTAATCACTTATAATGTACACAATATTACATGGGTAACACACAGGAATACATGACACATTGATATGCGAACATCACTGTACTGTGCATGATACTATTCAATTACTACAGGTTGTAAGCCAATCGACTGTTATACTTAACGCAACTTAAAAGCTATAGACGAATAAACTCAGTATGTGGTATCTCAATGGTCCCGTAGTGGACAATAGTATGAATGCACAAGTACTTTGATGATCGCTAATCAAAGTGAAATAACATACAAGTATAACATGGCATAACGAACATTGGAGGACAAATGGCAATCATCTGAGCTACCCCAGTGCTGGCGTATCTCAATAGATAGTGGTAACCTCTGAGTATCAAGGTCCCAAGGTCTGCCTCACCCGCAATATGAGGTCTAGTCACAATATGGCTATAATCCAACTTCAAGTGGATTAATCCATAAACAATATATGTAGTCTTACTACAATCCTTTAGCCATGATATGCCATGATAGGAGTATTACCATACACTATCAAAGTATACATATGTATTGCCTATGCAATATATTTCCAAAGTATGAATGTCAAAGTCAAAGCCGGATGTGGTTACATCACATGATAGTCAATAACGATAATGTTCCGGAAGCTGGTACCGGAATTAAAGTTCCCAGGTGTATTATTTCCGGAAATGGTGGACCAGAGGTAAAGTTCATGGTATCACTCGACTGTAGCAACCCGGATGTGGTAGACCGGATGTAAAGTATCCATGGTGAATCAATGGGTTGTAATACGGAAGTGGTAGACCGGATGTAAAGTTCCGATATAATACAAAAATGGCGATTATCACGATGGCTAAGACGCCGGGAAAAGTTTCACTTAGGTGACATTCAATCGGTCGGTGGTAGTATAATGATATGATGTGTGTATGGCGTTTCACTTCACTAAACTATGGCTGTGACTGTCTGCTGAAACGCGATGTAGCTATCACACACTGCTCTATACAGGCCTGTACCCGGAGCTGCTACACACACTGCGCCAGACAGACATACGGACACTCGGACGACCTGACACTCTGCACTGACTGGGGTCTGCCCTCAACGAGTGGACCAAAACGTCCAATGTTGCCCGCTGGAGCGATCTCAAAAGGCTACAAAAATGAAATGAGTCTCCAATTACTGGACGAATACGCACAGACAGACAGACAGGATGCACAACGGACTTAAAACGGGAATCGAACAACGGCAAATCACAGCTGAAATAAAATGTTGTAGGTACATACCAAAATCCTCCGTGTCACTGGTGAATACAGTACTAGTCTTCTGTAACCAGAAAATATGTGTCCCGCCAACACATAGCGAGACATCGCTTATATACGCACCAGTGAAACCATGCACGGAATAATGAATATGCCTACCCCTCGTACGACATCTCACATAAATACTACAAAACCATGGCTTTTGCCATGTCACCCGTGGGTTATATTTGGCATAAATAAATGTTCCCACGCCTTAAATTCAACCAAACCAGTGTACAGCCCTCGTGGAATAAATACCATCCAACATGGTATACCCCACACTACCATAAATCTGCACACTATAGACCCAGATCTCATAATCCGAAATCTACTCGACTGGTCTCGACAATGCGAAGGTCGCTTCTTGGCCCCGCCAAACCCCTCCATATCGGTCCTACGGCTATACACCCAAATGAGAGTGTATAACATACTAAACTCAAATATCGTGGTCATTTACGGAAATATCATGACACAAAGCATCACCAGTATGGGATCTGATATATCCGTGTTGGCCAGTACCAGGCTATGCTGAAACACTAACCCGTAGCATACATAACAGGGCAGACCATGGTATGATCTGCGCTGTATACTGGCTTCACCTACAGAAGGTCCCTTATATGGTGAAACACTGACACGCGGACAAACTCGGCTGGCACGGACAGTGGACATCCGTAATACTAAAAGGTATCTTTTCCATAGCGAAACCAGCACACGCAGTCAACGAGTTCTCTACCACACACATGCATAGTCTGTGGCAAATATGGCGTGACATCAGTAAAACATTGCTCATAAAATAGACGTATATTTAAATCCGCAAAAATGACACGCATAAACGTATTTCCACCAATACAACATAAGCCCCGTTATTACACGCACATTGTACATGGCAAATGTACATGCTAAATCACAGGTATGTAAAAATCACAGGTGTGTGAAATCACAGGTATGTGGAATCACAGGTATGTGAAATCAATAGTACGCACAACAATACAAACACAGTACCACACATCACAAATATACAATTATACGGAAATCCGTAATGTACAAGAATGCACGTGTCACGCGACAGTCTGCATAAGGCTGAAATGCCTTTGAACAAGATATTATGTACCATAATGAAACATTCAAGTTTCGTTTGATGTGGCCTAGTTAGCCAGATCAGAGAATGTTGTACTGATGCGGCGTTTTGATTGATGTTGAAAGCCGAGCCGCAACATGTCACATTTATTCGAGGCAATGCGCTGTCGTGTGTTGTCTGTAAATTGTAATACGGAATATATAATATGCCAGATGTATTTTCTATTTAATGTTCAAAGGCAATGCGCTGTCGCGTGCTGTCTGTAAATTGTAATACGGAATATATAACATGCCAGATGTATTTTCTATTCAATCTTAACCGATGAAATATGTTTTGGCTGTAAACGAGAATCGCCTCCATTCATCAATATGTTTATTGTTGAAAATTATAAAAAATAGAAAAGCAGACAACAGACTGAAGTTTTCCGATCTACACCACAGAGCTCCAATTTAGATGCGTGATTTGGGGGGTAAACGTCTCGATAGTTGGTTGTGCTTCAGAATCGTCTTTTCGAGACGATTCTAAAGAGCACCCTACTTGCTATTTTCAGTAAAGAAATAAATGTCTCAATAAAAAAATGGCAAGTTGGTAGTGCTTTAGAATCGTGTTTTTTATAAATTGTGCGTAGCGTAAAGCTGAAGTATATACAGGAATTTTTGATACGCCGCGGCCACATGTGAAATATGGTATCTGTAAGAAATCAACACGGTAGTGTGATAACTGCGTGATAACTGCGTGTAGACATACGCCGGACGGCATACATGCGGTTCAATTGCATAATCAGCGCACCGCGTTATTCATCTTCACGTGGAATTACGTATAGAATCTTTAAAACAGAGTTTGGATTAGAAACATATTTAATTAATCTCACGGAAAGGTTAAGAAAAACATTGACCAGATTTCGAACTTGTAATCATAGACTGGCGGTCGAAACTGGTAGATGGACAGGTGTGCCGAGAGCAAGCAGGGTCTGCAACAAATGTGGCGCTGGTGCTCTCGGTGACGAGTTTCATTTCCTTTTCGAGTGCCGCTTCTATGATGAAGTTCGAAAACGGTATATCAAGCCATTTTATTTTAGAAGACCAAATATTTTAAAATTCGCACAGCTATTTGAGAAAAAATCTGGAAAGCAATTAAGAAATTTAGCTATTTTTATAAGAAATGCTTTATGGTTATAATGACTAGTGAGCTTATACATATGCATTTTGTATTTTTACCCATCGTTGTATTATGTAATCTATTGTATACCTCGTGTGTCACGTATGTGGCTTAGAGTGAATAAAATGTATTGTATTGTATTGTTTGATGAATTTCCATGGCTCATCGCCTTTCACGGCGGTGTCTGCGTCTGGATAATTCCCATATATTAACCGATCAGTGAATGCGCAATTAATCAATGTTAATGTTCTTTTTGTCAAAAGTAGAAATATGCCATGTGATTTTGTAACTTCGGATATCCGCGTAATTTCATGAAATACGTTTACAAAATCCACAATATGTTTTATGAATGACGTAAAAAATTGACACAAAAATCTGAGTACATGCAGAATTTAGACCTGGCAATTTCTGACTCAATTTATACAAACTTTTTTACATTTTGTAAATATATTTTATGTAATTAATATGTCCGACGTTAAAATCACATGACGTGTCTCAATTAGTATGCGTCGGTGACTGGCAAAATGTAGACCCAAATCAGACGGTGCATCCGCGCTGTACATATACACTATATTGATTAAACGGGAATTTCAATTTATTCGTCCGAAAATAATACATGTATTACGATTGTACAATACACATACATGATCATCTTTCTTGATTAATTGAACTTATATTTAAGGGTGCACGTGGGTATTGACTCAAAGAAATTCCATACCTGGATCATCTTGCTTGTTAGATTAATAAACTATATATATTTAGACAGATTTGTCGTAATTAAAACAAATAAATTAAAACCGAAACAAACCGGATCCAAATATGGGCCGCTATTTTCCATCTATGAATATTCATGAGTTAGCGGTCACGTGACATGGCTGAGCATCGCTACTACAGAGGTCCTGTGATTCCGGATATTCGAATAGCCAATGGAATATGCGAAAATCGGTTTTGCCATCCGTACCAATTAACATGCAAGTGATTACATAAATACTGCCGTTACACGTAACAATATGTTAATCGTTGCATTACTTACGTGACAGTAAGTTTGGACTTAATTTATTCTGGAATACTGGATACATTTATAGATTTTTTTTTATTTTTTTTTATGTTGATACACATGTATTTTCTTTTGTTAAATACATTCAGTTTGCGATAGATATAAGAGTTTGATTGTTTATAATGTATCAACATAATAATATATATATAATTGTTTTTGCTTTTAGGATCGACAGTGCGTAAATAATAATAATAATAATAATAACATACGCTTGGATTTGTTGCTATTTGAAATCGATAATATGAAGCAGTGTGTTGTCTGCAGTGGTGGCGTCGGCCCCCGCCACCATGCTGTAGAGTGTGATCAGTGCCATGAGTGGACACACAGACGTTGCAACACGGGTAAGTATTGCATTGCATTCAATTGAGAATAATAATTATTGGTCGTAAAACGTAATACAATTCAGTCACGATATTCATTGTTTGCGAAACTATGCACAGGGTGTTAACGGTGAGGTGACATTGTCTGTCATTTGTTTGTTTATTGCTGGTAAATAGTAAATCACATTTAGTGTAAAAATATGATCAGTATACTAGCATTTATGTTATATTCATGTTGTAAATGATAATACATTATTCTCATATTATACACTGCGAAATATGTTAACGGTGAATGATGAGGTGACAACGTATGGCATTTGTTTGTACATTGTATTCTCAGAATGGAAATAGTACTACAGGTTATTCGTAAAATTGATAACTGTTACAGGCATTTCATTGGAGGCATACCGGGCGGCAGTTGCTGTTGACGCAGATATAGCATACATCTGCAGCGTCTGCGCGCATCTTGTGCCTGAGCGGGAAGTGGAAGTAAGTATTTATCAAATACGATATTGTTCAACTTGTTGAATGAGATACAATTATAATCGATACCATTTCGACGTGATATGTCTATTGTGTCTATTGTGTATTTTTGTTTATGCATAACACTGTACACCTTTCGATTTGTAGTACGAAGAACACGAACACGAACATTTGCAGACGACCGTGATGGAAGTAAGTATTGAACCAAATGTACATCTTATGAATGTTGATCAATTTCACATGGACTTACTTTGATTTTGTCCGATGTTCATTATGCCTGCATCACTATGTCGTGCATATTCATTGCAGGTTGGCGAGGGTGATCGAACATTCGATTCAATCATCTCGGGGAACATGAGTGATGGAGATGATCATGAGAAAACACAGACAGATATGGAGGTAAGTGGTGGATAGTATAGCAGCGCTATTCACGTATAACAAATAGAAACAAAGTACTGTTGAACAACTACACAATTATGTACCCATTTAATGTTCGTAAGTTAGTAAGTAATTTTCGTAAACACGACTGGGAGAGTTGTGGTCCATGTATCTACCTACCACTTCTTTCAGGAATCCACACAGGAGGACGGCGTCGATCCTGGTCCTTTGTTACAGTCAACAATGCTTGACGTACATGTAAGTGACATAATTATGTTGTACATTCACGCCGTTGTGTATTGGTTAATGTTACCATTATAGACACCATCTCATATAAACATATATATGATGATGCTAATACAGTATTATATCAAATGTAACATGTTTTTTAAACGTGCATGTTACCTTCCCAAACATGTATAATGCGAGACACACCATGATATTTCGTTCATTTGGGTATCTGCATAGTTACATAAAATACATTTACTACATTTGCAATAGATTCCATAGAACCCAGAACTTATATTCCGCATGTACTTTGAAATTTGTGTCACACTCTGATGTATTACATGTATATATATTCATTTCTTCATTTTAGCAGACTGTACGGCGTGTTTCTTTTCTCTTGGAGGACAGCGTCGTCGCCCCTGATACCACTTCAGCTGATGTAAGTATTACGAAATTATCTTTTGAATATTTTTGAAATGTTAAAACATATACATATGTGGCAAGTTGATCATCTATTAATAATGTTACATGTATCGGTTCCTGACATGGAAGTAGACCAATCCGTTGTAGTTGGTGGACCATTCACTGAGCCAGTTGTCACTGAAAGGTACGTGCTCTAGATAAAAATACTTTGAGTTTAGACCAAAGTAGCTCCTGATCAGATCGCATTCAATGGCACTAGTACTGGTACTAGTATTTATAACTAATGGGTTATCGATACTGTTTAGTGACAGTGTATGCCATGAACATGCCATGAACAAATATGAAGACTGATCGAGGACTGAACTGTTCGCGAACGTACTGACTCCTGTTGTTTGGTTATGTTTCAGTTAGATCATTACTTGACCCCACACCGCCAGATACACCAGTTGATGACCAGCCGCTACGATTCCTGGTGGGTCACACAAGGGGAAGGATCTACTCGTTGATACACACGGTTATGCGTATGTTGTAAAGGTAAATACATTCATATACACGTCAATGTAGTTCATGATCTGATGTGGCATATTCGTTGTCTCCGATGTATACATGGAACATGACTAAGTAAACAACAGCAAATAATACAATGTTAAATGACTGATCTGTCTGAGAATATTTATTCTACCACCATCAATAACATACACACATTGTAGGAGCGGCGGTACAATAACAGACGTTGGAGATGCTCCGTACGCAACAAGACCATGCCATGTCCGGCTGGAGTCACGGAGAAGAACGGGGCGTTTGAAGCCAGCACCAAGGAACATATTCACCAACCGGATCCTGATCGTGGTATAACGGCCAAAGTGACAATGTAGGTAATTTGATAAAAGTTTGGAATCATTTTGATATTGGATTCATATGCATCTATGAACATAACAAATGAGGGCTAAAATTCGACACACCGCAAAAAAGTCATATATATTTATTTCATAGGCGAAGTCAGCATCTAAAAATGACGTATTCAAGTCTGCGCGAGCCATTGTGGCCGAGTCGAGAGAAGGTGTGGATGGTATTATTAGTGTCGGCATTGTGCGTGAAAACCTGGTGGCGAGGGCCGTGAACCGCCACAGGATAAATAATCGCCCGAAAGATCCAACTGACATGGATTTTGAGGTATAGTAAAAACAACTAACTGTCCTGCGTTCTAAATTGGCATGAAATGGATGAATGTTTGCAAGAAATTTTATCACACTCAATCGTGCAACGAGTTTATTATTGGCACTTGTTACAGTTGGACCATGATGCCATGCCGGCCAATTTCTACCGACGTAAACGGAGGCCGCCACGTGATATTTGCAACAGACGACCAACTAGAACTGTTGAAACGCTCCCGACGGTGGTATATTGATGGAACATTTAAGGTAAACTACTAACGCATGGCTGAATATGATGATCAGGATCTATATTGACCATGTACATACTGTATCTTATGCACATACATATGATGATGTGTATCTATATTTGCAATGTACATACTGTATAATAAATTAAACTTTTAGGTGATGCGCAAGCCATTCGGTATGCTGTTGTCAATACACGCGTTTGTCAGACGAGGCGATTGTAGTAAGCAGGTGCCACTAATCTACGTCGCCATGACTGGAAGGAAGACATCAGACTACATTCGTTGTTTGAGGTACCCTATTCACTGATTGTTTTTTAGTATGCGTATTCTAGATAAAGTAATGAAAATATTATTTTCATATTGCACATGCTTAAAGGTACATGATTATGTAAAATGTAGTAAGCTCTTCGTTAATTAAACGGATAAAATAAAACATTCAATTGCAGGCTATCCGCCGTGGATTGAGCAACGAGGAGATCGTCGAGGAGATTCTTTGCGACTTTGAGGTGGCCGTATGGAAGTCTGTCCGTGACGTGTTCGACGGCGTCAGTGTACGTGGCTGCGTCTTCCACTGGGGTCAGGCTGTATGGAAGCATGTACAGGTTAGTAAAACGTGCAACATGTATGCGATTGTAGTTACAATATCATAATGATTAGTAGACACAATATCGTATTAATTGGTATATGGCAATAAACACATTATAAAATATATAAATAAATAAATTACAGAGCTTGGGACTCGCCACTAATTATATGAACGACACCGGCACATACTCCTTCGTTCGGCAACTCCTCTGTCTCCCATTTTTGCCAGCTGAACACATCCAGCCGACGTTCGACGCCATGCGAGACTTTAATACGGCAGTGCAGCTCGAGCCACTACTGACGTATATAGACGCCACATGGTTCAAATCATCGACTTGTGCCATCGCCGACTGGCGCGTCTTCGGACAGTCCGTCAGAACCAACAACGATTGCGAAGGTAACGATGTAATACACCGCATTCAGTAGACTTCCGTTTTATTGACGTGGTTTTCGCAATGGCATCAGTGTTTACAATCGTGTTGTGTTGTGATACGTTAATATATGTCCGTTAAATGATAACAATTAGTATTACCATGATTACTATAATCTCTGGTTGTGTGTTTACAGGTTGGCACCATAGGCTGAACGTGAGAGCCGGAGTTGCGCCACCCTTCTACAGACTGGTGGATCTTCTACACGAGGAAGCTGCGGAGGCCAGCAGGAATGCACAGCTTGTGTCCGAGATGGCACTGCGACGCCTGCAGCGCCGGACCTACGGGACGATGCAGGCGAAGATCTTCGAGACGTGGGATAGGTGTGTACATTGTTAGATGATTTAAAATTAAGTACTAAATAATACCAGTTTTCTACATCTATGCAGGCATCGGCAACTTGAAAACTAGAACATAATTATACATGTGTAACATTGTCCTTTGAACAGTACCTATCATCATGTTTATATATTTTCAGCTACCGAGATGGAAGTCTTTCTGCATCAGGCCTTCTGAAGAAGATATCGACCTTCTACAAGCCGAGAGCTACAAGACAAGACAGTTGAACTATTTATTGTTATATACTGCGTTCATGTGTGCTTCCAGCTAGAAATACAGTGTAAACGGCTCGATACGTATTCATCTCACTTCCTTTTGGTTTCCCCATAGCGTGATAGAAGCTGGAATCTCACTCGAAATCACTATATAACTTATATGTACATAATATATATGCTACCATTGTAACCACAACCCAGTGCACATCATATGTAATACAATATTATATTGATTGTTAATTCTAATAAATTCCTGTTAATACTGTATTCCCATTGCTAAAACACTTTTAATTCACAAAATATCCAGAAAAAAATCACGATAATAATACACTACAACTGCGGCCGTTTTGGACTGAAAAATTATTATATAATATAATTATATATGTGTGTATCAATATATTTTGAACAGTACCTCTCGTTCTGTTTATATATTTCCAGCTACCGAGATGAAAGTATTCCAGTCTTAGGACTTCTGGGGAAGACGTCGACCTTTTACAAGCCGCGAGTTACAAGCCAAGCCAGTTGAACTCTTTGATAATAGATAATTTATTTTAAAGTGCAACCTGTTACATATTTTAACAATGGTACTGTCTGTGCGTGGAAAACGCCGTTATAGTGCAAACAGTGCAGGTACAGTTCAGCCGACACACACATGTGCGCAGTCTGATCAGCAGCTACGCTGTTTCGCATGTCCTAGGAATTTGAATACATGTATTATCAAAGATTAGAAATTTCGTTTTCGCTTATACATATCGCATATACATGTCGATGTTTCAACGACTGAGTTCAAAAAGGTTCCATAAGGTATGTGTGACCAGCATAATCCCAGATCAGTCCACGCACCCGCGAAGTCGGGTCAGGGCCTACGCAGTTAACCATTCAATTACTTATCTGCCGATAGTTTATTATTATATATTGCGTTTCTGTGTGATTCCAGCTAGTTCTTCACTGTAAATAGCGATGTTATATTTTTATTAGCCGATCTATTTATAGATCGGCTAATATGTTGGTTATCCATCGAATTCTGAAAAAGTTTGTAGCAACCCTTTTCTCCGCTATTCGGTAATCTACGAACGCGAATTTTTCTGTATCACTTCCAAATTGCATCAACCGATAAAGTTTGCATTTTTTTTTTTTTTTTTTTTTTTTTTTTTTTTTTTTTTTTTGTTTTTGGCAATTATCTCCGTTTAAAACTTTACTTATAGCCAAATAACACAATTTTGAATACTTAATGAGCTGAACGCCTGAAGAGATTTAACCCGGAAGTTATTGTTGTTGAAGTCCATAGTTGGCTCTAATGGCCATATACGCCAACATACGCCGATTATTGGGCTAATTTAAAGCTTTTATTTATTAAACAGAACAAGTTTCAGCCACGTATAATCGCGTAAAATGTGTTTATTCGGCTAATTTATAATCGACCTCTGCTCAAAATCTCCTTACTAGTAACCCCAGCATTTTCGGGTTTATCCCAGCATCTCGGGTTTATCCCATTGGATCGCGTATGCGCGTCATTTGACGCTAGTTAATATTCACAAAATTTTCCACCAATCAAAACGAAGAATTGCCCTTCATAGCCAACTTTGATTTGTTTACGTATCATGCAGGGATGGCAGGGATGCATCCAGCACGCGCGATTGCGGCAATCCCCCTTAATTATTGTCAATGCCGCAAATTATTGATTGTCTTGCGCCCGACATCGCGCAAAAAATCACGGATGGGGCACATTAGCCAATCTGGGCATGTGCCTGAATACGCAGGAGCTTGCGTCTATTTTTAGATGACACTGTAACCGCTATATATATAGCCCTGGTAGCTCCGCCCACTCGCATGCTGCCACAGAATTCGGACAAACACACACACAGTGACTACAACTTTGTGTATTGCGGAGTGTAATTTGTAGATAAATAGAGCATACAGTACAGGTGTTACGCTGGAATATTTCGCAACATAATGGTGACAACAAAACATTGCTGCTATGGCATTGCTGCTATTGGATGGATTTGGGAACGGGTTTCCAAAACCTGCACAAAATCGAGAAAAATGTCAACGCTGGGTACAGAACTGTGGTCGAAAATAGTTTACCATTGACAATGTTACCAGAGACACCTACATATGTTCCTGATTTGATCGGCTAATAACATCATGCTCTGCATGACTTTTCATTTATTATTTAATAAAACATTATATTGATTGTTAATTCGAAGTCGTTCCTGTTTTTACTGTATTCCTATTGCTATAAGAGAGCTATAAACCATAGAGGAGCCATTGGGCAAGGACAACAAAAGGGCAATAGTGCATGGTCCCCAACATAAACAGGAACGACAACAGAGTAACTAATGCAGAATATGATTGAGAAATGTGCACATGTCCCAAACTGCTAAGTAAACATCTACAAGGTCACAGTCAATGGTTAAGGTCATAATATCGGTGGGTGTAGTGTGAGCATGCTTATATGTATCAATTATTAATTTGCAAAATAGTGTAAACACCAAGGACAAGTAAAACAAAATGGCAGCAATACAGCCATATACAGCTGCAGTCTTCAACAAGGTCAAATAAAATGCACTCCACAACCTGCGGTGTGCGACCCTTAACACACACAAGAACTAAGAGCACACGGAAAAATATTACAGAATGCAACAAAAGCCCCACAAAACAGGAATGACTAAGAAAATAACGATCCATTGTGAAGTTATTGTAGATTTTAGAAACTTTCACATATATTTATTTTTAAGATTTATTTTTGGGAAAACTATGATGAAATATTAGTTTTGGCCCTTTAAAGGTCAAAAGGTAAAATAAATGGAAGTATATGTCTCATCAAACACTTCCAATTCACAAAATATACAGAGAAAACATAAAATAATAATACACTATAACTGGGACCGTTTTGGACTGGGGCCGTTTTGGTCAGAACTATGGGGCCGTTTTGGTCAACACTGGGGCCGTTTTGGACAAAGTGGGCTGTTTTGGACTGCTGTACCCATACCATTTCGTTCCGTGTTTGGTCAATTCGTTCCCATAGGCGCATGTTTTCCGGTAATTTCGTAAATATACATGTAGGTACGAATCGACCATAATGTTTGGTCATTTCGTACGCATTCTTGTTTAATTTTTTATATATTCACATATATATTTGGGCATATATTTGCATATTTTAAATTTGTTTTGATGAAAAAGCTGGGTCATAACCTGAGGTAAAATAAAATGAATGCTATAATTCAACCCTGTCACCCGTAAGTAACTGGACATTGGAATGGATTTTTGGACCAATCCAATTGCCATCAAATTATTTTCAGACTACCGTAGTCCATTTATGAAAAGGGGATATTTTTGTTGTCAAAAATAAGAAATTATTTGCAAAAAGTGCAGATCCTGATGAGCCGGCTCGTGATGGATTGTTATATGTTGATTTCCGGACCAATCCAATCGTCTCAAAATGGTTTTCAGACTAGTCCATTTACGAAAAGGGGATATTTTTTTTGTGAAAAGTGCAGATCCTGATGAGTCGGCTCGTGATGGATTTTCAGGCCCGTAGCCAGCGGGTCGGAGCGGTCGGACGACCCCCCCCCCCCCCCCCCCGCCCAGCCTCGAGGTCCACTTTTGTAGCCTCGAGGTCCACTTTTTTTAGACCCCCATAGATACCTCAGGCCTCTTGGGCCTTCCTTCGCCACCACCACCCCCCCCCCCCCCCCCCCCCCCTCCCCCCCCCCCCCCCCCTCTTCAAACATGTCTGGCTTTCGGGCCGATTTGATATATGTTGATTTCCGGACCAATCCAATCGCCATGCACAAAATGGTTTTCAGACTAGTCCATTTATGAAAATGGGATATTTTTGTTGCAAAAAATAAGAAAATTATTTGCAAAAAGTGCAGATCCTGATGAGCCGGCTCGTGATGGATTTGTATATGTTGATTTTTGTTTCCGGACCATCCAATCGCCATGCACAAAATGGTTTTCAGACTAGTCCATTTATAAAAATGGGATATTTTTGTTGTCAAAAATAAGAAAATTATTTCCAAAAAGTGCAGATCCTGATGAGCCGGCTCGTGATGGATTTTTATATGTTGATTTCCGGACCAATCCAATCGCCATGCACAAAATGGTTTTCAGACTAGTCCATTTATAAAAAGGGGATATTTTTGTTGTCAAAAATAAGAAAATTATTTGCAAAAAAGTGCAGATCCTGATGAGCCGGCTCGTGATGGATTTTTATATGTTGATTTCTGGACCAATCCAATCGCCATGCACAAAATGGTTTTCAGACTAGTCCATTTATGAAAAGGGGATATTTTTGTTGTCAAAATAAGATATTCTTTTTTGCAGAAAGTGCAGATCCTGATGAGCCGGCTCGTGATGTATTTTCGTATGTTCAATTCCGGACCAATCCAATCGCCACAACATGGTTTTCAGACCAGTCCATTTATGAAAAGGGAAAATAAAAAAATTATTTGCAAAAAGTGCAGATCCTGATGAGACGGCTCATCACGAGCCGGCTCATTTGGATCTACACCATTTGGCAGTACCACTATACAGGTAGTGTTGAAACGGTTAAATAGATGTTAGTTGGCCAGCTAACAGAGAATTAGCATTAGCAATCTACTCATATCGTGATGTACATATGTAGCTGTGACTGGAGGAAATATTTCCTTCTAGACATTATATATAGCGAAACGTCATTTCCGGCGAAGAAACAATTCATACGCGAACGTCAAAATTGTCAATTTTCATGTTATAAGCTGGTCTAAGAGCAAATTTCACATTTTTCGAAAATCATGTAATAGACACTACCATTTTGAAATACCAGCTTTATTTCCCTTGATATCTGTAAATCCAACAAAGAAACTTGTGTTCCGCACTCACTCGTTTCTTTATAAGACTTCCAGATGTTTCGTGATATAAATCCGGTATTTCAAAATGGTAGTTGAATAAACTCTACATATTGCTTGTTAGACGCACGACGGGTGTTTCATTAATGGAATGACAAACAGTCCAGTTCCTGATCAGACTGCGGATGCACATGCTGATCTGGATGTACACTGGTCGCAAAACCCATAAGCCCCATTTCTCCAGTCACATATATATGTTTGACACTAAAAAGTCTTTGGGGTTAATTACTTGTATTTTGTAATCTGGTGACGTAATCAGATATTTCGATGCATATCTGTTGATGTAATTTTATTATATTTTGTGTTGTTAATTAATTGGCAATTAACCTGAGGTACGAAATAGCGATTCCCGGGCGATGGAACAGGACCCACCACTTTCATAGGATTTATATACAATGTACATGTATGGGCCACCAAATCGCCAACCGTCATCAATAGCTTCCTTACATTGATCAGGCTCCAGATAAGGAATTAGTAATTGAGTATTTTCATTCCATCATTTCTGAAGCAATTGGGTATTTCAAAATTTTAATTGGGTAAAATAAAATCACACTACTGTTTACACATCAACAGGCAGCAAGAATAAGAAAAATATGTTATATTTGTGATCTGTTTATTGTTTTCTGCAGCATGCTACATGTACCACAGAATTGTAATTGCTTTTGGATACTCGCTACTTCTGATTTCAATTGGGTTTTGGGCAGTTTTAATTGGGTATTTAAGCAAATACGCAGCTTATCTGGAGCCCTGATTGATATATAACCGCTCCGTGTAATTTAGGTGACATTGACCTACTTTCGCGAAATACAAGTCACATCCGTCAAGTTGTATACATCTCCTGATGTGTTAGTCGGATGTTCGCCAACCTTTATCAGTTGCTTCCTTACATTGATACCTAGCCACCCTGGGTCATTCAAGTGAACATAGAAATCGCATATCAGTCGTCGTCGTCCAACATTTTGGGCATAGGTCCATTGTAGGTCCAAATAGTTGAATGTTCGCCAAACTTCATCAGTAGCTTCCTTACATTGATAGAAACCATCCTGGGTCCTTTGGGTGACACTGACCTACTTTTCTCAAAATATAGGTCACATCCGTCAAAACTTGGACGTACGTCCCTATTTCGCATGTATCCGGATACGTTTGTTAGATATATGCCAAACTTCATCAATATCTTTTGTCTCACTCGTGCTAGATTGGCGGTAAAATTTAAAATTAGTAGCCGAAATTAACTGTCACAGTAAAATACTAAAATAAACAATACTATTTTATATTACATGTAGCTCCACTATTTGTAAGAGTATCATTTCTGACATATCAGTAGCAAAAATGGCCATCTGAATGATTTCTGAAATATTGGTAGCCAAATGGCCATTTGAGTAGCCAAATTGTGACCATCCTAGCTCATGATACTGGAAAGTGAGACAGCGGTCACAATTCTGGTGTCGTCTTCATCAAAAATTTTGGACAAATTATCCGCCTAACAGATCAAGAGATATGCGAAATTTGGACTTTGTCCAAAATTTCGCATATCTCTTGATCTGTTAGGCGGATAATTACCAAACTTCACCAATAGCTTCTCACATTGATAGCTATACATCCGGTGTCAGAACCTTACTCATGACCATAATTTCATCAATAGCAGTGTATTTCGATTGACCTTGACCATGGTCACTGTATCAACAACTTTCGACATAAAAAATATGTTGTTTTTTCTTCTTCAGGAAAACAACAATGCATCAAGCTTAGACTCGAACTGGGCCATGTGAACACCGGATTGTCCACTGTGCATCTGGATCGATCGATATCAACAATCAGCAGGGAGGGTGGAGAAGAGAAGACACCATGTACACAAGACCCTTGGCCAGATAGAGAACAGCCGACGGACAATTATTGTATGACCAGTGTTTACAGACTTTATGCAGTTAATTTGGCTACCAGTATAGATGTGAATATGTTTGTTCAAACACAGTGGGTATAGTTTGTCACAGACACCTGCTATTGGGATGGGGTGCACTGGCTACTGAAAGGTTATGATTGGAAAAAGTAGTTTTGCAAATATTGGAGCTACTGGTATTGTACAATTTTGTTCACGGTAACCTTTAATTTTGACTATTTAAATTTCAAAATCCTTGCGCTAACCTAGAGTTATAACAAACAGTGTAGACCCGGATCAGCCAGCTCGACTGCGACTGGTGATATGGGTCTACTACATCTATCACACGGTCAGAAGATCCATTTTCTCAGTACATGTCATCTCAAAAACTATTCATTTTTCAGCATTATACTGATGACAACCAGTATACTTAAATACATGTAGATACATGTACATGAATAATGAGACACAAACTATAACAGTTGCTTCTGCTTTTATTTTCCTCATTTAAATGATTGTACATGTAATGTTGAGCCTACACACTGTAGCACATATGATAACTCTTACATTAAAGGTACTGTGTCTCGGATAGATTCAGTGGAGGGCACATTTAGTGTTGCCCTTGTCCGTCCGTCCCCAACCTTGTAACTCGTAAAACTTTTAAACAGTAATAGCTACAGACCTGAAACTTGGTATGTAGCTTTCTTATGAGTAGATGCACAAATGTTTATTTTTATTCTTTCGACCCCCTGGTCATGGATTATCTCCCCCATTTTCGACTTAGAATTTTGCCTCGTTTTACAGACGACTTGGACATATAATTTGGTTCCAGAAATACGATCTAAATTAACCTATTTTGTCCTAATCTGTTTCATCACATTCTAGGCATATCAGAGACCCAGTGCCTTTAATGCACCCGTTACAGATATTTTGTGAACAGTTCAGAAATTATCTGTAAAAACACGAAAATCGGACTGATTTCATGATTCATCTGAAATCTACATGTGCCCTTTCAGGGTATGGGGTCACGTGATTTCAGAACGACCCTAGATAATGTGTGATGTCGTTTTTTCAATAGATTTTCTTTACAATGTAATAAACCAATAATTTTCACGAAAAATAGAGTACATTTTATTTTGACATTTCTTGATACTTGATTGTGGAGTGATACCCATTATAAAAGTAAGAAGATTAGTACTAATCCTTTTACTTTTAGGAAGTGGAGCTAAATTATTCTAGTGAGCTGACGATATATATTTGTACATATTCAATTCGAGAACACAACTATGAGAACTGCCCTGATGAAACGGCCTTGTGACATTTGTGGCAAGTGTAGATCCTAATCATTATGCACAGCAGTAATAAGCATATGCTCAACTGTCAGAATAGCGACAAGTGCGATAATAGCCGGGGGGGGGGGGATGCTGGTCACTAATGTTGTTAGGTGAATTTTCACCGCTGGGGTGAGGGGACATGCATTGTATATGATGTACATAACAAAAATTACTTCTATAAGTAAGTTGAGGAACCATTCTATACCTGATCATGTTTGATTCAAAGATAATTGCTTCGTAAATACATTTACATTTACTCTTTGTTATTAGAGACTATGACAATAGTGCAGTGGAGCTTCATATCTTGAGAGTATATCTGGCCCATGTGTATTTAAATATATCACAGTACAGTGTCTAGGAAAAGTGTACACGTTAGTTTATGTACATTTTGAGAATATCTCACTTGAAGTACATATTGGTGTAGTATAATTTATAGGAGTCCGTTGTCCTGGCTTTTCTATGTATGATTTGCCACGTTATATCATGTTCTACTTCTCATTGTCTGTTCTTTGTCAAATGCCGGAAGACACACAAAGATGGCTGACTTGGCCACTCCATGTGCCGTATATGATACAGTAAGGAGGCAGTGTTCATATATATGTTAAACATATATTCCATCACTTTTACGAAGCAATTGTTTGAATCATATGATGATCAGGGGTCCCATAATTATGTCCTCATCATGACATTAGTGTCTTGCAACTCGAAACTCCATGTTCTCAACTTGAAACTCGAGAATATTAACTTGAAGCTTTCAACTGGAAACTCAAGAATTCTGACTCGAAAGTCAAGAATGTCAAGTTTCCTTAGTCTTTTGACCTTCACAAAACAACAGTGAAAGTGAAAGGTTTAACGTCCCAGCAACAGCTAATGTCATATAGAGACAGGACAACAGTTTAAAGTCTCATCAGGCAGACCAGTGGGAAGGAAATACTATGAAAGTATTTTTGGATGCCCTAGGCACCCACAACCTCCGGATTGGAGTCAGGTGTTCTAACCCCTATACCACAACCCATTCCTCATTTGACCTTGAACACAGGTGAATAATGGGCGGGCGATAGAAACCTTTAATGCAAATTTTGCCAAAACTTGGCGTTGACATTGGCCATTTAAGCCACATGGGTGGTGAAAGAGAATGGGTTTTATGTCCCAGCAACAGCCAAGGTCATGTAGGAATGGTAGCTCTGTTTCAAATCTCATCTGGTGGGCGTCTGGTCGGGAGCATGGGAAGGGTAAATGTAACGACGGGTTCATCCTTGGCAGTATGCAAAGGGTACATTTAACAATGGGTTTCATCCTTACCAGAATCCCGATATCCCTGGTTTGACCCGCAGGTACACTTTTGATACATGCATTTTGAATCCGGTTATACCTTTATAAAAGTAATAATGTTAGTACTAATCCTATTGCTTTTGGGGAGTGGGTTCAAGTGACTGGTGTGGCGAGTACCTGGCACCAGGTCAGGTTATTCTACATGTAATTTCAGGACTGTGTTATACATTTCTCTTTAAATAGGGATTTACCCCCATCACAACAAGTCTTTAACCTGGGCTAAAATGACCTTAGCTGTTGACAGGCCATTAAACACCATTCGATCAAATCATCCTTACTGGAATCCCAATATCCCTGGTTTGACCCTCAGGTGCATGATTGGCTTTCTTGTTACTTGAGAGTTGAATCAGGTTATACCCATAATAAAAGTAGTAGGATTAATACTAATCCCATTACTTTTAGGAGCTGGGGCTAAGTGACTGGTGTGGCGAGAACCTGGCACCCGATCAGGTTCTTTTCTTATTTCACACCTGGATATATGTATTTCCAGGTCAGACTTCTCCCCAATCCCCACGATGAAAGTGAAATATGGGATTTGACCGTTAACCTGGCCTAAAATGCCCATAGCTGTTAACAGGCCGTTAAACTCCATTAATTGTATCCCCCGGACTCCGTCGGGGGATACTATGGATTTGACAGCGGGCCGCGTCCGCGTCCGCCGCAGACATTTCTTGTCCGGAGCATAACTCGAACACCCTATGGAATATTTTCATGAAACTTCACACATGCATAGACCACGACACGAAGGTGTGTCGCGCACAAGAATGACAACTCTTGCATAGCTAATTTTTTAGTTATCTCCCTTTTTTGTTTCGTGCACTGATTTCGTGTCCGTGTTCTATGAACACATTTTCTAGTTTATTAAACTTCACACATGCATAGAAGACTACCCAAAGGTGTGTCGCACGTAAGAATGACAACTCTTGCGTCGTTAATTTCTTAGTTATCTCCCTTTGTTGTTTTGTGCACTGATTTCGTGTCCGGAGCATAACTCCACCACCCTTTGGAATATTTTCATGAAACTTCACACATGCATAGACCACGTCCCGAAGGTGTGTCGCGCACAAGAATGACAACTCTTGCATAGCTAATTTGTTGTTATCTCCCTTTTTTGTTTCGCACACCGATTGAGCATTAACTCGACCACCCTTTGGAATATTTTCATGAAACTTCACATATGCATAGACCACGACACGAAGGTATGTCGCGTATAAGAATGACAACTCTTGCATAGCTACTTTTTGAGTTATCTCCCTTTTTTGTTTTGCGCACTGATTGAGCATAACTCGACCACCCTTTGGAATATTTTCATGAAACTTCACACATGCATAGATCACGACCCGGAGGTGTGTCGCGCACAATGACAACTCTTGCGTAGCTAATTTTTGAGTTATCTCCCTTTTTTTTTTTGCGCACTCTACAAACTGGACAATAATGCATGAAGACCCGTTTTCTCGTGTGCTCTGTACACCTTACCTGTAGAGAGAACAATAGCCTTCTCTGTGCATGTGCTAGCATATGCAAATGTCCAGTCTTGACCACTATCTGACCACAGGTAATTTATACAGGTAAATTACTACATTGTATATTACATTTCCGCAAACTGTGTTGAAAATATTGTGGCATTATGTGGACCTGTACAGATGTATGTAGATAAACATAGGACTATTAAAAAAAAAATCTGGGCTCCAGTAGCAAGCATTATTATTTTTAATTTTTAAACTTTTTTTTCCATTTTTTTTTTTCATTTTTTTTCTTCAAATTCTTTTAAAATGTTTTCTAGTAGCATAAGGTCGTAAGTGCTATATTATTATACAGACTATTATCATATAATAAAACAATTATTGACTAGTGAGCCATAGAATATAATATGATATTCCATGGCTCACTAGTCAATAATTGTATAATATGTTCGGGCCAGTGAAAATTGCTTTCAGGTAAATATCTTATAATTTCTGTTTTCTTTCACTGATCAGTTTTATATTTCATATACACATTGCTCTAATGGTCCTCTACCGCCCTGTGCCAAATCCACGTTCGTCCTGCCCCCGCCAAGCCCAGGGTCAAGGTCACATACTTGGTGCTTCAATAACTTGAACGCTCAGGTTAATATCTTATAATTTCTGTTTTCTTTCACGGATCAACTTCATATTTCATATACGCATTGCTTTGGTCCTCTACCGCCCTGTGCCAAATCCACGTTCGTCCTGCCCCCGCCAAGCCCAGGGTCAAGGTTACATACTTGGTGCTTCAAAAACTGTAACGCTCGGATAAATATCTTATAATTTCCGTTTTCTTTCATGGATCATCTTCATATTTCATATACGCATTGCTCTAATGGTCCTCTACCGCCCTGTGCCAAATCCACGTTCGTCCTGCCCCCGCCAAGCCCATGGTCAAGGTCACATACTTGGTGCTTCAAAAACTTTAACGCTCAGGTAAATATCTTATAATCTTTCTTTCCATTCACGGATCAACTTCATATTTCATATACGCGTTGCTCTATTGGTCCTCTACCGCCCTGTGCCAAATACACGTTCGTCCTGCCCCCGCCAAGCCCAGGGTTAAGATCACATACTTAGTGCTTCAAAAACTTTAACGCTCAGGTAAATATCTTATAATTTCTGTTTTATTTCACGGATCAGCTTCATATTTCATATATGCATTGCTCTAATGGTCCTCTACCGTCCTCTAACGCTCAGGTAAAAGAAAATTTTGACTTGGAATTTGGCCTCATTTATTATCAAAGCGATATGTGTGACATCCGTGTTCTATGAACACATTTTCTAGTTTATTAAACTTCACACATGCATAGAAGACGACCCAAAGGTGTGTCGCACGTAAGAATGACAACTCTTGCGTCGTTAATTTCTCAGTTATCTCCCTTTGTTGTTTCGTGCACTGATTTCGTGTCCGGAGCACCATTTGGAATATTCGAACACCATTTGGAATATTTTCATGAAACTTCACACATGCATAGACCACGACCCTAAAGGTGTGTCACGCAAGAATGACAACTCTTGCATCACTAATTTTTTAGTTATCTCCTTTTGTTTTTCCGCGCACTGATTTTGTCTCCGGAGCATAACTCGAACACCCTTTTTTCAAACTACTTGTGTATCTGGGGAGGGGGATACACATGTGCTTGTCGACAAGCGTCCATTTCTAGTTAAACTGGCAAGTATTCCTGTCCCATTTCCCACTTCCCAATAAACTCCATTAATTAAACAGGCAATTAGTCCCGTCCTATTTCACATGTCCCAAGGACATCGAAGGGAAACAGTCTTCTGCGGAGTTGAGGGTTATGGCTTGTGAAGAAACTCAACACCAGTTAAGACTTGACTTTACACATCATTAGGTCGATGACACTATGTTGACACCTCAGCGGCACCAAATACTCCTGCAAATACACAAGAACAACATTTTATATTTCTTTGCCAGGAGTAACCATTATGATTACAACATGCACATTTTCAAGATCACCTGAATGGCAGCCTTGACAATAATAACATGAGCCCTCAGTGACATTGACATTGTCGAAAGGCATGTAGCGGTAATACATGTTAGTAACACCTTTCATTTTCTTAAATAACTTCTGAACCACTTTATCGATTTTAATAATATTTGGCCATAACGTGTGTCTAGGTATAGTCATTGGTTTTGCAAGAAGACACAAAGTCACGGTCACTGAGAACTCAGTGGGCCAAACTGGCTACAAATGCCATAAGCCCCAATCCTCCAGCCATATATAGAGACCAGGAGCCAGATAGGCCACAATTCATATAAGCCACATTCACAAAGGCCACATACATGCACAGAGATCAGGAGTCAGACTGTTTCCATTTCTCCAGCCACAGTGACATATAGAGATCAGCACTGGACACACTTGCCATAAGCATGATAAGCACCAATTCTGCAGTGACATATAGAGCTCACGAGTCAGACTGGCCACAATTGTCATAAGCCGTAATTTTCCAGCCACATACATGTATAGAGATCAGGAGTCAGACCGGCCACAATTGCCATAAGCCGTAATTTTCCAGCCATATATAGAGATCAGGAGTCAGACTGGCCACACTTGCCAGAAACCACAATCCTCCAACCACATGTAGAGATCAGATTCAATCTTTGAGCCATATATAAAGATCAGGAGTCAGACTGTCAATCTTCCAGTCACACAAATGACATAAGCTTCAATCCTCCAGCCACATATCAAGATTGGCAGCCGATTTCACCAACATTTCTAACTTTGTACTTGATTATTAAAATTATGCAGAAGTACATGTATTATACTGTATTTATTCCATTATCATTAAATAGAAAAATTAATTTATGCATAATATGAAAATTTCTCCCTCAAAGTACACTTAGCAAGATAAATGTAGTTAGTGATTTTGATGAAATCAGCTACAAGCGTCAGACTGCCCACATATGCCATAAGTGCATTGCTAGCACTAAGCTAATCCCCCGGCTGGCAGCTTTGATAATACAAGGTGATCACTGGTGAGAAACAAATCACCTGATGACGTTTCAAAAACAAGGCGAACGCCAGGAAGCGTCTCGCCCACTAAACAAGGCGATCACCACAAAGGTCAAGGTCGGTCAAGATGAGGAATTCCAAAATTATTGATATGAAGGTCAAGGTCACACAATGACACTGGGTGAATAGCCATCAATGTGAGGAAGCTATTGATACAATTTGGTAATGATCCATCAACGTTAAGAATCTACTGATGAGGGGGTATTCAATATTTGGACGTACGTCCAAAATTATTGACACAAAGGTGAAGGTCACCTGTGAGGAAGTTAGTGATGAAGTTTGCTAATTAATGATCCGACTAACGGATCGAGAGATATGCACATTTGTTTTACTTACGTCCAAAATGTTGTTTTTTTGGACGACGGAATTGCGACTGCTAGGTCTTATTTTCAACTTTCGTGGGCGAGACTAAAAGTGGTTTTATGGTAAGAAATTGCATTGAAATCAACGATATTATTCTGCTGTCTACATTGGTAAATTGAAACAAACAGGATGGGGGTGGGGTCATTTGTTAGTATAATCAACTTACCCTTCCAAGAACTTCAATGACTGCTACATCCCGGACCGAGTTCCGAACAAACTGATTGTTGATGGCGCCGACAGTCGATTGTATCATGGAGTGGGACTGTCACTGCACACAACTTCACAAAGACTGAAAGAGTTCACAATACCTGGTTATACCCTTTGCTATAGCTGCACATTTTTCGCTTTATATGCAATAGGTTGCACTATATCGCAACACCACAGTCAACGGTATAAATTATGCGGAATAACGTTTCACTAAAATATAGCAATAATCTGCAGGGCATTGACATTCACAGCTAGCTATATAGTTATTGCGAGACAAACGTACAATATGACAACAAAATATTATCATGAACTTGGCGAAAATCTAAATAAATGTTGCGCATCGATTAATCATAAGGAAGCTACATACCAAGTTACGACTTGCAAACCAAAATTGGAAAATTCTAAGTCGAAAAGGGGGAGATAATCCATGACCCCGGGGTTAAATAAAAAATAAAAATAAACTTTGTGCATCTACTCATCAGAAGGAAGATACATAATCCATGACCCCGGGGTCAAATAAAAAATCGAAATAAATGTTGCGCATCGACTCATCATAGGCAAACTACATACCAAGTTTCAGGTGTGTATGTAGTACAATTTAAAAAAATAAGTCTTACAAGCCAAAATTGGAAAATTCTAAGTTGAAAAGGGGGAGATAATCCATGATCCCGGGGTCAAATAAAATATCAAAATAAATGTTGCGCATCTACTCGTCATAAGGAAGCTACATACCAAGTTTCAGGTATGTATATAGTACAGTTTAAAAGTTTTACGACTTCCAAGCCAAATTTGGAAACTTCTAAGTGGAAAAGGGGGTGATGATCCATGACCCCTGGGTCAAATCAAAAATCTAAATAAACTTAGCGCATCTACACATCACAAGGAAGCTACATACCAAGTTTCAGGTGTGTAGCTAGTACAATTTAAAAGTTTTACGACTTACAAGTCAACATTGGAAAATTCTAAGTCGAAAGATGCAGATAATCCATGACCCGAGGGTCAAATAAAAAATGGAAATAAACGTTTGCGCATCCACTCATCATAAGGAATCTACATACCAAGTTTCAGGTCTATCGCTATTATGGTTTCAAAGTGTTACGGGTTACAAATCAAAATTGGAAAATTCTAAATAAAAAAGGGGAGATAATTCATGACCGGGGACATATCAAACATTGAAATAAACTTTGCGTATCTACTCATCATAAGGAAGCTACATACCAAGTTTCAGGTGTGTAGCTAGTACGGTTTAAAAGTTTTAAGACTTACAAGCCAACATTCAAAAATACTAAGTAAAAAAGGGGGAGATAATTCATGACCCGGGGGTCGAATAAAAAATCGAAATAAACGTTGCGCATCACATCATCATAAGCAAGCTACATACCAAGTTGCAGGTGTGTAGTTAGTACGGTGTAAAGGTTTTACGACTTGCAAGCCAAAATTGGAAAAGGGGGGAGATAATCGAGGACCCCGGTATTTAGCTATTACATTACGCCTTACGGTTTAAAAAAATTACAAGTTACAAGGCAAAATTCTAAGTGGAAAAGGGGAGTTAATCCATGACCCAAAACAGTTCGGTCCAAAAATGGCTTATCGGATGGGGAAAGGAAAACGGTCTATAGATCGTGCTGTCAATTAAGTTGAGTTAAAAGTGTGCAGCGAGTTGAAATGCTATTTCTCATCTGCACGTCCTTACATATAGCTTAGAAAATCTCAGCTCTACGGATGTGTTTTACTATTGCATCTGTCTTTTATATTTTCTGTATCCGTGAGAGCAGAGACCCCTATAAATACGTACAGTGTAAAATTTAGTCACAATAACAGCCCAATTTGTCCTAGTGTTTTGCTACACAAATGGAAATAAAAGGATAACCAATGTCAAACTATGTATACTTACATTAGTCTATGAATGTTTTTAACATGACCATGATGACTGTGAAGTGTTAAAACTTCTTACTCGTCAGACTGTGTAGCAAAACGACAGGACAAATTGGGCTGTTATTGTGACAAAATTATACACTATAAGGGTCTCAGCTCTTACGGATACAGGAAATACAAGACAGATGAAATAGTAACAAGAACAATTATAACATGAATGATCATGTTATAAAAGAACGCTTTGAGTGTACGTTATTACTATTGAGGCCAACTACATGTTTGCAAGTAGCATGTAAAGTTATAGATATCAGGGTATGGGATCAGTGGTTTCCGAACCTGCTTTTCCGACGTGACGTATTCTGTGACGTCATTTTTACAGTAAATTTTCTTGAAACTTTTCCAAGCAAACGGACGGATTTCGATGATATGTATCTCACCATAGAAGTGACATACCGGTTCGATGATATGTATCACACCATACATTCACGTTCTTTAGATTTTTATTCACATACATGGTAACCGATTCTTCGTCAAAACCAGAAAATTGTTAGATTAAAGCAAACTATACCATAATGCAAGAACTGGCATCATTACAACGAAGCTAATCCCCTCGCACTGGCATCATTAAACGAAGCTAATCCCCTCGCTGGCAGCCTTGATAATAAAAAAGTACTCCGTGACCTTGGGCGGTCGAACGTGGGTCATATGAGTCTACTCATATGCTAAACCATGCTCCATAGACACACATTATGGTCAAATAATATCAAAATCGTGGAAGCAATTCACAAGTTATTGAAAAATGAAAGGTGTTACTAGCGTACGTACATATGTACGCAGTACATGGACTAACGATAATACCAGCTCTTGCCTGTCGACGAGGGGATACTAATTGGCAACACTGTTAAGCATTTAATGCGTTATGTTTCATTAAACTCTGTCTTTCCATTATAAAGATATTACATTCAACATCCTGCACCACCTTTAATTGACATGGCGCAATTTTAAATATTGCGCGCGCCCAATTTTCCCAATTTTAGTACTTTCCCCGAACAAAAAAAACCGGCATCTAGTCGCACGCTGACTGAGCCGCGATATATAAACTACCCAGGGAGATTACATTACGCGTCCACTGGCGGTTTGTTTCGGTGAGTCCGCACAGTACAACAGTCCGACTTGGCAACGCCACCTAGCGACTTATCATCGACACTGCAGTGCATGATATAAAAATCCTAAAACCATCAACTTCTAAAACTGGCGTTTTGAAGAAAGTCATGAAATAAAATTATGCAATATTAAATTCGATAAAATTGACGCAGTACAATTTGAACAAACGTTATAAGCCAAAGATATGAGTGCCAGAAATAACCCACATTCAAACACATGAAAATGTTTGCCATTTCTCCCATTTCATTGTCGAAACTCCAGACGGTTTTACAGAATGTGAAAGCCGTGGAAAATGTATACTGGATATCAAATACTCCTACAAGCACTAATATGAACTTGTGAGTGAAATTCACGACAGGTCATACATTACATCGAAACAGAAATCATTGCCTTGAAAAAGTCTGAGAAATATTACACACACACAAGTACACATTCAAACGGCTGTATGTCAAACATTGTTCTGCGACTTTGCACTGCAGTGGAGTAGCCAGATTCATGCAGAGGGGGTGTGAATTGTGAATGGAGTTTGGAAGGGGGTGCGAGAACATACATTCAATTTCTTCCATTGTAGTGATTTTCACATATATTATACAGGTAGTTATTTCCCCCAGAAAACGTAGGTTAAAGTAAAAAAATACCCACCTGACCAAATGTTACGGGATGCAATTACACACCCACTGGTGAATCCATGTGACAAGTGTTTTGTATGATGTGGTGTTTGTGAATGAGCTGATAAGACACGTGTCGTGCCTTTGCACTTAATGACTGGGTGCCAGACATCCTTCATCAAAGTTGCAAATCATGATTTGAATTGGGGTCCCATCTGTTTGGCACAAAGTGTTCTTTATAGGAATTAAATATTAAATAAGTATAATTGTGTAACTATTCCAACAGTTTTAAAAAATACGAGTGCCCGCTACAAAGAAATATTCACTTAGTAATCTTAGGTTTACTGATAGGTTGTATCATCGTGCCATTTTGATTGTAAATGAGGCAGGTCATTTTAAATTATTTATATCAACTAAATGTGTCACCTGAAAAAATATTTGTATTGACTTGTTACAAAATATGATCATTGCACATCAAAAGATAAATAGAGAGAATAAATAGTTGTTTCCATTTAACATTTTAAAGAGTCAATGTTAAGGCCCTTGATATCAAAGTGGCAATTCAAGCTTCATGTAAAAATAATAATATTGTAAAATTAACATGGTTGATATGATTTTTTTAAGAATTTTACCAAATTTTCTACGACGGCCATCTTGGATTATGCGACAACCTCCATTTGAACAAATATGAAAATGCTTCACCCACGCACCACAACTGTGAAGTCTGACCAGCGTCGGTCAAACGGTACATGAGAAGAAGACGAAATCTATAATTAAAGGATGACCTGTCGGCGGCCATCTTGTATGATGTATCATCCGATTTTGACAATACCCACGATACCTTCGCCATGTGCCAGATACAAAATCAATGCGTGAAAAAACAAAGGGAGAACACTGGAATATTAGTGAAGCAAGAGTTGTGATAAATATACAAAAAGGAATTCCAGTTATGCTTGGGACACAAAATCAGTACATGTATCCGAAAAAAACAAAAGAAATCAGTATGGTAAGATATGTTATTCTTGCTTTTAAGGACTAGAGCAAGTGAGCGGTGAGCGGGGTCTCATACATACCCTCGGCCGCAGCAAAGTCATTTGGCCTTGACCTTTGGCATGAAAGCCGCTTAGGTGAGATATAGAATGAAAAATATGTTGACAAAGAAGTATGTGACATTTCCAGTCGATCTAACATACGGTTGCAGATAAATTGTGTACTTAAAACATTAATGCAAATATTTCAAAACATTTAACACAATTTGAACCTTGACCTTGGGCATGAAAGTCACATGCGTGGGCTATAAAATGAAAATATGGATGTTGATTGTTGATAGACAAATATAGTTTACTTAAAACTTTAACGCATATATTTCAAAACATTTAACGCAAGTTTCAAAGTAATTTCACCTTCACCGTGTGCATGAAAGCCGTATAGAATGTTTGTTTAATGGTGTTTAAACGGCCTATCAACAGCTATGGTCTAATACTCACATAAAGAATATAACTGTCGGATACCAAATGCCAAAGTTGTTTGTTTGTTTATTGGTGTTTAACGGCCTATCAACAGCTCAGGTCATATAAGGCTGGGCAAACGGGTTCGATCCTGTATTAACCTGCTGCATTGGGGGGAAAATCCCAAAATCAGAACGGAATAATTTCATTGAGAAAAATATAGTCAGCCCTGAAATTAGAATAACCTGACCTGATGCCAGGTCCATACCACACCAATGTCACTTGGCCCCTTTCCCTCTTTCCCTAAAAAAGGATTACGAATAATCGTAATACTCACACAAGAGATATAACCAGATTCAACTGTCACATACAAAATGCCAAAGACGTATGTGAGGGCCAAACCAGGTCTCCAGTCGGATTTCCGGTAAGGATGAATCGCGATTGTTAAATTACCCATCACATGCACCCACCAGGGCGATAGAAAGAAAATATTGATCTTCTAACTTAATAAAGAAGTATATATATGAAGTTTCAAGTCAACCCGACTTGCGGTTGCAGAGACATTGTGTACTTAAAAACCTTGACATGTTTGATGCAAATATTTCAAAACTTTAAGTAATTTGACCTTGTGCAGGAAAGCCACATCGGTGTGCTACAGTATAAAAAATATGGATGACGATAAAGAAGTATATAAAGATTCTACTCAATGCGATTTACGGTTGCAGATATAATGGGTACCCAAAAACCTTTAACGCAAATCTTACGGATGGACGAAAATACAAAAACTATATACACCTCGACATACTTTGTATGCCTGGGTATGAATCATGATTGAAGGCACTGTGTTACAGATGATGCCTCAATATGTTGTTTGCCACATCATGCACTGCAAATGACCAATATCAACCAATTGCACCATTTCATTCGAAGTCAAATTTCGAAGTCGAAATTTATTGTACATATGTAATTTGTTACAAGTTTTGACCATTGGGCATTGATTTCAATTATAATCATGATAATAGCACAAAAATAAATCATTAATTCGTAAATTTTCGTTTCCCTTCGAAAGTCTACAAAGTTTGTCTTTGGCTATATTCTGGATGTTTCAAGTAAAATCCTTTATTGCGAAGATATCTGAAACAATGTGAAACCAACCAAATATAGACTTTATAGACTGTGGACGTTAAACAAAAATTTATGAATCAAAGATTGAATGCAATACCTTAAATGCTAATCACTCTAGGTTGGCGGTAGGATTTTTAAATTTGCTCAAATATGTGTCTGTGACTGGAGAAATGGGGCTTATGGGATTTGCGACCAGTGTAGATACACATATCCGCACAGGATCTGCACTGTTCACATTGCATCAATGAAATCTCCATCATGCTTCTAACAAGCCACATCATTATCAGGCTACAGGAGTGTACTATTTGATCAGGAGCTACACTGGTCACAAATCCCATAAACCACATTCTCCAGTCACAGCCACCGGTTAAAGTAACGGACCAATACCTATAAATACATTAAATATACCTAAAAGCATCAATAAGTAAAATAAAATAGGCCAAACAAATTATTTACTCCCATATATCACACATGGAGTAAATACATTTTGTTTAGCTTATGTTTCTCTCACTTATTGATGCTCTTAGGTGTATTTAATGTATTTATAGGCCATGGTCCGTTACTTCAAACTGAGGTCACAGCCACATATGTGTAAAAGCATAGTAAATATATTTCTGACCATTTCAATATCTAGTCCTTCGAGTGTCACATAATCGGAAATGTACAAATGCCATTCTGTCCACCACAAGAATAAGTCACCGATTCAAAAAATATTGACAAATCTTAAAACTGCACAAGTCAGATTTGTGTGAATAAGATTCATTCTCAATTCCATCAACACAAGAAGTAACATGTCTTCACGACACATCCTTTCAACAGGTTTGATTAGATGATTAGAGCAGAAATCAGAGTTAAGAACCACACAAACACTGCCACTGGCATGGATGGTACTCTGGTTAAATGGTTAATTTTTTGTAACTGAACTTGTCTTTCTCAAGCTCTTCCTCGAGCGTTATATTTTCAGATGTCGCTGATCTTAAGATGATGACAGTCTGTCATGGCGACACTATATTTTGCTTCGTGTAGGTGAGGAACTGGATCAGTTCCCATTTCGCGAGTGTTTGTCAACTTGTTGCCCAGGTGGAGTAGTGTTTCCAGGCAGCGATTCTTCTGGTGGCCTTTGTCCTTCAACAGCAGAATGAGAAACAATTTCCGCCTTATCTGCTTCTTCTGAAACCGCCCATATATTATCTCAATAGCCCTGCTGGTGTCTGCCTCGACTGCAGGGTGAAGTTGAAGAGGCTCGACGAATAATCCAGATGGCTGAGATCTGTAGACGGCTTCCCTGAAACAAACAATCAAACACTATTATGTACATGGTTAGCCTTTTATTGAATTTCTTACCAGTATTAACCATTACTCAGCAAATGATCTCCGCAACTTTCCAACATGAAACAGTTGCTTAGAGAACTACATCCCACCCGGGCATCAAACTCACAACACTTGGATAAATGTGGTAAGCGAGTAAGCCACATTGTTCATAGTTGTGAACAGTAACTCTTGAAATCTACAACCGTACTGTCCGTAGCAGAGTTACGTTTCCATTCATAGTCTTCCTCTGCAGAATAGTGAATAAGAGATCTGGTTCGCAAATTAAATGTAGCACTAAAGTTGGGGTCCCATCCACAGGTTGAAGTAACGGACCGAGGTATATATGTGTGTGTTATAGAGGGAGTAACAAAAAAAAATTAGCTTTTTTTTTTTCGTTTATGGACGCTTTTAGGCATATTTAATGTATTTATAGACCTCGGTCCGTTACAATGTAATTCAACCTGTGGTCCCATCTAGTAGGCATAACAGTTTGCCTATAAGAATTAAATAAGTGTATAATTGTGTAACTACGGTACATGTATTCCGCCAGTTTTAAAAATTACGAGTGCAGGCCCACTATACACATATAATCATTTAGTAATATTGATTTTACTGATAGTGACTCGCGGTGGTATCAGGCTATTTTGATATGCAAATGAGAAATGACATTTTTAAATTATTTATACCAATTAAATGTGTCACCAGAACAAATATTTTTATTGACACATTATAAAGTACGATCATAGTGCACATAACAAAACTAAGCAGACAGAATATAGTTTCCATTAACCTTTAATGGAAACACAGTTATCGCCCCTGTTATCAGTGACGAAATTCACGTTTCATATAAAAAGAAAAAGTACATGTATATTTTCACGTACATGTACAAATGGGGCAAAATCCCAAAATCAGAACTGAATATTTACAATAACAAAATTCAGCGCTGAAATCAGAATAATCCTGGTCTGATACCAGGTCCTCGCTACACCAGAATCACTTGGCCCTCCCAAAAGCAGTAGGATAAGTAATAATCTTAATACTTTTATAATGGGCAATAACCCAATTCAACTCCCAGGTAACAAAAGAGCCAAAGATAAAAATGTACTGAAGGGTCAAACCAGGCAAATAGTGATTCCTATATAGAGGAACTACTACCGTTAATTTACGTCGTCTCGTTCTCTCGACCACCACCCACGTAAAGTTTTGTATTACTTTTATAATAGTTTTATTTTCAGATGGAAAATATACAAATTAGGTCACAATTAACAACTAAAGTGTAAATCAGATCTGATTAGCTATTCTGTAGAGGAAGCATACGTATATCATTTATTTGTTTGTTGGGGTCTAACGGCCTATCAACAGATGCGGTCATTTAAGGCCGGGTCAATGGGTTTAGTAATAAATCCCATATATTACCTGTACAAGTACATGTTCAAGTACATGTACAAATGGGGGGAAAATCCTAAAATCAGAAATGAATATTTACAATAAAAGAACTATATACTCAGCCCTGAAATCAGGATGATCCTGATCTGAGGCCAGGTCCTCGCCACACCAGAATCACATGGCCCCTCCCAAAAGCAGTAGGATCAGTAATAATCTTAATACTTCTATAATGGGCAATAACCCAATTCAACTGCCAAGTAACAGAAAGAGCGAAAGATGAAAACGTACCTGAGGGCCAAACCAGGCAAATCGTGATCCATACGTATTACTTTTATAAAAAAAAAATAAAAAAAAAATTCAAATGGAAAATATACAAATTGTGTCACAATTAACAACTAAAGTGTAAATCAGATCTGATTAGCTATTATGTAGAGGAAGCATACGTATATCATTTATTTGTTTGTTGGGGTCTAACGGCCTATCAACAGATGCGGTCATTTAAGGCCGGGTCAATGGTTTAGTAATAAATCCCATATATTACCTGTACAAGTACATGTTCAAGTACATGTACAAATGGGGGGAAAATCCTAAAATCAGAAATGAATATTTACAATAAAGAAAGAACTATATACTCAGCCCTGAAATCAGGATGATCCTGATCTGATGCCAGGTCCTCGCCACACCAGAATCACATGGCCCCTCCCAAAAGCAGTAGGATCAGTAATAATCTTACTACTTCTATAATGGGCAATAACCCAATTCAACTGCCAGGTAACAGAAAAGCGAAAGATGAAAACGTACCTGAGGGCCAAACCAGGCAAATCGTGATCCATACGTATTACTTTTATAATATTTTTTTTCAGATGGAAAATATACAAATTGTGTCACAATTAACAACTAAAGTGTAAATCCGATCTGATTAGCTATTATGTAGAGGAAGCCTACATGTATGAATGGAATAGTAACTCTGCTACAGATGGTACAGGAGTAGATTGCAAGAGTTATTGTTCGCAACTACAATAACATGGTTCAATAATAATGAGACATCAGTGATTCTATATTTTATGTACATATTGGTGTCGTTTTTCTAGTTTCGATGTAGAACCAATAATTCATTAAACTGTGTTAATTCCATTGGGTGACAGTCCAGTTGTTACATTTATAATAGTATAGCCAATTGTTCTCGTCATTTTTTAAATTTTATTTCCACTTCAAGGGACCAGGGGTCTCAGAAATGTAATTTCCATTACGTACATTTACATGACGTAAATATAGCTTTACATTTACATTGTTTTCTTTTCAACGGCATAAAACATCAACTGAAGGGGCATCTGTTTAGAAAAGTGTCAAGAATATGATAAGCTAATTGTATTAGTGCGAAACAGAGAAATTTAGTAGCAAGTCGTGGAATTTCTCATTTATGGTAACCCAACAACATGTATTTAATATGAATCAGTAAAGTTAAGCAAAACAAAATAGCTTGGCAACTAATAGAATGCCGTGTTTTACCACATGTACCAAACATCGTTATAAAGCTACATTTAATTAATTAAGCACAGCCTCCAAAAATATGGGCGTAACGGCAATGATTATGTAACGGTAATGACAAAACGTAACGGTAATGACTTTCCATTTATTTAAAATACTAATACAGCATATATAACAAACATATTTATACTTTGAATATGCTGTACAATATAACTTCAAGTTAGTGTTTTACTTTTAATGTGATTGCCAATAGAAACCCACACTCCTTGCAAGCTGTGTCTGTTTTTTGTTGTTTCAGAGCTTTTACTAATTAAATCCTGATATATAAATGTTGTAGGTCTGAATAAATGTGCCATTACTGACCGACAACTGATGGGACCTGGTTTATATCTAATTGACGCATCAACTGACTGGTTAGTATGGTAATTTATCATTGCCGTTACACGATCGTCATTACCGTTACACAATTTTGTAACGGAAATGACCGTAACGGTAATGATTTTTCTTCAAAAACTCCCATTTGTCACCCCTCTGTATACAACGCATCATGAAGGTAGAATATGCAAAGACAACGTTGTAAGTGTGTCTATCTACCAATTTTGGTTTCAGTCGACCTACATACATATGGACGTGTATAAACCGTGAACGGTAATGATGCATGTAATGTGTAACCTTAAAATTCCGAATACAGACCGGTCTAGTTCTCGGCAATGACTTAAGTTGTGTTACCACCGTGTTTATTTATAAATCGGGCGCCCATAAACAGTGTTCATTGCATTAGTAGCTGAGAGTAGGAAAGGAAAGGGAGGTTACTCTGATTTTACTCTTTTTTTCAGCGTAACGGTAATGATTCGATTTCGCGGGACAGATACATTAACGTCAGTATTTTTGACAACAAAAGGCAAATTATTGCAGAATAAGCTTAATGTCAATGTTAAACTATTTTAATTCAGATGCAATGTATAGTAAAGTACAAATTGACAAGATTTGAGAATTACGGGCTTGTGAACTGTGCTGATTGATGATCGGGACATGCCCATTTGGTGCACCATACATATGCCAACAACAGAAAATAATAACTAAACACACATAACAAGAATTGTAAATACTGTTTTCTTAATGGATTGGTATTATACATAGTTTCTTTACTGAAAAAAAAAAATTTCCTTATAAATTGTGTGATTTGTCAGTAAATTACACCGGGACACCAGATGTACATAAAATATAGAATCACTGACATACATATCTGTACATGTATCAAACCAATGAAAACTGACATTCTGATCTGCATATAAAAAATGTCATTTCGGCTAATTCTGCGCACGGCTAATGCACAATTCACGTAATGTTTTGCCCAGCTTACGTCAGAATAAATTATGTTGATTTTGGAATAAATCAGCTGATTAACGGTATACTAAGTCACAATTTTATCCCATTCCGATAGTTTGGTAAAAAGTTATTCAGAACATGGTCAAAATGATTAGTGGTCCTGCTTACTAAATGAATAGATCAACAACAGATCTGTTAAAAAAAGCTTCATAAACCAATAATACACATGCAAATATACATTGGTTATCATTTTATTCCCGTATTATTCGCAAAACTCAAGGACAAAATGGACTGATATTTTGATCAAATTTGGCTGGGTCTCCGCTAGGCGGATACAGATAATAGACGACAGATGAAATAGTAAAAGCCATCTGTTTAGCCGTGATTATCTCGACTAAGAACTGCCTTGAATGTTCAGGGAATTTAGACGGAATATGGACATTTTCACGAAAATTATTATTAGGTGCGCAGAATTAACAGACACGATTGTAATCCCAACAAACATAGTCTCCACCCCCGCCCATATTTTGTGAGGTCACCCCCAATGAAGCAAAGAAGTCCCTCATCACCACCCCAGACCAAACATGGGTACCCGTGTACAAATAAATTTTAGGAAGCCCACCCACTGCAATACAAATACTTAATACAAATACTGCACTTCAATTTTTGTACTTGTTTGGTCACTGTTGTTATAGTTTTCTAAATCGTGTAAACACGTGACTTTCTGAAAACACTTGTCTTAAGAAAACAACATGAATAATCAGACATGTAAAATATTGGTGTGTGCAAAGCCACATACACGGTGCGAAGCCGGGTACACTTACTTAATAGAAATACTGCACCGGCCTATATTCATGATATTTCGGGAAAAGTCACCACTGTGCAAATGCATGCAGTGTACCTGGATTCGCACACCTCAATTTTTTACTTATTTCATCACTGTTGTTACAGTTTTTTTAAACACATTTGACTCTCGAAAGGGGGGGTGAATGAAAGTAGTGTCTTTTTTAAGTGGCTAAAAGCCTATATAGACAATAGTGAATAGATAACAGATAATAGCCTAAATATATAATGAATTGACTTGTTGGACTGAAAACATATATTCAAAGTGAATCTACAAGTATCGAGGTGCCACACACACAGAGTCCGAGATGCACCATAAATTAGAAATTAGCTATTTAAACAACAATTGTGGAAACAACATTGGTCGCGAAAACCAATGACTCGGCACAAGCACAGGCAATGTTGAATATCCCCACCCACTTGAATTCATGTTAGATTAAATACAATGGAATTATTTAGTAGCCCTGTGGTTAAAAGTGCTGTCGAAGTCAGCACGATTCAAATATTGGTCAACAGTAATAAAGAAATAATTCTTACCTGAAATGAATGTTTCGTGTCTTGAAGCCAGTAGACTTATGTAAAATGTAGGTCAATTATTGATGCGTCTTGGGCCATGGCTGTCGCCGTATTGTCCTCTCAACTTTAGCAAATTTGCAGAAATGTACGTCTGTAGCATTCACAAATCGTCGAGTACACAATGAGTATCTGTATTACCGTATGTAGAGCTTATCAACAATGAAGACAGCAATAATTTCAAAATGTCTTGAACCAGTACGTGTAATGGCAGGACACGAAATATAGTATGACGTCACAATGAAAATAAAATCGCATTTAACAACAAATAGCTGACTTTTTAAACGTAAATTTGTTATTGGTTGGTATATTACATTAAAAAAAAGTGTCCTGTGTCCAATAAATTGGACACATGACACTATGGCGTTTAGTAAAATGGTTCAAATATTGACTCTTTATGTACCGGACGTTCTAAATGAGGCTCCATACGGGATAATCTATTTAAACTAAATTTCATTGGGAAGCTATTTTTTTGCAAATTACATGCGTATTATTATTTTAATATAACCTATTAATGTTTACAGGTGTTAGCATGTTTCAATATTGAACTAACATATAGCTTGTTGGTATTGGCACACTTTCATGTTACGAAGTTTCCCGCAGCGAACCCCATTCGGCCCATCGACCGATTGTAATTATAGAACGCCTGTAACTATTCACGAGAATATAGGCGTTCTATGAAAAACATCCGTAGAGCTGAGATTTTCTAAGCTACCTTAAATCACAGGCAATTCTAGCGTGTCTTGGATGGTCAATTATTGTTTGTATATACATAAAACACCTTTTTAAACAATGTACAAAACAATTCAAAAGTGCCCGGGTGTAAATATAATAATACTTAGAAAGGTACAAAACTCCCATTCGCCACCATTGTAACGAAAAGCCACACAATGTAGACAATTGGAACTCGCCTATACAACGCATTACAGCGTGTCGAATCCGCTGCTTGAGGTGGGTTTTCGGCATAGATTTTACAGTTGCTAATACATTAACATAAATCTCAAAGATTTCGAGTGTAAACTGTACTAAAAACGCATCCCACTAACCTAAATTCGCTTTTTAAAATTATACACGTTCACTTCCGCATTCTCAATGACTATTAGCCGCCATCTTTGAAAATGTTTCAATCACGTGCACGCAGTAGTTTGGTTGGTTACTGGAGACTGACGTCATTTCCATTAGCCAACCAAATCAGTGCGTGTCATGTGATTTGATATTTTCAAAGATGGCGGCTAACCTTCATTTTTAATCAGGAAACGAAGGTGTATGATTTTAAAAAGCGGATTTAGGTTAGTAAGACGCGTTTTTAGTACAGTTTACACCCACAATCTTTGAGATTTATGTTAATGTATTGGCAACTGTAAACTTTATGTCGAAAATTCACCCCAAACAGCAGTTACGACACGCTGAATGCGTTTTATAGGCGAGTTCCAATTGTCTACATTGTGTGAGTTTTCGTTACAATGGTGGCGAATGCGAGTTTTGTACCTTTCTAAGTATTATTATATTTACACCCGGGCACTTTTGAATTGTTTTGTACATTGTTTAGAAAGGTGTTTTATGTATATACAAACAATAATTGACCATCCAAGACACGCTAGAATCGCCTGTGCCTTAAATACTGCATTAAAAGGATAAGAAGCCCAAGAATAGCATCCGGCCACACTTTTGCCCCTTTCTTCCAAGTTCCACTGATTCGGTCACGACACAGGGCTACTAAAATAAGTCCACTGTAATGCAAGTCAATACTCATTGTAACATCATTACTGTGTGTTACAAGTGGGTGGGGTAATATTCAATGTTGACTGCGATTCACGAATACGTACTCGGGTACAGTACTGTAACTGGTGTCATGAGATCGTGAGAGTCGCTCGGCTGTTCTTGTTCGATTGTGTATAATGTCAATGTCATTGATGCAAGTTGTAGTTAAATAATATCGTCTTCGCGAGTCTGAATCTAGAAACAAATGTTTACTTTCTTGTTTTTGTTGTTCCCCTTCAATTTCGCGCACGTGCTTGTGACGTCATGGTTTTGTGTAAGCAGTTTTCCGACATGTCTCCGAATAGTAGCGAGTACGCTAGCGCGGAAACGCTCGGGATTCCGAAAATGAAAAGTGTCAATATTGACATTTGGCGCTGAGTGGTACACAAAGCAAGTTTTTGTTTACCTTTTGTTGTCTTCACATTGCGATTATGATATAAATCTCAATACTTAGGATATATATATTAGGCAGTATATATTGATTTGGTGTACTAAATCAGTTGTCAAACATGTTTTTGTGTTTGAAAAAATCAGAAAATTGGAATACTGAGCCGTACTTAGAATGAATAGTCATACTTCCGCTCTGGCTACGAATACCGCTACGCATATTGTTAGCTAAGCCGTACTGTGCCTTTAAAGTTTTTCGTTATACTATATCTCTGCAACTGCTTCGCCCATTACCTTGAAACTTTACATGGGTGTTTATCATCATCCATATTTTCATTCTACCCCCAACCGTGCGGCCCTTGTGCCCAATGTCAAGGTCAAATTACTTTGATTTTTTTGTGTACTATATCTCTGCAACTGCTTCACCCATTACCTTGATACTTCACATGGGTGTTTATCATCATTGTCGCGCCCGCTTGCGGAAAGCGCGATATAGTCGGCATTTTGGCATACGTCCGTCCGTCCGTCAGTCCGTCCGTGTGTCCGGTTAAAGTTTTTCCATCTACTATATCTCTTTTTAGCTCACCTGAGCGAAGCTCATGTGAGCTATTGTTACCGCAATGTGTCCGTCGTCCGTCGTCGTCGTCCGTCGTCCGTGAACATTTTCAAACGTCTTCTCCTCAGTAACCATTGGGCCTATAGTCACCAAACGTCATGGTCATGGTCCTTAGGTAGGGGGATTACAAAATTTTTAAAATGACGTCATTACATAATACAAGATGGCCGCCGTCTAAAAATAGCACAAATTATGCAAAAATCTTCTTCTCAAGAACCGCCAAGCGGATTTCAACAAAACTTGGTAGGAATGATCGATGTACAGTGCTCTTTCAAAATTGTTAAAATGGTGACCCCAGGGTCAAAATTGGGCGTGTCCCGTGGGGTCAAATTGTGGTCAAATTTTATTGTTGACCGAATATGGTCATGTCATATATCAAATCGAAGGTATCAACGAGGCGATCACTCTGGTTCATTTTGTGTCGAAATCGGATGGTTATGTCATCCAAGATGGCCACCGAAATTTCAAAAGGTCGTTCTTTTATTAGAGATTTCAAAATTCTTCTTCACATGAACCGCTTGATCCATGGTAGCCAAACTTAAAAGTTATGGTCCATGGGTGAAGCCTTTTCAGATTTGTTAAAATGGAGGTCATCACTAATCCATGATGGCCGCCGTCTAAAAATAGCATAAATTATTAAACAATCTTCTTCTCATGAACCGCTAGCTGGATTTCAACGAAACTTGCTAGTAATGATCGATGTACAATGCTCTTTCAAAGTTGTTAAAATGGTGACCGCGGGGTCAAAAATTGGCGTGGCCCGTGGGGTCAAATTGGGGTCAAATTTTATTTTTGACCGAATATGGTCATGTCATATATCAAATCGAAGGTATCAACGAGGCGATTACTATGGTACATTTTGTGTCGAAATCTGATTGTTATGTCGTCCAAGATGGCCACCGAAAGGTCAAAAGGTCGTTCTTTTATTAGAGATCTCAAAATTCTTCTTCACACGAACCACTTGGCCCATGGTAGCCAAACTTCACAGTTATGGTCCATGGTTGAAGCCTTTTCAGAGTTGTTAAAACGGAGGTCGTCGCTAATCCAAGTTGGCCGCCGTCTAAAAATAGCACAACTTCTTAAAAAATCTTCTTCTCATGAACCGCCTGCCGGATTTCGACGAAACTTGGTGAGAATGATCGATGTAGAATGCTCTTTCAAAGGTGTTAAAATGGTGACCCTGAGGCCAAAAATAGGCGTGGCCCGTGGGGTCAAATTTTATTTTTGACCGAATATGCTCATGTCGTATATCAAATTGAAGGTATCGATGAGGCGATTGCTCTGGTGCAATATTTGTCGGAATTGGATGATTATGTCATCCATGATGGCCGCCAAAAGGTCCATTTATTCAAGATTTTGTACGTCTTTTTTCTCAGGAACCACATGGCCGATGCTGGCCAAACTTCATAGTAAGTTAAGATACTTGGGTGAAGCATTTTCAAATTTGGTAAAATGAGTCATCGCTTAATCCAAGATGACCGCCATCTAAAAATAGCACAATTTGTTTAAAACACATGAACTCAATGTCACATTCTCCTCTGGTGTTCATGGATTCAGGTGAGCGAATTAGGGCCGTCATGGCCCTCTTGTTTTAGTGTCCGTGCCTCGCCACAAGGCGCGACATGCAGGCCACGGCCATCTAGTCTACAACAAGTGGGTATAATTATGTTATCTAAGTGTCTATGCTTGGAAAAAACCTGGCCTTCGTGGCTTTGCCTCGTTTCTTGTTTTTTTTTCAAATTCTTTTTCCATTTTTGTCTAGTAGCATAAGGTCGTAAGTGCTATATACCGACTATTATCATATACTAAAACAATTATTGACTAGTGAGCCATAGAATATAATCTGATATTATATGGCTCACTCGTCAATAATTGTATAATATGTTCGGGCCAGTGAAAGTTGCTTTCTGGCCCAGGCTCGAGGGCAAGGCGGCGGGACAAGGCGAGACATTTGATTCCGCGGAATTCTTGCTTGTTATACTATATCTCTGCAACTGCTTCGCCCATTACCTTGACACTTCACATGGGTGTTTATCATCATCCATATTTTCATTCTACCCCCCAACCGTGCGGCCCCTGTGCCCAATGTCTATGTCAAATTACTTTGAATTTTTTTGTTAAAGTTGTTTTTGTGTACTATATCTCTGCAACTGCTTCACCCATTACCTTGATACTTCACATGGGTGTTTATCATCATTGTCGCGCCCGCTTGCGTAAAGCGCGATATAGTCGGCATTTTGGCATACGTCCGTCCGTCCGTACGTCCGTGTGTCCGGTTAAAGTTTTTTGGTTAAAGTTTTTCCATCTGCTATATCTATTTTGTTAGTGTCCATGCCTCGCCCCAAGGCACGACATGCAGGCCACGGCCATCTAGTCTACAAAAAATTGGGTATAATTATGTTATCCAAGTGTCTATGCTTGGAAAAAGCCTGGCCTTCGTGGCTTTGCCTCGTTTCTTGTTTGATAATTACACGTCGTGTGTGTTAGCGTATACGCTGCTGACGGTCTTGTGACTTGACGTTACACAGCATATACAGTATACACTTCACAAAGGAAACGTGTCTTGAGTTTGAATAAGGATAAATAATTATCTCTATATTAATATTATGAATTAAAAAAATGTATTTAAATAATTAGATATTAATTTAACTAAATAGTTCGGCATCATTTACTCAATAAATTAAAATTAAATGTGTAGCTGAAATTAAACTGAAAGTAGAACATTGTTGTTATATTGTCCGAGTTACAAATCGCCGAGGATTCCTATTTGAATTGGAAAATTATATGAATTTTAATTTAGGAGACTGTGTCAGGAGAAAATGGACTGATGACATATGGCACCAGTCTAGTTCCTGAGCTATGGCTGTGACAGGAAAAAAAGGGACTGCATGATGACATAATTAGGTCACCAGTCTAGTTCCTCAGGCCGTCCTTAAAAAATTGTTTGTTTCCTGTAACCCGACCCAGAATTTTAGAAGTGGGTCGGTCGGTAGGCAATTTTTTTTTTCTGTCACATGATGTATTGAATTGAAAAAAATATTGAAAAAAAATAAATAAAAAAATTGTAACAAAAATTATTTGTAAACAAAATTGCAATAAAATAAATCGGGTCGCACCGTTTTTAGCGGGTCGGTCGGGTTACAGGAAACGGAGATATAATTATTGATGGCCTCAGCTATGTCTGTGACAGGAGAAATTGGACTGATGACATATGTCACCTGTCGTGTTCCAGGTATGACTGCTCGCTCTTGTTTGTAATTGTTGTAAAATATATAAAGTTTAAACTGTGTATAAAAAACTATAGACATAGATCTACCCCCGGCATACAAAGCATGTCGAGGGGTATATAGTTTTCGTAATTCCGTCCGTTTGTCCGTCCGTCCACGTTAAAGAGTTTGGGTACCCATTATCTGTGACGGAAAGTTGGATTGACTTCATATACTTCCTTATCATCATCCAAATTTTCATTCCATACCACACTCACGCGGCCTTCATTTCCAAGGTCAAGGTCAAATTACTTAGACATTTGCATCCGTACGATTTGCCTTAAAGTTTTCGGGGACCCATTATCTCTGCAACGGTAAGTCGAATTGACTTCAAACTTCATATATCATCATCCATATTTTCATTCCATACCACACCCATGTGACCTTCATGTCCAAGGTCAAGGTGAAATTACTTATAATATTGTTTTTTCAGCATTGATAATGTATACTGTTTCGACGAATATATTTATTTTAAATAGAATATTTATTATTTTTTGGGCGAAATATTAAAATGGTTACTATAGTAACAATTTGTGTTTTATAGAACTAATATGACATAAATTTCTTATAATTTTATATATCTACGTTTGCAAAATATGTTTATTGCTTAAAATGCCTAATTTAGAGACCAAAAGCATATTTTCAAAAATGGTTGCCATGGTAACAAATTTCGTAAAAAAAAATGTATTTCACAAGATATTTCTACCTTGTAGATGACAATAATTATATGATAATTATATGTTAAAAGCTCATGACTTGTATTTAAAATGAGATTTATCTTGAAAATTGGAGTATTACTTTGCTAAAAAACATCTTGTTTACGATGTATTTTAATGCTAATAAACAATTATTTTCCATATAGGTATGCCCCATTTCTGCGGTCACTGTCACATGTTCACATTTGAATAATGATGTAAATGATATACTTATTATTGCAATAGTTTATACTTCATAGCATATGCGTTTCTGTGTCTTTTTCATGAAACAAACATTTTTGTTTTCCTAGCATGCTACACAGCGATCAAGGAAGAAACTTTGAATCCCAAGTGATCAGAGAACTGTGTAGCATTGCCGGAGTGAAGGAAAGTCGCACAACGCCTTACCATCCCATGGGGAATGGAATGACAGAGAGGTTTAACCACACACTATGTTTGGAACGTTAGAGGAGGATCAGAAACAAGACTGGAAGTCTTATGTATCGCCAATGGTCCACGCCTACTACTGTACCCATCATGAGAGTACAGGCTACAGTCCATTCTTCCTCATGTTTGGTAGGCAACCCCGGCTAGCACTAGATGCATTCCTTGACCTGACAGAGAACACATCAGAGTCGAGTACTCACAAACCACGTGGTTATGTGGATAACCTGAAGAAGCGACTATCATTCGCATACAAAAGAGCGACCGAGGAATCCAGGAAACAACAAAGCCGACATAAAACCCTATACGACCACAAAGTTCGGGAATCAAGATTACAGCCAGGAGATCGTGTGCTTATCAAAAACGTCAGGATGGACAAGAAGCACAAGCTGGCGAATAGATGGCTGCATGACCCGTATGTCGTGAAGTCCCAGCCGAACCGGGAAATTCCTATCTATGCGATCGGTAAGGAGCACGGAAATGCGACAGAGAAGGTTTTGCATAGGAATTTGTTAATGCCTTTCTCGTTACTACGTACTACCGATGATGACATATCCCTTTAGAGAAATGCTGAAGCGCATAGAGTAGTGAAGCGTGGTAGACCCACAGTTGGGGTGAGTAGATCTACGGATCAAGTGACGTCACCAGGATCAGATTCCTCGGAGTCTGACGATGACGTGAATGACAGCGTTTAAGTCATTCCTCAGCGCCGGGTGGATCACCGGGGACGGGCGTCACCAAGGCGTCCGATGTCCTCAGGTGGTACGAGCTCAGTTCACAGTGAGGCTCAATCCACTTTAGAGCCCAATGCCAGTCACCAGTCACCAGGGGAACCAACGGCAGGTGAACCAGAAACTACAATGCAGACAGAACATGATGACAGTACTATAAACAGTACAATAGAAGCAGACGAACATCCGCTGAGCGGACCCAGTACACCGGATCCGGATACGGGACATGCACCGGATGATCCCGTACTTCGACGTTCCGGAAGAGAGCGACGACCCCCGGGATGGATGCTGACGGGATCATTTGAGCTTTCTTGATACATGTCAATTTCTATTTTTCTATCTATGTGTCTGGCTGTTACGTGATAGCCGTGATATGTTATAATGATTTTAATAAATATCGGGACGACATTTCCCGAAGAGGGGAAGTATGTAGTTGTTTTATTGTTTTAGACCACGCGATATTTACTTCTCCCAACCAAAAAACACTCTCCAAACATACCCTATAAAATCCAATATAGACCTATAGCACCATATGATACTATCCCATAATATGCTATACCTCACCTATTCTATATCCCATATATATATTATAAGCACATAATAGTATTTGCACTGTTTACTTTTCGCTATTTAGGACGTATGTGGTGCCTGGGGCAATTTTATTGGTGTGACTGACGTCACGTAGAATCTCGTTCGGATTTGAATTTCGGGCTCGATCTACGAGATCGCGACGCATTCCGCCGTGAGACGCCAGACAGACCAGTTAGAATTTACATGTGTTTGTAAATTTGTTCTCATACCATTGCAGGTAACCACTTCTGTCTTTTGCTATTTTATGAACATGTTTCATGTATTACTCCACATAATGTATTCCCTTGCATTGACGTAATGATTGCGTACGACAAAGTAAATGATGTTTTCATTTATTCTATGTCGGCCGCGGGCCCGTCTGTTGTCACACACTGACATTGTGCATGAAGACACCCCCGTTCATGAGAGAATAATATTAGTCAGTATCAGCGGTTAGTATTTGTACTATTAGCGGCGGAACATCCTGTGAGTATATTGACCTGTTACATGCGTGCCCATATTTATTCCCCAGCCTGGTCAAGTTTAGTGCCATATAGAATCTTCTCATTGAGACGATTCTACCTGACCATAACTTGAACATACCACTAGCGAATTGTAAATACTTGTATCCCATGGTTATTACATGTAGGCCCAGGCTGATAAATGCACCTTTCTGACATACGTCTGCAGTGCAGATCCTGATCATAATGTGCATTCCCACATAATTATATAGTATTATGCGGGCAGAGATCAAACACATGCACGATATAATATCAGTTAAATATTGACCAACGCAGATTATGATCAGACTGCGCGAATGCGCAGGCTGATCTGGTACTACGTTGGTCGCACACGTCATAAGGTCTATTTTGTCGGCCGGCGTCATTATTATTGGCGGCTGAAAGATTATTATATGTAACCTTGTATCTAAAGGTGTAGTCTGTGTCAGCCATTCATGAATTATACAACTACGGTTATATTGTTCATGAATGCATACCTTACCTGAATATAAATCAATACTGTTTGCATAATAAGGCATTCCGCCGTGAGACGCCAGACAGACCAGTTAGAATTTACATGTGTTTGTAAATTTGTTCTCATACCATTGCAGATCGCAAATAAACCAAACAGCCGTCGATACGGGTCGAGTTCAGTTAATCCTCCCCATCACACTGTAACACTATCACCAAGCAATATGTCCCCCAACTTGTTATTTAACATACTAATTACGAGACAGGAATAAACAAAGAGATATAAGATAAAAGTATACAATAAATAAAGAGGACCTGAGAATCTCGCAACGTATATCGGTATAGGATACGTACGGAACGAGTAAAAAGATGACGCAACATAATTAATTTGCAAATTTGATTTTATATCGCGTTTTTTCTGAAGCCAATTGCAAGAAGGAGCAATTTGAACAATATGGTTGCCCTTGGCTTATCAAATAGTTGACACAGGCTGACGGGACGGGCGATAACGGCTTCATCGAATTGTATAATAAACGGCAATTGTTGACTAGAGTAGCGGTAAGACAAATGTTTCATTTACATAGAAAATAGGCTACTAGACAAAGGCTAACTAGAGAGACCACAAAGGCTACATGTACTTAGAAATATATATACGACAAAGGCTACATAGAGTGACCACAAAGGCAACATGTACTTAAAGAAATGGACGACAAAGGCTGACTGGAGAGACCACAAAGGCTATGTATGTACTTAAAAATTAGATGACAAAGGCTGACCTGAGGAACCACAAAGGCTATAGGTACTTCAAAAATAAACAACAAAGGCTGACTGGAGGAACCACAAAGGCTATATGAATTTTAATAATAAATGGCAAAGGCTGGCTGGATGGACCACACAGGCTATATGTACTTGAAAATAGACCACAAAGGCTGACTGGAGAGACCACAAAGCTTATATGTACTTAGAAAATAGACGAAAAGGCTGACAAAGGGTGACTGGACAACCATAAAGGCTATATATACTGAAAAATAGACGACACAGGATGATTGGAGGAACCACAAAGGCTATATGTACTTATATGTACAAATAGGCGACAAAGGCCGACTGGATGGACTACAAAGGCTATATGTACTTAAAAAATAGACGACAAAGGCTGACTTGAGGCAGAACAAAGGCTATATGTACTTAAATAATAAATCACAAAGGTTATATGTACTTAGAAAATAGACGACAAAGGTTGACTGGACGAACCACAAATGATATATGTCCTTATTATATACGCGACAAAAGCTGACTACAAAGGCTATATGAACTTATTATGTACACGACAAAGGCTGACTGGAGGAACCACAAAGGCTACATGTACATAGAAAATGGACGACAAAGGCTGGCTGGAGGCACAACAAAGGCTATATGTACTTAAATAATAGATCACAAAGGTTATATGTACTTAGAAAATTACGACAACAGCTGACTGGAGGAAACACAAATGCTATATGTACTTATTATATAGACGAAACATGCTATATGTACTTCTAAATAGACGACACGCCGTTACCGGAGATACCACAAAGGCTACATATACTTAATACATAGACGACAAAGGCTCACTGGAGGAACCACAAAGGCTATATTATTTATTATATAGGCGACAATGGCTGACTGGGGGACCACACAGGATATATGTCCTTATTATATAGTCTACAAAGGCTGACTTGAGGAACGACAAAGGCTATATTTACTTATTATATAGACGACACAGGCATACTGGAAGAACCACAAAGGCTATATGTACTTATTATATAGACGACAAAGGCTGACTGGAGGGATCACAAAGGCTATATGTTCTTATTATATAGAAGACAAAGGCTGACTGGAGGAACAACAAATGATATATGTACTTATTATATAGACGAAAAAGGCTGAATGGATAACCACAAAGGCGATATGTACTGAAAAATAGAAGACACAGCATAATTGGAGGAACAACAAAGGCTATATGTACTTAAAAAATAGGCGACAAAGGCTAACTGGATAGACCACAAAGGCTATATATACTTAAATTAGACGACACACTGTGACTGGAGGAACAACAAAGGCAACATGTACTTAAAAAATAGACGGCAAATAGAAGAAAAAGGCCGACTGGAGGAACCACAAAGGCTATATGTGCTTATTATATAGACGACAGAGGCTGACTGGGGGAACCACAAAGGCTAAATGTGCTTATTATATAGACGAAAAACGCCGACTGTAGGAACCACAAAGGCTATATGTATTTATTATATAGACGACAAAGGCCGACTGAAGGAATCACAAAGGCTACATGTATTTATTATGTAGACGACAAAGGCCGACTGGAGGGATCACAAAGGCTATATGTACTTATTATATACACGGCCAAGGCTGACTGGAGGAACCACAAAGGCTATATGTACTTATTATATAGACGACAAAGGCCGACAGGTATCTAAGATCCGGGGGCTTTATATTAACCTATAGAATGTGTATATGTGTCCTATTAACAATTCCCTAGGAATATAATAGCACACGATAATGTTAATCATATTGCGTAAACAGGATACCGCGGTGTGAATGATCGTATTCAAGGGTAAATGTATGGTATTACACCCTATACGCGCCGCAAACTTTATTGTCGAAATGTTCGTGTTTTTTGTTATCTTATATTTAAGGGGAGGGATTGGCTCGAGGACTTTCCAAACCCGGGCATTTGAGCCCAAAAAGTGTCAGGCCAATGACGGTTGGCCCGTTTGTTTCCGAATTTACTAATATCTGTCATACAGTCGACATATGTGCATTAAATGAAGGAGGCAATGAGGCGGTTAATTTAACCTAGCTAGTTCATTCTCCTATCGCATGAAGCCGGTATGTCAGACCGTGAAAACGGCTGAGTGTGAGTGCATGTTAAATATGGTTGTTTCTCTCCTTTATATACAAATGTCAACACAATGTTAACCCTTTAAAATCGTCGTCTGCTGTTGTTTTACAATTTGCCTTCTTTCTTAATAAAACATGGTTTGACAGCACTTCAGAATCATTTCCATTGGAAATGATTCTTAAGTGCTGTCAAATAATGTTTTGATTGATTCTCAAGTTCTGTCAAATTATTGGAAATGATTTTTAAGTGCTGTCAAATCATGTTTTGATGAAATCATTGAAATGATTCTTAAGTGCTGTCAAATCATGTTTTGATGAAATCATTGAAATGATTCTTAAGTGCTGTCAAATCATGTTTTGATGAAAACTGGAAGAGAGAACATAATCAACAGACGACAACATTTAATTCAGCAGTGTGAGAGTTAAACCACGTCTTATATTGTTACATGACTACCGTTGTTTGACACTGCTCACAGACGTGTTCAAACTAGTAGGGGACCACGAATGCCTGTAGTGCAAAAAAAGAAATCGACCGGCCCTGGAATAATATACAGCTGGATTTTTGTTTATATCAAGTACATCCATTTGTCAACTCCAAACTCTCTTTCAAAACAAAAAAGTCTCTTGAAAAAAAGCCGTGACGTCACTTTTAACGGACACCTAAATAAAACGTAATTTTGTCTTCCACGTAGCAGAAAAAGTAAAGCTGATTCAACCGAACAATAAACGCATTTATTAATTTTTTTGTGGTATGTGGATATACATGTAACTATATGTTCAAATTATGAAATAATCCAGCGTATACGTCATAATCGTCAATTATCTTTGTCACGTACGTGCGTGTAATTGCTGATTATTAATCATATTTGGTCAGAAATACATTCACATCATGTCGTCGCAGTAGTAAAATGTGAAATTATGTATAAATGCCCATTAACCACGGTGTTTTGGTTCCCTGAAAACGACACACCTTTGTCATCAAGGGTGGGAATATAATAAATGTTACCTTGGAGATCTTAGCCAGGTATATGTAGTCGACAACACAGCGGAAGATATACGTTTTTTATTATGATTGTATGACACATTGCTTACTTTCATTTTCCAAGTATGTTGATTAAACACTTGGGCTGTTTCGATTTCCAGTCTAACATTCCGAGATTGATGGGATGGTGGACAGTGCAGCTCTTGATCAGACTAAGCGGATACACATGCTGATCTGGCCCTACACCGGTCGCAAAAACCCATAAGCCCCATTTCTCCAGCCACATACGAAGACAGTCTGGTAGACCGTTTACATATTCAACTCCGTTTCATATCTAGTTACTGTCTGTGTGTTACGTGGTCACGTTTACATGAACAATTTCGCCTCTGCATAGACCCAGGTGAGATGATTCGCCTAATCCCAACTATTTTATATTTCAATCACAGACAAACACGCGAATGCATGCAAACTATTTAGACCCCGATAAGATGATTCGTCTAATCCCAAACAGTGAGAGCTGAAGTCGGTGATACTGAACCTTCGGCCCTCTCTAACAAACCACAGTATCGTGAAATTACACCATACTATTATTATATGGTGAACGACGAGAATAAGAAGAATCCCAAACCGTTTACATTAGCATTTCAATTCCACTTGCACACCGTGCAGACATAAAACAGAGGAAGGGGCCTCGGGAACTTGGTCTAGTATGGACCTGGCAGGTGTGGCCCCAGGTCAGGCTATGCTAGTAAGGACCTGTGAGGTGTGGCCCAGGTCAGGTTATTCTAGTATGGACCTGGCAGGTGTGGCCCCAGGTCAGGTTATTCTAGTATGGACCTGGCAGGTGTGGACCCAGGTCAGGTATTATAGTATGGACCTGGCAGGTGTGACCCAGGTCAGGTTATTCTAGCATGGACCTGGCAGATGTGGCCCCATGTCAGGTTATTCTAGTATGGACCTGGCAGGTGTGGCCCCAGGTCAGGTTATTCTACTATGGACTGTGTCCCATGAATTAGTTTGCGTTTGTGCTGGTGATTTGTGTGTATAAGGCTGCCGCACCTCTGTACTCGCGCCACGACTCATGATATAGAGAATACCAGGCGTGTGTCTTTTGATTTGAAGTTTATCAGGCAAGACTAGGAAACGCGTAGGAATTCGCCGAGGAATTCCTACCGTTTCCGAGTCGAGCCTGATAAACTTTATATTAAAAGACACTAGCCCGGTCTTCTATTTATCAGGTAACGTTTTATACTCCAAAATGACCACATATGACGTCGTTAACTATGGACAGAACGCAGACTTGTCTATGTTGCGTCAATACACTGACGTCATTCTGTACCGTCACATGACGTCATCCGACCAGTGGAATGTCAGTTTTCACTTCGTTGCAACCAGGGTGTCACCCGGATGTTTGTATCAGGTCAATGCTTGATACAACAATATGTTATCAGTCAGTACGTATTCGGTCAATACAGGGCAGGTTACCAGATAAAAAGGCGTAATTACCCGGGGCGCCAATGTGCAAAATGGGGGTGATATGTGATCGGCGTTCTATTTTTGGGTTGACAGTGTGGTTACCTTCTATGACACATTTACAACAAATTCAGCAGGTATATCCCTCTCATTTTGTTCACAATTGCCTGGAACTCAAATACAAAATGGCCGCCTTATATTGTTTTAGTTTGTCCCAAAACGAATATTTGGATAATATTTGCTATCAAACGTTTACATGTGTGTATCATTCATTTATCACACATATATGATGACTTAATGTTTCTATGACTGATCTGTATATACATTGATCGCAATATATAGCATACTTTGTATTGATATATATATCAACCGACGTTAGTTATGGTCCGAAGCATATTTTAATGATGCTTTCAAAAGTTATTCTCCAAACCTGACGATATATACGGTTCACTTGAACTGAACTGGCTTGCGTCACTACCGATGCAGATCAAATCGACTCTCAGAATCTGGGAAATATGGAAATGTCACAATACTAATATTTGCCGGCCTGTCTCGTTACAACACGTCGCACGCCATACACACCGCGAAGTTTATCCACCTACATGTATCCATGCCTTCCCCCAACCGGGCATTTGGTGGATACCAACGGGAACAAGAAACAAGAACGCAGTCAACATGGTCAACGGCATGCATCTCATTGCATCTCATTGCTGTGGTGGGTGCATCATAAACACGCATATGGTACGGTAAACAAGTTATATGAACATAGAGGAACGCGTATACATCTACAGAATGAAATGTGGATGCTGACAGACATGCATATGAAGGTTCAAGCCAGTCGCTCGTACGGTAAAGAAGTTATAGGAACATTGAGAAACGCTCACGCATCTACTGAATGTGAAATTTCCAGGTTATTATTTAACCTTGGCATTGAGCACAAGGGGAGCATGAGTTTTCCGAATGAACATTTGGATGATGATAAACATGCGTATAAAGTTGTAAGCCAATCGGTAATATAGTAAATAAGTTATGGAAGAATGGAAAACCTGACGGACGGACGGACGGACGGACAGACGAGTTTCACATCCATATTTTCCTTCCTCTCGAAATCAACTCATTCCCCGAGCATGTTCCTATGCACTATAAAGTATGTACATACTTTTGGACATATATTATCCCCACCTGTGGAATGTGTGGACAGTTGGCTATTATGTTACTGTAATTACAGTAAAACATCGTTCAGCAATTAACGCAACCGGTAAAGCATGCAGTTGTGTGGAAACTCCGTAAATCTGTATGTGTGCTTCTAGTCCGTCAATCTACTCTGGTTACCACCCTATTCATATTCGGCATAGACTACGATTGTATCAGTATGCATCACAGAGGCTCCGAATGGGATTTTCATTTTCATGATATAAGTAAGAGAAAGTAGGACTTTATATACACACTTTCAGTTACTGAACATGATCCACTATTACTGTGTTTCAACTGTCAAGATGTATGTCACTGAAATAAAATGAGGCCCCAAACTGGAAATACTACATACATATGAGGCGCATAAAGGGATTTTCTCAAAACTGTATCAAATAAGTCACATAATACATTATTTATTGAGTTTTATTTATACATTCCTGACCATCTGTTAGTACATTGTCTAAGAAAGTGTTCCTAATTAGTGTCTCCTGCTATGAGTACTATGTTATGAGTTTCGTTGCAAATAGACAATAAGTTTATCACCATATTTGGGCTTCATTTTAGGGCCTCATTCACGTGTCAAGCACGTACTACATAGCATGATAATGACGGAAAATAGCATGCCCTTAAAAAATGTGCGCAGATTCATTACTTATATTTGTAGTTCGATGTTTATAAATATTCTAGTAAATTCAGTCATTTAGGCAGCTGTCTCATTTAGGCAGCAAAGGATAGCTTTGTTTGAACAAACTTAATCATGATAAAAACATACGTTTAAGCACATAATAAACAAGAGGGCCATGATGGCCCTAATTCGCTCACCTGACTCCATGAACACCAGAAGAGAATGTGACATCGAGTTCATGTGTTTTAAAAAAATATTGTGCTATTTTAGATGGCGGTCATCTTGGATTAAGCGATGACTCTCATGTTACCAAATCTGAAAATGCTCCACCCAAGGATCTTAACTTCCTATGAAAATTGGTCAGCATCGGTCATGTAGTTTCTGAGAAAATGACGTTCAAAATCTCGAATAAATGGACGTTTTGGTGGCCATCATGGATGACATAATCATCCGATTCCGACATATATCGCACCATAGCAATCGTCTCCTCGATACCTTCAATTTGATATATGACATGAGCATATTCGGTCAAAAATAAAATTTGACCCCAATTTGTCCCCAAAGGGCCACGCCCATTTTTGACCCCGGGGTCACCATTTTAATAAATTTGAAAGAGCATTGTAAATCGATCATTTCTACCAAGTTTAGTCGAAATCCGGCCAGCGGTTCATGAAAAGAATATATTTTAAGAATTTATGCTATTTTTAGACGGCGGCCATCTTGGATTAGCGATGACCTCCATTTTAACAAATCTCAACTTTTAAGTTTGGCTACCATGGGCCAAGCGGTTCATGCGAAGAAGAATTTTGAAATCTCTAATAAAAGAACAACTTTTTGACATTTCGGCGGCCATCTTGGATGACATAACCATCCGATTTCGACAAAAAATGCACCAGAGTGATCTCCTCATTGATACCTTCAATTTGGTATATGACATGACCATATTCGGTCAAAAATAATATTTGACCCCAATTTAACCCCACGGGCCACGCCTATTTTTGACCCCGGGGTCACCATTTTAACAACTTTGAAAGAGCATTGTACATTGATCATTCCTACCAAGTTTTGTCGAAATCTGGTTGGCTGTTCTTGAGAAGAAGATTTTTGAAGAATTTGTGCTATTTTTAGACGGCAGCCATCTTATATTACGTAATTACGTCATTTTAACAAATTTGCAATCCCCCTACCTACGGACCATGACCATGAAGTTTGGTGACTATAAGCCCAATGGTTACCGAGGAGAAGACGTTTGAAAATGTTCACGGACGACGACGGACGACGACGGACACATTGTGGTAACAATAGCTCACATGAGCTTCGCTCAGGTGAGCTAAAAATACGAATATGGCAATAAAGATCAACTTGTTCACGTATGCAGTTCTTTTTTTGCCGAATAATCAGTCAATTATGTTCGGGATAACTTGTTAGAGATATGTTTGCAGGTCATGCATAATTATCTCCATTTGCGAATAACGTGTGTCAGTTATGTTGGATGAACGGAATTTTACATTGAAAACGGGGTTTCACGTTAGATTCTACTCATCATGCGCATTGGTTCGTGTTATAGATCGGTGTGTGTATTCCATTAGTAAGTAATGTAACTATGTATTGAAATTAACTGGCACGAGTGGCACGGAAATTGCCGAGTTTATGCACATTTCACGCCCTTTTTTGTATAATAAAGGCTATGTTTACCGGTGTTTCGTGAAGCTCTGAAAGTTTTCACGAGTGATTGTATAGTTTTCCAGTATATATCAACACCTTGTAAACACGTTTAAACATGTTTCTTCATTGCGCATCGTAGATTAGCGTTGCGCAAAGTCTTCAAAGTGTATAGGTAATTCCCGTGATAACGTGCTTCATTTATTATTTTTGGCGCCATGTTTTATCGACGCTTGCTGCAAGATAACTCTGTAGGTCTTGTCCCGATAAGACAGTTAGTCATTGCTTGCCTCCTCTTTGATCGTGGGTTATGACTATTGTGATTCTAAAGATTATTATGGTCGGATGGTGATCAGATATGCCCCGTGATTTTGCCACCAGTCTGCATGGTCTACATTGCAATGATAATTCAGATATTATAGCTAATGTAACACAAACGCACCCACCGCCCGAAATGATGAATACATAACCTTAATATGTGCATACTACCAGTCTTAGTTTTCGTTCAAATTCAGTCGGTATGTATAACTAAATACTTCACAATCAGATCAGTATATATAATATACATTAATGAAGATGTTGTGGTGAACAGCGTAGCACCAGATCATACTGCGCGCGCGCGCTGTCTTATCTGGTGCTATGCTGTCAGCAACTCAAACAAACATCACAGGACAGTTATATTCACCGAACGGCACAACTGTAACTGGACCGGTTTTAAATCAAAGCAAGATCGCTGACATTTTATTAAGCCAGACACTTATTTCAATGCGTTTTATGTTAACTCATTGACAATATTATTATATTTGAATAAAATTTGAATTGGTATCAATAAATTATAAAGTTGAATCAGTTTATCATTGTGTGTACTGAAGCATTTTGAAGTATACTGAAGTATCCGGCTTAGAGAGGACGAGTAAATATGGACCGTCCTAGTGACATATGAACCACCGCACGTTACTGTGACTGGATAAATGGGACAGTGTGGCATTTTCAACCAGTGTAGACACATATCACACTGTCCAGTCGGATCATGGTCAGTACTGTTCGCAATTCGGTCAGCGAAACACGTTCCATGCTTCAGATACATCGCAATATGCTGTTGTCATGGCAACATGAGTGAATAACAGACCATGAACTAGACTAGCTACAAAGTTCACATGTCACTTATTCTCAAGGCACGTCACACTTGACGCTAAACTTGAGAAGAAATAAACAGATAATAAATAAAACTGAAGGTAACAACACAGAGAAGTTTGTATTTGTTTTGTAAAATTTACTATTCAATTTATGTTAAATTTATGTCAAACATGATAGCAGATACACTTTACTAGCTCAGGCGAAACGGTACACCAGGTAAATCACGGTACATTTGGAGAATAAACAGCGCCCTTCACTTCACGTGCCGGTATGTTCGTCTAAATGTATAGTGCATTCATTGTTTGTTTTTTCTTTCCAACAAAACAAAGGTGATTGGTCAGTAAATGTTTGTACAGTAGAACCTCTCTAAACCGGACAAGCAAACAGTCTCTGTATCCTTAGTTTTAAGGGTTTCATTGTTACCTATCGCTGATGATACTGCCTGTCCGCATTCCTTGTTATAGTCATATGCCTTATTTATAGTGGAACCTATGTAAACCGGACATCCTGCGGACCTCCCAGGGTGTCCGGTTTAGAGAGGTTTCACCGTATATGCAACGTTGTATGGGTTTCATTGTCACCTATCAATGATAATACTGCCTGTTCAAGTTCGCAGAGCACAGCGGCATTCCTTGGCATGGTTATATGTCTTATTTACAGTGGAACCTCATTAAACCGGACACCATCCCAGGGTGTTCGGTTTAGAGAGGTTTCACTGCATATTCAACTGTATTCGTGCTAGGCCCAAAGACAATAATCCCCTTAACGTTGGTTGAAAAGATGGCCAGTGTCGTACAGTGTAGAGTAAAATTGGGTATGATTTAAAGAGACTATGTCATTCATACCACAAAGTGCCTGTGGTGTGTGCCTTTTCACTTGCAACGTCATCAATAAATTATATTGGGCGTATTTTGTGAAAGAAGAAACGGGAGATATTTCAGTCTCAAATTGTCCGTCAAAATTGTTTTATTTATTTTACTTGAAAACTACATGTATAAGTATGTGTAGCGTTGTCTGTTGGCGTTATACAGTGACGCCGGTGTAAGCAGCATTAGACAATCATGACGATGCTATAAGATACGTGTATTCGTATCTTGCGTAGCTCTGTACATGCTGTAATAGACGTGTAATATCCGCGGCACTTGAGTTCTAGTATGCGCCGTAAAGTACACAAGGTAGACGTGATTGATAGAAGTCGTATATATTTTGGTGTAAATATTTATTTACATAAAATTGAGTTTATAATAAAACTGTAGTACAGTCCCTTTTATTATCCGGAGGACCCGTATGTGATGCACGATCTGATATCCGGGCTGGCTGATCGAATTGCGGACAATGAAGCTGGTGAAGTGTATAGACTGGTCCAACTGGCCTGTGGCACTGGCTGGTCTCGGCCTACACATGAATAACCATTGTGTCGGGATCGTACATGTATCGTGTTAGAAACCATGCTATGATCATGGTGATAAAGTTTTTTGGCACCCGATATGCTTATGAACTTGAATGTATAAGGTTTCCAAAAAAACCCGGGTGCCATTTTTTTTCAAATAATGTTCAAGGTCATTTCAAGGTCATTGAACTTTAAGCATGTTTGGTGTTCAAATAGTGATGTGGATATGAGCATGATGATAATCTGGAGTTCCCATTGACCCGGTAATGATATAAAGATAAGATAAGATAAGATAAATTTTATTTAACGTCGGCAAGATATATAACAAGTAACATAAGTTCTCAAGAACTTTTGAACCGACACATATAAACAGATAGGACAGTACAAAACAGCACAAGTTTGGACAGCACAATTACATGTAACATGAATATCACAATTAAGTTTGGTTCAAAAATAAAAAAATATAAAAAATAAATAGTACAATATAGCACAATTTTGGACAGCACATTTAAATAGAACATGAATATCACAATTAATTGTTAAATTTAAATAAAAATGGATAAAAAAAAAAAAAAACGACAATTTTAACAAAACCTGATATAAATAATGCTCACTCAACCGGCTATGGCAAAACTAGTTGTTTCATCTAGAAGTTTGCACAGGCTGAGCATTTACAGTCAGTGCCGCTCCAGGATGACATTAACTGCTTAAACTGATTGAAATTTGTAATCTTTCTGAAGTCTTCGGGTAGGGAGTTCCATAAAACTTGCGCTGCATATCTAAAGGAGTTCTTGCCGTATCTGGTTGAGTTCACCTGAGGTATACTTAGAATATTTGAGTACCTAAAACTGTATTTATTCTCTCGTTTGTGGATAAGATCTGTTAAAACTGGCGGAGCCAGATCATGAAGATTTTGAAAGTTTCTATTGCAACCACACGCATTCTTCGAATGTGTAAGGTTGGCAATTTAGCTTTCAGCAAAAGATCATTATATGAAAGATTGTAATCATTATACACAAATCTAAGAGCCCGTTCCTGTACTTTTTCGATTTTTTTGGTATTCGCTTCAGAACAAAAGTGCCATGAGAGGGGACAAAAGTTAAAATTAGACAAGATAAAAGTATAAAAAATAGTAAGCCTGTTCAGTTGTTTTGAGAGATCTTTTCCAATACGTTTGAGAATATTAAGTTGCTGTGCTGCTTTCTTCATTCAGAACTTAGAGATATGACCATCAAAATTTAATTTGAAATCAATGTCTACACCTAATAATTTTACAACTTCATCACAAGAGATAGTTACTTCCCCTATTTTAAATGCAGGTGATCTATCAGCCGTTTTCTTCCCAACTGCTATGGCCTGAAACTTGTCTGGGTTTGCCTGCATGCAGTTAAAATCAAACCATTCAATAAGGACTTTACTCTCGGATTCTAAAACATTTGTAAGTTCATCAAAATTTGGTGAGTTAAATGAAAGTGTGTTATCATCAGCGTAATTATACAATGTTCCTTTTTTAATAAAATAAAAAATGTCATTTATAAAAACATTAAAAAGAAGTGGTCCGAGAATAGAGCCTTGGGGAACCCCTTCTTCAGATTTGCCCATGTACCAACAATATCCCCAATTTTAATCTGCTGTTTCCGCCCGGACAAATAACTATTCATCATACAAGTTGAGTTATCTGACAGACCATATGCAGATAGTTTATTGATTAGGATATTGTGTGGTAAACAGTCAAATGCTTTAGAGAGATCCATTAAAATTGCCGCTACAAATTCATTTTTATCTAGAACTTGTTTCCAGTCTTCTAAAAGTTTTAAAAGAGTTGTCTGGCATCCGTGTCCCTTACGAAAGGCGCATAGAAAGTTATCAAAAATGTTATCAAAAAAATCTGACAGCTGATCTGATAAAACTTTTTCAAAAATTTTGGAGGTCATAGGTAGAATGCTTACAGGCCTGTAATTAGTCTTTGACATTGGGTCATTCTTTTTGAAAAGTGGACTAACTTGGGCTTCTTTAAGTCTATCAGGGAAAATATTAGAAGTAATTGACAAGTTTATTAAATTTGTGAGGGGCTTGACCAGAGCCGGTTTACCATTTTTTAGAAGTTTAGCCGAGATGCCGTCGACTCCCGTTGCCTTTTTTACCCCCAACTTATTTATTAATTTTGATACAGTTTCCTGATTTGTTTCCTTAAAAGTGAATGCATTAGGAGGAAAGTTTTTATCTTCAATAGCATTAAGACTAGGATGATTTTCAGGGTTAAAATTGTAATCTTTACCTATATTTTCTGCAACGTTTACAAAAAAGTTGTTAAAAACCTCAGCTACTTCAGTGTTTTCAGTTATTAGGTTATTATTTTCGGAAATAATTATTTTTGACTGCGAGTTACAGGATTTTTTCGACAGATACGGTTTAATTGTTTTCCAGAAATCTGTTGATTTACAGCCCCCAATACATCGTTCATGAAAATAATTATTTTTTGATTTGGTTTTAAGTTTATTTACCAATTTCTACTTTTCCTATACAGTTCCCATGATTTGTTTGTATTATATTTAAATATTTTTTATTATAAGTCATTTTCTTTTGATAAATAGCTTTCCTTAACATTTTATTCATGTACGGTAACGGATTGTTTTTTCTGTAAGCCTCTTTAATCGGTACGTGCTTATTGAAAATTTCAGTTACATCTACCTCGTATTGATCATAAGTTGAATTCACATATAATGAGTCACTGATATTTGAGCTATTTGGTTTTATTTGGATCTGAGATAATTCACAGTTTAAATGCTCAACATTTAGGTTTTTAAAACTTCTATATTTAAATTTGCTTTTTTCTATGTTTGGGGTTGTAGTATTAATTACAGTGCTTATCATATTGTGACAATCACTAACACCAGTAGGAAAATTCAACGTTCTGATGCATGTGCGTGAGCAATTTGTAAGTATGACATCCAGTAGAGAAGGCTGGCAATTTTTCATAAAACATGTGGCTTCCTTAATAAGATTGGACAAGTTGAACAATTCCATCAAATCAAACAATGTTTTTCCTTTGCCTTTACATAGCATATTGTAGTTTAGATCACCAATCACTATGTAATTATCATATGCAGAAATGCACTTATCAATCAATAATGTGAAGGATTGACTAAATAATGAATCGGGCAAGCTTGGTGGTCTATATATGCAAACAATACACCATTTTACTTTCTGAAATGTTACTTCATGTACTAATTTTCTAGATTGTCAGATTCTATATCTCTCCGTCTACGACCTGGAATGTCTGTCCTGATAAATGAAGCTACGCCTCCGCCATGTACATTTCTATCCCGCCGCTCAAATTTGTACCCTGGAATGTCAAATATGTTGTCGCTGTAGCTGGAGTCGAGTTTGGTTTCCGATAAATATAATAAGTCTACTAATCTGTCCAACAGAATTTCGTGGATTTCTTCAAATTTGGATTTCAAACTGTTGATATTAAGGTGAGCAACAATAAATTTATTTGGATGTTTGTTTGCTCAGAAGATCGAACTAATAGCTATTCTACATGCTACTAGTAGAAACGTATTAGTTTTGTCCACGCAACTCGGCCATATTTTCAAGATGGCCACCAGATAGATATGTTTTCAGATAGGCTAGTCTATTTGACACGTAGAAGCGAAAATATATGTATCTATGACTATAGTGTCACCTCAGGGTATCTAGTAAGAAATATATTGATACCGTTTCGCATACACTAGCATCTTTAAATTTCAAAATGGCCTCCAAACCGCCTTTTCATATGAACAAAAATATGTTAAAACACTTCGTTTTGATGCACAAGTTCATTATTTTACTTAAGAGTACCAAATAATTCAACATTTTCAGCTATTAATTAATATTGCCTTATACAGTGCATACAACAATTATTGTTCCCCAGGATCAACCTGTGATATTTGGCTTAATTGAATTATGTACACACATTTCTTAACATTCTTTGAAATAATTGCCATTGTGGTTATAAGGATTCGCTCACTTGACTTAGTATTCACATACATTAGATGGGTTGATAGAGTGCTCATGAGTATCCCATATCAGGGACTAATTTCTAGGCAATACGAATCTAACCATGTGTTATGGCCCTGCTAATGCATATTACCGAAGAGACTGATACTTCAAATGGAGAAATTTCTCGGTGTTATGGCATATGTATCAGGATTTTGACCTTGATTTTGAATGACCTTGAAATGACCTTGAAAGTTTCTGAAAAAAATGGCACCCTGATTTTTCGGAAAATTGGAACCCAGATGAATACAAAACCACTAAGAAAGAAAACTTAACACGACGTGCCGGATTCTGAACAATTGCCCCCGAACAATATAATAGCGTAACATGTAACCAGAAATACAGAGTACAATTTTACATAACCCATTACACATAACAAGATAAGGCGTAAAAATGGTCAGCTTACAATTACACTCCAAAAAATACATAGAAGGTAAGCTTTTTTATTTTGTAAAATACCGATGATGTTATACACATTATCAGTTACATACATAAACTGTTTGTAATTCCCTCTAATGATACATTATTGGATGAATAAACGTTTGCAGGCTGTGACATTGGTCAATGTATGACATACCGAGAGGGTACGTTGTAATGAATTGGTGTCTGAGTGAGATGTTTTGTGACAACGATACGTTATTCTATTTTGATTAGTGTTTGAGCAGCAATGCTGCTAGAAAAACCTGCCAAATGGATGGGTACAAAACCTTAAGGACCCGTTCTATATCTGATCATCGTTTGATTAAAAGATAATTGCTTCGTACATATGATAGAATATATGTATAGCATATATGGGAATACTGCCTCGTTACTGTATCCTATACGGCACATGGAGTGGCCAAATCGGCCACCTTTGTGTGTTCCAGCCATCAGCCAGTTTCACCTGTTCTGCTGTATGACAAAGAACTCAAAATATGAAGTAGAACAGATGATATAAAGTAGCTAATCACATGTAGAAAAGCCAGGAGAACGGACTACTATCAATTATATTACACCAACCTGTAAAATATGTCAGTTTTCTGGACAGGTTTGTGCCATTATAAATAACTCCTGCACAGAAAATCGCATAGTGTATCACTATTACCTGGCAAACCACACAACACATACCATATATACCCACTACTGTACTATGTTATTAGTTATCAAATCCAGTGACATGTAGGCAGTTATATGTGTGTATTGTCCCTGGTGTCTACTCACCTACTATGTAAGTACATATGGCTTTACCTATGGGTAGCATGTACACTAACATAGACTGCGCATCAGATTGAGAAGTTTACACATCAATATTTATGTTGATGGGAGAAATGCTCAGATATATCGTATTTTGTATAATTTGCGGGCATAATTTTATAGCTTGCCGTTGTCATGTGTCTATTATGTATTGCACCAATATGAATATGAATATAACATATGTGAATATTGTATTGTTACTGTATACTATATGGAGCATTGAGTTGCCATCTCCGCCATCTTTGTATGTACAAGCCATCGTACAGTTTCACCACTTCGTGCGTTTCGCACATACAGCAAATACTATGACAGTAAACCAAATAAATCTGGTGCAATACATAATAGACAGATGTGACAACGGCAAGCTATAAATATAATGCCAGCAAACTGTACAAAAGACGAGATATCTTGAGCATTTCTCCCATCAATCTCAAAATAAATGTTGATGCATAAACTTTTCAATCTGATGCACTGCCTATTGTTAGTGTACACATTATACATAGGTAAAGCCATATCTACTCACATAGTAGGTGAGTAGACACCAGGGACAAAACACTCAGGTAACTGCTTACATATCACTGGATTTGATAACTAATAACGGAGTACAGTAGTGGGTACATGTATATATGGTGTGTGTTTTGTGGGTATATATGGTATGTGTTGTGTGGTTGGCCAGTCAGGTAAAAGTGATACACTGTACGATTTTCTGTGTATGAGGGTATTTATAATGGTGGTTTATGTTTCTAAAAACACAGGCACAAACCTGTCCAGAAAACTGACAAATTTTACAGTTTGGTGTAATATAATTGATAGGAGTCTGTTCTCCTGGCTTTTCTACATGTGATTAGCTACATTACACCATATGTTCTACTTCACATTTTGAGTTCTTTGTCAAATGGCAGAACAGGTGAAACTGGCTGATGGCTGGAACATACAAAGATGGCCGGCCGACATGGCCATTCCATGTGCCGTATAGGATACAGTAACAAGGCAGTATTCACATATATTTTATACATATATTCTATCATATTTATGAAGCAATTATCTTTGAATTAAACGATGATCATGTATAGAACAGGTCCTTAATGGGCAACAAAATAATTCCACATATTGTTATAAAATAAAGCCTAATATACGCAACGAGATTCTCGGTTGTTTACTTCTTCAAATAAGTATATTGCACAGATTAGTTTCAACACATTACTGTCAATGTGAAATTAAAAACAGGTTGTTGAAAATATTCATCCGAATCTCCACAAAAAGTAGTCCTTCGATCTGGTTCACACGAACGAAACAATAACACAGGCTGTAAACATCCTATGTAAAAAGAAACAAATGGACATAACTCCAAAAGAGAAATCTCACATCTTTGACACGATATCTATGAATGTGTGAAGTTTTTTTTAAATATTCCATATGAAATTCAACTTATGCTCCGGACAAGAAATAATTTTTTTTTAAAAAGAGCGATAACTAAAAAAATAGGATGAAATTATCCAAATTAGCGATGCTAGAATAGTCATTCTTGCGTGCGACACACCTTTAACTCAATATTTTGTATGCGTGTGTGAAGTTTAGTTAAAATATTGCACACACAATTCAACTTAACCCTTACACCGCTATCTTAATGTTTCTGTCGTCTGTTGTTTATTTTCCAGTTTTATCATCATGCTTTAATAGCACTTTAGAATATTTACAACATGCAAAGTGCTGTCAAAACATGTTTTTACTGACAAATAAGGCAATATATAAAAGTAACAGCAGACGACAATTGTTGTGTGTAGCGGTCTAAGGGTTAAGATGGTCCAGACAAGAAAATGTCTCCAGTCGTGACTGCTTGACCACGTCAAATTTTTAAAAAGCATAGGCCTAACATTTATCGAAAACTTTCGTGTTGTTGTTGTTGTAGAGATCTACATGTCTGTGTAAAACCCGCACTTATTTTGCGCGGCACCAACATACTTCCAGTAAACGCTTGCTCTCTTGTGTCAGTATCTGCATGATAAAAAGAACTGTCGCACGAACTTAGGGTGAAGTTATTCACAAACTCTAGCTTGACATTGTCTCATATATACATGTATATGAACAGTATAAATGACGATACATACACACAATTTCGTGCAATTATTGGAGGGGCCAAAACATACTCTGGTCCCCCCACCCTCAATATTGGGAGTGGGGGGCTGCCCCCCCCCCCCACCCCACCCCTGCGCCCCCCGTCGGTCGGTCGGTCGGTCGGTCGGTCGGTCGTCAGTGCCATTGCAAGTGTTGAGACTGCATTGCGATTTTATGCAACTGGTAGTTTCCTGGCGGTTACTGGAGAGATATACAACATTAGCAAATCAAGTGGTTCTAGAAAGTGGAGTATAACTTTTGCGGACAGTGTTAGCCTGTGTTTCGTTTCTGATAAGGAGATAACTTGTTTTCAGACTAGATGGAGAAACAGTCCTGACGCATTTAACAAAAATTTCAGACCCGTCCGCTGAATGCACGTGCGCATTAATCCAGTCCTATACTGGTCAACATGTTCAGGGGCAATCCTATATGTGTGACACTGACTCACACAGTGCATGCATTTCTTCTACATGTAATCAACAAATTACCCGTGTCCAGTTCAAATAAATATAATATGTCATTCGGTAGTTGTATCAGATACATCCATATCTGACCGGGCATACCATTAATAATCGACAGTACATGTGTTCTGCTGACTCTGAAACGTAATTTCTGAGTTAATGAGGTAATCTAAGTAAAATTTAAAAAATGGTCGAACTACCATTTTATTGGAATGTAAAAATAAAAACATTGTTAATTAATTGCTTCTTTTGTTGCTGTTTCATGTCATTTGCCAGTTTATATTACAGTATACGGTTCACTAGTTGGCAATAAATATACCCACGTGTATTCAATGGCGTCGGAATATTGAGATAAAATTTATATTCTACATGATATTATTTTTAAAAATTAATAATATTCAACATTAGGCTTGCAAATCCGTTATTTTAGATGTCAAAACACATAAAGGGAAAGTAAAGTCATCATAAAAATATAAGCCCCGAGCGGGAGTCGAACCCACGCGGCACATACCAAAGCTGTAAACAATAACTAACGGACTTGTTATGACCGTCTTAAGTTTGTGTTGTGAAACCAAATAAGCAATGACTTAAGTCGGTCATAACTTTTGTCATAAGTTATAACTTAAGTTCGAACTTATGAACAAACTAAGATTTGTTAGTGAAACGGGCCCCAGAACATAGATGGTGTTTCATTTGGCTGTACATGTCTGTATTTTACAGGAGACGATGAAATGTGCGAGATTGACCAAGAACCAAAGAAGGACAAGACTACGGCACTACGTAGACAACTTCTGCCAGCTCTGCCTAAAGTTCCATCACTTCATGGGATTCGACCCCGTTAACCCGACCTAAACTGACAATAGCTGTTGACAAGATTGTCACAATCAATATTTTGTTGTAACTGTATTTCTGTTCAACCGTGATAGAAATGTTCTATTCTATTGCTGATGAAAGCAATACCGTTTTACTCCAAATGCTGCTGTTGTGTATGGAAGCATCCTGATGCCAATACTAAAATATTAGGAGTTAGTAACTCCTGATTAGGAGATACTAAGTCATAATTAGGAGTTATTATCTCCTGATTAGGACTTAGTGTCTCCTAATTAGGATACACTAAGGAGATTGTTTAGCATTGACACATATAGTAATTCCTAATTAGGATATTGTATGTCATAATTAGGAGATACTAACTCATAATTAGGAGATACTAAGTCCTAATTAGGAGATAATATGTCCTAATTAGGAGTTGCTATCCAATTATGAGATATAAATACTTCATTGGCGCCATAGTTGTGTCATGCCGATTTAAATAAAACAAATCACCAATTGTGGCTAAGTTAATGTTTTTACATTCCAGCAACGTTCTCTCGTTTTAGAGTTCATGTAGCACTATTGTACATTGTATGTAAACGTGGTCGTAATGACGTTGTTTATGAACATGTTCTTGACATGCAGTGTGTGATTTTACGTTGTGATCTGTACTTCAAGGACACTTTGAACATATGTAACATAAAAATCACTACGTGAAATGTTATGTCAATGAATGTTTTCAAACAATATAACATCACTACGTGAAATCTACGCCAAGAACACGTTTCTAGATAACGCTGCACCGACGTTAAAATTATGACAATGATACAACGTAAAATCACTACGTGAAATCTACGACAGGAAAACTTTCTTAAAATATGTTGTACCAACGTTATAACGCCAACGCTTCAGGAATTTTGTTGCACAACGTAAATTCCCTACGTTGTATCAATGTCATTATGCCAACGTTTTCTGAATGTTGTCATAAAACGTAAAATCCCTAAGTGAAATATACGTGAGGAAAACTTTACCAATTTATGTTGTACCAACATCAGTATGCCAACGTCTTTTGAATGTTGTATTAAAACGTAGAATCACTACGTGAAATCAACGACAGGAACACTTTCCTAATTCAATGTTCCAACGTCGGTATGCCAATGTTTTGGGTATGTTGTCTTAAAACGTAAAATAACTACGTGAACTCTACGACAGGAAAACTTTCCTGAAGTACGTTGTACCAACATCATTATGAAAACGTATTGTGAATGTCGTCATAAAACGTAAATTCACTACGTCCTGAAGTACGTTGTACCAACGTTATTATGAAATCGTCTTGTAAATGTCGTCATAAAACGTAAAATCACTACGTGAAATCTACGACAGGAAAACTTTCCTGAAGTACGTTGTACCAACATCATTATGAAAACGTCTTGTGAATGTCGTCATAAAACGTAAAATGACTATGTGCAATATACGACAGGAAAACTTTCATGAAGTACGTTGTACCAACGTCATTATGAAAACGTATTGTGAATGTCGTTATTAAACGTAAAATCACTACGTGAAATCTACGACTGAAAAACTTTCCTGAAGTACGTTGTTACAACGTCATTATGACAACGTCTTGTGAATGTCTTAATAAAACGTAAAATCACTACGTGAAATCTACGACAGGAAATCTTTCCTGAAGTACGTTGTGCCAACGTCATTATGAAAACGTCCTGTGAATGTCGTCATAAAACGTAAAATGACTACGTGAAATATACGACAGGAAAACTTTCCTGAAGTACGTTGTACCAACGTCATTATGAAAACGTATTGTGAATGTCGTCATAAAACGTAAAATCACTACGTGAAATCTACGACAGGAAAACTTTCCTAAAGTACGTTGTGCCAACGTCATTATGAAAACGTCCTGTGAATGTCGTCATAAAACGTAAAATAACTACGTGAAATATAGGACAGGAAGACTTTCCTGAAGTACGTTGTACCAACGTCATTATGAAAACGTCTTGTGAATGTCGTAATAAAACGAAAAATCACTACGTGAAATCTACGATAAAACGTAAAATCACTACGTGAAATCTACGACAGGAAAACTTTCCTGAAGTACGTTGTACCAACGTCATTATGAAAACGTCTTATGAATTTCGTCATAAAACTTAAAATTACTACGTGAAATTTACGACAGGAAAACTTTCCTGAAGTACGTTGTACCAACGTAATGTCGTCATAAAACGTAAAATCACTACGTGAAATCTACGACAGGAAAACTTTCCTGAAGTACGTTGTACCAACGTCATTATGAATACGTCTTGTGAATGTCATCATAAAACACAAAATCACTACGTGAAATCTACATGTGAATGTCGTCATAAAAAGTAAAATCACTACGTGAAATCTACAACAGGAAAACTTTCCTGAAGTACGTTGTACCAACGTAATGTCGTCATAAAACGTAAAATCACTATGTGAAATCTACGACAGGAAAACTTTATTGAAGTACGTTGTACCAACGTCATTATGAATACGTCTTGTGAATGTCATCATAAAAACGTAAAGTCACTACGTGAAATCTACTTGTGATTGTCGTCATAAAACGTAAAATCACTACGTGAAATCTACGACAGGAAAACTTTCCTGAAGTACGTTGTACCAACGTCATTGTGAAAACGTCTTGTGAATGTCGTCATCAAACGTAAAATCACTACGTGAAATCTCCGACAGGAAAAATTTCTTGAAGTACGTTGTACCAACGTCATTGTGAAAACGTCTTGTGAATGTCGTCATAAAACGTAAAATCACTACATGAAATCTACGACAGGAAAACTTTCCTGAAGTACGTTGCACCAACGTCATTGTGAAAACGTCTTGTGAATGTCGTCATAAAACGTAAAATCACTACGTGAAATATACTTGTGAATGTCGTCATAAAACGTAAAATCACTACGTGAAATCTACGACAGGAAAACTTTCCTGAAGTACGTTGTACCAACGTGAACTACGTGAAATCTACATGTGAATGTCGTCATAAAACGTAAAATCACTACGTGAAATCTACGACAGGAAAACATTCTGAAGTACGTTGTAACAACGCCATTGTGAAAACGTCTTGTGAATGTCGTCATAAAACGTAAAATCACTACGTGAAATCTACGACAGGAAAACTTTCCTGAAGTACGTTGTACAACGTCATTATGAATACGTCTTGTGAATGTCATCATAAAACGTAAAATCAATACGTGAAATCTACTTGTGAATGTCGTCATAAAACGTAAAATCACTACGTGAAATCTACGACAGGAAAACTTTCCTGAAGTACGTTGTACCAACGTCATTGTGAAAACGTCTTGTGAATGTCGTCATAAAACGTAAAATCACTACGTGAAATCTACGACAGGAAAACTTTCCTGAAGTACGTTGTACCAACGTCATTGTGAAAACGTCTTGTGAATGTCGTCATAAAACGTAAAATCACTACGTGAAATCTACTTGTGAATGTCGTCATAAAAAGTAAAATCACTACGTGAAATCTACGACAGGAAAACTTTCCTGAAGTACGTTGTACCAACGTCATTATGAATACGTATTGTGAATGTCATCATAAAACGTAAAATCACTACGTGAAATCTACTTGTGAATGTCGTCATAAAACGTGACATCACTACGTGAAATCTACGACAGGAAAACTTTCCTGAAGTACGTTGTACCAACGTTATTGTGAAAACGTCTTGTGAATGTCGTCATAAAACGTAAAATCACTACGTGAAATCTTTGACATGAAAGCTTTCCTGAAGTACGTTGTACCAACGTCATTGTGAAAACGTCTTGTGAATGTCGTCATAAAACGTAAAATCACTATATGAAATCTACGACAGGAAAACTTTCCTGGAGTACGTTGTACCAACGTCATTGTAAAAATGTCTTGTGAATGTCGTCATACAACGTAAAATCACTACATGAAATCTACGACAGGAAAACTTTCCTGAAGTACGTTGTACCAACGGCTTCATGACAAAGTAACTGCAACTTTCATGAAACGTTGTAACAACATTCCTACAACGTAAAATTGTTAGCTGGGCACATATTAACCCTTTGAACCCGAAAGCCCGCTATATCGGTTTATGAAAACAGTGCAGATCCAGATGAGCCGGCTTGTAACGAGCCGTCTCATCAGGATCTGCACTGTTTGAAAGTAATTTTCATATTTTTGAGAACAACAAATATCCCCTTTTTATAAATGGAATAGTCTGAAAATCATTTTGCGATGATTGGATTGGTTGCAAAATTAACATATCGCAGCCCATTCAGTTACTTAGGGGTGAAAGGGTTAAACTCACTGGATCTCAACTATGCGCAATCTAATGTGATGGATATATTAAAAAAAAATAGTTTATTGCAGATTTGTATCGTATTTCTGAACCCAACTGTATATATAATTGTATGTCATCCAGGCATCTATAATCGTGATACGTGTGTTTTTGTGTCCACGTCATGTCGCGCGATTGACATGTAACATAGAACATAGTTATGAACCACAGAACTTATTCAAACCGAAAGTATGTGTTCCGGCTTTTTTGTGTTTTATTTTATACCGATTCCACGGAATAAACTCGCCCGAGTAATTGTTCCTACTTCCGCCTTCAGATGTCAACAAAATAGAACAATTTCTCAATTCTCCAACATGAAATCGAATAGAATGAAAACACGTGCTCCTAATTTAGTCCATATACTTTCTATTTACTTGGTAAAGAAGTAGATGTGTTTCCATAGTTTCATTTATCTTCTGTGTCATAGTTTCGTGTTCATTTATATAGCCTATCATGCTATTCGTGCCTTCTCATTGATTCGTGCCCCTAGAAAACAAATGAATAAGCATATTCTAAGAATAGTGTTAATTGAAAATTATTTTAAAAAGGTATTTTAAGTTGTTTCCCATCGTTTTCTAAGTTACAGTTACATACAATTGTGATTTACCACCTATTTTGTGATTTTTCTACATATTTCCTTAATCTGAAGAGGGTCTGTTCGCAAATGATGCATAAAATGTGATAAATGTTGATTTCTAGGTGAATCTGGACTTCCCCATATTTAAATTTGATTCATCTAGGCAGCAACACTTCTTTATTGTATGAGTGATCAAGGAATGTCACTCAAATGTGAAAAAGGTTGTAGGGCACGAACCTGATGAGAAGTTTCAAGATCAATTAGGTGACTTGGGTGGGTTATTTATAGGGACTCTAAGACTTACATAAACAATCATTTTGGTGAATTCCTTATGTGCACTCATAGTCAAGTGTTTGAACTTTATGTTGATGTATACATTTTCAGGAATTAATCAGAATATAACACACAATATGAATTTATGTGCTTAGGGGCATGGATTCATGAGACTAGGGACTACTATAGGACACAGACAGCCAATCATGCTTATAAAGCTTGCAACTAACTGTTCCAAGCCAGCAGCCGGTCCCCTTTCTTCTCGGTCTGTGTTTGAATGTGACTGTTGTTTTCTCTGTAGTTAGTTTGTTGTGAGGTTGTTTCTTGTGGGGCTCTTGTTATATTTGTTGTTTTTTCACTGCCACTTTCCTTTTGAAAAGGGAAAGTGATAGTGCAAAAACAACAAATGTAGCCGAACAAAAAGAGTGTTGGAACCGAAAATTGCTACTAACATGTAAACCTATTCATGTTTAATACTCTTGGCACCATCAATACACTATGGGAGTCACTTGTGGAGAGCATCGCCAAGTGATTAAGAGCGTCATACTGCATGGTACTAGCTATTGTCGCGGGTCGAGCCTCGCATGAAGCAGTGTGTTGTGTGAGCAACACACTTTATCATATTGCTTCAGTTCACACAGCTGTAAATGGGTACCGACTAGTCACCGGAATCATTGATTGTATTTGACTGTATACATTATAACGTGTATATTAATAAAATATGATTCTGCACATCTCCGAAAGGGAACGTTGCAATATAATATTGTGGCTGTGACTGGAGAAATGGGACTTATGGGTTATGCGATCAGTGTAGCCCCAGATCAGCCTGCGCACCTGCACAGTCTGATCCAGATCTGCACTGTTCACCATTTCATCAATGAAACACCCGTCAGGAGTGTCTTATTTGATCAGGTACTAAACTGGTCATACATTCCATAAGCCCCATTTATCCAGTCACCACCAGATATGTAGAAAGAAAGAAGAACGAAAGACTGAAGACTACCAATTGTGGGCAGCGGCCATCTGGTTGTTGCTTAAAATTACCTCAATTTATTATAGGCACCATTATAATAGGCACATTCACACTCGTATAGAATTTATTCTAATAATAGCCCTCCTCCTGTATTTGCATTCTAAGTATGTTATTTTCACATACAACATGTTTTAAATGGCTTTTGTATGTGAAAATAACATATTTTGATCATATTTCCCACGTTTTGATCTCCACGAATTGCATAGCCCTGGGGCATTTATTAGAATAAATATGGTACAGTGTTTGACTTGAAAACTGAGGTCCAATCTCAATATCCAATATCTCAATATCGATGGTCTAGTAACATAAGGTCGTAACTGCTATGCTAAAGCATAGCAGTTACGACCTTATGTTACTAGACCATCGATATACCTTAGCTGCTGCCAGGATGTTAAACCATATTTGTTTTTACTTTGAAACAATGGGTCATGTGATCCAATGTAGTAAGTGAGCTTAAAATCAGATTGGAACTCCATTGCGTTGGTCAATATGTTCCAGATCAGTATAACTGTGTGTGAAGCATACGACGCCGTTGCATTCGTTAGACCCATCGGCAGTAAGGCAGACTGGGGTTCTCCATTTTGTATTGATTACAACGCCGACTTTCATGATTTACCACCAACAAAGTCTCAAGCTGTAAGTATAATAGTATTTGTCATTGAAATGAAACCTACACCATGATTATACATGTATGACTTAATGAACACCAACAAATTACGAGTATGTTTCTTATTTCTCTCTGTAAATACGTCTTGGAATTTCATTAGGACTCTATTCTAATGAAATTCCGAGACATATTCATAATATTTATAGAGAGAAATAAAAGAAAATATAATGAATTGTCATCTGCTATTTTGTAGCTCACAAATTTGTCCATACGGCAAAGAGTGAAAATGAAACGGCATGCTTTTGTGGAATTTTCTGGTATGGGTGTCCGTGATTTCTCGAATCAGAATTGCCTGAGAGGAACATAGCTATTTTTCGGAATGTATGTCAAAGTGGGTTTAGATTTGTGTTTCATTGTATTTTATTTTTTCAGGTTTCGCTGAAGATAACAGATCTTTCAACAACACCCGGGTGCAACGACACGAGTTACATGTCCCATGATGCTAACAATTCTGTTGTGTTGGTTGCCCGCGGCAACTGTACGTTTTCAGAGAAAGCAGAAACGGCGCAGAAGCACTCGGCGCTGGGGCTACTGATTGCATCTGATGAGTTGGTAAGGCCGCTCCAGTAGCCGATTTCATCAAAATTGCAAAGTATACTTATCTAGCAAAGTATACTTTGAGGGAGTAATCATTTATTTTTCCCGAAATGCATTATTTCATATAGAACTACCGACTGCATATATTTGGTGATTAAAAGTATGCAGAATTATTATACTGAATTTATTACATTATCACAGCCAAAATGGCTGTGAAATTGAAAATTTCTCCCTCAAAGTATACTTTGCTTGATAAGTATACTTTGCAATTTTGGTGAAATAGGCTATTTTCAATGATATGATATTATAAAGACGTTACCGTAATAACCCTAAATATTTGTGGGAAAACATAGGGATGGGCTGTGGCTCAGTGGTAGAATACTGGGGGTTGTTTCACTAAACTTTGTACGACTAAAATGTTCGTAAGTGCAAAATTATGATAGTCTGTAAATTTCACATTAACAATGTGTTGTTGTAAACAATTATTGGATTTACAGTTATTGAGCATAGGCTGCATGAATGTAAATCCATCAATTGAAATTTACAGACTATTCTAAATCTGCACTTACGAACATTTTAGTCGTACAAAGTTTAGTGAAACGGCCCCCAGGACTTCAATTCTGAAGGTTTAAGTTCAAAACCTGCCATAGGGTCTGAAAAGTACTTTCGTAGTATTTCCATCCCACTGGTCTGTCGGATGAGACTTTAAACTGTGGTCCCATCCCTATATGACCTTAGCTGTTGCTTGGACGTTAAACCTCATTAATTTCTGGGAAAACATATCATGTATTATTTCCCACAAGACAGCGTGTCCCCATGTTTAGGGTTACTGTTGGTTTCCGATAAATTGGCAAGGGCACGTGACGTCACGGGGTCAGCGGACTATGTCTATTATAGCTTTCTAGGGATGTAGCTATTTGCAGTGGCCGAATCGACGCCTTATCTATAGAAATTTAGAGCTTGAAAATGCATGGTCCCGATAGCTTAGGAGATAATTTAAATTACCAACTGGTTGATTAGTGAAACAGGCGATTGAAAACCACAATAAATGCCACATTTGTAAACGTAAAACGTTGATTAATTTTGATTGCCCAGTCATCTGCAAGCATTAGCATTATTGTCCGCACAGCTCAGGTGGTAGAGCGCTCGGTAAATGCATTCGACCTGCGTTCCTTTTGTGCGAGTTTGAGCCTCGGACAAATTATTTTTTTTTTTCTATTTATATAACAGATTCACCGTTTTCTCACTTTTACGAAAATGTGTTAGAGTTAGACAAAATGGTACGTGTGACGTGTGCACTGGGTTTACAGCATCACAGATCAAGATGCACATCACTCAGTCAGATCAGGGCATACGGTGTTCACAATTCCTTTACTGAATGAATATTTAACTATCAAACAACGTGAAACAAACTATGTAGACAAATTGTCTCCAGTAGGTATTTCATAGAAACGACAGTACGTGGTTGGGGGACTTGGTGACGTCAAATATACACATCCTCGGGGTTCTCGGCCTCCTAATTCCCGGCCCCTGAAAATGTTTGACTGTAAATACACCCCACACATTTTATGTCCGCCACACCAGAGCAGAGAAAACATTGGTTGCGCGCTTATACATTTTGTCCAGACAGACATGTGGATGTAACTAAGACGATTCAAATGACATTATGCAATATACGTCTTTATCAGTTTTTGAACCAATACAAAAAATATGTTTCTGTAAGTTACATTAAATAATGTTAATAAAATAAACGTATAAATGACGGCAGATATATATCTGGGAGTATAAAGTGAGGGACACAATTCAATAAAAAAAGATAGCACAGTGATGGTTTCGAACCCTCAACGTTGATTAATTAAATAAAACAATAACTGTTACCACTACGCTATATGCATCAGATACGAACTGTATGTATTGGTCACAGGTTGATATAGCTGCACGTATGTATAACACTGCTTGTATGTTCTAATATTAGATAATGAAACACATGTGCATTGTTATCGATTAATATTGACTTGCTCATGCATGTATTTCCAATGAGCACTTGACGTATGTTGCTGTGATACATATACGATTCGAGTGCCTGTGCTCACTATTTTCTTTTTCAGCAAATACGTAACAACAAAAGTGACAGCTTGATTCAAAATATGCCTGAACGTTACTTGAAGACATTTCGGGCCAACATTGGTGACATGCATGCTACATCGTCATGCTAATATCAGTTTTTCATTTCTAACCCACCTACTTTACCTATTATGGTTCAATATGGAATGTCTTGTGACCTTTTCACTTGCCACTATATCAGGATTCAACAGTAGAATGGTGGTGCTGGTTTATATTTGGATACAATTTGTTTTGCAATCTGATCTGGAACTGCATTATTGCCAGATTCATATTTTCACACTTATTAATTGTATTGCAATCAGTGTAGACCCAGATCAGACTGCACAGATGTGCAGTCTGATATGGGTCTACCCTGTTTGCAGTCTTTATTTTTGCAAGTTATTCAGAAATAAACGCTGAAATAAACCAAAGGACCGGATCTCTATGAATAGATTTGCTACTATTCCCTATTTGTCCGAATATTTAGCATTATTATGGTATCCATTGTAGCTGAATATGCATATTGATTTTCAAAACTGGGAGTACAAATTACTCATTGATTTGAAACTGAGGAGTGAAATGCTCTAGGCATGAAAACTTTCATATTAGGCCAAAAAAATAAGTAATTTGGTTCTCGGATATCGCTGCGTCAGAATAATCCCTGCGCGTCGAGCATTTTATCGTCATGGAGAAATAAAATTGTACTATAAATTTGCCACATGATCAATAAAAAACACTACCATGCAAACATATGTTAAATCCTATCATGTCTGACGAAAATCTTGTGAGTTTTCACATCTAAAGAGATTACAGTAACTTTATAGAACATATTTTTTTTGTTCGAGACATTCATCTCTGATTTTATGCAAGTTGCCATGCATACATACATATATATGCATCTGGCAACTTGAGGAAAAAAAACACAGATGAACATCTCAATTTTGTTTTTATCTGCCTTCGCGCGTCACATTCCACAAACCCCGTGTCTGAGAACCGAAGTACTTATTTTTTATGGCCTTACATTGTATATCCCAGGGATTCCGCTGGCGATCGCCACTTTCGCAATTGGCGATAAAAATAAACAATTGGCGATAAAAAATTACAATTTTCGAAAAAAAATAAAAAAACAAAAAAAAACATATTTTTTTTTCGAAAATTGTAATTTTTTATTTTTTTTTGATGTGGCGATTTTTTTATTTTCCGCAGCGGAATCCCTGATATCCATCCAACTGGTGTTTCGGGTAAGACTTGCAACCAAGGTGCCATCTCTATATGACCTTAGCTGTAGCTAAATCAATTCACCATTCACATTTCAGCTGTATATTAATATGAATTCATGCTTCAGCTGTCGCCAGGGGCAACCAATGAAACAGACTACCAGGAGATAAACATCACCGTGGCAACGCTGCTATGGAAAAACGCCATGGATATTAGGAATACAATGGTGAGTAATGTATGTCAGGAATATCTTTAAATTATGTCCGCTTTAACGTATGTTTTCATAAGTATTCCCTCGCCGATACGCTGCAGGGGATATTGTCCATGTATGTATGTTAGTAACACCTTTCATGTTTCAATAACTCATGAACCACTTCACCTATTTTGATAATATTTGGTCGCAATGTGTGTCTAGGGATGGTGCTTTGTTTTACATACGACCCACGTCCGATCGCCGAAGGTCAAGGTCACTGAGGACTTGTTTGTAAGGCAAATGCGTTGAAGCATTTGTTTATTATTATCAAGGCTGCCAGCGAGGGAATCAGCTTAGTGATAACGATGCCCTTGCTGTGGCTGTGACTGGAGAAATGTGGCTTATCTGATTTGAGACCAGTGTAGCTCCTGATCAAATAGCACAGACCTGTAGCCTGACAATGATCTATAGGTAATAGTTATAGTTCACATATTGAATGTTTAATGAATAATTTTGAGCGAGCGCGGATGCACAGGCTGATCTGGATCTACACTGGTCGCAAAGCCCATAAACCCATTTCTTCAGTCACAGTCACAATTATATCCGTGACTGCTGGTGCAATAAACAGGTGAGGCTCAGACCTCGATTTGAAAAACAATACAGTATGCCGTTATTGAAGTCATTGAGATTAACCTTTAAAATTTTAAAATGGGGGAAACAAAAATTGTCTTCTGCTGTTGTTTTATATTCTGTCATCTTTCTCAATAAAAACACGGTTTGGCAGCACTTTCGAATCATTTCCATTGGAAACAATTCTAAAGTATTGTCAAAGCATGCTTTTGATGAGAAAAATGGAGAGGGAAAAAAAATTAACAAACAAAATAATTAATTACCGTAATAAGGGTTAACAATTTCAAACAAACGTTAAGCGCGATATCCCATTTATAGGATGTATTTGCTGTACCGTACACCAGACACCAAGTTTGATCCAAATCTGATTGTGATATTGCACCAATATGTTCTTGTAGGACCACGGGACTCCGCTAGAAATACTGATATACGCCCCTACACCAGACACCAAGTTTGATCCAAATCTGATTGTGATATTGCTAATTGCTATCTACCTAAATATACACCAAGTTTGATCCAAATATACAATGTACACAAATATGTTCTTGCAGGACCACGGCACTCCGCTAGAAATACTGATGTTCTCTCCAATCCTAGATACAAAGTTTGATCCAAATCTGATCGTGATGTTCCTAATTGCCGTCACCATCATAGTCCTGGGAGGCTATTGGGCTGGAGTTTCTAAACACACAAAGTAAGTTGGACTTGAACATTTTTACTTAATTTCCGTAAAAATCCACGAAAATCTATCGGTGCACTATTCTAGCAGAGTGCAATATTCTAGCTTACTGTCTGTTTCACGAAACCTGCCCAAATTATATGGCCATATAAACAATGCAAAAACAATATTTTTTCGATAATATTAAATTTTATCAAAATTTAAGAATTAGCCTTCTTTTTATTTTGTGAAATTTGTTCATATATTGATTTTATTACGAAAAAAAATTCTCAATGGGAATTTAACATGGGGGAAAAAAGAGGTGAAGAACATTGAGGAGGAGTCGAAAAACAAAAATATTTGGAAATCAATATTGGACCAAATTTCACTAAATAAAAGGTAGGATCATTCTTAAATGTTGCTATAATTTAATATTATCGAAAAATATATTGTTTTTGCATTATTTATATAGCTGTAAAATTTGGGCAGGTTTCGTGAAACAGACAGTAGTGCAATTTGTGTAACTCTCACTAAAGGCAAATCTACAGTTCAGTTAACATGTTGCTTTCCAAAGATACACAATTTTGTTTTCTGAAAATTTCAGATATTTTTTATTTCTCATCAGAATGATATGTCATGACCACCATTTGAACCATCTCAAAGAGACGGTTCAAATGAGTTGTCACAACATATACTTTTGTTGAAAAATAAAAAAATTGAAAAGAAAAAATGCTTTTTTTTCTCAAAATTTGCATGTGCATAAAAGCGTATTCCAAATGCAATGAATTAAATTATTTTCTTGCATGTATTTTGCTTCACTAGTAGATGGGGCACTTAGTGTTACCCATGTCCGTCTGCCTGTCCGTCCCAATGCCAAAGTTTTTGTTTGAGCTTTTATCTTCCATCGTATTAGGCCCACAGCTACAATACTTGCACACTATCACGAGTCAGTGATGTGCACCACAACCCGCTGTGAATCAAATGACCTTTGTATGACCTTGACCTACATTTGTATAATTGCTATATTTACATACTATCAAAGTGGTAGGTGGGATTCCATGTTCTATAAAAAAGCAATAAAATATGATTAACTCTTTGCATGCTAGCGGCGAAAATATACGCCAAACAGATTAGGAGTGTATGTTTATTTCTCTCTGTAAATATGTCTTGAAATTTCATTAGAATTGAGTCCTCAGGACTCAATTCTAAGGAAATTCCAAGACATATTCATGATATTTACGGGGAGAAATACAAGAAAATATGATGAATTCTTGTCCGCTAGTTTTGAACTATTTATAGCCCACAAGTTTCCCAGCATGCAAAGAGTTAAACTAAATACAAAAAAATAATTTTAAATCAGTCACTGTATGTTTTCAGATTTCGAAAACTGAAACACAAGCAAAGTCAAAAGAAATCGAAAACAAAATACGACGACGCCGCCGGTGATAAGGCTGACGATGACAAGACTGGAAGTGACGATGATGACGATAGTGTTGACGTTTCTCTCCCCATGATAGTCGTCTTCTTTGTCCTCGTTTGTATCTTCCTGCTCCTCCTGTATTTCTTCTTCGACTATCTAGGTCAGTAAACATAGAGTGATATTGACGGGTATAATATAGGCCATGGCTGGAAATGATGTCAAACGGTTGATATAAATGACGTTTCACGGGCTCCTCATTAATTATTTCTTTTACAGAAATAAATTCTGCGAATCGCGCTAAATCGTATTGTAGCACACACTATATGGAGAATACTATGACACATGTTAATTAAACATTGTCACTTATCCTTGATATAAATATTGCTTTGACGAAAATTGCCGTCTGCTGTTTTTCATTTTTGCTTTAATTCTTAACAAAAACCTGGTTTTGACAGCACATGAGAATCGTCTCCAGTGGAGACGATTCTAATGTGCTGTCAAAACCAGGTTTTTGTCGAGAAATATTGAAAATAAAACATTTCCAGCAGACGACAGCATTTAATTCAGCGTAGTTAGGGTTAAGCTAATTAATCAGTTTCAGCATGAACTTATCTCCATTGGTATATGTGACTGTGACTGGAGAAATGAGGCTCATGGGTTTTGCGACCAGTGTAGATCCAGATCCGCCTGTGCATCCACACAGTCTGATCAGGATCTGCACTGTTCGCCATTTCGTCAATGAAACACCTGTCATACTTCTAATAAATAATATAGATTATTAGCACACTACAGGGGTGTGCTATTTGATCCGAAGCTACACTGATCACAAATCCCATAAGCCCCATTTCTCCAGTCACAGCCACAAATCACCTTGTTGTTAGACGGAACGGTAATATGAGCCCGTATTGCCTGTCAAACCTGTCAATATGGCTAGACTCAAAATAGTGGGGTGTCTCGGTGCAGTCGAAAACTAAAGAAAAAAGGAAATCACCTCCGAAACATAGCCAAATCGGTCCAGTAATTGCCAAGTTATTAACCAAGTATCTACTTGCTTATGTTGGGATGACGTCAGTTAATAGTACCTATATTTGTAACGTCACAACGTCGTGCAGTTTGGTGCGTTATTTCTGCGAAGTTATACATGTCTCAATAGGCTTATAAAATCAAATTTGGGTGAATATTATATTCATATCAGACGGGCAATACAACATAAAGTTGACTGTAGAATCATAATAGCTTATATTGCTGACAGATATCTTTGTGAATATGTCCGTGTACATTGAGAATAGTAGGTTAGTGCCGTGAATGGGAATAAATATCTGGCAAGGCTTAGGAAACGGGATGGGCGAGGCTCTACCGAGTACATCCCGTTTCCGTGCCGCCCTAGATATTTTTTCCATTCACGGCACTAACCTACTATTTATCCCGTCAACACCTACTAATGGCTTTAAAATGCAAAAAAATAATCCCAACCACCGCACATATTCATACGCAGTGATTAGGTCGTATTGACAGGATATCAAAAATGTTTCATGGCACCGTGTTTCACGGCACATACGCACTGTGTTGACGGGATAAATATTAATTGCATTGTTTTGTGTTGATGAATGTTCCAGTAACCATTGCAATTGCTTTTCTGAATGTTTCAGTGTATATTGTAATTGTATTGTTTTGTGTTGATCAATATTTCAGTGTACATCTTAATTGTATTGTTTTGTGTTCATGAATATTTCAGTGTACTTCGTAATTGGCTTGTTCTGCCTGGCTGGTGCGATGGGTCCCTATGCCTGTCTGTATCCTGTGTGGAGAAGAATTTTGTATTGATGAATATTGCAGTGTACATCGTAATTGGCTTGTTCTGCCTGGCTGGTACGATGGGTCTCTATGCCTGTCTATATCATGTGTGGAGAAGAATTTTGTATTGATGAATATTGCAGTGTACATCGTACTTGGCTTGTTATGTTTGTCCATGTCTGACAATGGCAAAAGAAAATGCCATTGAGTGCTTATAACAGTATAATTCCAGCAAAAAAATATTTGCACAATTCCCCAAAATTTATATCCCAGTAAACTCCCACGCCGAACTACTTTCCGTAACCGTGAGGCGCAGTTATAATAATTCTTAAGAAAACGGAAAATAAGCACATTTTCTTGATGAATTTATTTCAAATGTTGGAATTATAAGGAATGAATGACCTTTTTGTGGAATTTATCGGGGATATAAACTTGGAAAAGTCGCGGGAATCTCAAATATTCCTGCGACTTTCCCAAGATTATACCCCGATAAATTCCACAAAAAGGCTATTCATTCCTATAGAAACCCCTCTAAACCAGACACCCTGGGGACCTCCCAGGATGTCTGGTTTAGAGAGGTTCCACTGTAATTGCTTTTCTGAATATTTCAGTGTACATCGTAATTGGCTTGTTCTGCCTGGCTGGTGCGATGGGTCTGTATGCCTGTCTGTATCCTGTGTGGAAAAGAATTTTGCCGCTCAAATCCAGGTACCGTTTCCTACTGTTTTACAATTGCTCAATTTCTGAAATCGATGTTCATTTGATTTTATTTGGTGTTTTCATCAATTGATTGGTTATATAATTAAACTGTGATATGAAATATGCCTGTGATTTTGTATCTAGAAAGATATACAATTTTTCATGAAAACTATTGACAAAAACTGTGATATTTTCTGTAAATGACATTGAAAAAATGTTTTATAGCAAAATCAGAATTTTATTGTACTAATACACGTCCTATATTTCACTGCAGTTCCGAGAGCTATCCAAGTATATGCATATTGACATGGAAGTTGTTTTCTTTCCAATTTCTGTTTGCAACATATAGTTTTAGAAATAAAATATTGTTTACAAGTCAAATCAGGCAACTGCTTGGAAAAATTACTTGCTCCACTAGGATTTTTACTAACCAGGCTACTGTTAATGTCGAGCCCTAAATGACGGTGTATTGAACGAAATCCCAATCAAAAGGCAGCAATAATTTTACAGGTGTGGATCTAGAGAGGGTGGGTTCCGGGGTTGCACTGACCAATATGAACTCACGAGACGAATTGTGTTGCATTGTGTTTCAATTGGAAACAAAAGTACGTACAGTGTATATAATAAGCTGTGTTGTTCTCAAACATCTCTTACTTTTTGTGTTACAGGTTGCCTCCAAATCGAATACCGTTCTTCCACGACCGACCCGAATACAGGAGCCTGTTGTTGTTATCCTTGTGTCTCGGTGTAGGGATATTCTGGGGTGTGCAGAGGCATGCAAGGTGAGATATTACTCCGCCAAGAAAATAGTGAGACATTTTATTAATGTTTAGTGGTTGAGCAAATAATCAAAGCATAGATGATATGTATTAGTAGTAGAATATATAGAGAAATTTGATATTCATATTTTTGCAATGAATATGACATATATGTTCATCGAGTGGTGTGAAATGTCCATATTTCACGAGTGCCGTTTGAGTGGTGTGAAATATCCATATTTCTCACCACTCGATGAACATATGTCATATTCGTTGCAAAGATATGAATATTCTATTTATTATATACCGATCCATTGAAATTAGCAGTTTTTTAGACTGTATACGGTAATGAATGTGTATTTGCAGCCTATTTTCAGTCCGGCACTGCAGATGCGCGTTATGAATATAGATAGCGGAAGTAGTCGTATTTTCACCGGAAGTTGTTTATTTCATATGACTTTTATTTACATCGTATAACTATGTATTTCATGGGTAGGTATATAATAAAATGATGTTGCCTCTCTGAATCTGACACTCAAAAATTTCTAAACCAGAACCCACAAACAAGGTGTATGATCACGTGGTTACAACAACAACAACGTCGCCCACTCCAAAGTAAGTATTATTTGATAGTTTCCTTAATATGCAACGGATTTTGATGAAATATGGCGCAGCAAACACGTCTTCATGAGCTGCATTTTGTGATCTAGGGAGTTTGTCACAGACTTATGTCGTTTTTGCGAAGAATCGATTTCCGTGTCAGAGACATGGAAATCGATTCTTCGCAAAAACGAAGTTTGGGCAAAAATACAGAGACCACCAAATGCAGCTTAACAAGGCGCGTTTTTTGAGCCACATTTCATCAACATCCGTTACGTAATAAGGACACTATAAAATAATACGTACTTCAGTGTTCTGCCAAGAAATCAGAGACATGGGGCCAATGACCCTACGGGTAAAAAAAAAGTGTGGACATTTTCAAAAATGATGGGGTATTATTTTGAAGAAAAACACGGCGTCGAACTATTAAATATCAGTAATTAAAGTAATTAATAGTTTGAAATAGTGTTTTGTTGAGCCAGACAATTGGCTTGCAATAATTAATTCATGTACATTTTCAGCATGTTGTGATTGTGAAAAAAACATGGAAATAAACATTAAAACATGATCATGATGTATTTGTAGTTCTTTATCATTTCATCGGCTCTCAGACAATACGCGCATTTCAAACGGCTTTTCTGATTGGCGGACCAAAATAGTTCGCTTTATACTTGTATCACTTATGTAAATATACCATCCAATGAAAACCGTCGATAGATGTATAGCTAAGCGCTGTTGCTATGCGAATTTTACATTTTATTTTACCCAGTTAAAATATTGAAATACAAAAATGCTTCAGATATGATGGAGTAACAATACTCAATTCCTAAGCGAAAATTTCGTCAACTTTCTACATCATTTACAGAAAATATCTCAGTTTCTGTAAATAGCTTTCATGAAAAAAATGACACGTCTTCTTAGGTACAAAATCACATGGCTTGTCTCATATGTGGCTGTAACTGGAGAAATGGGTCTTATGGATTTTGTGACCAGTGTAGATTCAGATCAGCCTGTGCATCCATACAGTCTGATCAGGATCTGCAATGTTCGTCATTTACCCCCTCCCCCCATTTGTACATGTACTACTTGAACATGTACATGTACTTGTACAGGTACAGGTAATATATGGGATTTAGTACTAAACCCATTTAACCGGCCTTAAATGACCTTAGCTGTTGATAGGCCATTAAACCCCAACAAACAAACAAACTGTTCGTCATTTCATCAATGAAACACCCGCCATGCTTCTAACAATCAATATAGATCATTATCAGGCTACAGGAGTGCGATATTTGATCATTATCTAACTGGTTACAAAACCGATAAACCCCAGACACATATGACCTTAGCTGTTGCTGGGACGTTAAACCATTTTCCCCATGTATATTTCAGCTATGCGTGGGTTATACAAGACGTACTGGGGTTCGTGTTTTGTCTCAATATCATGAAGACTGTGTCCATTCCGAACCTGAAGGTATGTGCAACTCAACATGCGAAAAATATTTTTCTATTTTAGTTTTTTTTTTCTCCACCGTTTTATATGCCCGTTTGAAACAAATTTTAAACTTTTTAACAGGGGGCCGTTTCAGTAAACTTTGTACAACTAAAATGTTTGTAAGTGCAAAATTATGATAGTATGTAAATTTCACATTAACACTGTTTTCTCGTTCACAATTATTATGCCACCGGGAAGAAACGGGTGGCATATAGTGTTTGGACCGTCCGTCCATCCGTCCGTCCGTCTATCTGTCTGTCCGTCTGTCTGTCTGTCCGTCCGTCACACTTTTCGGTTAACCAATTTGTCACAGTTTCTCAAATATGCTGCAGGTGGCATCCGCGTTCGACAGACGCATTTCTTGTTGGATTTACATTTATTGAGCATAGGCTGCTTATGCAGCCTATGCTCAATAAATGTAAATCCATCAATTGAAATTTCCAGACGATCATAAATTTGCACTTAAGAACATTTTAGTGAAACGGGCTCCTGGTTTCTAAGAAATGAGGCATAGCCTTGATTCTTTATAACATCAGTAAACATGTTTAATAAATATCATATTGAAGATCCTCTGTATATACAAATTTTCCAGGAGGGTTCGACTGACGCCGAAGGCTGGAGGCGGGGAGAGCACGAAAGGGGTATTCCCTGTCGTTAGTCGGGGGGGTTCGGGGGTCCTCTCTTGGGATTTTTTTTTTATTCTACATGCAATTCCCGCCGTTCTAATGCATTTTAGAGCTATAATATCCAATAGTCATACTTGCACCCAAAAGTTAAAACTGAAAAGGGGTTTCGTTTGCAATTATATTTCGATGTACCGGTACTCTGAAAATTTTTACTTTATTTATGAAAAATATTGTAATGGTACAATGTCTCGTATAATTTTCTTGCATTTTTAGCCTGTGCATAAAAGAAACGCCAGTCATGTTTCCAACAAGCAATATCGATCGTTATAAGGCTGTGTGAATGCTCTGTTTGATCAAGAACTTCACTGGTCCTAAATCCCATAAACCCCATTTCTCCAGTCACATCCACATATGATTTCCTTTCATTTTCAGGTGTGCACCATCATGCTGAGCCTGTTGTTTGTCTACGACGTCTTCTTCGTATTCATAACGCCATACTTCACATCAGTAAGTTGGATATTGTATCTCGTGACTCTGGAACATGGTGTTTTAATGTTCATAACATCATACTATTGTTTCTCTTCTTTGTGTTCATAACGCCATACTTCACATCAGTAAGTTGGATATTGTATCTCGTGACTCTGGAACATGGTGTCTTGATGTTCATAACACCACACTATTGTTTGTCTACTTTGTGTTCATAACGCCATACTTCACATAAATTGGATATTGTATGTTGTGACTCTGGAACATGGTGTCTTAAGGTTCATCACATAGTTTGTGACTCTGGAACATGGTGTCTTAAGGTTCATAACATCATACTATTGTTTGTCTTCTTTGTGTTCATAACGCCATACTTCACATAAATTGGATATTGTATCTTGTGACTCTGGAATGGTGTCTTAATTTTATAACACCATATATTGTTTGTCTTCTTTGTCATAACGCCATATTCACATAAATTGGATATTGTCTTGTGACTCTGGAATGGTGTCTTTAAGGTTCATAACACCATACTATTGTTTGTCTTTCTTTTGAGTTATAAGCCATACTTATCAGTATGGGTTTATATTGTATTGTGACTCTGGAACATGGTGTCTTAATTTTCATAACACCATACTATTGTTTGTCTTCTTTGTGTTCATAACGCCATACTTCACATCAGTAAGTTGGATATTGTATATTGTGACTCTGGAACATGGTGTCTTAAGGTTCATAACACCACACTATTGTTTGTCTTCTTCGTGTTCATAACGCCATACTTCACATCAGTAAGTTGGATATTGTATATTGTGACTCTGGAACATGGTGTCTTAAGGTTCATAACAACATACTATTGTTTGTCTACTTCGTGTTCATAACGCCATACTTCACATCAGTAAGTTGGATATTGTATATTGTGACTCTGGAACATGGTGTGTTAATGCTCATAACACCTTACTATTGTTTGTCTACTTCGTGTTCATAACGCCATACTTCACATCAGTAAGTTGGATATTGTATATTGTGACTCTGGAACATGGTGTCTTAATGTTCATAACACCACACTATTGTTTGTCTTCTTTGTGTTCATAACGCCATACTTCACATCAATAAGTTGGATATTGTATATTGTGACTCTGGAACATGGTGTCTTAATGTTCATAACACCACACTATTGTTTGTCTTCTTCGTGTTCATAACGCCATACTTCACATCAGTAAGTTGGATATTGTATCTTGTGACTCTGGAACATGGTGTCTTAAGGTTCATAACACCATACTAGTTTTTGTCTTCTTTGCCGTACTTCACATCAGTAAGTCTGGTGTGGTATCTCGTAATTACAGAACATGGTGTCTTAAATGATGTTTTAGATACCCAATTTGCGGTTTTAAAGGCATTGGGTCTCATATGTGCTGAAAGTGAAGGAACATATTAGCAAACGATAATTTAATTTCTAAACCTAATTATGCCTAATTGTGAAAAAAATACTTAATACTGAAAAATAACATACATGTACCATAAATATTTGGACACAATTTATTCTGGGAAACACATAAATATATATGGTTGCCAACAAAACTATCCAAAAAGTTAATGTAAACCCTTAGGCTGCTACTCACAACAATTGTCGTCTGCTGTTGCTTTTATATCTTGCCTTATTTCTCAATAAAAACATGGTTTGACAGCACTTCAGAATGAGGTGCTGTCAAAGCATGTTGTAAATTATTCTAAAGTGCTGTCAAAGCATGTTTTTGATGATGAAAATGGAAAATAGAAAATAAACAGCAGACGACAAAAGAATTAAGATAGCGGTCTAAGGGTTAATGTTTTTGTACAGGTTTATCACAACAATGTAACTTTGGATACAATTTTGTTTCAGCTTTGGGAAAGTTATAGGGTGGTCCACAACAAATGGTGTCCAAATATTTAGGGTTATTATGTTAAGATGTTATGCTGATCTGTGGTATGAAGGTTTGTTTGTTGGGGTTTAACGGCCTATCAACAGTTAAGGTCATTTAAGGCCAGGTTAATAGGTTTAGTACTAAATCCCATATATTACATTTCAAGTGCATGTACAAATGCGGAGAAAATCCCAAAATCAGAACTGAATATTTACAACAAAAAAATATATATATTCAGCCCTGAAATCAGAATAATCCTGATCTGATGCCAGATCCTCGCCACACCAGAATCACTTGGCCCCTCCCAAAAGCAGTAGGATGAGTAATAATCTTACAACTTTTATAATGATCTGTGGTATGACAATCTGATTTATTACACTGTGTTATTATATTACAGAACGGGGAGAGTGTGATGGTACAAGTAGCCACGGGCGGCGATAGCACGACCAAAGAACAGGTGAGTAGGGGTGTACAATTGCAGGAGGATGAAAATTATTATATTGTTTGTTGCTATTTGTTCGATGAGACGGTTCAAATGAGTGGTAACAACGTACACTTTTATGGTGTAATATAGCCACGGGAGGTGATAGCACGACCCACAAACAGGTGAGTAGGGGTGTGTAATTGCACGAGGATGAAATTTTTATGCCACCGGGTTTCAAAGAAACGGGTGGCATATAGTGTTTGGACCGTCCGTCTGTCTGTCTGTCTGTCCGTCCGTCCGGGCACACATTAGGGTACTTATGTGGCTAGCCCCACAGGGTTATGGACTTGTTAAAGGATAGGGTTGGTTATAATTAGCCACCTAAAAAATCGTTTTATGTGGCTAAAAATCGTTTTATGTGGCTAATATTTAACATGTGATAAGCCACATAAGTACCCTAATGTAAGAACGTCCGTCCGTCCATCCGTCACACTTTTCGGTTAACCACTTTATCACAGTTTCTCAAATATGCTGCAGGTGGCATTCGCGTTCGACAGACGCATTTCTTGTTATGCCACCGGGTTTCGAAGAAACGGGTGGCATATAGTGTTGGACCGTCCGTCTTTCTGTCTGTCCGTCCGTCCGTCCGGGCACACATTAGGGTACTTATGTGGCTAGCCCCACAGGGTTATGGACTTGTTAAAGGATAGGGTTGGTTACAATTAGCCACCTAAAAAATCGTTTTATGTGGCTAAAAATCGTTTTATGTGGCTAATATTTAACATGTGATAAGCCACATAAGTACCCTAATGTAAGAACATCCGTCCGTCCGTCCGTCCGTCCGTCCGGGCCAACGTCCGGGGGTTTGAGAGCTTAGGGGCGGGGTTAGGAACAAAAGATTCCTTTGTAATATTCCGTAAGCTCATAAACTCTATTGTTGTTTAGGGGCTTTTCCAATGGAAATACCCCATAAACCCAAAATGTTGGAAGTCCGTCCGTCCGTCCGTCCGTCCGTCACACTTTTCGGTTAACCACTTTGTCACAGTTTCTCAAATTTCGGTTAACCACTTTATCACAGTTTCTCAAATATGCTGCAGGTGGCATCCGCGTTCGACAGACGCATTTCTTGTTTATATATTTTTGTTGGGCTATTTTCTCTCTTTATGCTCAAAAGTATATGTTGTTACCACTCATATGAACTGTCTCGATGAGACGGTTCAAATGAGTGGTAACAACATGTACTTTTATGGAGATATAAACACAATAATCAGATTGTTTCAATAAAATAAACAAAATAATCAGATTGTTTCAATAAAAAGTATTGTATCCATACACTTGAATGGCTTAAAATAGAACTGCACAAGTTTTCACATTTTTATGTTTGTTAATTGAATTACATTACAGAGATTTAATATTGCTTAAATTATGCAAATTAGCACAAATTATATTCATTAAAACCTCATAGTATCAAATATTAAATAATGTAATTCCTATCTGAAATACGGGTAATATTAATGGACAATTTTTTATTTTTTTTTAAATTAACCCTTTCCCTGATAGAGACGACTTTTCACGCCTCTGCAGAAGATGTCTTTTGAAAACATTGTGGGAAAAGGAGAAATTGCTCGTAACGAGCAATTTCTCCTTTTCCCACAATGTTTTCTACTCTATCAGATAATTTAACCATCATTTGACCCAGCATTTGATTCTTTTATTCAGATGTTTTCGATTTGGAAGAGTCGAAATATCGCAAAACAGGGAAAGGGTTAAATGAATAATTATATTCTTATTGTTTTATTGAAATATAAATCGTTATCAGGCTACAGGAGTGTGCTACTTGATCAAGAGCTACACTGGTCACAATTCCCATAAGCCACATTTCTCCAGTCACAGCCACACAATAATGTTGTGTGTTCCTCTAATATTTCTCATAATTTATTAGTGGCTGTGAATGGAGAAATGAGGCTTATCCGATTTGTGACCAGTGTAGCTCCTGTAGTGTGATTACGATCTATATTTCTTGTTAGAATGCGGATGCACAGGCTGATCTGGATCTACACTGATCGCAAAACCCATAAGCCCCATTTTCCAGTCACAGCCTGAAATATTGTGTATTCCTGTAAATATGTATCATATTTTATTACAGTTGCCGATGGTATTTAAAGTACCTCGACTGGCCCGGGGTGATATCAGTGTGTGTCCGATTCCATTCTCGCTTCTTGGGTTTGGTGATATCATTTTGCCAGGTATGTTCGGTGATATCATTTTGTCAGGTATATTCAGTGATATTTTACCAGGTATGTTCCGTGATATCATTTTACCAGGTATATTCCGTGATATCATTTTACCAGGTATGTTCCGTGATATCATTTTGCCAGGTATATTCCGTGATATCATTTTACCAGGTATGTTCGGTGATATCATTTTATCAGGTATATTCCGTGATATTTTACCAGGTATGTTCCGTGATCATTTTACCAGGTATTATATTCCGTGATATCATTTCACCAGCTATGTTTGGTGATATCATTTTACCAGGTATGTTCATGATATAATTTTACAGGATATGTTCGTTGATTCGGCAATTGAAACACAAGTCCTGGAAAATATTTTTAGAGTTGCTGTTGAAAAACTTACTGTCTGTTTCACGAAACCTGCCCAAATTTTATGGCCATATAAACAATGCAAAAACATTATTTTTTTAGATAATATTAAATTTTATCGAAATTTAAGAACGAGCCTTCTTTTTAGTTCGTGAAAATTGGTCAAATATTGATTTTATTACGAAAAATGAGTTCTCTATGGGAATTTAACATGGAGAAAAAAGTAGAGGAGAACCTGGAGGAGTCAAAAAAAAAAAAATATTGGAAATTGATTCTGAAACCTAGCTAGATAGCTTGGAAATGATCTAACTAAGAAATTAAAAGTTACATTTTCAAAATCGGTCCACTATTTCTGAAATTAGAAAAATGTCCCCATGTTAAATCCCCATAGACATCTTCACTCTGTGAAGATGTCTATGGGGATTTAACATGTGGAAATTGTTTTTTCGCAATAAAATCAATATTGGACCAAATTTCACGAAATAAAAAGTAGGCTCATTGTTAAATTTTGCTATAATTTAATATTATGCAAAAATATATTGTTTGGCATTATTTGTATAGCCGTAACATTTGGGCAGGTCTCGTGAAACAGACAGTAGACCATTGCATGAACTCTTGTTCGATAGATGATGATGTCTATACAGGATTTTTCCCGGTGATTTTGAACACCCCTCGTATATAGCAGTCAATGTGTTTGTACAGTCAAACCTGTGAATAAAGGCCAGCCATTGGAAGAGACAAATCTGGCCTTTGTTCTCAGGTGGTCTTTATTCACAGGTCATTTATGTGGTAATTGAGTAATTGGGAAAATGAAAGTGTGGCTGCTATAGACAGGGAATTGCTATTCCAAGGTGGTCTTTAGCACAGGTTCGACTGTAATATTTTCTAGCAAAGTATACTTTGAGGGAGAAATTTTCAATTTTAGGATAAATTTATTATTTTTTTATTATACTGAATGTATTACATTATCAAAGCCATTTTGGCTGTGATAATGTAATAAATTCAGTATAATAATTCTTCATACTTTTAATCATCAAATATATGCAGTAGTTAGTTCTATATGAAATAATGCATTTCAGGAAAAATAAATGAAAGAAAAATTAATAAATTTATCCTAAAATTGAAAATGTGTTTGTATATGTTGTAGGTCTTCTAGTAGCACATAACCACGCCTTTGATCTGAAAGTCGAGAGTCGCCGAGTCTATTTTATAGCCACAGCCATCGGTAAGTACATGCACAATACACAATGCAACACCTTTCCACACCACACAATACACTGTATAATTGTCCATGTCCATTTTGTACAACCATAATGTCTAGTTATACCCCCCGCAACGAGTTTCTGTAGTCAGGTTGTCAGTCCGTCCGTGCGTCCATCCGTCATTAAACTTAACATCAGAGAAATATGTTATAACTTCTATTTCCTTCATCTAAAATGGTTGATATTTCACACATGCATTCCTGTAAGGCTCTACTGCGCCAAATCCACGACCGTCCAACCCCCGCTGATCTCAAGGTCAAGGTCAAATACTTGGTCCCTTTACAAAATTTAACATCAGAGAAATAAGTTATAACTTCTATTTCCTTCATTGAAAATTCTTAATATTTCACTTGTGCATTCCTCTAATGTTGTACTATCATGCTGTGACAAATCTACGACCGTCCAACCCCTGCTGATCCCAAGGTCAAGGTCACATACTTAGTCTCTTTACAAAACTTAACATCAGAGAAATATGTTATAACTTCTATTTCTTTCATCGAAAATTCTTAATATTTCATGCATGCATTCCTCTAAGGCTCTACTATCATGCTGTGACAAATCCCCGCTGATCTCGAGGTCAAGGTCACATACTTAGTCTTCTTAACATCAGAGAAATCGGTTATAACTTCTATTTCCTTGCTCGGATCTGCTTCACATTTCACACATGCATTGCTCCAATGGACCTCTACCACCCTGTGACAAATTCACGTTCATGCCGCCCCTGCTAAGCCCAGAGTCAAGGTCACAAGCCCACACACTTGGAAAATGTTTACATATTTAGGGGTACCTGGGCCCTTGCGGGAGGGTATTCCGTAATCCTCGCTTACTGATCTAGTTTAATACTGTGTGTAGGTGGGGATACACATGTGCTTGTGGACAAGCATAAATTTCTAGTTTATTTAACGGCTCAGTGTATTACTAGAATTTCTTAGTGAATTGTCAATCAAACTTACACGTGTGTGTGAAACAGTAAAAAACATTACCGGTATTTTCAATTGTCGCTGGTTCACTGTTTTCATAAAGTTCAAAAAAGAAATTTTGTCTTTGTAAAATAACAAATTAATCAGGGCTCCAGATAAGGAATTAGTAATTCAGTATTGTCACTCCATCATTTCTGAAGCAATTGGGTATTTCAAAATTTTAATTGTGTGAAATAGAATCACACTACTGTTTACACATCAGCATACCGCATTTATTGAATAGTTTGCTTCTAAATGAAACACATATTGGTTTTTCATTAGAGTTGTCTCCTTGGAGACAATTCTAATGAAATACCAAGATGTGTTTTCATGGAAAAATAAGAAAATATGCTATATTTGTGGTCTGTTTATCTTGTGGTGAAAAGCATGCAATTTTGATTGTAACTTTGTTTCTGGGAATTGAAATCATGAACCGTAGAAGATGATTTTCACTCGATGACAATGTGGCTGCTCCGCACACAAATGCCCCCGGTGGATGATTGGAGAAACCGCGGCAAACATCTTAATCAGGGGGCAGTTTCACTAAACTAAACGACGCGACTAAAATGCTCGTAAGTGCAAAATTATGACAACCTGTAAATTTCACATTAACAATGTTTTCATGTAAAACAATTATTGGATTATGCTCAATAAATGTAAATCCATCATTTGAAATTTCCAGACGATCCTAAATTTGCACTTACAAATATTTTAGTCGTACAAAGTTTAGTGAAACAGCCCCCTGATTAAGATGTTTGCCGCAGTTTCTCCAATCTTCCACCGGGGGCATTTGTGTGCAGAGCGGCCACATTGTCATCGAGTGAAAATCATCTACGGTTCATGATTTGAATTCCCAGAAACGAAGTTACAATCAAAATTTTATTAATTTTATGCTTTTCATGTATCGATTTATTTCGCAGCATACGCCGTTGGCCTGGTGATAACCTTTGTTGCCCTGGCAGTGATGCAAACTGGCCAACCAGCACTGCTGTATCTTGTGCCTTGTACACTTGTAACAACGCTTGTGATTGGCTTAAAGCGAGGAGAGGTTCGGTTACTCTGGAGTGGTTATAAAGAGGTACCATAATACATTAAAGGTTTATAGGTTTAATACCATACCTGCATAGATTCTCCTATATTTGGCGCAATAATAAATAGAAAATAAACGCAACCTGAATAAACGCAACATGTATCAAAATTCGAGCCAATTCCCACCCTTAAATATAAGCTGAAACAAAACGAATTCAAGGCAGTGTTTCAGAGATATATGCTGAAATTAAATAGATTAGTAAAAAATAAAAAAATTAAAAATTTGTTTGGTAGTTATGAATCAAATTGTTGCCTGTAAAAGAAATTGTAGACAATCATTATAGGGACACTTTCTACTATTTTCTTAAGAATTTTACAATTCTCTTCTACCAGTAATATAGAGAATAGTAGGTTAGTGCCGTGAATGGGAAAAAATATCCGGCAAGGCTCAAGAATTTCTTTATTTCTCATCAGAAGTATATGTTGTGACCACTCATTTGAACCGTTTTGCCGAGACGGTTCAAATGAGTGGTCACAACATATACTTTGTTTCAGAAATAAGGAAAATAGATAGAGAATAGTAGAGCCTCGCCCATCCCGTTTCCTAAGCCTTGCCAGATATTTTTTCCCATTCACGGCACTAACCTACTGTTCCATTTATCCCGTCAACACCTACAAATAGCTTTAAAATGCAAAAAATAGCCACAGCCGCATCCTCAAAATCGGAGAATCAACTAGTATGACAACCGCACATATTCATACGCAGTGATTAGGTCGTATTGACAGGATATCAAAAATGTTTCACGGCACATACGCACTGTGTTGATGGGATAAATAGAGAATAGTAGGTTAGTGCCGTGAATGGGTAAAAATATCTGGCAAGGCTCAGGAAACGGGATGGGCGAGGCTCTGCCGAGCACATCCCGTTTCCGTGCCGCGCCAGATATTTTTTCCATTCACGGCACTAACCTACTATTCTATTTATCCCGTCAACACCTACAAATGGCTGTAAAATGCAAAAACTTATAACCCCAGCCACCGCACATATTCATACGCAGTGATTAGGTCGTATTGACAGGATATCAAAAATGGTTCATGGCACCGTGTTTCACGGCACATACGCACTGTGTTGACGGGATAAAATATAATTGTCATTTCGAGTAGTAAAAATCTTATGTGCTGTTCTAATATGTGGCGCTGACTGGAGAAATGGGGCTTACGGGATTTGTGACCAGTGTAGTTCCTGATCAAATAGCTCACTCTTGTAGCCTGATAACGATCTATATTGCTTGTTAGAAGCATGGAATAGCGAACAGTGCAGATCCCGACTGCGGATGCACAGGCTGATCTGGATCTACACTGGTCGTAAAACCCATAAGCCCCATTTCTCCAGCTACAGCCACATACGGTAATCATTTAGATCGAGAATTTCATTAAATACGTTTACAAAATGTTTTCCGTAAATGGTGTCAAAAATTTACGGAAAATATTCCATTCTGTAAATATATTTTATGAAACAAAATCACTTGGCGTGTCTCATAAGTATGTAAAATAAAATGGCTGTCTACCATATTGTTGTTCTATTTATAGAAAACAAACGGCAACACGGATCGGAGTATACAAAACCAAGATTCCGCAAAAAGTGTCGACAGCGTAGCCAGTTCAGGAACAGACGACGAAAATCAAGACTTACTTCATAGTTGATAAATCGAAACTTAAATCTGTGATGAGTACATTACAAAATGTGCTGCATATGAAACTTTTCATACGCAAATTATTCATATGAAAATTATTCATATGCAAATTAATCATATGCAAATTAGTCATATGAAATGCATATGAAAAGTCTTCATATGAACATCATATGAATTTCATATGTGCTCTTTTCATATGAATTCCTTATGCATTTTTAGCTCACCTGAGTGAAGCTCATGTGAGCTATTGTTACCGCAATGTGTCTGTCGTCCGTCGTCGTCCGTGAACATTTTCAAACGTCTTCTTCTCGGTAACCATTGGGTCTATAGTCACCAAACTTCATGGTCATGGTCCTTAGGTAGGGGGATTTCAAAATTGTTAAAATGACGTCATTACGTAATCCAAGATGGCTGCCGTCTAAAAATAGCACAAATTCTTAAAAAATCTTCTTCTCAAGAACCGCCAACCGGATTTCGACAAAACTTGGTAGGAATGATCGATGTACATTGCTCTTTCAAAGTTGTTAAAATGGTGACCCCGGGGTCAAAAATGGGCGTGGCCCGTGGGGTCAAATTTTATTTTTGACCGAATATGGTCATGTTATATATCAAATCGAAGGTATCAATGAGGCGATCACTTTGGTACATTTTTTGTCGAAATCGGATTGTTATGTCAACCAAGATGGCCGCCGAAATGTCAGAAGGTCGTTCTTTTATTAGAGATTTCAAAATTCCTCTTCACATGAACCGCTTGGCCAATGGTAGCCAAACTTAAAAGTTATGGTCCATGGGTGAACCCTTTTCAGATTTGTTAAAATGGAGGTCATCGCTAATCCAAGATGGCCGCCGTCTAAAAATAGCAAATTCTTAAAAAATCTTCTCATATGAACTGCTGGTTGGATTTCGACTAAACTTGGTAGGAATGATCTATTTACAATGCTCTTTCAAAGTTGTGAAAATGGTGACCCCGGGGTCAAAAATGGGCATGGCCCGTGGGGTCAAATTAGGGTCAAATTTTATTTTTGACCGAATATGCGCATGCCATATATCAAATTGAAGGTATCGATGAGGCGATTGCTCTAGTGCAATATTTGTCGGAATCGGATGATTATGTCATCCATGATGGCCACCAAAAGGTCCAAACTTCATAGGAAGTTAAGATCCTTGGGTGAAGCATTTTCAGATTTGGTAAAATGAGAGTCATCGCTTAATCCAAGATGACCGCCATCTAAAAATAGCACAATTTTTTTAAAACACATATGAACTCAATGTCACATTCTCCTCTGGTGTTCATGGAGTCAGGTGAGCGAATTAGGGCCATCATGTCCCTCTTGTTTTCATATGAATTGCATCTGTGGCACATTTTGCTGTGTATCTGGTAAATCCATAGCTGGGTTGGTCAAGATTTTCAGGATCCAGCAGAAAGTCATGGAAATAAAGATTGTCACAAAAAAAACCCAAAAAAATGTTTTGGTTATTGCTTTTCATGACGATTTACATTTTTCAGACTTACTAGGTTTCTGTTACAGAACACATATTAAGTGATCCGTACAGTTTCAGTGTATGTTTATGTGCTTATGCGATAAATATAATATAATAATTGTGTTGATGAATATACTTACCATAATAACCCTAAGTATTCGGACACAATTTATTCTGGGAAACACTAATTTGTTTGTTTATTTGTTTATTAGTGCGTGACGGCCTTTCAACAGCTATGGTCATGTAAGGCCGGGAAAACGGGTTCGATGCCGATTTAATCTGCTTCATTGGGGGGGAAATCCCAAAATCAAAAGGGAATATGGAGAATAGAATGTAGTAGGTTAGTGCCGTGAATGGGAAAAAATATCTGGCAAGGCTCAGGAAACGGGATGGGCGAGGCTCTGCCGAGCACATCCCGTTTCCGTGCCGCGCCAGATATTTTTTCCCATTCACGGCACTAACCTAGTGTTGACTGGATATCAAAAATGTTTCACGGCACCGTGTTTCACGGCACATACTCGCTGTGCTTTCAACAGCTATGGTCATGTAAGGTCGGGCAAACGGGTTCGATGCCGATTTAACCTGCTGCATTGGGGGGGAAAATCCCAAAATCATAGCGGAATATTTACATTGAGAAAAAATATTGTCAGCCTTGAAATTAGAATAACCTGACCTGGTGCCAGGTCCATACCACACCAAAGTCACTTGGCCCCTTCCCCTAAAATAGGATTACGAATAATTTTAATACTCACATAAGGGGTATAGCCAGATTCAACTGTCGCATACAAAATGCCAAAGACGTAAGTGAGGGCCAAACCAGGTCTCCAGTCAGGGTGGGTGGTGGTCGGGCGAACACGACGGCGTAAATTAATGGTAGGGGTTCCTCCTTATAGGAATCACGATTTGCAGCTATTTCAGGCCGGGTCAATGGGTTTAGTACTAAATCCCATGTATTACCTGTACAAATGCGGGGAAAATCCCAAAATCAGAACTGAATATTTGCAATAAAAAAAACTATTCAGCCCTGAAATCAGAATAATCCTGATCTGATGCCAGGTCCTCGCCACACCAGAATCACTTGGCCCCCTCCCAAAAGCAGTAGGATCAGTAATAATCTTGCTACTTTGATAATGGGCAATAACCGAATTCAACTCCCAGGCAACAAAAGTCAAAGATAAAACCGTACCTGAGGGCCAAACCAGGCAAATTGTGATTCCTATAAGGAGGAACCCCTGCCGTTAATTTACGCCATCGCGTTCGCCCTACCAATCCGAATATTTAGGGTTATTACGGTATTGACTTGTTGACTGATGTTTTGTGCAATCAATTGTTGGTAATTAAATTGTACATGTATTTAAATTAATTCAGCTTGTTTCTATAGGTGATACAGTATTATATCTTTTCACAACTAAAAACCATTATGTTTCACAAATTGTGCCTAGTACAGTAATAGCTGAAATAAATTATCTCCCATAATGTATAATAAAGCACAAACTACTTGGAATTTGATCAAATAAATGGAATGTTTTGTTGATATAATTCTGTCCATAAAGCTAAAAACCTCGTATTGAAAATCAATAGAGACCACATCCTTTAACATTCTGAGGATTCGCCATTTTACTGATGGAAAATTGTACATATTTTCTTTCTTTCTGATCGGAAGTATATGTTGTGACCACCATTTGAACCGTCTCATCGAGACGGTTCAAATGAGTGGTCACAACATATACTTTGGTTGAGAAATAAGAAAATTCAGAAATAAAATATTTCAAAATGTTCATACACCCAAAAGTGTATTCCGAGTATAATGAGTTGAGCATATTATATTTGTGAATATTTTGAAGCAGATATTTTACTGATGGAAAATTGTACATATTTTCTTTCTTTCTGATCGGAAGTATATGTTGAGATCACTGTCTCCTCGAGTAATTGGCTACTAATATTTCAGAAATGGACATATCGGCTACTGAAAATTTCAGCAATTATTTGAAAAAGTACTATGTTTTACAGATACATGTATCCAAGCGAAAGTAAGATAATTTTGTCTTGTTTTTTGTCTCGCCCGCGAAAGCGGAAAGCGAGACATAGGTTTTGCTTTTCCGGAGTCGTCATTCAATGTTAAGTTTTCGTGTTACGGTCATTACTTCAACACCTTATCAGCTACAGTCATCAAACTTTATACATACCTTTACTATGATATGTAGATGAATATAGGACTATTCTCGGGGGCCCCACGGTCAAGGTCAAGGCCCCATGGTCAAGGTCAAGGCGGAACAAGACGAGACATTTGATTCCGTGAAATTCTTGTTTTTCAAACTAACGGTTCATTTTGGCTACTAATTTCACAATCCCACCGCCAGCCTAACAGTCTCCACTCTTACCTCACTCTCTTACCTCTTACCACTCACCACTTACCACTCTTACCTCTTACCACTTAGTCTCCACTCTTACCTCACTCTCACTCTCTTACCTCACTCTCGTAAGGACCCATTCTATACCTAATCATTGTTTTTTTTTCAAAGATAATTGCTTCATAAATGTGATGGAATATATGTAGAACACTGCCTCGTTACTGTATCCTGTACGGCAAATGGAGTGGCCAACTCGGCCATATTTGCGTGTTCCAGCCATCAGCCAGTTTCACGTGTAAAAACATGGTTTGTCAGCATTTTAGAATCATTTCCATTGGAAATGATTCTAAAGTGCTGTCAAACCATGTTTTTGATGCCGTTTGACAAAGAACACAAAATGGGAGGAAGAACATCTGATATAATGTCGCTAATAACATGTAGGCAAGCCAGGAGAATGGACTCGTATCATTTACACCATTACAAATAGCCTTATACACAGAAAGTTGCACTGTGTATAACTTTTACATGGCAAACCACACAACACATGCCATATATACCCACTACTGTACTCTTATATTAGCTATCAAATCCAGTGACATGTAAGCAGTTATTGTCCATGGTGTCTACTCAACTACTATGCGAGTAAATATGGCTTTACCTATGGGTAACATGTACACTAACATTAGGCTGCGCATCAGATTGAAAAGTTTACACATATAAATTTATTTTGTGATTGATGGGGAAAATGCTTATATATCTAGTCTTTGTATAGTTTGCTGTCATAATATTTATAGCACGCCGTTGTCATATCTGTCTATTATGTATTGCACCAAATTTTATTTGGTTTACTTTTACTGTTGTATTATTTGTTGTATGTGTCAAACGCACGAAGAGGTGAAACTGCACGATGGCTTGTACATACAAAAATGGAGGAGATGGCAACTCAATGTACAAGGGGTACAGCACGGGGCATGGTTATAGTTCACTCTAACCCCAACTATAACCCTACCCCGTGGCGTACCCCTGAACAAGGGGTACAGCACAGGGCAGGGTGCATACCCCTTAACTGGTTCCCCGTACAACACCTATAGCCCATGTTCCATGTTTGTGATTTGAGTGGGCGGCAGGTTAGGAGCCTGTGAAGGGTAATTTAATGCTGGTGTTCATCCTTACTGGGATCCCGATATCCCTGGTTTGACCCTCGGGTGTATTTTTGGTTTTCTTGGATGTGAAAGTTGAATCTGGTTATGCCTATGATAAGAGTAGTAAGATTAGTGCTAATCCCATTTTAGAGGCTGACTTGTGTGGCGAGAACCTGGCACCAGATCAATTTATTCTAATTTCATGTCTGAGATACACATTTTCTGCATGTAAATGTCGAGTTGATTTTGGGATTTTTGGTTTTCTTGGATGTGAAAGTGGAATCTGGTTATGCATATTATAATAGTAAGATTAGTGCTAATCCTATTACTTTTAGAGGGTGGGGCTAATAACTTGTTTGGCGAGAACCTGGCACCAGATCAGGTTATTCTAATTTCAGGGCTATCGGGTACATTTTTTGTATGTAAATAGTTCCGATGGATTTTTGGGATTTTCCCGCCATCTGGACTGGTGAAATATGGGATTCGACCCTATTAGCTCAGCCTAGTAAGAACTTGTTGTAGGCTGTTAATTTGATTTATTGGTGTGTATTAAAGGTAATTTAAGACCGAGCCAACGGGTTCGATCCCTTTAACCTGCTGCATTGGACGGAAAATCAAAATAAAGATATATTCAGCCCCGAAATTAGAATAACTGACCTGGTGCCAGGCGAGACCGATATTCATGATTAACCCTTTCAACACCACAGGCTTATATTGGCATTGGCAACAAACCCCACCTTTTCATAAATGGACTAGTCTGAAAATCATTTTGTGACGATGGGATTGGTTGCAAAATTAACATATCAAAATCCATTGCAGTTACTTGGGGGTGAAAGGGTTAAAACATCATCGGATCTGCATCACCATGTACGTGTACTGTACGTTATTTCACTTATGTTATGCCAAATTCTCTATAGTTGTTATTACAAACAGAAAATAACATCCATTATTAGTTATTATTATATTTACACACCAGGGGCCCGTTTCACTAAACTTTGCACAACTAAAATGTTTGTAAGTGCAAAATTATGATAGTCTGTAAATTGCACATCAACACTGTTTTCTTGTAAACAATTATTGAATTTACATTTATTGAGCATAGGCTGCATATGCAGCCTATGCTCAATAAATGTAAATCCATCAATTGAAATTTCTAGATGATCCTAACTTTGCGCTTACGAACATTTTAGTCGTAAGAAGTTTAGTTTGCACGACTAAAATGTTTGCAAGTGCAAATTTAGGATCGCCTGGAAATTTCAATTGATCGATTTACATTTATTGCTGCATATGCTCAATAAATGTAAATCCAATAATTGGTTACAACAAAACATTTACAGACTCATAGTGGCTGGTGGTCAGGTGAACGAGACGGCGTAAATTAACGGTATGGGTTCCTCTTTATAGGAATCACAATTTACCTGGTTTGGCCCTCAGGTACGTTTTTATCTTTGGCTCTTTTGTTAAATTGGGTTATTGCCAATTATAAAAGTTGTAAGATTATTACTGATCCTACTGCTTTTGGGAGGGGCCAAGTGATTCTGGTGTGGCGAGGACCTGGCATCAGATCAGAATTATTCTGATTTCAGGGCTGAATTGTTTTGTTCTTCTAAATATTCAGTTCTGATTTTGGGATTTTCCCCCAATTTGTACATGTACTTAAACATGTAATATATGGGATTTAGTACTAAACCCATTGACCCGGCCTTAAATGACCGTAGCTGTTGATAGGCCGATTAACACCAATAAAAAATTATTGCAGTGGGTGGCAGGTATAACCAGATTCAACTGTCACATACAAAATGCCAAAGACGTATGTGAGGGCCAAACCAGGTCTCCAGTCGGGATTCCGGTAAGGATGTACCCCGATCGTTAAATTACCCCATCGCGTGCTCCCACCTGCCACCCACACAATTATTTAGTATACACCTGGCATACAAATTATGTCGGGGGGGGGGGGGGTATACTTTTCATAATTCCGTCCGTCTTTCCGTCCATCTGTAAACGCGTTCAAGTTTTTGGGTACCCATTATCTAACGGCAAGTCGGATCGACTTCAAACTTCATTAGCATCAACCTTCATGTCATTCTCTAAATTGGGGAAACACCAACATAATGGCGACGACGACCGAAAAAGCGGAGACTTAGACGGGGGTGTGTACCCCTTTTCGTCGCGCCTGCTTTAGCAGATGGCGCGACTACTATAGTCGCGCCTTCTGCTAAAGCAGGCGCGACGAAAAGGGGTACACACCCCCGTCCAGATCCGACCCTGGTACAAACGGACGAGTAACAAATACCACAATCTTGATTCACTGTTTATTTAAAGTGCAGGATAGGAATTGATTTCAAACAAACTAAAGTGGAAAACCAGTCTGTGGAATCGCACGTCCAAAAATGGTTTCCCTCGTCAAATCGGAACAAATTTCTGGAAATCGTAGCAGTTTTTGGTCGAGCGATTTCACACGCTGAAAATGTTAACGTAAATATTCACACATTTACAGAGTGTTTATTCCATTACATTCATAAAACATTTTAGTCGTAGGCAGATTTTAGATTTTTTTTATTTCTCAACAAAAGTACATGTTGTGACCACTCATTTGAACCGTCGCGACGAGACGGTTCAAATGGTGGTCACATCATATACTTCTGATGCGAAAAAACAGACTTATTAGAGATTTTCCATGGTGCAATGGGTTAGTTATAATGGAAAGATGTTTGATTTGGTTAAGAGCCGTTATCACATATCGTTATTACATTTTCTCTGTCAAAGATTAACGACAGATAAGATGATTTTTTTTTTACAAATTTACGTAGACAATAAACACGTGTTGGATCAACTGCGGCATTGCGCTTCAAATAATCAAATTTTCTTTGCCAAGTTTTCAAGTTCGAGTTGATCAAATCAGGCTTTTTCCGTATTAACTGTTTTGCACAAAACATGCAAGTTACATACATGTATATGTAGAATAACTTAATGGCAAATTTTTCAACATGCAAGCTTTGTTCCAAAAACAGATATTTCTATATCAACATCGTGCATATTTTCCCCCGATTACAATATAATGGCATTGGTGCAAGAAAAACCTTGAAAGGTTGGAATGGACTTACAGTCTGCATTTATTAACCCTTAGAATACTGGAAACGAAAATTCTCGCCTGCTGTTTTATATATTTTATCATCTTTCTCAGTAAAAACATTGTTTGACAGTACTTTAGAATCATTTCCAATGGAAATGATTCTAAAGTGCTGTCACACCATGTTTTTGATGAGAAAAATGAAAAATAAACGGCAGACGACAAATTTTAATTCAGCATTGTAAAGGTTAAACCTATATTTCCTTTCATATATTCAATTTAGCAGACTGCGAATTTATCTCGATACGAGTTGCCAATACTGTTTTTGTTGAGACGAGACAAATAACTGCAGATGTCATGTTTTCCCACTTTTGAAAGGTTAATGACGTGAAAGGAAAACACTGCATTGTGTTGCTATAAATCTAAATTTCAAATAAAGTAACGAACGGTCAACAGAACGGATAACAAACAAATAAACGCTCCAGATGAGCAAAAATATCACAAATTTTTAAAAAGACTTGAAATGGAGAGAAAGGAGAAAAATGTACACAATGGAGAGGATTTAATGAAAGAAAACAAATCAACTGAATATTATAATTAGTCTGATCGCAATCTACACAGGTGTACAAGAAATTGACGTGTCGTAAAATTATGGCTTTTTGCCTTCCGTCTTTCGTGTCGAGGTCACTTATTATAAGTAGTCCTCTCGATTAGTATTATTTCCCCCGAGTTCTCGTACAAGAAATATCACTGGCGCTGCACTGCGCACCGGCGCAAAATGTTTCTAGTCAAAAATTGCACCGGTTTCCTGGCGAGATGCCACTAGTCTATATTTAGGGATATCACACACATATTTTTCGTCTAGTAACCGGCTCAAATTTCAAATGCTCTACTTAGAACTATCTCATAAACATATTTTCCGTCTAGTAACCGGCGCAAACAATTTGCGCCGGTTACTAGACGAAAATGTGTTTATGCAGTATCTTCTGCATGTAGCTGAATGGGAATTTGTCAGGAATCTAACGCGAATTTCGACGCGAAACATTTTTACGCCGTGAATGTACAGGGCAACGATTGGTGGAATATAATTCAGGAGATTTCTTCGTCGGGTTTCACGTTCGTTCAACAGGAACGTTCTCTATAACATCCATAATTATTACACTACGCAATTTCTTGCACAACAGTAAAAAAAGGCAAAAGAAAAGTTACTAAACATTATATACACACTGCCTGTGTTACATTCTACCAAAATTTGTCGTGTTTTTTTTTGTGCTGAAAAACTTTTAATGAAAGGCCAACTTTATTATGCTATAATCTGTCACACCTAGCAGCTGGACATAGTTCAATTCACCACTGTCGAAAAGGTTGGCATTTCGCGAAAAGTTTTACAATTTTAAAATATTTTCTTCCCATTTTTTTTTTTTTTTTTCATACACATCTATTTACAAGTCACTAAAAACAGAGGGCAAACGTCAAACGTGAGTGATGTTTATGCTAAAAACAATGCATTTTGTCAAATTTGTTGATGAAATTCTATGATTTAACAAACATTATTAAACTTACAGTGCATAGTCAAAAAACTAATTTTCTTTTCTTCAAATTTTGGAATATACAAATTTCGTAATATACGAGTGATAAATTAATATTACTTCAATAAATTGCCCAGAAAATATGCCAGAGACATTTTGACAAACAACTGTTGTAACTCCCGTGACCTTAAAATGCGGGAACTGAATATTGCCGTCTGTTGTTTTTTTATTATTGTTTAGCCGAATTATTAACAAATGGCATTGTTTGGTAGCACATTAGAATCGTCTCGATTGGAGCCGATTCCCATGTGATACCACAAAATGCTTTAATCGCGAAAATTAAACAGCAGACGACAACATTTAGCATTATAAGGGTTAAACAATTTTCTTCTCATTCCATATCCATTCTTCTCATTCCACACGAACGCTGGTCTAAACTGGTCTCGGATGGATTAGGCCAACGACAGAAGATTTCTGCGTTTCCCCTCATATTGCCATCAAAATAGTTTTACTTTTTATTAAATGGTTATTAAATATTTTGAACCCACTATTACAAAGAATTAATCCTGGATAAAGACCGTATGCTGAAACATTGTATCAAGTGGTTTCTTGGTTACTGAAGTATTCTTCAACACATTGTATTAATACGGAAAGCTTCAGTTATTTTCCAGGGATTCCGCTGGCGATCGCCACTATCGCAATTGGCGATAAAAAATTATAATTTCGAATAAAAATAGATTTAATTTTTTATCGCCAAGTTTTTGAAGTGGCGATTTTTTTTATTTTCCCCAGCGGAATCCCTGATTTTCGCTAACCACAGCAAGATGTGGACCAGCGGTTCTACAACATTTCCGTAATCATATTCTCCAGATGGGAAACGAGTTGGCGTAAGAAGAAAATCGTCGATGCACGGGAGTCCGGTGTATTGCCGTCAGATCCGATGGCGGCCTAGTCCGTGTCATAGCAGTCGATGACGTAAGCGAGAAACATCAGGTCGCCAACGTTGGGCACCAGAGGATCGCCCGGCGTCACCACGGAGAACCCAAGGAACATGAACGTGCGGATTAGACTCGCTGTCAAATAGAGAATGTGTGGATTAGACATGCTGTCAAGTAGAGAACATGTGGATTAGATGTGCCATCATACAAAGAAAGGGAACATGTGGATTAGATGTGCCATCATACAAAGAAAGGGAACATGTGGATTAGAGAATGTGTGAATTAGAAACTCTAGTCAAATAGAGAAATGGGTGGATTAGACGCGATGTCAAAGTCAGAATGTGTGAATTAGACTCACTGCCAAATAGAGAGAGCATGTGGATATCACCGTCAAATAGAGAATGTATGAATTAGACTTGCTGTTAAATACGCATTTTCATATTGCTGCGAGTACTTTGTACTCCCACTTTTGATAATCAATGCGTATTTAGCAAACATAAGTGCGTAACATACGCCAAAACGCACCTTATCTGGAGCTCTGCCGACTGATAACATAATGTTGTATCAGGCATTGACCCGATACAAAACTCAGGGTTACAAGAAATTGAAAACCGACGTTTCATCCCATGGCGTTACCGAACAACGTCGGTGTAATGACACAATGTAGTTTAGTCAGCTATCATAAAATGTTACCTGAATAGAATAATAGGTAGTAGTGTCTGTTGATATCAAGTTTATTATCAGGCGCTGCTCGGAATCGGTAGGAATTTCTAACCGAGCCTTGCCTGATAAACTTGATATCAAAAGAGGTTCAGGGATTCCGGTGGCGATCGTTTTTTGAAGTGGCGATTTTTTTATTTTCCCCAGCGGAATCCCAGTAGCCAATTTCATCAACATTGCAAAATATACTTAGCTAGCAAAGTATACTTTGAGGGAGAAATTTTCAATTTTAGGATAAATTTATTATTTTTTATTATACTGAATTTATTACATTATCACAGCCATTTTGGCTGTGATAATGTAATAAATTCAGCATAATAAAACTGAATAAATTTATCCTTAAATTGAAAATTTCTCCCTCAAAGTGTACTGAGCAGGAATAAGTGTACTTTGCAATCAGGCTCGGCTTAAGACACGATAGGAATTCCTCATCGCCGGATAAACTTGATACGAGGACACGATGGCAGTATTCTCTATTTATGGTACGTACCTCGGTCATTGCGATTCTTCTTGAAACACAGAATGACGTGGCTGCAGTCTAACTGCTCTTCAGCGTACTCCAATAGAGTAACGAGACTGAAACACGAAAATTGGAGATCGTAGCTTGTTATTTCCCTTTGCAAATCTATTTATAGAGATCTGGGCCCCCGTTTCACTAAACTTTGTACGACTAAAATGTTCAAAGTGCAAATTTATGATCGTCTGGAAATTTCAATTGATGGATTTACATTTATTGAGCATAGGCTGCATATGCAGCAGCCTATGCTCAATAAATGTAAATCCAATAATTGTTTAATGGAAAACATTGTTGATGTTATCATGATTTTGCACTTATGAACATTTTAGTTGTACGATGTTTAGTGAAACAGGCCCCTAGTCCTTTGGTTTATTTCTTACTGTGAATAACTTGCAAAAATAAAGACTGCAAACAGGGTAGACCCAGATCAGACTGCACATCTGTGCAGTCTGATCTGGGTCCACACTGATTGCCATACAATTAATAAGTGTGAATATATGAATCTGGCAAATAATGCAGTTCTGGATCAGATTGTGCAGATATGTTGGATGATCTGGATTAACACTAGTCAAAAACACTATAATGGCTCCTTTACACAACAAATTATGTGATATTCGGTTTTATTACAAGCAATTAGGCCATAAAATATAGTTGGAGGGGATTTCTATAAATAAATTCAAAGGGAAATAACTAGCTACGATCCCCATTGGGAACTTTTGGGGTTCTATTGAGTGTGACACAGAGTAACGACAATGAAACACGCAAGTTTGATTGATCGACAGAATTGAGTTTGAAGGTTAAAAAATTACCATACAAGTGAGGATTTCAAAGAGATTGAAATACGCAAATTGAACGTGAAAACTTTATTGGGGTTCTATCAACTGAGAAATAGAGTGGGGGCCGGGGGAGTAGGCAGGGATTCTGCTGGCGATCGCCATTTTCGCAATTGGCGATAAAAAATAAACAATTGGCGAAAAAAAAAATACAATTTTCGAAAAAAAAGAAAGAAAATAATTTTCGAAAAAAAAAAAAAAAATGTTTTCGAAAATTGTAATTTTTTATCGCCAATTTTTTTATTTTCCCCAGCGGAATCCCTGGTAGCGGTGGGGATGAGTGGAGGACCGGGGTAGTGGGGCCGGGGGAGGGGACATATCGTACCTTTCCTTGGATCCGTCCGGCAGGATGGTGTTGGGAACCTCCACATAGAGCTTGCCGTCTACGTAGATCGTCTCCCAGGTCACATCCAGACACTCCGCCACACGGATTTTGAAACACAGGTTCGAGGCTACCTGTAAATGGATTGACTGTGGTTTTACGTCGGTTCAACAACAACGTATAGAGAATACCAGGCTCGTGTTTTTTATATATCAAGTTTAAAAGGAAAGGCTAGGAAATGCGTAGGAATTCCGAGGCTCGCCTTGCCTCGGAATTCCTACTGTTTTTGAGCCGAGCCTACGCAGCATAAAATTACCTTAGCTATGCTAGGCTCAGCCTAGCATAGCTACGGTAATTTCATGCTGCGTTAATGAGGTCAAACAAATCCCATACTTCATCTGTATGGATGAGGAGAATATTCAAAGAATTAATATTCAGCCCTGAAATTAGAATAACACGACCAGTAGCCTATTTCATCAACATTGCAAAGTATACTTTACTAGCAAAGTATACTTTGAGGGAGTAATCATTTATTTTTCCTGAAATGCATTATTTCATATAGAACTAACAAATGCATATATATCATGAATAAAAGTATGCAGAATTATTATACTGAATTTATTACATTATCACAGCCATTAAATGGCTGTGATAATGTAATAAATTCAGTATAATAAAAATTAATTAATTTTTAAAAAAATTGAAAATTTCTCCCTCAAAGTATACTTTGCTAGTAAAGTATACTTTGCAATGTTGATGAAATAGGCTACAGTGGTGCCAAGTTCACGATACCAGTCACTTAGCCCACTCCCGAAAAGTAACCGGATTAAACTATCATGTACCAGAGGGTATAAGCAGGGATATCGGCATTCTGTTAAGGATGAAATGCATTGTTAAATGTACCATACCCAATCAACCCCCCCCCCCTCCCCCACACCCCCCCCCCCCCCCCCAACCACCACAAAAAAAAGGGGAAGTATTTAACGTCCCAGCAATAACAAAGGTCATATAGAGACGGGACCAAAGTTTAAAGTCTCATCCGACAGACCAGTGGCATGGTTTGTTTGTTTGTTGGGGTTTAACGGCCTATCAACAGCTATGGTCATTTAAGACCGGGTCAATGGGTTCAGTACTAAATCCCATATATTACCTGAACAAGTACAAGTGCAAATGGGGGGGAAATCCCAAAATCAGAACTGAATATTTACAATAACAAAACTATATATTCAGCCCTGAAATCAGAAAAATACTGTTCTGATACCAGGTCCTCGCCACACCAGAATCACTTGGCACCTCCCAAAAGCAGCAAGATCAGTAATAATCTTACTACTTTTATAATGGGCAATAACCCAATTCAACTCCCAGGTAACGAAAGAGCCAAAGATAAAAACGTAGCCGAGGGTCAAACCAGGCTAATCGTGCTTCCTATAAGGAGGAACCCCTACCGTTAATTTACGCCGTCTCGTTCGCCCGACCACCACAAACCCAGTGGGATGGAAATACTATGAAAGCATTTTTCGATGCCCTAGGTTTGAACCCACAACCTCCGGATTAGAAGTCAGGTGTTCTAACCCATAGGCTACAACACAACCCTAACCAACCGCCCAAAGCTTACCTGGGAATCTGATGCCAAATCGCCGACACAGTTATCTGTGAGAACGTCTCTGGCACTGACAGGGGGCTCTTTCAAAACCCCCACACCGCTGCCCTCTGTCACTAGTGACATGTTGGCGGCATGGGGAACATCAGGAACACTGTCGAGGCCCAGCGCCGAGAGATATGGTCGTTCTCGAGGCCGACATACTGAAAGGGAGGTCATAAAAATAATAAATCACATACATGTATGTTGAAAATAAAATGTGGAATAAAGCGAACGGACCGTATACTGAAATACACTGCCCGATTTTTAGACAGGGCTCAAGATAAGGAATTAGTAATTGAAGCAATCGGGTATTTCAAAATTTTAATTGAGTAAAATCCAACTACTGTTTACACCTCAACAGACAGCAATTATTTAATAGTTTGCTTCAAAATGAAAACATATCTTGGCATTTCATTAGAATTGTCTCCTTGGAGACAATTCTAATGAAATACCAAGATGTGTTTTCATGGAAAATAAGCAAAATATACTATATTTGTGGTCTGTTTATTGTTTTCTGCAGCATGATAAAGGTACCACAATTTTTTTTATTGCATTATGATACTCGCTACTTCTGATTTCAATTGGGTTTTTGGAAATTTTAATTGGGTATTTAAGCAAATACGCAGCTCATCTGGAGCCCTGTATAGAGAATACCAGACTTCCAATATCTATTTGTCATGCAAAGCTAGCAAATATGTAGGATTTTATTGAGGGGGCCAGGCCTCCCCAACAAAATTATTGGCCCCCGCCCCCGACGGCGGCAGAAGGAATTTGTAGGGGAATAAATAAATTCACACTACATCTGTAGTTGTTATTTTATTTTTTTAGTAGCCATACCTGAAATCCTAAATTCGAAAGTCAGAACTGAATATTTAATTTGATATTAATTATGACAGACTAGGCGAAAAACAATTTCCCCATGTTTAAATCACTATCTACGGGGATTTAACATGGGGAAATTTTTTTTTCGCAATAAAATCAAAATTGGACAAAATTGGACTCGTTCTTAAATTTTGCTATAATTTAATATTATCGAATAATATATTGTTTTTACATTATTTATATAGCCGTAAGATTTGGGCAGGTTTCGTGAAATAGACAGTAATTCCTTATATGGAGCCCTGATAACCTGACATACTGAAATACACAGAACAGAGATTGATTGGCGTATTACAGACGAGTCCCGTTTCTACGCGGTCATTGGGAGCCATGAATCATGATCGCGATATAGCCTAATTTTGAATGTCACAAATGTAAACAGCTATCATGTCAAATGATGATAAAAACCAAGAGATAATATTTGATAGTCCAGTAAAAAGCGTAACATCGAGTCTGTGACCAGTGTACCCCCAGATAAGTCTGAACATTAGGCATGTATTGTTCACCAACATTTCATATCAATATCAAAAAAATGGCCGTTACATGTATGACCGATGATTATGCCGCCCCATATAACGTGTGTGTGTGGGGGGGTTGTGGGGGGGGGGGGGGGGGGGGGGTTGCGTGGGGTGAGCGCATTATGTTTTTTTCTGAGGAAAGTGACTACAATATAACATGGCTAAACCACTGTAGGAAAGTGACTACAATATAACATGGCTAAACCACTGTAGGAAAGTGACATATAACTGGCTAAACCCACTGTAGGAAAGTGACTACAATATAACATGGCTTAAACCACTGTAGGAAATGACTACAATATACAATGGCTAAAACCTCAATGGAAAGGACTACAATATAACATGGCTAAACCACTTGTAGAAAGTGACTACAATATAACATGGCTAAAAAACCCACGAAAGAAAGTGACTACAATAAAACATGGCACTAAACCACTGTAGGAAAGTGACTACAATATAACATGCAGTGAGGTTTAGCCATGTTATATTGTAGTCACTTTCCTCAGAAAAAAACATAATGCGCTCACCCCACGCAACCCCCCCCCCCCCACACACACACGTTATATGGGGCGGCATAATCATCGGTCATACATGTAACGGCCATTTTTTCATCCGATTATACCGACATTTTTTCGAAAACTTGTTTTTAAAATAACAGATTGGGCCGTTTTAACCCGCTCCAACCCCTTAGCATATGACCCTAGGGTTCAAATAGTATACAGTCAAACCTGTGAATAAAGGCCAGCCATGGGAAGTAAAAAATCTGGCCTTTGTTCACAGGTGGTCTTTATTCGCAGGGTCATTTATATAGCAATTGTGCATTTGGGACAACAAAAGTGTGGCCTTTACAGCCAGGTGATTGCTATTCGGAGGTGGTCTTTAACACAGGTTCGACTGTATTAGAATAGGATTTTGAACGTAGATGTGTACATATACCTTTTATTAAAATCAGATGAAAAATGTTACGACCGATTATGTCCCCCAAATAAGTGGGTAGCCCATATTTGATTTTCGGCAGTACAGAAATAATAGGGTTCTCGATTCAATTTGGAATAATAAGTTATTCGCCAAAAAAAATGTTCACATCTAGAATTTCAGGTTTTTTTTTGTTTTTTTTTCTTTTTAGTGGAGCGCCGTGGCATAATGGTTAGTGTGTCGGACTACTGATCCAAGGGTCGTGGGTTCGAGCCTGACTAGCGGCGTGCGTTGTGTCCTTGAGCAAGACACTATCCACACTGCTCCAGTTCACCCAGCTGTAAATGGGTACCGATAATTCGTAGTTGCTCTGTAAATACGAATTACCGCCTTCTCTCAAAAAATCTCTACCTCTGTTCTTTCTCCCATTCTTGGGAGATGGCATGCAAGGTCCTAGAGCCAGTGCCGCCGTTAAATATAAGCATAAAAAAAAAAAAAAAATACAAAAAAAAAAACTGTTTTTTTTCGATTTCATTAATATTTGGACCAATTCTCAAAAAGTAAACGGCAAATGATTCGTCTCATTGTGTAGATGATTTTACGTATAGGGATCTCTATTCAATTTGGAATAATAAAAACGTTATTCGCAAAAACCTATTTTCACTCGACATGTTTGGCTGAAATTTGCAATTTTTTATCAAATTATCCCACTGCTCGGAAACGTGTTTTAAAATACTAGCAATATATGGGCCGTTTTTTTCCCACTCTAAGTCCTTAGTATATGACCCTAGGTGAGTGTAAATGGCATATTCCAAGAGGAGTTTGAACGTAAATGTGTCTACATACTAATTTTATTAAAATCAGATAAAAAAATAGTTTCGACCCGAATATTTAACCGGGTTTCGATTTCATCATTAAATAGGACCTATTTTCAAAATGTAAACGGCAGTTCATAGTTCTTGTTAGCTCATAGTTCTTGTTCGTTAAACGAATTGATAAATATAACCGTAAGTTTAGTAAGTTTAGTTCAGGCGCTAATATTCCCATTGGTATGATTATGAACTAAGGTGAACACGTTGTTTACACAAAAAGAACACACACAACAGCTGGGACAGTGACGAGTGGCGCCACCTATACAGGAACGATAACTGACTACTATCCCCCATTGTTCTGTTAATGAAACTGGGGACTGAAAACGGAACAAACTACTCTGGCGGTATCGGGTCACGATTTTAACAATGAACAGCAATGTATAAATAATTAAATTTTACTAATAAACTACTTAAAAATGTAACAGCATAAATCTACCCTGAATTTATTGTATCCTGTTGCATCGCAAGTATCCACAAACTAGTTTGTCCCTTACGGTAAAATGTTTATGCGCTTATTACTTTCGTTTCGCAGGTTTACATGTTTTACACACAGCTGATGAATACAATCCGGAGCGAGTTTGAGCTTAACTCTTTGCATGCAGGGAAATTTGTGGGCTATAAATAGTTCAAAAATAGCAATGACAATTCATTATATTTTCTTTTATTTCTCCTTATAAATGTCATGAATATGTCTTGGAATTTCATTGGACACAATTCTAATGAAATTTCTAGACATATTTACAGAGAGAAATAAAACATATACTCCTAATTCGTTTGGCGGATATTTTCGCCGCTGGCATACAAAGAGTTAAACTATCGTTACTATAGTTGAACTATACAACCAGAACGCAGACTGGTTCATCCAGAGTGACGTCATAAATCTACTATAGTTCGACTAGCCAAAAGACGCCTATTCCTCCAGTTTCAAGATGGCGGCAAATAGGTAAAAAGGTTTAGAGAGTGGGAAATTTACATGGAAATTCTCTACTAGACATGTGCAATGCAGGGTTTCCGCTGGCGATCGCCACATTCGCATCGAATTTAAAAAGTGGCGAAAAAAAATCTGATTTGGGGGGAAAAAAATATCTCTAGTTACAATTTTCCGACTCGGCAGCCATACCTGGATTTTCCCTATCCGCCGTCTATAACTACGTTTTCCAATGAATAAATCAATAATCCCCAACATGTGAGACCACAATTGTTTACAAACACAGCTTTCTTATCTAAACGTGTGAAACATTGTGTGTATTCTATTGACACGGGTCAGGTGCAGTGGTGATGTCATGCTGTGATTTCATCCGTTAAATTTCATCCAATCAGATTCATTCAAGTGCGGATCTCCGGACTGTCAATGCTGTGTTTATTTGGCTTTGTAAAACCACATGTTTACAATAGAAAACAGTGTTTAAACCTCATAAAAGGTCAATGTCATCGACAAATATCGATGGATTTACAGAATACAGACTTTAATGCTTCTGCTAACACCAAAAATAGCAGAAACATGTACTTATTTAGTGAGAATTTGTCTCTGCTAAATCCCGACTTCGTTCCCGAATTAGTTCGGACCAGACAAAAATTGAATTCTACCACAAATGTATGGAAGTGAAGTTGTAGTGAAACATGTTGAATGAAAGTTGAAAATAATGCTGTATTATGTCAAATTTAATTTTATTTCTCATTTATCACAAGGATTCAAATCTTATCATGAATGATGTGTGAAAAAAACAACAAAATACATAATGATACCATGTTTTATTGTTCATAGTAGATACACTGTACATGTATGTATATTTTTTTTGTCAAAGCGCGAGCAAAAAGATATATTCAAATTTGAATAATTTTCGCGCGCTGTTTACAAAAACAAAAGTGGCAAATTTTTTTTTTTCTCCAGTGGAAACCCTGCAATGCATCTACTATAGTTCAAAATATAGTATGAACCTGAACTCGCTCACTGAAATAAGGCTGATGGGTCGATATGGGTTATTTTTAGGTGTGTGTGATACGTGTAGATACGCTACATACACTGATTGGACGGCGATAACACGTGATTAAGCAAGAGCCTTTCATTGGCTGATCAATATGGCAGATTCTGCGTCCTAGTACACGCGGCTGATTGCAAACTTCAAAGGCAATGTCAGCTGTTTGTTAACTTCTGGAATATGGATAACTGTCAGTGCTTAGATCTGTTAATCTGCAGAACGGCTATTATCCCACACAGCCCAGCAGCACAGAGGTAGTAAATGCACAGGGCCGTCTACATTCACGGAGTCAATTTAATTTGTCACAGATATGAGCCATATTGGGGGGGTCGCGATCTTGAAAGGTACATGTTGATATTTTAGTTAGCGGGTTGAACAAAAATTGGGAGCCAAGCGACACCGCGTAGTAACCGTGTTCGCATAGTAAGCGATCGCAAAGAAACGGGACTCCCCTGTACATCCATTCAAACATATGGATGGTCATTCTCAAATACTTACCAACGGTAGTCTATTTTGATACCAGGTTTAACGTGCAAGGCTAGAAAACATGTAGGAAATCCAAGGCTTGGCGAGGAAAGTGAAAGGGTTCAATGTCCCAGCAACAGCCATGGTCATAAGTCTCATCCGACAGACCAGTGGCGGAGTGGGATGAAAATACTATGAAAGTATTTGTTGATGCCTTAGGTGAGGTTTGGATTGGAAGTCACCTGTAGCCTATTTCATCAACATTGCAAAGTATACTTTAGTAGCAAAGTATACTTTGAGGGAGAAATTTTCAAAAAAAAAATTAAATTTATTAATTTTTATTATACTGAATTTATTACATTATCACAGCCATTTAATGGCTGTGATAATGTAATAAATTCAGTATAATAAGTCTGCATACTTTTAATCATGAAATATATGCATTTGTTAGTTCTATTATCTACAGTGGATATACCTAGGTTCTGGATAATAAGCCTTCGTTGGCCAGTTACTAGAGCTATACGCATATAAAAACAATTATTCAAAACTTTTTAAAACAATAAACTTATCGTAAAAGTGATGTGAAACCAGATTTATCTAAAAATCGCGCTTGTTTCCATGTCGTCCATTTTGTTAACGTATCATCCAGGCGCTTGTAGAAAATAGACTGTGACCTTAGAGTCTGGATTTGTGTTGTCGGATTATACTCATCCTGTATTGCGGCGCACCATCGGATCAGTGTAAAAAATGGTTATCTAAATTATCAGACGAGTGTACAGTAAACAATTTTCCACCATTTCCTTTGCCAGTCATAAATGACAATAATATTATCACAAGGCTAATAATCATAATGCAAGATGCTTTCAGATCACGTTTAATTTTCATTTGCGGTACATGCTATTTTACCATGTTCATTATGGTGCACACTACAGGAAGGATTTATACAAAAACAAAACAAGATACTAACAATCTACAAACAAACTGTAGACTATTATTTTGAGCATTTTTATGATCAACAGAACAATAAATATTAAAAACACAGAGTTTATATCTACATCTGTGTAATCAAATATAATTCTGTGTTAGTTTTTTATTGTTTTTCATATAAGACCCCCCAGTATAATGAGAAGCTCTATTCTGGTAATTTGACAGCTACCAGTCTGTGTTTACATGACATTGACTTCTCAAAATGGCTAAAGAATCCAGTGACGCAGACTGACAGAACCATGCTTTGCAAATCTTTTTGAATAATGATGTTTACGAGTGGACAAAAGTGGGAATAGTTGAAATACAACATTTTGAAGGTATTCTAACACATTTGATTAAAACCTTACAGGACTAAGGGCGATGTGGAACATTTTTCTCCATTTGACAGATAAGTGTCTTCTTCAAAAAATGTCCGGGAAAAATATCGTGTAATTTTCTGTGAATAGTGACAAATGCGGTTTACGAAAATTCCCGACGCGGGGGTAATCCCGACAAATGGTTACGCTACTGTATATGAAATAATGTATTTCAGGAAAAATAAATGATTACTCCCTCAAAGTATAATTTGCTAGTAAAGTATACTTTGCAATGTTGATGAAATAGGCCCCTGATCCAGTTGTTTGACAAGTAATACTGCGTTCCACATAGCCAGTGACCCGAAATGACCCTCCCCCTTTCTGTAAACAAATTTCCGAGAAATAAGTGAATATTCGAAACAGTTCAACTTTGTCAATATTTATTATGCCATATTTCTTTAGATTTGTATAAGCATTATTATCATTATATTATACAAACAGTTGGCACCCAGGTTACGCAATGTTACATGGTGTGAAAAAAATTGATCGAGAACAGAAAATCCGCCATGACAGTTTCCATTTTTCAGTGGGTCAACTTTTGTCAGCTTCAGTTCTATGCGTATTCTAGGCCGTTCCTCACTCACAGGTTGGTAGAATGTAACGCAGGCATCTTCTCTTTTTCTTCTTGCGCCTTCGGCCCAAAGTTTTCGTCAATCACGATAGCCTGGGATGCTTTCAACATAGTTTGTGTGGAAATCCACACAGAGTAGTTGGTGCGAAAATTGGCCAACACGCAATTTTTTCTGTTTATATACCCATCGTGACGTCACGGACAGTGTGTAGCGATACGGTTTCTCTCCGATTAATACATCCGAATTGTTACTTTAAGAGGACTCAGGCGCAGGTACATATCCACCAATTTGCTTTTTTTGTATATAACCCTTCATCCTACACTGTTCGCGTTTAAATGTAATAAAGTGTGCATTGTTGCTCTCTCTCCATCACATTCTTTGTGAGACGGCAGTGAGTCAGTAATTACGGTGATTAGTGGTTGTTTGTTCACACCATTCATCGTAATCCCGTGGCACGCGTCAGTGACGTATTAATCATGCGTGGACACATGTATTTCGGCACACGTTATTTATTACCTGATGGCACACGACCCAATAATATTCAGTAGCTGACAGGTTTTTGCTGACCAGTAAATGGTCACGTTATGACTGTGGTCAACCCAATGTACATGCTTGGATTTAACGACGGCACTGGCTCGATGACCGTGACGTTGCATGTCGTCTCCCATGATAGGAGATAGGAAGGAGGTGGATACAGAGGTAACCGGGTCCCAGGGGGGGCCTGGCTCTTATTAGAATAGTCCCCTCTGGTTCTTTAACGTGCCCAGACTCTCCTTCAAATCTGATACACGGGACCGCCGTTTAATGTCCCCATCTGATAGGACTAGTAGCTAGAGCAGGAAATACAGAGTACCTCAGAAATACTGATGCCCTGGAACTGAACCCTAAATCGAACCCGGGTCGCCAGCGTGTACTACTTAGTCCGACGGTGTTACCCCGTGGCCACGGTCTGCTATGTGGTCAAACCCGGTTATGGAAGGCTTTAGAACATGTTTCGATCATTAAAGCTCTCATTTCCGGTTCGTTTGTATTCTGCGTGCTATTCAGATTTCTCATATAGCACCAAATTTCACACCTATGTTAAGCCATGCCATAAATTAGTCATTGCTTATCTCTCCTGTTACTGCGACCTACTGGCGCGAGGTGAAGGAGCTGTAGTACAGCTTCCCTGCTTGGTCGAGACAGGTTTCTTATAGAATTTTGTTTATATTTACGACTTCATTTATTTGTCGGTTGTAATTCGCGGTCAAACAGACAACCGAGCCAGAATAATGATGAATTAAACGTTAATGTTTGATAAGTGTGGTTACCTCCCGCTGACAAATGGGGCCATTTGTAAATATAAATAATAAAATATGATCTGCATGTATTATCATAATAGTCGGATAGTGTCTGCTCGTGTTGCTGCCGACAGCAAATATACGCCATTTACTGAATGACAAGCCTTGTAGGCAGGCCCTCGACTTATACACTAATTAATTAGCGACACAGTGGTTAAATTTGGAGTACAGTCAAAAAACGGCCACTGGTCAAAACGGCCCAATTTTGTCAAATAGGCACCTGCCAATTGGTCAAAACGCGGTATCAGGTCAAATCGTCCGCAAGTCAAACCACTATGACCTGTGGCCGTTTTGACCAGGGGGAGTTTTGACATGCTCCTTACATTTAATTAACCCATGAAGTTATTTTATCAGTTTAAATTGTCAATGTAATCTACCGTGTCACAACGGTTAACGGGAGGTAATCACACGTATCGAACCTCCTTGCGCTATGGCTGGCAACAATACATTTTATGTCCAATGAATGACTCAAAAATATATCTAATTCCATCAGAGACCTTCCTGAAACAATAATTGTCATGAACAATAAAGAGAGAAAACACTTCATATTTACTTCATCTGTATGACGTATGTACATGTATGTGAACATATTATGGGGTTTTGTTCTAATATCATGGACGTCCACGATATTGCCTTTAGGGTCAGCTGTTCTCTATGGCAATGGTATAATAAATAGCACATCACACTGTTTTTTCTTCTTAATGTAATCATATCGTTATTTAGACGATCTCTATTATGCATAACTCTTGGTAAATCACATTGACTTACATGTATTTATTTTTGTTCAGAGTTAACTTACTTAAAATATTGTGAAACACACGTAAGTCTATGCGATTTTACAAGATTGATGAATAATTGTGTCCATGTCTAAGGCCTAGCAAGGGGAGGGGGGTTGTCCCAGCATGTGATGTGTGTTTTTCCTAGCATGCGGGGGTGGGTGGGAGGGGGGGGGGGGCTGGACTTGCCGCAAGTGACACAAGTGACGCAAAATAGAGATCAAGATATCCAAGGAGGTACATGAACCCATGTAAATAAGAAACTAACGCAAATCCTCATAATAAACCTTTTTTCTCCAGTGACAACCACAAATCAATGTCCGTAATAATCTATCTATCTCTATCTATTTATCCTGCATCACCCTCTCGCGAGGATTATGTGCAGATGCGCGTCTGTGCATGTTAGTAGAGTGTTAGAGGTGGTAAACTGGTAAACAGTGACAGTGACAGACTGGAATAATAGCATACAGTGTTTAGTGTGTTAATTAAGGTAGAACTAGAATAAGATCAGATTAAAAACAATGAGTCCAACTCTAAAGACTGGAGTGGTGCACCCCTCGTACAGCCCGCTTGAAAGGTTCAAGGCCGGGCTGCACGACAACAGTACACGGAAGGCTGTTTCACTGCACAACTGTCCATGGATAGAACGAGTACTGGTAGTAGCTGGAATTTGTATGTATTTGTATATAGGTCAGTGGGTGCATGTGCCCGGTTATTCTCGTGGGGTGCTTGAGGTACGATGGGAGTGAGTGGGATAGCGACTATGTTATTGACAATTTTGTAGAACATTATCAGACGCGCATCTACACGCCTGTTCTCCAACGTCCGCCAACCAAGTCTGTTTACCATAGTGGTTACGCTATCATATGGGGAATAGTTATTTGATACCCAGCGGGCCGCCCTTCGTTGTACTTGTTCGACTTTGCGGATGTTTGTCTTGGTATGGGGACTCCAGACAGTGAAGTCATATTCCGCAAGGGGTCTGACCATGGTTTTATATGCAGTTTCCCGAATGCCTTGATGTTTTGTCTTAATATTTCGCCTCAGGAACCCAAGTGTGCTGTTGCTTTTATTGCAAATTCTGGTTATATGGTTGTTCCATGTAAGGTCCGAGCTAATATCGACACCCAGGTACTTGGCTTGATCCAAACTCCAGCACCTCATTATGCATAATGTAATTGTGACAAATTGGTTTTCTAGACCGGGAGATATGTATTAATTTGCATTTGCTTGGATTTAATGCCATCTCCCAGCAATTTCACCAAATTTGCAAACAATCTAGATCTGCTTGGATTTTTTCACAATCTGAGATGCTGTTAACAGTGAGATACAATGCCGTGTCGTCTGCAAATAGTCGGACTTGGGACTCAATTTCATCTGGAAGGTCATTAATGTATAGCAGGAACAGAATTGGACCAAGGACAGACCCCTGCGGAACTCCCGAGGTGACCTGTACTACTGAGGATGACTCACCTTCCAAGACGACTGTCTGTGTGCGACCCAGGAGGAATGCTCTAATCCATTTAACTGTGTTACTGTCGACTCCACTTTGGTGCAGCTTGTACAACAGTTTCAGGTGACTAACCTTATCAAAGGCCTTGCTAAAATCTAGCAGAATGATGTCTGACTGCTTGCCTTGTGATAGGTTATGGAAAAATTCCTCTATTAGTTCGATAAGTTGGGTCTCGCATGATCGCTTTTCACGAAAGCCATGCTGGAGGTCGTACAATATATTATGCCTAGTGAAATGTTTTATGAGACTGGAGGCGACGATTACCATTACCTTACATAACACACAGGTTAAGGAAATTGGTCTATAGTTGGCTGGGTTGCTACGGGCTCCTTTCTTGAATAGGGGGCATACGGTGGCAGGGGATCTCGCCAGAGGACATTGATTTGGAAAACAGGATTTGAAATATGGGTGAAATCTGGCATTTCAAGTTACGAAGCACAAGTGGTTTTATACCATCTGTGCCAGAAGCCTTGTCTGGTTGAAGATTGGCAAGTAGTTTGATGATGCCATTTACTGAAATGGATATTTCAGGCATTGTTGGGTATTTCTGTCCAACTTTATCCATAATCTGAGACCTGCACCGGCGATCGTGCTCTATATCGGTGTGTATCGAGTCTTGGCAGAGTTGACTCAAGTTTAGGGGAGAAGATGGGGTAAAAACAGACTGAAACTGGTTATTCAAGATATTAGCCTTATCCTTATTCCGGTGTAGAGCGTGTCATCTCCTGGTTTTTTTAGTGGGGATATGCCATGTGAGTCTTGTTTTGTGCTTTTCATAAGGGAAAACTATTTTTTCCTGGAGAATTTGGGGTTGTGTTCAGCATGTGTACCATCGCCATCAGTATCGCTTTCTAAACAAAAAATATCTTCAAGGTAATTTTCATAAGCCTGTTTATTTTTAGTTTTAACCATATGTCGATAGTTCATAAAATGTTTTCTATCACTCGAGTTTCCAGTCCTTTTATGTTTTTGAAATAAACTATCGCGCTTCCTGATCAATCTTTTAATCGGCTGAGTCAACCATGGCAAACTGTTAGTAAGATGTACGTACATTGCATACAATTAAAATTTCGTGACAGCGAGCGCCACGTGTATGCATTCGGAACAAATGGTATATGTAGACCTACAAATTATGACTTTGAAGTTTGGCGCCAAACTCAGTGCCGAGAATTTACTTCCGGGTTATACATTGACCTTTACTTCCGCCATCTTTCTCCCAAAACGAGGGTGTGACTATCACTGGACTCCTTGAAGCATAAATATTTTGATAAATTAGGTAAGATTGGTGATAACTTTTAGTGTAGATGATGTTAAGCTATCGACCTACAATCGCTATCTTACATGCAATCGATCAGCGCCGGGCGTTAAAACAAAAACTTGAGCGAAATCGTGGAAAGGGAACGGAATATTTTTTTGTTTTCATCCTTCATTCCCCATAATTCCCTGCATCCCACTCCGTGACACAGATTCGCCAATAACCATCAGCTATTTGTTTGTCATTTCTCTTATGTGTAGGTCTAATTGCGTGCTGGAGTAAATTAAACGGAGCTCTACATATGGATAATATAGTTTTGGCGTGTAGCCTTTACCACATTTTATAGGCATAAACAGATAAACCTGTAAAAGTTGTCCCCCTTGTCCTTGCAATTGGTTTTATAGTGAATTAAAGTCATTCTGGAAGTCGGACTTCGCCTCTTTTGCACACTTGCATGTTATAATTATCTCCCCTGTCGAGGAGCGCAGTGGGAAATCTGGCCCGTTTCCTTGTCAAATAAATGCGACGCTAACCGCTGCGTATGATGATGGTGAAGGGAGCAACCCAGTAAGCAGATTGAAGCTGGAATACCTTGCTCTAGCCCGTTTCATATATAATTTAATACTTTTTTAACGTTTCAAACAACTATTTTCCAATCCCTAAATCAAATTTAAATGCAGATTTATAATGTTAAATGGTCATTGAAAAATATTCTTATCACCATTTAGTATTTTCGTAGTTCTAAACATGAAATATTCTGGCATAAAAATGATGTAATTACGAGGAAAATGTATCGACTTACCCCCAAACATATCGGGTCACGTGACTAGTGATATGTCACGCCGACTTCCAGAATTTGCTCCGTCTAATTATGCCAGTACCAATTCAATGTCTTCCTTGAATTGTTTGACAACCTAATGTCCTACTGTCTGTTTCACGAAAGCTGCCCAAATTTTACGGCTATATAAACAATTCAAAAACAATATTTTTTTTGATAATGTGGAATTAAAGAAAAATTTAAGAACAAGCCTTCTTTTTATTTCGTGAAAATTGGTCAAATATTGATTTTATTATGCAAAATTTATTTGTCTATGGGAATTTAACATGGGCCATGATGGGGGGAAAGGAGGTAGAGAAGCTATGGGAAGAGTACGAAAACGAAAAAATTTGGAAATTGACTCCCAAAACCTGGCTAGATGTCTTGGAAATGATCTAACTAAGAAAACAAAAGTTGAATTTTGAAAATCTGTCCAGTATTTCTGAAATTCAAAAAAAATCCCCATGTTAAATCCCCATAGACATCTTCACTCTGTGAAGATGTCTATGGGGATTTAACATGGGGAAATGGTTTTTATACGACCGTTTTTAAAAAACGGTACGTATTATGTTTTACCACATGGCGGGCGGCTGAAGAAAAAGCGCATAGTTCGTGTACACAACTCCTCCGAAACCGTTCAGTAGATCGTTCTGAAACTATACACACGTCTTCTACACATATTGAAGATGTGCACCTTGGTGTTTTTATGCCGAAAAAATATTTTTTAACAAAAATATCACCTTTTTAACTTAGCCATTTTTTCTACATTTTTCTGTACAATTCTATATACGGTACAGAGTTTGTGTACACAACTCCTCCGAAATCATTCAGTTGATCGTTCTAAAACTATACACACGTCTTCTACACATATTGAAGATGTGCACCTTGGTGTTTTTATGTCGAAAAAATATTTTTTAACAAAAATATCACCTTTTTAACTTAGCCATTTTTTCTACAGTATTGTATCCAATTCCCTATCATTTCTACTTTACACTCTACTTTTCTATCTCTGCCTAAATTGGTACACATGTTTATCACAACGAGATGAAGAAATAATGCTATAGACTTTCAAATTCTCATTAATGTTTCTTGCCTTGGTGACAGCTTTACATTTCTGCATCTTCGCTGTCTGGCCCATATTCGACGGGCGTATTTTGTGACTTGCGGCACTCTTGTTTTGCAATGAAATCAATATTTGACCAAATTTCACGAAATAAAAAGAAGGCTCATTTTTTATTTTCCTTCAATTGAATATTATCGAAAAAAATATTGTTTTTGAATTGTTTATATAGCCGTAAAATTTGGGCAGCTTTCGTGAAACAGACAGTAATTTCAGCAGTGTGGTTTGTCCTTTGTTTAAACATAATTTATTTCACAACGTTTACAGACAATTCGTTTGACACAGATGTAGGCGTATAAGGTGTTCATTAATGTGGGAGGAAACCGGAGTACCCACCCCAATCATTCAATCAATTAGTGAATTAGTGATAGAGCACTTGACTTTGTAAGGCTTGAATCTTCACACATCCAATACAATACTGACAATTTGTAATTACCATTGTAGGGAAGTCCCGTATCTCCAGCTTAGAGTTTGTGTGTGGTTGCGTTGTGGGGCTAAGTCTAAAATAAATAATTATGAAAAAAATAGTTCCATAATCCATACTATACAGTCCAACCTCTGGTAACGGCCACCTCCCTACAATGGCGTTAACGTTATTTCACCTCTCTCAAACGGTCACCTCTCTACTCCGGCCAACGCAGAGCTCCAGATAAGCTTTGTGTCTAAAGCGTACTACACCCCCTGATTTCAAAATTGTTGCATATTTTTCTTTTACAAATGGACTATTGATTTTCTTCGTTACTAAATAGGGAACAAGTGATAAAAATATAACAAATTTACATATTCACTTATTTGAGCTGCAAAAAGCTGTTTTCTTTTTGCAGCTCAACTAAATGAATTTTCAACTTTATGACGGTATGTTCACTACTCAATTTGAAAATCGATGCATATTTTCACATTGCTGTGCCTATTGTGTACTCCCACCTTTGACAATCGATGCATATTCAGTTGAAATATTTGCATAAAATACGCCAATACGCACCTTATCTGGAGATCTGCCAGCGGCCACGCAAGTTTCAACAAAATCGTCAAAAAACCTCTGAACGGCCAGTAAAATTTGTCTCTGAAAGTTACAAATTCACAAACTGTCGGCAACCCGTGAAAACAAACATAGGATCGCCCTGGGCAGCTAAACCAAGCACACCAGGTCATGTGGCTGCGACCTCAAACTCCATTTTGAATCGCTTATTCTGTAAAGTACAATATATCCAAGAGTACATGTACGCACCACTTCTAACACATAAATTAAATAAAGTTAAAACTAACATGTGACTGGAGAAATTGGGTTTTACGGCCAGTGTAGATCGTATAACCAATAGTCTAATCAGGATATGCACTGTTCGCAATTCCATTAATAAAACACCCGTCTTGCTCAGGGCCTGAAAATAGCAGCTTTTACCAGTAGGTCCGGGACCTAACAAGGAAAAAGTGAAAGGGCCAAGGAATTTTTTGGAAGGTCCGAGAGGATAATCGCTAGAAAAACTGTAGAAATATGTGTCTGTTTTATGGGAAATGACTCGTCACAACATGTGTAAATACTCGAATGAGTCGCCATAAATTATCTTATAAGACGATAATCAGAATGGATCTCAATTTAACAATTCATTCCCTCATTTGTTTCCACAATACAACAATTCGTTCCCTCGAATTAACTATTCGCCACGATATAACAATTCGTTCCCACAAATTAACAATTGTTATTTCATGGGAACAAATTGTTAAGTCGAGGTAACAAATTGTTATTTTGTGGGAACAAATTAATAAAAAAATTAAGTAACCCATGATAAGTCCCAGTTCTTCATTACAACAAGTAACAGGAGGCTGTCTGGTTGTCTTGTTTAGAGAGGTTCAACGATCAGGGTTCATCCTTGACCTGGTTTGGCCATCATATACGTCTTTGGCATTTTGTATGTAACAGTTGAATCTGGTTATACCCCTTATATGAGTATTACGATTATTCGTAATCGTATTTTAGGGAAAGGGGCCAAGTAACTTTGTAGTGGTATGGACCTGGCACCAGGTCAGGTTATTCTAATTTCAGGGCTGAATATATTTTTTGTTGATGTAAATATTCCTTTCTGATTTTGGGATTTTCCCCCCAATGCAGCAGGTTGAAACAGGATCAAACCCATTTGCCCGGCCTTACATGACCTTAGCTGTTGATAGGCCGTTAAACACCAATGAACAAACAAACAAATCCACTGTACTATATTTTCATTATATTTTATTACACCTTTTATAAATTCATGATGCAAATGCCCATTCGACATATTGCGGAAACATCCCAATACAATACATTAGACCCACGTGATGTCGCGCGATGTTGTTGATTCGTTAAAATTTGTTTGACGTCATTATTTTCCATGAGGCTGTCAATAATGGCACGCTATTGACCGGCAACATCGCTGTTCTGGGAATTGCGACAAAATGACGTGAAACATCTTTAATATTAATGTTAACGCCATATTTGGTTATTTACCAAATTCGGACTCCACACACTTTAAACAGACCAAATGTAGTATGCACCCCAGTAAACGCAACGGTCCATGGTTTTATTCCTTAAGTACATGTATTGTAATATTTATAAATGATTCACGAAATGGAATGTACATGCGAGCGACTAACCAGTAATTCAATTGCATGTATATGGCCAGTGTTGTGGTACATGTACATCAAGGAAAAGCTTTCACCACTACAGACCTGTATCATGATATTCGCAAATAGTGTAGATCCAGATGAGCCGGCTCGTCAGGATCTGCACTGTTTGCAAGTAATTTTTGAGAGAGAAAAAACACCCTCTTTACGTAAATTGACTAGTCTGAAAATCATTTTGTGACAGTTGGATTTGTTGCAAAATTAACATATGAAAATCCATTCCAGATACTTAGGGATGTAAGGGTTAAACATACATCTGTTCTTAGTACTTAACTGTGCTTCCTGTTTGTACGTTGCACTTTTTTGAAGTGATTTCCCGGCACTTATAAAAAGGACGCTGGCTTACAAATGACGCGTTGAGTAAGAAATGGTACCTTACGACCAGTGTGACCATCGTAGCTCCAGATCGGCCTTATATACGATGATCAGGGCCCACACTGGTTGCCAATCCCATAGGGAGGAGTTGACCTGTGTGTATGTGCACACTTTTGGATATATGTGAACGGCAAAGCTGATTTCACCTCGATTCAGGTACCGGTATTACATTCATCATAACTTTCTTAGTATTCCACAAATTTTGATGAAATGAAGTACACAGATAGCACAAAACCTAATTCCGAGTACATAACTCTAATTACATTTAAGGCGGAAAACGTGCAGCCACACAAAACCTTGTATTATACAGTATTATAAACCATTGGTCATTTCCTGGTTATTCCAGCCAGTTCCCCAAACACTATGGAACAGTTTTAACAATTTTATCACACTATTTTGTTTGTTTCGCCCGCTTGTGGTCAGCGCGATATAGTCAGCACATTGGCGTCCGTCCGGGTTAATGTTTTTGGTTAGCTATTTTGGTTAAAAGTTTTTCGTTATATTATCGAAGCCTTGGCGGGCGCGACATGCGGGCCGCGGCCATCTAGTTTTTCAAAACTGTTCCGAAGCTGTATTCCTTCAAGTGATGAAACAACGTTGGTTTTGTAAATTTCCCTGTCACATGAGAAATGATACCTTAACGCATTTGAGTCAAGCTACATGTATGTGAATTTTCACGAAAACTGTGATGTTTTCCGTAAATGACAAAAAGTTGACAAATCTTCATTGCAAATGCGGATGCGCAGGCTGATCTGGGGCTAGGCTGGTCGGTCACAAACGTCATAATGTCCTTTTTTTCCAGCCGGTCAACCAATTATGATTAGCCTTGGCAGGAAGTGTAGTGTTTATAGCTGACTGGTCAACTGACACTAATTATTTACTCTGGAAACTGGTGGAGAATCAGGCTAGACTTGTACGCATAACCAGTCTGTGGGGAAAAAAAATAATTTTGGGTACCTTTGGTTATTTCCATTAAAGATATGCATAGACATATTTTTCAGAATTCTGCTATAAACTGGGGGAGGGGGTGGACTGGGTGATTACCGCTCACAACTTCAATAACTTAGTCATTATTGCTGGCGTATATCGCTAATCATCCCCACACTGCACTGTACAATATTCGTCTTCCGGAACCAGTGGGGCCATACATTATATCTTCGTTTCCTGTAACCCGACCGACCCGCTAAAAACGGTGCGATCCAATTTTTTTTATTGCAATTTCTTTTTTTTTACGATTCTTTTTTTTTTTTTTTTTTTTCAATTTAGTGCTACAGTGGGTTAAAAGGGTTAATATATTCTCTGGCCCTAAATGGCATACATGTTCATACAACAACACATACAGCAATTGACTTACTTTTATTGCAAGACTTGCAATATTGAATTTAAAAATTATTAATATTAAAAAGGTACAATATTTTAACACTTGCATTTTTTAAATTCAATATGTCAAGTGACAGAAAAAAAAAAGAAATTTCCTACTGACCGACCCACTTCTAAAATTCTGGGTCGGGTTACAGGAAACAAACAATTTTTGAAGGACGGCCTGGGTGGCAGGTGGGATCATGTGATGGGTAATTTAATGATCAGGGTTCTTTCTTACTGGAATGCTGACTGAAGACTTGGTTTGGTCCTCACAAACGTCTTTGGCATTTTGTATGTGACAGTTGAATCTGGTTATACAATGTACCCCTACAATCGGGGTTCTATGAACCATATATATTTGAGTGCATGTTTGGAATGTGTTCAATGACATGAACATTCTAGATTAGACGAGACCCTTTTCAAGTTTTCAAATAACTTTATTTTGACTGTAATAAAAATTAAACATTTTGCATGGTAGCTCGTGGTTTCCAAGAAAACAGGCGCACAATTGCGGGTGTTCTCTTCACTGTGTATTATTTGTAAGGAGTTGATTACGGGTTTTCTCTCACAGCGAAACCCGTACAAATAACTTGCAAGAGTGTAATAAACCAGAGCCCCAGATAAGCTGCGTATTTGCGTAAATACCCAATTAAAATGCAAAAAAAACAACAATTGAAATCAGAAGTAGCGAGTATCAAAAAGCAATAACAATTTTGTGGTACCTTTATCATGCTGCAGAAAAAAATTAACATACCCAATTGCTTCAGAAATGATGGACTGAAAGTACCCAATTACTAATTCCTTATCTGGAGCTCTGATAAATTTGTAGAATTTAACTGGGTATAAACGTAAGATAATCCGTAAGATTTGCGTTAAAGTTTTTGGGTACACATTATCTCAGTAATGGGAAGTCGGATTGATTTCAAACTTCCTTATCATCATCCACATTTTCATTCAATACCACCACACCCACGTGGCTTCATGTCCATGGTTAAGGTCAAATTACTTAGAAACTTGCGTCAAAGATCTTTTAAATATTTGCGTTCAAGTTTTTGTTTGTCGGTCCAGGCGGCGGCCGAGGGTATACATGAGCCCCTACTCATTTTTTGCAACAAAATGAGTGACGTAACGTCAACTTAAAGGTACATGCCCACGCAGTAGGCACAAAATGTTCATTATATCAGAGACATTTTCTGGCAAAATAAACATTCATTCACCATTACCCCACATATTGATTGTCATTATTATACATTTTATATCAGATTTTCACAGGTACATATGTATAGCAGGCACTCGTAAGTTTTAGAACTGGTGGAATAGTGACACAATTGTACACGTATTTAATTCATATAAGAACATTTTGTGCCTACTGAGTCAAGGACTCAAGGTGTATGATCACGTGGTACTAACAACAAGTACTGAAATTTCCAGAATCCATCTGATTCAAAGTACGTATTCTTTTATAGTGTCCTTATTACGTAACGGATGCTGATGAAATATGGCGCATCAAACGCGTCTTGTTAAGCTGCATTTGGTGGTCTCTGTATTTTTGCCCATTCTGTCGTTTTTGACACGGAAATCGATTCTTTGCAAAAACGTCATAAGTCTGTGCAGAACTCCCTGGACCACCAAATGCAGCTCATGAAAACGTGTTTGCTGCGCCATATTTCATCAAAATCTGTTGCATATTAAGGAAATATCAAATAATACTTACTTTGACATTGTTGTTGTTGTAACCACGTCATGCACCTTGTGAGTGGGTATGTACCTTTAAGGTGGACAGAAGACCTTAGATCAGAGCAAATACATGTAGGTCTTTAAATTGTTGTTGTTGTTGTAGTGTAGTTTATGATAGCGTGCTGTCCATCGTACAAATAAGGACTAAATACTGGTCATTAATGGATAATGACCGCTCCTTAAGTGACCAATTATTCTAATGAGAAGTCAAATTTGGCTGTGACTGGAGATCTGGGGCTTACGGGTTTCGTGACCAGTGTGCAAACACACAGTCTGATCAGGATCTGTACTGCTCACCATTCCATCAATCTAACATCTGGCATGCTTATATCATAGCGATACAGACCGTTATCAGGCTACAGGGGTGTTTTATTTTAACAGGATCTACACTGGTCACAAGCCCCATAAGTCCCATTTCTCCAGTCACAGCCACAACTTATTGAAGACTGTCTCTCCAATAGCTGACTAATTGTAAAGGTCGCAGATGTAACATGCAGCCAAGAAAACCACCCTTATATAGAGAAGCTTACATGAGTGTTAATTTAATATGATAAACAAGTTTACTGATTTCATAAGAAACAAGGCTACATTGTATGCTGAAATCAGTCAACGGGTTTAATAAATATCATATTAACTCTTTGCATGCTAGCGGCGAAAATATCCGCCAAACAAATTAGGAGTGTATTTTTTTATTTCTCTCTGTAAATATGTCTTGGAATTTCATTATAACATTTTCATTATATTTACAAGGAGAAATAAAAGAAAATATGATTTTTTGTCCGCTATTTTTTAACTATTTATAGCCCACAAGTTTCCCAGCATGCAAAGAGTTAATTTAATATGATAAACAGTCAACGGGTAAATATATTAAATCAACACAAATGTTAGATTATATTTATTGCATAAGCGTATCATCATAATATGAAGCTGTATTGATTACCTAACATGTTTACTGTTGCTCATTTGCATATTTATTACACTAGTGTATTATGAGTTCTATATTACACCGTGTTATTACACCGTGTTATTACACTGTGAAAGTCCATTTTATGCAATAAGCCGAGCACGCTTGATTTTTGTATTCCCAGAATTAAAAGTGGGCATGTTAAGACCAGTGAACATTAAAGTGGCCAGATTAGCTCAGTAGGAAGAGCGTCGTCGGATTGCAGATCGGGAGACCCCTGGGTTCGATTCCCACCTCCACCCGCTACGAATGGCCGATTCAGCGTGTCATTGGGCAAGACAACTTCGTGCTAGCCTAGTCCTATCGGTTGGGGACTTAAATAGTCGGTCCCGACATGCAAGGACATTGAGCCAGCGCTGTAGTTAAATCAAAGCATTTACATTTACCAGTGAAAATGTCACGTTTCGTTTGTGAAACGGTTACTGCGAAACAGGGGAACATTCTATACGTGGAAAACATCGGTTTAATTTTTTGCATGTGAAAGTAACAACCAACCCATTCTGAGTACATGTACATGCATTTTTCTCTGTAAACATGTCTTGGAATTTCTTTCCTCAGGACTCGATTCTAAGAAATTCCAAGACGTACATGTATACATGATATTTACATGAGAAATAAAAGAAAACATAATGAATTGTTGTCTGCTATTTTTTAACTATTTATGAGTTTCCCAGCTTCCTAGCACCAGTTTAGGTGAAACTCTTATGTAAAAACGTGGGTGCACAACCAGCGTCCTAATGTGTACAAATGGCAGCCGTGCGCAAGGTACATTTGTGTGCTTTGCTATCATGAACACACATTATTGCCGGAGATCAATGCAAGTGAATCCACTGCAGTTTAGATACAATTACAACAGTATGAACATTTTGAGAATAAAAATCCTATTTTCCTTATTACTTCTTGAAAATATATATTGTTACCACTCATTTGAACCATCTCGTTGAGACGGTTCAAATGAATGGTAACAGCATATACTTTTGTTGAAAAAATAGCAAAATATTTATTTTTTTCTATAAAAAAAAAACGTGTATTATCGGGCTGCAATAGTGATGTTCTCTATGTGTCAAGGTCAGTGAGGATCTAAATTTATCATTGATATAAATATCTATTGATGAAAGCTTGTTAAAAAAGAAATGAACCGAACATTGACCGGGAAAATACCACGAGCACCCGTACGTTGTTGGTGCAACATTTTACTAGACAAGCCTGGATTCACGTGGTGAGTGACTTCGCCAAATGTCAGATATAATCAAGAGGTCAATATATTGCTGAAATGCATAAATGATCTGCACAGGGGAAAATTGCACCGACTTGTTGTATGTAGTCAGTATTGGCCGATTGAGAATGAATGCCCAGCTTAGACAAAATGATGTTAATTGGTAGATTCTCGTCAAATTTTGGCTGTGATAATGTAATAAATTCAGTATAATAATTCTGCATACTTTTAATCATCAAATATATGCAGTTGTTAGTTCTATATGACATAATGCATTTCGGGGAAAATAAATGATTGCTCCCTCAAAGTATACTTTGCTAGAAAAGTATACTTTGCAATTTTGATGAAATCGGCTACAGACTTCCAATCTGGAGGTTGTGGGTTGTGGGACGGGCGTGGGCAGCATTCTCTTGTTCAGATTTAACTCGCTAAACCCCATCACGAAGAATTTGGATTTACATGGAACAGAATGTAGAATTGTTCAGACAGTGTCAGAGACCGGATATAAGCTTATGTAAACTTTGTCAGTTTCTTGTGCCTTTTTCCTAGAGTTTTCCCCATTAATTGATATTACATATGTACATGTACACAGGGGTGGCGGGGGGGGGGGGGCCTAGGCCCCCCCAATAATCCCCCCCCCAATAATTCTGTAAAATTTTGGATTTTTTATTCTAATATATTTGTGTAATCATGAGTACTGGGAACTTTGCTGAGAACTTTGCTGAGAATGCAGGAAATGGCGTTTCACACCACTTGGATTTCAAAAATTTCCTGGGGGGGGGGGGGTGGGGGGCATGTCCCCGGACCCCCCCTAGCGCTATCGGGCCGTTCGGGCCTTCAACATTAGGCCCCCCGAATAATGTTCAGCTTCCGCCGCCTATGGTACATACAATCAAATACAAGTGTTGTGGATAAAATGTCTTGCTCAAGGACACAACGCTCGAATCCACGACCGTAAAAGTGGGTGGCAGGTGGGAGCATGCGATGGGTAATTTAACGATCGATGTTCATCCTTACCTGAATTCCGACTGGAGACCTGGTTTGGCCCTCAAATACATATTTGGCATTTTGTATGTGACAGTTGAATCTGGTTATATCCCTTATGTGAGTATTACGATTATTCGTAATCATATTTTAGGGGAAATGGCCAAGTGACGTTTGTGTGGTATGGACCTGGCACCAGGTCAGGTTATTCTATTTTCTGGGCTGAATATATTTTTTCTCGATGTAAATATTCCGTTCCGATATTGATATTTTCCCCCCCAATGCAGCAGGTTAAAATGGGATCAAACCCGTTTGCCCGGCCCTACATGACCTTAGCTGTTGATAGGCCATTAAACACCAATAAACAAACAATCAAACACGACTGTAAGAACAGCAGTCCGGCCTCGGACCACTCAAACCACACACTCCCAGGACTCCAGATAAGGAATTAGTAATGGAGTATTTTCACTCCATTATATCTGAAGCAATTGGGTATTTAAATATTTTAATCGGGTAAAATAAAATCACACTACTGTTTACACATCAACAGACAGCAATTAATGAATAGTTTGCTTCGAAATGAATACATGTCTTGGCATTTCATTAGAATTGTCTCCTTGGAGACAATTCTAATGAAATACCAAGATGTGTTTTCATGGAAAATAAGAAAAATATGCTATATTTGTGGTCTGGTTATTGTTTTTTTGTCGCAGGATAAAGGTACCACAAATTTGTTATTGCTTTTTGATACTCGCTACTTCTGATTTCAATTGGGTTTTTGGCAATTTTAATTGGGTATTTACGCAAATACGCAGCTTATCTGGAGCACTGCACTCCACAAGATGCCTTTCCCCAGTGTGGGTATAAGTAATCAGTTGACTGCATACATCACTGTCGGTAGAAAATGTCGTCCATAATGCCAGTGGAACAAATTATGGATGTAACAGCCATTGCAACAGCCATATACAATATTCTGGGTTCCATCATATCACAGGGCTCCAGATAAGCTTTGTGTCTAAAGAGTATTCTGTCCCCCTGATTTTATTTTACAAAGGATTATTGATTTTTGTCGAGCCCGCTTGCGGAAAGCGAGACATAGTGATCACAATGACGTCCGGGTGTCCGTGCGTGCGTCCGAAATCTGCGTTAAAGTTTTTAAATACATGTACCTTATATATTTGCAGTGACGTGCAGTCGTATGTCACATTGACTTGAAACTTCATATACTTATTAGTCATCATCCATATAATCATGCTGTATCCCACTCATGCGGCCCCTGTGCCCAAGGTCAAGGTCAAATGACTTAGAAGTTTGCGTTCCCAAATCTGCGTTAAAGTTTTTAAATACCTTATATCTCTGCAGTCCTAAGTCACATTGACTTGAAACTTCATATGCTTATTAGTCATCATCCATATATTCATTCTGTGTCCCACTCATGCGGCCCCTGTGCCCCTATGTCAAGGTCAAATGGCTTAGAAGTTTGCGTTAAAGTTTCTGTCAAAATTTGCGTTAAAGTTTTCACATACCTACTATCTCTGTAACCGTAAGTCAGTATTGCTTGAAACTTTGTATGCTTATTGGGCATCAAACTTCAAATAAATACACTCTGAGACCATCAAATGCCTCGGCGGGCTCGACATGCGGGCCGTGGCCATCCTCGTCTTTATTAGTAAATAGGGAACAAATTATCAAAACAAATTTAAACATTCACATATTTGAGTGTATTATTACTTATTCACTTATTTATACTGTAATACAGTTGAAAATGTACTTAGTTGAGCTGCAAAATGCAAACAGTGTTTGCATTTTGCAGCTCAACCAAGTACATTTTCAACTTTATCACTGTATTTTCACTACTCAATCAATGCGTATAACAATAAACATTCACTTATTTGAGCACAACTAAGTGAATTTTCAACATTATGAAAGAATTTTCGCTACTCAATTTGAAAATCAATGCGTATATTCGCATTGCTGTGCGTATTTTGTACTCCCACTTTTGATAATCAATGCTAAAATAAGTGCGTAAAATATGCAAATACGCACTTTATCTGGAGCTCTGCTACCGATAACAGTATAACTAAATCCGAATGTCCATTATTTGTCTAGAATTAAATATAATTGTAGTCCAGGGTTGATGATTATAAAACACTATAAAACTGTATTAATATGCATCTTATCTGGAGCTCTGAAGGCAGCACAAATTTGGACAATATGCTCAGGATGACCCTTGAACTTTGATTTTTAGCTCGACTATTCGAAGAATAGTTAGAGCTTATGTAGTCACCCCGGCGTCACCGTCACGCCTTGGTTAAGGTTTTTAGTCAAGCTTGTATATGGAATAGTCCTGGCCCTACACCCACCATACTTGGACAACTTCATCTCCTAGTGATGTACATCAACAACCCCTGACCTATATTTGACCTTGGTTAATTCCCCTTGGTTAAGGTTTTTAGTCAACCTTGGTTAAGGTTTTTAGTCAAGCTTGTAGATGGAATACTATTGTGCATACAGACACCATACTTGGATAACTTTTTCTCATAGGGATGTACATCAATAACCCCTGACCTATATTTTACCTTCACCTACATTTAACCTTGAATTACTTAGTTATTTCTCCTTGGTTAAGGTTTTTAGTCAAGCTTGTATATGGAATACTCCTGGGCCTACAGCAACCATACTTGGAAAACTTCATGTCCTAGTGATGTACATAAATAACCCCTGACGTATATCTGACATTGACCTACATTTAACCTTGAATTACTTACTTTTTCCCTTGGTTAAGGTTTTTAGTCAACCTTGGTTACAGTTTTTATGCAGGCCGCGGCCACCTTGTTGTCAAGCTTGTATGTGTACATCGACAACCCTCATAGTCGAGCTATGCTGTTCTCCTACAGCTCTTGTTACTCCTGAAATTTACAGCACTGGTCTAAATTTGTATTTAGCTCAAATCTGTATTAGCCATTTTGACCCTACAATTCTGCAGGCCATTGAAAAGTCTGGGATGTTTTATAACTGTTGACCCTGGTTTTGCTACGACGCGCCACAAATTATTGGTTCTAAGCTCTATGCCTTGCTACCGACTAAATGACTTTCTGTGTTTGTGTATCGTGATGGAAATTGAACGTTTATTTCAAATCCCTCGAAGATTCGGTCGTTTAGAGCGACTGAAAGCAATCAGTGCAGCTGGGCTCGTTGGCTCCTTTGCTTGTTGCCTACAGTATATTTATACAGAGCTGCAGATAAGGTGCGTATGGGCGTATTTTACGCAATTATTTTAGCTGAATATGCATTGATTATCAAAAGTGGGAGTACAAAAAACGCACAGCAATGTGAAAACACGCATTGATTTTCAAATTGAGTCGTGAAAATTCTTTCATAATGTTGAAAATTCACTTAATTGAGCTGCAAAAAGCAAACAGTGTTTGCTTTTTGCAGCTCAAATAAATGAATGTTTAAATTTGTTATATTTTTTTATCATTTGTTCCCTATTTAGTAATGAAGAAAATCAATAATCCATTTGTAAAAGTAAAATACGCAATGATTTTGAAATCAGGGGATATAATACGCTTTAGACATGATGCTTATCTGGAGCTCTGTTTATAGATTATTTGATTTTTATGTGGATGAAAACACGAGTTCCGCAGCATGCGATATTGCGCAACTTTAGGAGTGTTTCAACGGGACGTATATACATGTAATAATGCTCGATGCATTCGATTTGGTAGAACCTAATAGTGTGTGTTTTTATGCCCCTCTCTCCGTGGAGCCATGAAGCATATCTTGTTTGGACTGTGTGTCCGTCAATCTGTGTTAACCCTTTCCCTGTTTTGCGATATTTCGACTCTTCCAAATCGAAAACATCTGAATAAAAGAATCAAATGCTGGGTCAAATGATGGTTAAATTATCTGATAGAGTAGAAAACATTGTGGGAAAAGGAGAAATTGCTTGTTACAAGCAATTTCTCCTTTTCCCACAATGTTTTCAAAAGAGGCATGAAAAGTTGTTAAGTAGAACTATATTCAGAGCTCCAGGTAAGCTACGTATTGGCTTATTTTATGAACTTATTTTAGCAGAATACGTACTGATTATCAAAAGTGGGAGTACAAAATACTCACACCAATGTGAAAATATGCATTTATTTTCAAATTGAGTAGTGAAAATACTGTTTAAAATACAGTTGAAAATTACTTAGTTGAGCTGTTTGCTTTTTTGCAGCTCAAATATGTGAATATTTTATTTATATATGGGCCGCTCTCTGTGAAAACCGGCCTTAATGACAAAATTTTCAATTTGCACTTTTTTACATTTTTGGATGCGGACACCTTTCACAAACAATATGCTGAAAAGAAAATGCAAATATGTTTCATAGTTTTTGTTTTATCTCACTTTTTGTAGCACCATGTCAATCACGCAAGGAAAAAAAAGTAACGTCATCGAGAAAATGACGTTATTGAAACGCTTACGTTTGTACAATGCAACACAACAGTCTACAGTAGAAATGCGTGTTCATAGACTCATTGACTGTGCTTCCTGTAAACTGTATTTGCTGATAAGTTTCACTAAATGTATCTACAACTGTTACTATGAATACTATCAAACATCGAACAGAATAAAACTATGATATGTACATGTAGTGAACAAACCAAACGCACCACTATCGATGTTAAATCTATAATTAGCCGACATGTGACCTCGTAATTTGCTACTATCGCCACCTATCACAGATTATGCTATGATAATTATGCATGTACCGTCAGAAAGATACATTGTAATTATTTGAGAATTTAGTTCAGAATCTAATTGACGTTATTTACGTAACAGTTAATTGTGACGTCACTTATTGATGTAGACATTACGTCACTCATCAAGGACCAAACACAAACAACTAAACGACATTCCTGGTGTTTGAAATTGAAAAATCTGTGACTAATTCTGTAGAAATGAATGACCTGAATTTGGTTAGAATTTGGATAGGCCTATATGGCTGCACATATCAATGACTTCAGCGCCAGATGGTGTATAGAGGGTAGTGAGACACCCCCAGGGAGTTTTAAACAAATTAAAAATCGACTGTCCATACCCGGCTCTCGGAATTAAATTTACCTCGTACTAGCAGGTAGGAGGTCTATGGAAAAATCCTGCGCTGATCCCCACTCCCTCGGCTGCTCACCGCCGCGCCACTGCCCCCACACCGAGAGGGCAGATATTGTTATATTAGGCGTGTCAGCTTAAAACAGTTATTGTGTGGGCTACCCGTCTCGATCATGTCTATGAATTTACTGCCGGTACTGATTTTTAGCACACCTGAGCAAAGCTCATGTGAGCTATTGTTATGGCAAAGTGTCCGTCGTCCGTCGTCCGTCCGTCCGTCCGTCCGTCCGTCCGTCCGTGAACATTTTCAATCATCTTGCGCCACTGCCCCCACACCGAGAGGGCAGATATTGTTATATTAGGCGTGTCAGCTTAAAACAGTTATTGTGTGGGCTACCCGTCTCGATCATGTCTATGAATTTACTGCCGGTACTGATTTTTAGCACACCTGAGCAAAGCTCATGTGAGCTATTGTTATGGCAAAGTGTCCGTCGTCCGTCGTCCGTCCGTCCGTCCGTCCGTGAACATTTTCAATCATCTTCTTCTCCCGAACTGCTGAGCCGATATTGGTTAAACTTCACAGGGATGATATATGGGTGATGCCATTTCAGATTTGTTAAAATGGAGGTCATCGACAATCCAAGATGGCCGCCATGGAAAAGTAGGTCAAATTCTTAAAAAATCTTCTTCTCAAGAACCGCCAGGCCGATTTCGACGATACTTGGTATGAATGATCGATAGTTAGCGCTGTTTCAGATTTGTTCATATGGTGGCCCCTGGGTCAAAAATGGGCGTGGCCCGAGGGGTCAACTAGGGGTCAAATTATATTTTTGACCGAATATGGTCATATAATATATCCAATCCAAGGTATCGACGAGACGATCACTCTGGAGCATGTTTTGCCAAAATCAGATGATTACGTCATCCAAGATGGCCACCGACACATGCACATTCGTAATATATGTTAGATCAGAAGGTACCAACAAATTCTGTGGAACATTTGAAGTTGTAAGTGAAGAGTCTTTGTGAGATCAAGATGACCACTATGGAGGCTTTTAGGTGAGCGATACAGGCCCATTTGGGCCTCTTGTTTATATAAGTTTCTTCAAATTTTAAAAATGTACGCATTTATCAATCGTACTTTGTAGATTCCTTTATATGTTTTTATTTGCGTGACTGATGCCTGTGAGACAGCATGCGTATTTATTTAGTAAGTGGAATGTATAGTTGTTAAAATAAAAAGTGGCCAACAGAACATTCAGGGCAAAATTATCCATTACTGTGTATTTTTAAATGTGTGTCGGTTTGAATTTTTGATAATGGGTTTACCATTTGAAAAAAAATATATATACATGTACATAAACCTGTCAATGTCGGGGAAAATGTGTCGATGTGACATACATGATTGTATAATTGTTATAAAATGTTCTGATAAAAATACCGGCAGTAAGCATAATAGTACTGGTGCATGTATATGTATACACTGTATCCTCTCGTCGGGAATAATTAATTTTAACAAAATTTTCAATTTAATTGTGTTGCGTTTCAGAAAAAGTACATTCAACGCCTTAAGCTTTGTAAACAAAGAAATGAGTGACCAACCAAGCCATGCTAAAAAGCACCGTGGCGTATGTATATGTATTTTGAAGTCATGTCTGCACACTATATAATCAAGTCAGTTATTTACACACTAAATGTGTACCGACCACAAAATTGCGACATTTGTTTGAAGCGTCTCGTTTGAATTTAGACGCGTTGAATCTGAAAATATAGAAGTTGTGTATTCCAGGGCAGATTCACGTAGGGGAAAACCCGGTGCGCGTCCCCCTAAAAGTTTGGCGAGTAAAGATATGTTTGCTCTAAAATGCGTTATAATGCAGCAAAATGGGGAGTAGACATCAACAATATTCAGGAGGGCATACCGCCGGATCAACCTAGCAGCCTCCCGAGCTCCGCTTGGTCGACGAACAAACGGTGCTAGTTCGAAAATATAGTAAACTGTTTCAATTAAGAAGTCCCGCCCTCCCCCCCCCCCCCCCCCCCACCAACCTGAAATCCTGGATCCGCTCCTGGTATGTGCTTTATATTATGTACACGCCTCCTACTAGAACGTCCCTTTGATACAAAAAACAATAAAGCACACAGACATCCAATGTTTAGTAGTAAGTAAATTAACAACGATCTAAAGTAGAACTTCTTAAATTTGTAAATGTTGGAGACCTGTGCATCTGTGCAGCCTGATCAGGCTCTGCACTGATTGCAAAAATACTAGTAAAATATATGCCATACATTCATATAACCATATTTACAAGTGGTCAATTAAAATAATATTTAACAGTCATCAAACGGCAATCGTACGACTGATGTAATGTGATATTTTTGAAAGTCGCTAAAAAGTGAGTGACATTAGAAGGTACATGCAAGTGGTTGCAGATACAGATACAAATCAGTAGGCTACGTCCCTGGGGCCCGTTTCACTAAACTTCGTAAGACTAAAATGTTCGTAAGTACAAAATTAAGATAGTCTGTAAATTCCACATTAACAACATTTTCCGGTAAACAATTATTGGATTTACATTTATTGAGCATAGGCTGCATATGCAGCCTATGCTCAATAAATGTAAATCCATTAATTGAAATTTCCAGACGCTCCTAGATTTGCACTTACGAACATTTCAGTCGTACATTTTTGTGAAACGGGGCCCCCGGTGGCTACAATTATGTTCGCACTAAATATGCCTGTGACACAATACCAACACACGAAATACTAAATAATAAAACATGTTCGGCCCAGTGTCAACATGATGCGATATGTCGGGAGCCGCGTAATTATTTTTCTGACAATTTCCCAATTTTATTTTATGTTGATTTTTGAAACATTCGACGGTGAACTAGTAAATCAAATGAATTAAGACCCAGGCCCAGTTCTATCCGTGGCAAATTTTATCCAGAATACGTGTCACAGTTAATGAGTCAACCGTTTATATTTTCTTTAATAAAAATAAAGGTTGCGGGCACACTTTCACGTACAGCGGGGCCAGGTCCGACCGGCCGTCGGCACTAACCACCCCCATCAGTAAACACGTTTAAACCTAAGTTGATATCTTATATTGCGCATGTTCATTTCCCCGTGAGTTTTAAAGTTGCGACAAACAGTGCAAAAAGTATTGCCATTACGAATTAAATCGTTTTCCATAGAACGACATCTGTAAACCAAGACCTTTTCATAAATATGACCATGCAATATATAGATATACGTAGACACATAATTAAGTCATGAAACATGAATACAGTGTTACCCGAGTGTGTCTACATATTTCGAAAATCGGTTGTCACGTTCAAATTATGAAGGTTAGCGTTACTCATCAAAATGCGTAATGCAGTGTAATCTATAAATAAATCCCAAAATCGGAACTGGCTGTGTACCGCGTGTACGGTTCCGTCTTAGACGGCCGAAAATACCGACCCCGCTCTAATCTGAACGGGACCGTATAGCATAATTAGTAAAGAGCGCACACACGCACCCCGGGGTCGATCTCAAAGTTGTAAGTACATGTACAGCTGATGGTGGTCGCCAGACAGGATAAGTTTGTTTTCTGTGAGTATTCAGGTTTCAACCCAAATTAAGAAACATGCAGACGCCTCCATCTACGCCGACTACAATTGTTCTCGCGTTTGTTTGTAGAAATATTAGCATTATGATTACATAATACTGATATTGTTATGTGTTATCTAAAAATACCGGTCATATGGTTATTTAGTTTCAAATGTCATTTCACAAGTCGTCCATTTAATATATTATAAAAATCATAAATGCAATATATATGCCCATTTGTATAAAAATAATCGACAAAATTACTACGTATTTCCTTGAAGGAAACCGAAGAAAAAAAGACAACTATCTGAACCACTATGAAAACAACTGTACAATTCTGCCACGCATATCCAACATTACAATTGTGAGCCGTAAAGCGTACGGCTATAAATAGGACAACTTATTGCAATGGCGCAACAATTCCAAGTGTCAAAATCCGACGTGGCGTTGGTAAATTTATGCGTAACTTTGCGACGTCATTTTCAGCCTTTCATGACGTTGTCATTAATGCTGGTTTTCACAGAGCGCGGCCCATATATTTTTTTATCATTTGTTCCTATTTAATAAGGAAGAAAATCAATAACACATTTGTAAAAGTAAAATACGCATTGAATTGGAAATCTGGGGGTATAATACTCTTCAGATAAAAAACTTATCTGGAGCTCTGTATATTGTTTGGACAGTCCAAACAATATACAGTGCTCCAGATAAGTTTTTTATCTGAAGAGTATTACACCCCCAGATTTCAAATTCCGCCAGTTCGTGTGTCCATGTTAAGGCCAGTTTTTTTTTATTAGTTGGTTTACAGATGCGCCGACCCGATTTTTTGACAATGTGGAAAAAAATAAAAATTTAATTTCCGATTTTTTTTTAGATTTTTTTACCGATCCAAAAAAAAAAAAAAAAAAAATATTATTTTTTGCTGTGCCGAGAAAAGTAAGTGGCGGAAACCGGATCTTAGCAGCAGCGACAACAACAACAACCTGCGAATGGACGATTCCATATGATTTGATATATCTCCAATATGATTTGATATATCTCCGTTTCAGATTGAATGCAAAAATTCAAAACCTTAACGCTCGGGTAAATGGCCTATATTTTCTGTTTTCTTGCTGCGATGTGCTTCATATTTCATGTATGCGTTCTTCCTAGGGTCCTCTACCGCCCTGCCAAAAATCCACACTCGTGCCACCCCCACTGATATTCGTTTCAACTATATCGCCGCTTCGTTGTATTTAATTATACCAGATACGGTATTAATATGCACGCATTACGCAACCCATTCACAGTGATCAACATTCAACAGTATGTGAATATGAAACTGAGTTGCTATGTAGAATATAAAGAAACTTGCTGAACCGACTCCCTACGTTAACCGACAAACTCTTGGTCCGAGACGATGCCGGTTAACACAAGTTTCACTCTATCACAATCACTGGCCTTTTTGTTTTTTACCGACCACAAACCGACCCAACCATGAGCCTTAAAAAGGTGAACCGACCCAACCATGTGCCTTAAAAATGTGATTTTTATGGTGTTCGGACCGTCCGTCTGTCCGTCACACGTTCGGTTAACCACTGCGTAACAGTTTCTCAAACCGGCCATATCTTCTACATAAGTTGCTCAAGTTCTTCAATATTTCAACACATCATTCATTGGTATGTGTGCTATACCTGCCTTGTCATACTTTATATTACCTTGACCTTTTGACCTTCACAGGGCTGCTGAAAGGACTTAGCAATTTCGGTTAACCAGTTTGTCACAGTTTCTCAAACTGGCCATAGCATCTACATAAGTTGCTTAACTGCTTCAATATTTCCATACTTCATTCATTTGCATGTATGCTACACCTGCCTTGCCATACTACATATGACCTTCACCCTTTGACTTAACACTTTTGGTTCACCCGTTTGTCAGTTTCTTCAATATGCCGCCGGTGGCATCCGCGTTCGACAGACTTTTTTTATTTTTTTTTTTTATTTCCCCAACCGACCCAACCCTGTGCCAAAAAGAATAAAAAAATTGAAAAAACTTTTTTTTATTTTTATTTTTTTCCGACCGACCGACCCGATCTCGCGGAAAAAAAATCCGTAAACCAACAAATAAAAAAAAACTGGCCTAAGAAGTTTCCTAGAGTTTCTCCATGTAAAAACTTCAATGTTACTTCACTTGGAGGACATTGAAGCTTTTCTTGGCTTTCTCCGTCAAACCAGCTTGTATATCTATATTCTATAATTTTATCATTGTATGCATGTTACTCAGTATATATTGCTCATCGTATTTTTATTGTTGCCCTAATTGCTAGGCTCTAAATGATACTCTTTCAGGGATTCCGCTGGCGATCGCCACTTTCGCAATTGGCGATAAAAAATTACAATTTTCGGAAAAGAAATATATATATATTTTTTTTTTTATTATTATTTTTTTTTTATTTTATTTTTTTCGAAAATTGTAATTTTTATCGCCAATTGTTTTATTTTTTTTGAAGTGGCGATGATTTTTTTCCCCAGCGGAATCCCTGCTCTTTTGTGTTGATGGCCCGTTAAGCACCATTCCATTCCATGTTAAACTATATTGGAGTGTTCATATTCATAAATTACAGTAGATTCAATGGAGACAATTCTCAAACATGTTTTCATCGAGAGAAATAGATATTAAAAAACATACAACAGGACACTTAATTTAATTCAGCATTGTGAGCGTTAGAAAATAATTTTTATACAACCGTTTTAAAAAACGGTACGTATTATTGGCATTGGGAATGGGCCGAATTTCAGTACAATACCTGGGGAAATGTACGAGCATTGGAAATTGGCTGAATTTTGGACCAAAACCTGGGAAAATGTACGAGCATTGGAAATTGGCTGAATTTTGGACCAAAACCTGGGGAAATGTACAAGCATTGGAAATTGGTTGAATTTTGGACCAAAACCTGGGGAAATGTACAAGCATTTGAAATTGGCTGAATTTTGGACCAAAACCTGGGGAAATGTATACAAGAATTTGAAATTGGTTGAATTTTGGACCAAAACCTGGGGAAATTGGAAATTGGCTGAATTTTGGACCAAAACCTGGGGAAATGTACAAGCATTGGAAATTGGCTGAATTTTGGACCAAAACCTGGGGAAATGTACAAGCATTGGAAATTGGTTGAATTTTGGACCAAAACCTGGGTAAATTGGAAATTGGCTGAATTTTGGACCAAAACCTGGGGAAATGTACAAGCATTGGAAATTGGTTGAATTTTGGACCAAAACCTGGGGAAATGTACAAGCATTGGAAATTGGTTGAATTTTGGACCAAAACCTGGGGAAATGTACAAGCATTGGAAATTGGCTGAAGTTCGGACCAAAACCTGGGGAAATGTACGAGCATTGGAAATTGGTTGAATTTTGGACCAAAACCTGGGGAAATGTACAAGCATTGGAAATTGGCTGAATTTTGGACCAAAATCTGGCAAAATCTGCGAGCCTGGGACAAGGTTGGTTCTCGTAGCAAGTGTCCGATGTCGGCTCCAGCATGGAGTGACCGAGTCGTGGAATCAATACGGCGGTATTATGATTTACCGTGGTTCCATTGTTTACCACACAGACGTCGTCCCGCGAGGCTCGCAAACTCTCCGCGATATGATGAATATATTACCAATGAAATCATGCTCGCAAACTTGCAGAAATAAGGTGCATGATCACGTGGTTACAACAACAACAACGTCGCCCACTCCAAAGTAAGTATTATTTGATATTTTCCTTAATATGCAACGGATTTTGATGAAATATGGGGCAGCAAACGCGTCTTTATGAGCTGCATTTGGTGATCTATGGAGTTTGGCACAGACTTATGTCGTTTTTACGAAGAATCGATTTCCGTGTCAGAGAGACACGGAAATCGATTCTTCGCAAAAACGATAGAAGTTTGGGCGAAAATACAGAGACCACAAAATGCAGCTTAACAAGACGCTTTTACTGCGCCATATTTCATCAAAATCCGTTACGTAATAAAGACACTATACAAGAATACGTACTTTGAATCGGTAGTTGTTGTTAGTACCACGTGATCATACACCTTGAGAAATATACCATGGCTAAATCATGATTAGCTGTTGCTGGGATGTTAAACCAATTCACTATCACATTTTTGTGAAGAAAGAAGAAAATATAATGACAATGCTATTTACATAAAAAAGTTTATTCCCAAATCAATTCACTATCACTTACTTTCCAGTGGAAAATAGCTGGCCAAGTGAAGTCAAGCAAATTTTCGGGTATTGAGGGCACTTGGCATCAGATAAGGATATATTGAAGATCGGTGGGAAAAAGTTCAACTGGCAATTTATTATTATTTCTTGGTTGATTTATTAACTCCTACAATGCTGAATTAATTTTTGTCGTCTGCTGTTTATTTTCCATTTTTCTCATCAAAAACATGTTTTTGCAGCACTTTAGAATTATTTCCAAACCATGTTTTACCGAGAAAGAAAATAATGTATAAAACTGCAGCAGACGACAATTTTTGTTTCCCGCATTCGAAGAGTTCAGAAGAATTCTGTCAGCTGTATGTACAGCAAGAGTGATTAGAACTGGCATTGTAGCCACCTGTACGGTGAGTGGAACAGTTGGTATCGTGTTGAGATCGGATCTAACAATCGAGACACGCCATGTGATTTTGCCCCCTATGCGATAGCGTTGCTCTTGAGGTTCCGTACGTCCGTCCGTATGTCCATCCGTAGGTTCGTCCGTGTATATTAACGGCGAAAAGTTTGTAAGTTTCTCCAGTTAGAGTCCAGGGGTCCGTTTCACTAAACTTTGTGTACGACTAAAATGTTCGTAAGTGCAAATTTAGGATCGTCTGGAAATTTCAATTGATTGATTTAAAAGAAAACATTGTTAATGTGCAAATTACTGATTGTACTTACAAACATTTTAGTTGTTCGAAGTTTAGTGAAACGGCCCCCAGTCGCATATTTACAAACATAATGTCTAGTTTTGTACCTAAGAATATGTGTGACATCTCATGAAAAATATTTACAAAATTTACGATGGTTTCCGTAAATCATGTAGCAAATACAGAATTCTATTCCAGTTGCCAAGAAAATTTCATCATCTTTCAATGTCATTTACAGAAAACAGCACTGTTTGTTTAATTATGTTCCTTGAAATATCGTACATGTTCTTAGGTACAAATTCATATGGCATGTCTCATATGTGGCTGTGACTGGAGAAATGGGGCTTATGGGTTTTGCGACCAGTGTAGATCCAGATCAGCCTGTGCATCCGCACAGTCTGATCAGGATCTGCACTGTTCGCCATTCCGTCAATGAAACACACGGCCTGCCTCTAACACCCAACATGGATCGTTATCAGGCTACAGGATTGTGCCCTCTGATCAGGAGCTGGTCACAAATGCCATAAGCCCCATTTCTCCAGTCACAGCCACGTACTTGTAGGAACAGGCACATACCTAGATCTGCTGCCAATGCCACTTACTTCCTGCCGATGAACACACGTCTACACACGTCTGTAACGGCAATAACCGTAATAGCCCTAAACATTTGGACACCAATTTTTTCTAGGAAACGCATGTAAATATCTGGATTCCCCGAACATAGAGGGATGGGCTGTGGCTCTGGGGTATAATACAGGACTTCAGTACTGGAGGTTGTGAGTTCATAACTACCCTAGAACATGAACAATACTTAGTATTTTCATCCCACTTGTCTGTCGGGTGAGACTTTAATCTGTGGTCCCGTCTCTATATGACCTTAGCTGTTGCTGGGACTTTAAACCACACACTTTCACTTTTTTTTTTCCATTCTGGAGGTTGTGGGTTCAAACCTCGCCTCAGGCATCAAACAAATACTTGTATAGTACGTTGAACATGTACATGTACTTGTACAGGTACTGGGATTCAGTACTAAACCCATTGACCCGGCCTCAAATGACCTTAGCTGTTGATAGGCCGTTAAACCCCAACAAACAAACAAAACCTTCCCTATTGCATGTTGATAGGCCGTTAAACCCCAACAAACGAACAAAACCTACCCTAGGCATGAACAATACTTCCATTGTATTTTCATCCCACTTATCTGTCGGACGAGACTTTAAACTGTGGTCCCATCTCTATATGACCTTAGCTGTTGCTGGGACGTTAAACCCATTCATTTCATTTCCCGAACAAAGTTTACAGTTAGTAATTGTTTGTACTTATTTATCGGAAAGATAAACTGTTTGGATATAATTTGTTTTGGGAATGAAACATGTATAATTCACCCTACTGTCTAAGCCAATCGCTGGGCAGCATTTTGCTCCACTTATTTCACATATTGCAACATTTAGCCCCAATAAGCTATATATTACCAGATTTAATGGTTAATTGTTTGACATGAAATGGAAAATCAATACTCGGATGGGACATTGCACATTTGGCTGAACTATAAGTATGTTATTGTTCACATATTGGATTTTTCAGGAACTAAATGCGAGGGAGCTAACGCTCCCTCGCATTTAGTTCCAGGGAGCTAACGCTCCCTCGCATTTAGTTCCTTAAAAACCCAATATGTGAACAATAACTTTCATTATTTTACGCCAACAGGTGGCTCTGTTCACTCGCACAGTAATTTAGCAAACGTATACAATCAGTATCGTGTATTACCACGCATGTACGTGGCATGAATACATGTATATACCGGTATGTGGCTGTGACTGGAGAAATGGGTCTTTTGGGTTTTACAACCAGTGTAGATCCCATCCCGATGAGCCTGTGCATCCGCAGTCTGATCAGGATCTGCAAAGTGTTCGCCATTCCATCAGTGAAACACCCGTCATGTTTCTAATGAACAATATACCATGTAGATGATCATCAGGCTACAGGAGTGTGCTATTTGATCAGAAGCTACACTGGCCAAAATTTTTATAAGCCTCATTTCTCCAGATACTGCCACATATACAGCTTTGGATGAAAACCAGTTGCCACTGTTTTGACTATTTTTCATATTTCTGTACAAAAATGCAATTTGGCCAGCAAAAGATTTTCTGCCTCGTCGCATTTGTGACTGGTGGAAATAATGGGGCTTATGGTTTTGACGGCCAGTGTAGACCCAGACCAGCCTGCGTATCTGCGCAGTCTGATCAGGGTCTGTTCTGTTTATGTATCAGTTAGATAAACAACCGTAAGGATTCATACCTTAAACCATCTCGTGTTGAGGATACGCCATTATGTTTTTGGAAAATCCTAAATATTTTCCTTCTATGCGCTCAGAAGCATAAGTCGCAACCACCCTTTGAACCGTCTCGTCGAGACGGTTCAAATGAGTGGTCACAACATATACTTTCATTGAGAAATAGAAAAAATAAAAAATAAAATATTTTAAAAAATTCATACCCGTAAATTATGTGTACATGGGTTAACAGTGAATCCTGAATCCCGGTCATCCTGAATCCTACCGGGATTCACACCTGTGACCAAGTGTAGTACATGTATGAGGGTGGCTGGTACCAGATCAGGATACTGTATTTCAGTGCTGAAGGTTACAATTTGATTGCAGTTCGTGTAATAAAAAAAATCATTATACACTAGTGTAATAGGCAAATGTATGATCGTCTGTAAATTTCAATTGATGGATTTACATTTATTGAGCATAGGCTGCATATGCAGCCTATGCTCAATAAATGTAAATCCAATAATTGTTTACAAGACAACATGGCTAATGTGACATTTACAGGCTACCATAATTTTGCACTTACGAACATTTTAGTTGTGCGAAATTTAGTGAAACGGCCCCCAGTTAAGCGCCAACCCAGATTAGCCATTCACATAATCAATCAATCTAGTCCAGGGCCGTGATTGGATGGGTTGTGGCCTAGGGGTTAGAACACCTAACTTCCAATCTGGAGGTTGTGTGTTCAAACTCGCCTAGGGCATCAACAAATTCTTTGATATAGTATTTCCATCCCACTGGTCTGTAGGGGTGTAACGATACAGCAAAGCCACGATACGATACGTATCGCGATACTATGACCACGATATGATACGTATCGATACACAGTAAGAACAGAGCATGCGAAAGACCACAAAGAAATTCCTGCACGAATGAAATTCCATCTGCCCGAATGAAATTCCATCTGCCCGAAATCTTGTTTCGACTAATATAAAAATAAAGTTGGTTTTATGAGCTTTTCACAGTAATACAGCCCGGTGAAGGATATTTTCTGAGGGAAATAGGCAGCTTGACGTATACATATCAAAGCAGGTTTGAAAAGTTTTGTTTTTTTATGTATCGTTTGGTGTATCGATACGGTCTGAAGGTATCGATATATCGTATCGTGGCTAAAATATATCGATACATCGATGTATCGATGTATCGTTGCACCCCTACTGGTCTGTCGGATGAGACTAGTACCGTGGTACCGTCTCTATATGACCTTAGCTCTAGCTGGATGTTAAACCCAGTCACTTTCACGTTTCCAGGGCCGTGACATTGGGTACCATGTGACCGCAAGGGATCTCTGCCCAGCTGCCCTTAACTACTAAGTCCCAGAAAGTAACTGGTGAGTGTTGTTTTAGTTCATTCCGTTCACCCGTCTCCGCAAACTGCCAAAATCTTACACGACGTTCGGTTTGGTAAACTTGAAATTTTTACCAGACCGAAAAAAACAAAAACATTTATAAAAATAAAATTTATTTTGTGTTGTGTGATATTTAAGAGATTTTTTAAGTATATCAATCATATAATCTAGCTAGCCGGTTTACCGTTGGACCGGCGGCAATTTTAACGGACATGTCCGATGGACCAACGACTTTCGCGGAGACTGCCATCTACAATATATACAGTGATAGTGCTTGAATTTTGCCTTCATAGAATTTCCTCTCAATTACATATTGTGTCTCTTTTGCCAATGTCTATTAAATTTATTCATTAAATGTGCCAATAAGTAAAAAGTTATATTTATAACCAGACAATATATGAACTATAACTGTATTACTTAACCTTTAGAATGCGGGAAACGAAAAGTGTCGTCTGCTGTTGATTCATATTTCATATTTTCTGTCAATAAAAAACATTGCTTAGCAGCATCTTAGAATAATTTCCATGGAAATGATTCTAAAATGCTGTCAAGCTATGTATTTCAGGAGAAAAATGGAAAATATAAAATAAACAGCAGACGACAAAATTTAGGGTTAATTATATGATTGCACTATCGCATGTCTTCCTATTTTCTTAGTGGGGAAAACCACCGTGACGTATTGTGTTTTATCTTAGCGTTGATATTTAACCTAAACCAACTTCCTGAATTGACATCTTATCCTGATGTAAGTTTTATTTGTAATTCCTATTATTAGACTTTATGTCTACATATATACCAGGTAGTACTTTACGAAAAAGATCCAATTACTTCCCTAATAGTTCAATATAACAAACTTTCTGCCTTGTTCGGTGTACACTTGTGTCATTTTTTACCCACTGCATTCAGAATACGTGTATGTGTCTACAAATATCGAAATATTTTCTGTTCTATTTTCCTTATTTCTGAACCAAAGTATATGTTGTGACCACTCATTTGAACCGTCTCGACGAGACGGTTCAAATAATGGTCACTACATATACTTCTGATGAGAAATAAAGAAATTATTATTTTTTTCCTGTTGAAAATATTGTTTATCTTTAGAATGTGTTTATATCTTGCCTTATTTCTCAATAAAAACATGCTTTGACAGCACTTCAGAATCCAATGGAAATGATTCTGAAGTGCTGTCAAAGCATGTTGTAAATTAATCTAAAGTGCTGTCAATGCATGTTTTTGATGATAAAAATGGAAAATGGAAAATGGAAAATAAAAAATAAACAGTCGACGACAACAAAAATAAGATAGCGGTCTACAGGTTAATTGTTGGACTTTGCTCACTGCTGTCAAGTGGCATGTAATTATGTTATGCCGTTGTCGTGGTGATTAAAGCAACCTTATGACAATTGGACATACATGTATACTTTCATTGAGAAATGAAAAAAATAAAATATTTGAAAAAATTCATGCCCGTAAAAGGGGTATTCCGCATGTAATGTACTAGTAAAGTTCAACTTATCGTTTTAAGAAAGCTTGTCTTTAAAGGAAGACACTTAATTGTAATACGTCCTATATGCGTCACAGGAAGGAAAACCCTTGAATGCTTTGAATGTTTGTAGCTCGGATTTTATGATAATGGCGGTAAGATTTTTCATCTTGTTTATGTTCATTTGTAACCCCACATTTTCAATACTTCTAATGCTACAGGCCTAGGGCTGGGCTTTCAATAGTATTGAGTATTTTTTATTTTTCGGAAAATTTCAGGATTATTTTTAACGTAGACAAAGAAGGAAATCATCAATTTCAGGTATTATTTTCAGGGAGTTATTTTAAGTTCACTTCCTGTTCATGTGTACAGAGTGAAGATATTTTGTCGGTTTCTCGAATGTATAACATTGCCCCCCGTCTCTATAAAACCTTAGCTGTTGCTGGGGGTTGCTTGTTCCGTCTCTATATGACCTTAACTCTTTGCATGCTGGGAAACTTGTGGGCTATAAATAGTTAAAAAAATAGCGGACAAAAAATCCTCATATTTTCGTTTATTTCTCCCGGTAAATATCATGAATATGTCTTGGAATTCCAAGACATATTTACAGAGAGATATAAAACATATACATATTCATGATATTTACAAGGAGATATAAAAGAAAATATGAATTTTTGTCCGCTAGTTTTGAACTATTTATAGCCCACACGTTTCCCAGCATGCAAAGAGTGAACTGTTGCTGGGGTTGCTTGTTATCCTACATTTCGAATATTCCTATAGGCTTAGGGTGTTTACAATGCGAAGGTATTTTGTCTCTATTTCTTAAAAACATAATATTGCCCCATCTATGCATGACCTTAACTGTTGCTGGGGTTACACATATAGAGAATAGTAGGTTAGTGCCGTGAATGGGAAAAAATATCCGGCAAGGCTCAAGAATTTCTTTATTTCTCATCAGAAGTATATGTTGTGACCACTCATTTGAACCGTCTCGCCGAGACGGTTCAAATGAGTGGTCACAACATATACTTTGGTTCAGAAATAAGGAAAATAGATAGAGAATAGTAGGTTAGTGTCGTGAATGGGAAAAAATATCTGGCAAGGCTCAGGAAACGGGATGGGCGAGGCTCTGCTGAGCACATCCCGTTTCCGAGCCGCTCCAGATATTTTTCCCATTCACGGCACTAACCTACTATTCTTTTTATCCCGTCAACACCTACAAATGGCTGTAAAATGCAAAACTTGTATTGACTGGATATCAAAAATGTTTCACGGCACCGTGTTTCACGGCACATAAGCACTGTGTTGACGGGATAAACCCAGATATTATACTTTCTATTGAAAAAAATATAATTATTTTACGTCCATTCAACAGCAGAGTCTAACACAGAGGTCAGGCACCTGTATGGCGGACCATGCACCATTATACCTTCACTTAACCCTTAAACTGCTACTCGCAACAATTGACGTCTGCTGTTGCTTTTATATCTTTCCTTATTTTCTAAAAAAACAACGTGCTTTCACAGCACTTCAGAATCATTTCCAGAAGTGCTGTCAAAGCATGTTGTAAATTATTCTAAAGTGCTGTCAAAGCATGTTTTTGATGATAACTCTTTCAGTAACTGGAATGGATTTTGATATGTTAATTTTGTAACCAATCCAACCGTCACAAAATGATTTTCAGACTAGGGTATTTACATGTACATGTATGAAAAGGGGGTGTTTTTGCTCTCAAAAATATGAAAATTACTTGCAAAAAGTGCAGATCCTGATGAGACGGCTCGTTACGAGCCGGCTCATCTGGATCTGCACTGTTTGCATAAACCACTATAGCCAACTCGGCTGAGGCCCGTTTCACTAAGCTTCGTACGACTAAAATGTTCGTAAGTGCAAATTTAGGATCGTCTGGAAATTTAAATTCATGGATTTACATGTATTGAGCATAGGCTGCATTATGCAGCCTATGCTCAATAAATGTAAATCCAATAATTGTTTACAAGAAAACTTTGTTAATGTGACATTTACAGACTATCATAATTTTGCACTTAAGAATATTTTAGTCGTAAGAAGTTTAGTGAGACGCCGGCCCCCTGGAACTACGGTACACTTTTTGCCAACACCACTAACTATACAGGCCTGTGGTGTTGAAAGGGTTGACCCCTTGGGCGGTTGGTTGGAAGCATGTGAAGGATAAATTTAACGGTGTGGTTCATCCTGACCGGAATCCAGATAACCTTGGGTTTGACCCTCATGTACATTTTTGTCTTTCTGGTATGTGAGAGTTGAATCTGGTTATACCCACAGGTTGAAGTAACGGACCGAGGTCTATAAATACATTAAATATGCCTAAAAGCATCAATAAATGAAAAAAAAATAATAAGTTAATTTTTTTTTACCCCCTCCATGGAGGGGGTAAAAAAAATAATTTAACTTATTTTTTTTCCGTTTATTGATGCTTTTAGGCATATTTAATGTATTTATAGACCTCTATAAATATATTAAATATGCCTAAAAGCATCAATAAATGGAAAACAAAATTTAACTTATTTTTTTTTCGTTTATTAATGCTTTTAGGCATATTTAATGTATTTATAGACCTCGGTCCGTTACTTCAACCTGTGGTTATGCCCATTATAAAAGTAATAATATTCGTATTAATCCATATTACTTGTGGGGAGTTGGGCTACGTAACTCTCGTGTGGTGAGGAACTGGCACCAGGTCAGGTTATTCTAATTTCAGGGCTGAATATATTTTTATTCTGTAAATATTCAGTTCTGATTTTGTGATTTGCCCCCCATCACCACACGTAACATATGGTTTTTGACCCCGTAACCGGCCTAAAATGACTATAGCTGTTGACAGGCTGTTAAACACCATTAAATCAAATCAACACCAGCTAAGATTCACCACTAAGACATGACCATATCCTTTCGTGGAGAAATAGAAAAAAACGAATCAAGAAAATGTCATATCCTGAGAGTATCGGGGGTTAACCTTCCATTTGGAGGGAATTGATTGCCGTGGCGATTTGCATAATTGTTCCATATCGCTGAATGGTAAATGGGCAAACATGGCTGTCAATAGCCGTCGTACATGGTACACGCCATGGCAAAATGGGACGGTTCACTCATGACAAGCTGATCGAGACTACACAATTTCCGTACAATGAATACAAATAATTATCTTAATTATGCAGAGATATAATTTTGGTACCACTCATTTGAACCGTCTCGGCGAGACGGTTCAAATGAGTGGTAACAACATATACTGTTGAAAAGAAATAATAAAAATAGCAAAAATAATTGTCCTAATTATGTATTTATTGGTACCGTACGAGATTGTTCAAAGGAGTGGGAACAACATATACCTTCAATCATGCACAGAATCATATATTGTTCTTTTCTTTCTATGTGCTCAGAAGTATATGTTGTGACCACCATTTGAACCGTCTTGTTGAGACGATTCAAATGAATGGTCACAACATATACTTTCATTCAGAAATAAAAAAAAAAAATTAAATAAGATATTTAAAAAAAATCATACCCATTACAAGCTGATCGAGGCTGTACAATTTTTTGTTCACCCCTAAGTAACTTACATGGACTATTTCATGTTAAGTTTGAGACTGTTCCATTATCCATTATGCAGAAAAGAGGGTCATTTTGGAAAAATTCAAAAATACCTACAAATGGTGCAGATCTTTATGTGACGGCTCGTTAGGAGCCGGCTCACCATGATCTACACTGTTTGCAAATACATGTATATAAAGAGGTGTAGTGTTGAAATGGTTCATTATGCATGGAAGTAATCAGGCATGAGAATCTTCTGCTGATTTCAGCTGATTTCATTATAATTTGAGTTTTCAAAATGATTCAGAATCAATCTGTAGCCGATTTCATCAAAATTGCAGAGTATACTTTTCTAGCAAAGTAAACTTTGAGGGAGTAATCATTTATTTTTCCTCAAATGCATTATTTCATATAGAACTAACGACTGCATATATTTGATGATTAAAACTATGCAGAATTATTATACTGAATATATTACATTATCACAGCCAATTTGGCTGTGATAATGTAATAAATTCAGTATAATAAAAATTAATAAATTTATCCTAAAATTGAAAATTTCTCCCTCGAAGTATACTTTGCTAGAAAAGTATACTTTGCAATGTTGGTGAAATAGGCTACTGATATGCTCAAATTTGATAGTTTTGCAAGTGGGGTGAGGGGGTTTCCGTGAATTTTCAGATCTTTTCAGCGAAAGCCATTCTCATTTGAACCGTCAACGAGACGAGTCCAAAACTGATATTCAGGTGAATATTATAGGAATGAATGGCCTTTTTGTGGAATTTGTCGGGGTATAAACTTGGAAAAGTCGCGGGAATACTGGACGAAGGCCGGAAGGCCTCGTCCAGTATTCCCGCGACTTTTCCAAGTTTATATCCCCGATAAATTCCACAAAAAGGCCATTAATTCCTTATAATTCCAGCATTTGAAATAAATTCATCAAGAAAATGTGTTTATTTTCCGTTTTCATAAGAATTATTTTAACTGCGCCTGACGGTTACGGAAAGTAGTTCGGCATGGGAGTTTACTGGGATATAAATTTTGAACAGAGACTTGCTACGGACCAATCAAAAGTTAGGGAATTGCGTAAATATTTTTGTGCTGGAATTATATAATCATAAATGTCCACAATCATGTGACCGCAAATTGGACAATCTCATTGGTTGAAATTTTCAGTCATATAATAATCATATTTACTATTATTTGTTTTCATGATTTTTAACACACAGTGTTGTTACACTGTGAAAGGCCATTTTATGCGATAAGCAAATCTCATGTGGCGCAGAACACACGTTTCTATGCGACTGGCAGTCTATGTGAACACTTGTCATTATCCAATTATATGAATTCATTTCTGCTGGCGGTTATAGTTTGATTGTATACTGCCATGTGATTGGTTAATTGGATTGACATTTCATCATCAACAAATGCAAAAGTTCACCGGAGGATATGCCAGTACGGGGCGAGCTGGACAAATTTACACGTTTGTTTCTCCAAACTGTGTTGTGTACACTCCCACATGTTTTGCGCTAAGGTTTTAAAACTACCAAGTGTATGATCATGTGGTACTAACAACAACAACAAGTACTGATTCAAAGTACATATTCTTTTATAGTGTCCTTATTACGTAACGGATTTTGATGAAAGATGGCGCATCAAACGCGTCTTGTTAATCTGCATTTGCATGGTGGTCTCTTTATTTTCGCCCAAACTTTCGGAAATCGATTCTTCGCAAAAATGACATAAGTCTGTGGCGAACTCCCTGGACCACCAAATGCAGCTCATGAAGACGCGTTTGCTGTTCCATATTTCATCAAAATCCGTTGCATATTAAGAAAAATATCAAATAATACTTACTTTGGAGTGGGCGTCGTTGTTGTTGTAACCACGTGATCATGCACCTTAACAACAGGCGACACTCGTTACCTAAAACTCTCTCCCAAGTAACTGGAATGGATCTCTATATGAGCCGCGCCATGCGAACACCAATTTCATCAAAGTATACTTTGAGGGAGTAATCATTTATTTTACCAGAAATGCATTATTTCATATAGAACTGCCGACTGCATATATTTGATGATAAAAAGTATGCAGAATTATTATACTGAATTTATTACATTATCACAGCCAAAATGGCTGTGATAATGTAATAAATTCAGTATAATAAAAAGTAATACATTTATCCTTAAATTGAAAATGTCTCCCTCAAAGTATACTTTTCTAGATAAGTATATGAGCCGCGCCATGCGAAAACCGGGCTTAAAGGTACATACATGCCCACGCAGTAGGCACAAAATGTTCTTTATAGGAATTAAATAAGTGTATAATTATGTCACTATTCCACCAGTTCTAAAAATTACGAGTGCCCGCTATACAAATATAATAATTTATTAATTATCAATTTACTGTTAGCGACGCGCGGCGGTAACAGTCTATTTTGATAATGTGCGGGGACGACGACTTTCACATCACGGCTTGCGGTGCGCATGCGCAGTATACTACGCGCGCCAGTAGGCTTCCCAATATGTAAACAAGAATATGAACATGTCGAAACGTCCAGTACGGAAATTGTATGAAACGGCGTCGGCCAAAAAAAAGGCGAAATGTCTGAGGGACAGGCAGTACAGAGAGAGAGAGTGGTTAATATTGGCGACCAGATCACCAAATGGAAAGAGTTACGTGGAGATTTAGATTTGAACTCGAACAGAGATTTTTCTTCTCAACTTCCGATACTTCACTGCGCATGTCAAAGATGTGATATGATTGACCGTGTCACGTGACGCGTATTGGTAAAAATAGCACGAGGTCAGAAAATACCCTTTCTGGTCGCGGCATATAAAATGCGATTTAACACCAATTGACACGTGCTGTAATTAAAAATAACTTGTTAGTGGGTAGACAAATGGCTCATATAAGGCATGACAGAAAATGAAAAGTAGTAGTACAGTGTAACCTGCTGCGTGGGCCTTTAATGACAATTTTTTCAGTTTTTACTTTTTTACATATTCTGAATTATACATCTTTTAAAGGCCATATGCCGCAAAAATTATCAATTTATCCCAATTATTTTTCATATTCTGCATTATACATCTTTTAAAGGCCATATGCCGCAAAAATTATCAATTTATCCCAATTATTTTTCATTTCATAAGTATTTTTATGACGCGTAGTAAAAACGTATATAACGTTTTAGATCAATGACGTCGAAAATACGACGTTTTTATCAACGGCTTATATGTGAGTGGTGTTTATAAAATACCCATCGTTACGTCATCTACTATCGCATTTCAACCAAATTTGGATATCTCGTAGCCTGGCCAATTGTTTACCATTAACCCAAGACAAAGTATGAAAATAATGTTCATGGCCAGTGTTGCAGTAGCTATGGTAACGTCATGTTTTGGATTACGACCCAAATATCGTAATTTTGTATGCATATTTTAGAATGAACGCGGATTGAGAAGGGCTTGCGTTTCCGAGTTGTTTGTTGTTGGCTCAAATAAATTTTAGGAAATGATAGCGACATTATTTAATGTTTCATGCGCGACATGTTTTGAAAAATGTGACGACTTGACAGGAAATTACATAGTTTAACGAGTGTCTGCTCTGTCTCATGAGAACATGCCCGAAGAACTAAAATGTGCTATTAAATACTGCATCGTAACGCATACATCAATACGAGATGATGATGATGTGAAATGTATTCGGTGAAAGTGCACCACCGGGATGACAATTTGCGAGCGATATAGTCAGAGAGACGGTGGAAGGGAATGCGCGAAGGGATTTGCCAGAAATGGAAGTCCAAAAGTGACGTTTTCAGATGTTGTGACACAAAGTAAAAGTCTGCATTGATGGATCATTGTGCGTGAACTATGAGATCGGTTGAACTCGCAGCCGGCACACTCCATAGTGTGATTAAAAAGATTTAAATATCAGGATACATAGAGCTAGATGGATCCCAATGATGTTGAACATGGAGCAAAAAACCATTGAATGTTACCAATTGTGCTCGAGGTTTACGATATTTCTGTACATATTTCTAATCGAGTGCATCTATTATCAAATATCGTGGATTGGAGCTGTTATTCCATCCTCCATATTCGCCAAATCCTGCCATATGCGATTTCCCTTTTTAAAACCCCGTACACGAAAAGCCGCTTGCAAGGGAACCCACTTTGACGACGTCAGCAGTCAATAATGCTACTGTCGGTATGCCAGGTACTATGTTTGAACAAAGGTGAAGTGTATGACTAGGCCACTGTCGGAAGTACATATACATGTAGTACCGTTGTATTTTCAAAAATAATAATTAACTCCTTGTGTGAGCACGAAATAAAATAATATGCATGTTTTCCTTCTATTGAACAATAAGGAACATTTACATAACGTCATTTTGACGTTCGGCCGCATATTGCGTGATGACTTTGCGTTGGTAACGATAACCATGTCCATGCTATATGTATTATGAGTTCTGAATATGAAATCGATGCAGCATTTATCCCATCATGTATGCAAATTTTCAAACAGTTAACCCAAGAAACATGAATTTTACAGAACTTTTCCGGGTATTTTATTATCACCGCTCGTGTATGGCAGAACTAATGTTGCAGAACGTATGGCTGTAAATACAATACATGTGAAAATAAAAGACAGAGTGATGGTTATTCAACCAACTCTGGAACTCGAAAAACTCTTAAAACAACATATCCGCGATCATCAGGGGCTGGACATGTGAAGTCCTGGTAGTTTCAAGTTTAGCCACACGAGTGACTACAAATGTATGTAGCTAAAATTAAAATTTCTAAAATTATCCTGAGGTATCATAACCCAAACAGTCGTAATGTTAATACATAATTAGAAGTTGCAGGGAAGGCATATGGAGTGCTGGGTCCCCCTCCTCGATATAAATCCGCCAATGTCGGAAGCTCATTTTAAATATGGGTGACAAATTACTTTTATATGCGAGAATGAAGTTGCATTATTTTAATTACACCGATTGGCATTCAGGGATGAACTATGTTCCCCAAGGGCACTTGTCCTCGAATCCACAATCCTCACTCCCCACCCTACGCTAGTAACGCCACTTAACATCGTAAGCTAATAGTTGCATAAATATTGATTTAAACCGAAATCAAATAAAAATATATGTTCATCTTCCATCTGGCAAGTGTTACTAATCAAATATACAACAAATTCACACCATGAACAGGTAAGAATCTTTACGAGGGTCAGTCAACCTAAGTGAGAAATATGTAATAGGTCATTAATTAGTTGAACAATCGCTACTATGAAAATAGTTTATCTGACTGTAATGATCGCTAGGCAGCTAATTCCAATGGTCGCATTGTATGTGTGGTTTCTCGGCAACTGTCGACAACATTATGTACAAGCTCAATGGACTGGACCTGGTGCCGTTTGTAATATTGCTATAACCCTGTCGGTCGGGTATTTTTTTTCTATTCCAATATTATTGCTTACTTATGTGTATGAAACGGCTGCAAATGTAGTATTTGTTAGTAGACATTGCACGTGTACATCTGCAGTAGGCCGCTTATAACATTAACTTTGTGACAAAACACGACGTCGGGCAGATTTGATAGCGTGATACCTTATATGTGTCGCCATGTGTCTTTCTTGAGGGTCACACTACATTCGCCGGATATACAGTATTATGCAGTCAATTGATAAACTGATGATTTGATACTAAATTTCGTGCGACAAGCAGGTTTATAACCATCAAATTACCAATTAATGTCAAGACTTCGATAAATCCACCGACCTCACTGTGTGTCTTGTGCATTATGTATTGCTTACACATATATATATTTGTTTATTAAAGTCTCATCAATGTACACACATAAGATAATACAATTTAGACACAGTAAAATAGTACATCGCCATTCTATAAGAATTACAAGAGACTACACTCACTATAAAACATGTGTTTTGCCTCATAAAACATGAATATGAATACATGGGTAATATGTATATAGTTATCTAACGTGTTCGTGCCACGAGCATCTGGTACATGCTATAACGCACATGCACAAACTACATGCAACCTACTGCGTGTATCATGACTATGACGTACCCGTACACTAAAACACATGATAAACATAGACACAATAATTCATGAATGTAGTACAATATCTACACTATAAGACATGGTTAAATGAATAAGACCTAACGTACCGGTATATTGATCATCTATAAAGAAAACCACACCTTCTTTTTAAAATATTGAAACAAGTTTTGGCACATTCTTTCATGATATCACTATTATCAAATAAGATTACAAACTTATCGATATCACACAAGTTCAAGAAATCCGGAACAATGTTGCAAGCTTTATCGAACAATACAGTTCTAAGATCACTGTACAAATCACATTCTAAAAGCACATGCTTTTCCGTTTCCACAGTATTAGCATTGCAAAATATACACAGCCTTTCATCCAGGGCAATATTTTCGTATCGTCCGGTTTCCAGTCTAATGGGAGCAACCCCACAGCGAAACTTGGCAAAAGCTGATCTGTGCTTAAATGGAATCAAGAGCTTGCAATAAGCTTCTGTTTCGAAGTTATTTTTGAACTTACAATAAGACCTGAGTTTATTACCTCCTTGACCCCGTATGCTGCTATTACTGTTAATACGGTCATGCCATTCAACAACATATTTGTGCATCATTGTCGTAACTAGATCTCCTAAAAGTGCCGTTTTAGCAATAAATGTATCAACATTTAAGTATTGATTAAGTTGCAAATTATTAAAATGTTTGATAACAGTATAACACCAATTTTGACACTGCCTGCTATTAACGCTATGACACCAATTAAAAATTCTCTTATTAATTCTGTTTACACTCATATTTACACAACGACTCCAGAGGTTGGCAATACATTTCCACTGTCGGATGATAGCTGGTAACCATGCCATATCACCGGAGACAGCAGCACTGGGTGTATACTTTCCCACGCCCATATAAAAACGCATAGCTCTATACTGTACAGCATCGATACATGAGAATGATCTATATCCCCATACAGCTGCCCCATAAGCTATAACAGGCCATACTATTGAATCATACAGTTTAGTGAAAACATCATACGGCATACCGCCAATGTACTTAGACTTTGCAATGATAAGACCGAGGGCTCTGCCTGCACTCTGTGCAACCATTTGGCAGTAACATTATAGTCAAGATATTCATCTAGTACAAGTCCAAGATATGTATATTTATCAACAGTATTTAAACTTGTATCACCACATAAAAAAGTATGTGCGCTTCTCGATGCGGATTTTGGTCTAAAATGTACAATGTTACTTTTATTACTATTAACACACATATAATTGGCTTTGCTCCAGTCATACAACAAATCCAGCATACATTGTAAGTCACGTTCATTATCTGCAATTAAGACAATATCATCAGCATATAATAAAATGGCAACAAGTTCATCTCCTACACGGACACCTTTTCCCAGAGCAGCCATTTTCAGTGCAAGATCATTAATATAAAGATTGAATAATAAAGGTGATAGACTACATCCTTGTCTCAATCCAGTAGTGACATTGAAACTATCAGTTTTAAAACCATTCACACGCACACATGACGATACAGAACTGTATAATGATGTTACAGCTCCAAATAGTTTGCCACTGACACCTATTTCAGCTAGTCTATTCCACAACATATTTCTATTTACAGTGTCATATGCCTTTTTAAAATCTATGAATGCGCAGAATGTTGACAGTTTACGTTTCTTACACACAAACAATCAAGAACCTGCATTAAAATCACTGATTCTGAATCTATGAGAGAAATTTTGATGCATTTGTTTCGCCAAATTCTATACAAACAAGAGATATATATGTCCTAATAGCTGCATTTCTACCTCCGTTTTTGATAAAATGAGTGGCACCCGGTATACTAAATGGCAAATCATTTGCCAAGTACTGGCTAGAATTGTTCGAAAGTCTCAATTTACCAAGATTATAGATGGCAAGATCGGTTGGCATACAATAGGTTGTTCATATTTAAGATTATTTAGCAATCAAAGTGCAGCGTAAGCGATGACCTCCCTGAGATGTGGCCAATTAAATTATGTGTTCACCATTTTAAATTCATAAGGACAAACAACGAAACAGAGTGACAATGCCAAAGAACAATAGTTAGGTGACAATGTACAGCGCCTCAAACATGGCTAAGTCATTTATGTTGCGAGTAACTCATGTTGTATCCTTAGTAAAATATTTGTTCGCGACACCATGGCCATAACGTCAAAAATGGTTTCTCGTTCAATAACGTCATAAGTACGTGACGCCACGTCATGACGTCATAATATGTGCACTGACGTACAAGTCATCACGGAACATATTGGTAAAAGTTTCAATAATTTATCACTTTCCGTTTTGTACTCCCACTCAATTTAACTTACAAATGTGATGGCAAAATGTGAAATTTTACGGCGACGTTAGACAATTTGAATTGTCTTTTTTCCGACGTCGTTTGTCGCTTTTCACGACGTTGTCATTAAGCCCGGTTTTCGTATGGTGCGGCCCATATGTATACGTCACCAAATCATTTTCAGACTCGTCTCTTTATGAAAAGGGGGTGTTTTTGTTCTCAAAAATGTGAAGACTACTTGAAAAAAGTGCAGATCCTGATGAGACGGCTCGTCACGAGCCGGCTCATCTGGATCTACACTATTTGCCAATACCACTATACAAGCCTGTGAATTGTTGAAAGGGTTAGTCACGAGCCGACTCATTTGGATCTACACTATTTACCAATATCACTATACAGGCCAAGTACATGTTTTCCCATGGGCGGATTCAGGTGGGGACGGACCCGGCGCGCGCCCCCCTAAATTTTGCCGAGTAAAGATTTTTTACAAGTTACAAGGCACGTTTCTACGTTCGTATTGTGAATTTATTGTTTATTGGGGTTTTTTTTGCTCCAAAATGCGCCAGAACGCAGGAAATGCGATGTAGATTCAAAAAATTCCGGGTGGGAATGCCCCAGGACCCCGCTAGCGCGTTCGATAATATAGTCAAGTATTGCAAAATAGTTACACCCCCCCCCCCCCCTAACCCGAAATCCTGGATCCGCGCCTGTTTTCATATAAATAGCTCTTATGTGCATTTCTCCATTCTCTAATAATCTTTACCTTATCAACGAACGATTGGCTTGAAACTTTTCATCGATCCTACTGCTTTTGGGATACGCTATTTTGTTTGTGGAAAATCTTAAATATTTTCTTTATCTGAGCTCAGAAATGAGTGGTCACATTACATATACAGTCAAACCTGTGCTAAAGACCACCTCTGAATAGCAATCACCTGGCTGTAAAGGCCACAATTGTTTTGTCCCAATGGCACAATTACTATATAAATGACCCTGCGAATAAAGACCACCTGTGAACAAAGGCCAGATTTTTCACTTCCCATGGCTGGCCTTTATATTCACAGGTTTGACTGTACTTTCATTGAGAAATAAAAAAAATAAAAATAAAATATTTAAAAATTTCGTACCCGTAATGGTGTATTCCGAATGTAATGGGTAAATTCATAGCTCGTACAGGTGGCCGGATTAGCTCAGTAGGTAGAGCGTCGGACTGCGGATCGGGAGTCCCCGGGTTTGATTCCCACTTCGACCTCTGCGAATGGCCGATTCGTGTCCTTGGGCAAGACAACTTCGTGCTAGCCTAGTCCTATCGGATGGGCTTAAATAGTTGGTCCCGACATGTAAGGCCATCGAGCCAGTGCCATCGTTGAATCAAAGCATTTACAATTTTGGGTGTGTATGAGGGCTATGCGAATCATTGGTTACACAACATTTACGGAATAAGTGTAAATAACTTCTCTTTCAAAGTGACTCTACCCAATATAAAAAATACACTATCATGCAGGATCCTGTATATATATATATATTTGCAGAGCTCCAGTTAAGATGCATAATTTGACCAAATATTCGAGGTATTCTTAGTTCTTCACCCAAAATGGCAAGTTGGGAGTTCTTTAGAATCGTCTTTAGACGATTCTAAAGTACTCCCAATTTGCCATTTTTGGTGAAGAAATAAGAAAATTCCCCCCAAAGTTGATCAAATTACGCATCTTAACTAGTTTTTGGGGCCGTATACAATGGCATTATACATGTGGCTGATCTCTCGGTGGAAATGTTAGCAGTAACGATTTTGGCCACTGACATTTCAATACCATACCAGCCTATCATTGAGCCTGCTATTTTGTTGAGTGATTACCCAGGAATTTTAACTCCACCGTCACAGGAAATGGTCTGCCTGTGATTTGTTGGTACACCAGTCTAGACGGATTTGGTCTACTTGCGCCTCAGGTCTAGATCTTTAGGTTTGTTGGGACGTTTGTGTTTCTGCGATGACGGTTAAAATGTAATTTGGGAAACGATAGGTAAGATTTTCAATACGTGTGTAAATGGTAGCTTCTGATTTTCTTCTATGAGGAAAATGTGGATTCTCTTGTGATTGGTCGAAAATAGTTTTGAATACTGTGTCTTGATTGGACAGATTATTAAATGTCAGTTGCTGGCAAAAATGAAACATTATCAAAAATTATATCCATTTCGCCGTATTATATGGCGTGGGACTGAATAGAGAGCTAAATGCCGATAGAGACCGGAATCTGCCCTAGCTGTACTGCGAGACAGTACCGCAGAAAATGGTCCATTGGCGTTGCCGTGCCGACAATGGACGTTACATAGCAACTGGGAATGGATCTGCGATGGGAAAAGGTAGGGCAGTGTGATTTTTCTTATTTATTTTTTTTCATGAATAAATTAAGCTGTTCATTAATTATTGCCCTTTAACCCTTATAGTGCTAAATTTAAATTTTTTCATCTGCTGCTTTTTGTGTGTTTTTTTCTCAAAATTTTCTCAGTAAAAGCTTGTTTTTTTTTCAGAATATAAGAATCATCTCCAAGGGAAGGAGATGATTCTGATATGCTGACAACACATGTTTTTGTTCAGTAATAAGACAGTTTGGGGAAAAAAATACAAACAAGTTTGTTTCCAGAATATATTTGTTTTTTTTGTTTCGCTTTCTAAAACATAATAAAATATTTGGGCTTCGTTAAAAATTTCCTGCATCCTGATGTTTTTGTTTAGTGGGAAAAAAAAGAAAGATATTGAAACAATTTTGAATTACTTTTATGTGCCCACCGATGGCTGCTGAATTTTATTAGGGTTGGAGGCGAGGTTAGGTGGGTGGGGGGCGTGGAGGTGTAATAGATATTAAAACAATTTTGAATTACTTTTACGTGCACACCGATGGCTGAAATTTATTAGGCGAGGTTGGGTGGGTGATTCTTGATTTTTCGTTTTTATATAAAAACATACTTAAAATTAGGTTTTTTTCCACTACATTTGTGTGTGTTTGTCTGTCTGTCGGAGATTTGCATTAAAGTTTTCGGATACCTACTATACAGGTTATCGTAATTCGGATTGGCTTGAAACTTCATATGTTTATTTGTCATCATCCATCTTTTCATTCTATAGCCCACCCATACGGCACCTGTGCTCAAGGTCACCCATACGGCACTGTGCTCGAGGTCAATGTCAAGTTTTTTTTGCATTTAAACCTTGTAAGGCGTACATCCGTCAGTGTTGCTGATTTCTTGTTCTCCTGTTTAACATCCATCAGTGTTGATTATTCCTAATCCAAGAGCTCCAGATAAGCTGCTTATTTGCGTAAATACCCAATTAAAATTGCCAAAAATCCAATTGAAATCAGAAGTAGCGAGTATCAAAAAGCAATAACAATTTTCTGGTATCTTTATCATGCTGCAGAAAACAATAAACATACCACAAATATAGCATATGTTTTCTGATTTTCCATGAACACATCTTGGTATTTCATGAGACAATTCTAATGAAATACCAAGACATGTTTTCATTTCGAAGCAAACTATTCAATAATTGCTGTCTGTTGATGTGTAAACAGTAGTGTGATTTTATTTTACCCAATTAAAATTTTGAAATACCCAATTGCTTCAGAAACGATTGAGTGAAAATACTCAATTACTAATTCCTTATCTGGAGCCCTGCCTAATCATATTACTTTTAGTGGAACCACCCCAAGTGACTTTGGGGTGGACCTGGCACCATGTCCGGTTATTCTAATTTCAGGGCTGTATATATTTATTCTCGATGTAAATATTTCGTTCTTATTATGGGAGTTTCCCCCCAATGCAGCAGGTTGAATACGGGATACACTTTTAGTAGTATGAACCTTTTGAGAGAAAAATATCCCTATTTTCTTTATATCCTTTCGAAAGTATATGTTGTTACCACTCATTTGAACCGTCTCAACGAGACGGTTCAAATGAGTGGTAACAACATATACCTTTATCGATGAATGAACAAAATAATGAGATTTTTTCAACAAATGCTGCATTTTCCCTTAACCCATTACAGACGGGATACACTTTTAGTAGTATGAACCTTTTGAGAGAAAAGTATCCCTATTTTCTTTATATCCTTTCGAAAATATATGTTGTTACCACTCATTTGAACCGTCTCAACGAGACGGTTCAAATGAGTGGTAACAACATATACCTTTATCGATGAATGTACAAAATAATGAGATTTTTTCAACAAAAATCCTCAGACTGAAATGGGTTAAATGACCTTAGCTGTTGATAGGCCGGCCATTAAACACCAATACATCAATTCAAATGAACACCACATTTATATGCCTCAGTTCGAGACATTGACTGGAAACCTCGACCACTTAACAATTTCTCCGAAATGAACAAAGACGGAAATTAGCATATTCTTGTCAGAGATTCAATTACAATAGCAGAAAAAAACTGCGGCTGATTAAGTTAGGTCCTCCGTGTATAATTTTGTATTTTTAACCTAATTCCAGCCGATATGTGATTCATCTTGCTATCGGACTTGGGTTTTCGCGGAAAAAATTATCTCTTACTATCCTGAATGAAATTTTGTTGTCTACTGTTTATTTTCTATTTTCCATTTTTCTCGTCTAAAGCATACTTTGATATTACTTTAGAATCCTTTCGATGGAAATGTTTCTAAAGTGTTGTCAAACCGTGTTGTGATTCCGAAATTAGGTGAAAGTTAATCCATTCCTATCAGTATACACCTTTATGGGTATGAAATTTATTAAATATTTTCATTTTTGTCATTTCTCAATGAAAGTATATGTTGTGACCACTCATTTGAACCGTCTCGATGAGACGGTTCAAATGGTGGTCACGACATATACGTCTAAGCACATACACGGAAAATACTCTCTTCTTTATCATCATCATTACAACAGTCACGTATAGAAGGAGACGAGACTCGGGTGTGGTGGGGCATATATAGGAAACACTCCAATTAGATATAAAATAGTTACTATAGGAATGAATGGCCTTTTTGTGGAATTTATCGGGGTATAAACTTGGAAAAATCGCGGGAATACTGGACGAAGGCCGGAAGGCCTCGTCCAGTATTCCCACGACTTTTCCAAGTTTATATCCCCGATAAATTCCACAAAAAGGCCATTCATTCCTTATAATTCCAGCATTTGAAATAAATTCATCAAGAAAATGTGTTTATTTTCCGTTTTCTTAAGAATTATTTTAACTGCGCCTCACGGTTACGGAAAGTAGTTCGGCGTGGGAGTTTACTGGGATATACACTTTGAACAGAGACTTGCTACGGGCCAATCAAATGTTAGGGAATTGTGTACATATTTTTGTGCTGGAATTATAGAGAGATGGCTGTTATAGGGAGTGTGATGTATAGAGTTTATTCAATGGAGCACACATTTCTTTGTCGGTCAAGGGAAATAAATCCGGTATTACAAAATGGCAGTGGAATGAATTGTATATTACATGCTCTTCGAAAAATACTCACCACCAGACCATCATTCTTATGATCTAGTAGCGTTGTCACACTGAATTGTGCTGAGAAAACAATATGCTAACTATCATGTATTAAAATCCTCATCATCTGGAAGCTTGCTTCAATGTCACGGCCAAATTTTTCTAAAAACGGAACACAATTTGCTCTTATCGCCTCTATATGCCTACACAGAAAAAACAACAAAATAAAACTATATTATTTTGGTTGCAGACTAACTGTTACATGTTCCTTTAATTATTTTAAGGAAAAAATCTTCACCAGCCACAATGAATATGAAATAATCAACAATATTGTGACGCACTACTTTTTAAAATGTACTACTTTCGTCTGGATCACTTAGACTGGTACCCGGTTTTACTTGAATGAGACCTGTAGGCCCGATGTTCTTTTCTCTGTTACCAATTTGTCAGCTTGCAAAAATCAGTTTCACATGGATGTTTGCAGACTAATATTGCAAGCAGCCAAGGGATTGAGATTCATCCAGACAGGTTAAAGGCTCAATTCCCTTGATCCGAGCGTTTATCGGATTGATCCTGTGAAGTTAGCCGCAGTTTTCCATGTGACCAGTGTAGCCCCAGATCAGGGGCTACACTGTTCACTACGTAGATCCTGAGATAATTTATGATGCTATTAACAGATTAACGGTAGACCTAGTATCTAGTTGACACAGAAATGTTGTTGAAAGATCAGGATTTTTTCACGACCAATGTAAACCCCTGATCAGCGTACGATCGATTCACTGATCAGGACCAGTATTTCTTGCAGAATACTGTACAAAATAATTCGCGATTCAACTACACATTTGGATCATTATGATATCGAACTACAGGCTTCGGATCAGTAGCTACGCTGGTCAAAAACGGAAATTAACCAAATGTTACGATGTTTCGTTCCATATACTGCTGAGATGGCCATCCAGCCTCCTATCTATCTGATTTTGACAGAATTTTGAATATGTTACCATGGTAACTATCGAAGTATGATGGAGTATTCAGAATTTATAGAATAACAGGTTGCGAAATATAATTCCAAGTTGGAGTAAAAAAATTGATTAAAGGATCCTGTCTGAAACGAATACGCGGCCTCTGCTAACCTCTGCACGCGAGATTTACAGACTTTAAGTATGGTCGACGTTGCAAGGCTACGGATTGTGGGATTGCAAGGGATTTAAATGTTTACCCGGTAAATATATTTATTTATGGGGTTTACCCCATTAAATGCGGAAAACCAATATATGGGTATGGAATATGGGTATGGAATATAAATGAATTTCCACAATTTTTGTTTGTTTCTCATCCAAAGTATATGTTGTGACCACTCATTTGAACCGTCTCGTCGACAACGTATACTTCCGAAATGAAACAAGTCGAAATCTACTAACCTCGATACGGGAGATTTACGGACTGTGGAAGATGTTGTTAGACTAGGAATTCTGGGATTGCAAGTGACAGGGATTGAAATGTTAAGACCAGGTAAATGTGTTTGTGGGACTGATATGGGAGAGAAAAAACGGTATCAATTAAAGAATTTTATGTTGAACATACACATCTTTTCCATGAAAAAAAATAAATTCTTCTCACCAAAAGTATATGTTGTGACCACTCATTTAAACCGTCTCAACGAGACGGTTCAAATGGTGTTCATGATATACACTTCCGACATGAGACTAAAACAATATATAGGATTTTCGTGATGTGTTTTCAACACGTGAACGGTTAACCTTTTCAGCATTACAATGATTCCAGTGCTTGCAAACCATTTATTTGATGAGGCAGAAAAACTCATTTCCTTCCCAAAATCTACATATTATTTTCTGCTAGAGCTGTTAGGGATTTTTTTATGGTGTGTACATCTGACTCACATTTTGCTCATCAATTTACCCGAAGTTTTCAGTTGTACACAACTGTTTTGTGTTGTCAGAAGTACCTTGTGGCAATATTAACCCTTTCACCCCTAAGTAACTGGAATTGTTTTTACATAGGGTAGCCTATGTATTGGGATCGCGTCGGACAATTAGCCACGCCCCAGACCCCCCTCGATGGGCTAATCCGTAGTGATATATTGGAATAACCATAACAACAAAATGCATTGTGTTACTCAACATTTAACTGTCGTACTCGACCGCTAATTGAAAATAATATTATGAAAAACTACTTGCACTGAACAATATCAACAACGGATGTTCTACGTACAAAAATACATCGGATTATTTTGTTGCGCGTTCAAGTTGTGATTTGCCCCCATTTGCGTCACAAATCGTGCGGTCATCGCTAAATTTAGTAACAGGTTTTCGGCAGAGTTAACTCCCCTCCGAATACTCTCCACCGGATGAACACACAAACGATATCAAGGGGTTACAGCTACCTGTTGACCCAGATTTTTTTAATGATCGCGATTGTGTCGCAACAAAACTTGCACATGTGGGTCTAACTGATGTTAATCCTCATTCTATCGATGGATTTACAGCGGATTTTAGTGACATTCCCGAATTCTGCCTGATTGACAATTCTACGTTCAGGGAAGGGGGTCAATAAGTCAGTAAGTGATAAATTACAGTCAGGGAACAAATTAATGACAGTATAACACATCCAGCATAGATTAATACCCATATTAATGCAAGTACTGAAAATACGACAAAAAACAAATTCTAACAAGTTTGGGCTTCCATACATTGAAAATTTTGTCAGCGGTTTCCCCAATGACGTCATTTGTATGTTTTAATATACTCGATCCGGGGCCAACTATTTCATTCACAAAACAGAAGTAAACATGGCGATGTCAAAGTAATGCAGAAACTTTAACAAAATTCCTGCTACAACATTGTTTTGTACCGACAAGGCATTTTCAGGCGCGACACCGCTTCCGTGGCGGAATTCTTGTAGTACCCTATGTTCAGTACTTTGAGTACTTTGATTCATATGTTACTTTTGCAACCAATCCAGCTGTCACAAAAAGGTTTTCAGACTAGTCCATTACGGTAATGAAAAGGGGGTGTTTTTGTTCTTAAAAATATGAAAATTACTTTCTAAATGTGCAGATCTTGATGAGACGGCTCGTTACGAGCCGGCTCATCTGGATCTGCACAGTTTGCATAAACCGCTATAGCGGGCTTTCGGGTTCAAAGGGTAAACCAATTCATTTCGGAATACACGGGTATGAAATTATTAAATATTTTATTTTTATTTTTGTTATTTCTCGATGAAAGTATATGTTGTGACTACTCATTTGAACCGTCTCGATGAGACGGTTCAAATGGTGGTCACGACACATACTTCTTAACGCATAGAAGGAAAATATTTAGGATTTTCCACAATCATAATGGCATATGTTCTCAGCATGAAAAGGATTAACATGTGAAAAAGTTGCTTGAACAAAACATCTAGTCATGCAGTGGAGGATTGCCGGTATCTGCAAACTTTTACATAATGTAGCTTAATTGCCCAATGTAATTGCCCAATGTCAAGGTCAAATAACTAGTTATTGATTCAACCGGTTATGGGTTTAAAATGATATATATCTTGTATCTCGGAAACTGTAAGTTAGCTTGGTTTCAGACTGTCCCGATGTCTGTCCGTCCATTAGATCAATCAATCAATCAATCAATCAATCAATCAATCAATCAATCAATCAATCAATCAATCAATCAATCAATCAATCAATCAATCAATCAATCAATCAATCAATCAATCAATCAATCAATCAATCAATTAATCAACCAACCCGGTGAACCAACCATCCAAGCGAGCGAGCAAGCAGTCATTTCCCCCCCCCCCCCCCAAAAAAAAAACCCATTTGCGCACTCGTTCGCCATACCCACCCCCACATCCACATCACTTTCACTCACTCACTCACTCACACCCACAAAACCAATTTCCACACACTCACCCACCAACGAACTACTCGTTCCACTCTCTCACTAAATTGCTTGATATACCTGTGCTTTACCACAAGCCTAGTTTTCCCACGTGTTGTCCCACCCAGCCTAATGGCTTATCAGTGTATGACCTCATGCGATGTTGTTTGAAGTCTTCATTCAGACTCTGCCAGCAGCAATGTGAGGATACCGCCATTTTGTTTTTCGGAAAATTCTAAATATCTCTTATACCTCTCATTTAAAGTATATGCCGTTACCACCATTTGAACCGTCTCGATGAGACGGTTCAAATGAGTGGTCACGACATTTATTTTCAATGTGAAATAAAGAAAATAGATATGAAAATGTTGCAGATTTTTAAACATACAGTGGTGAAACTAAAGAAGATATATACGGTACATTCTCGGATAAATCTGGTAAAAATCGCAACTGCAGCCTATTGTTTTAAATTTCCTGTCACGTGAAGACTTTTGTAAAAAGTAACCAAAATGTGTTTGTGCGTACAAGTTGAATATGTAACACGGGGTGAACATGGAACTTATTATTCATATTTTAGTGATTGGCTAGCGTTTTAAAATATATTCCTCGGAGCTGTTTATCTCGCGGACTTGTGTATCTGGTCTCCCCAGGTAAGAAATATGGTGTTTAAATTGTAGTGGTAGGTGAAACGATAAGCAGACATATTGGTTGCCAGATGCTACTGACTACAAGATGGGCATTTCATCATTAATCTTAGACACCCGGGAATTAGACAGCAAACATAATAGTGTCTTCCGTGCCTAAGGGAATTAGACAGTCAACACGCCCCCACCCGCATGAATTACACATATTTGATTCCTCATGCATGAATTAGACTATCGATTTCAACATTAGCGAACTTCCGATATCATTTACAGACCATATCACAGTTTCTGTAAATATATTTGACCGTTTTCATGGTGAGTATAGGCCATCATAATTATTTGCGGAAAATCCTAAATATTTCCCTTCTATGCACTCAAAAGTATATGTCGCGACCACCATTTGAACCGTCTCATCGAGACGGTTCAAAAAGTGGTCGCAACATATACTTTCATTGAGAAATAAAAAAAAAAATATTTAAAAATATTCATACCCGTAAAGGTGTATTCCGCATGCAATGGGTAAATAAATAAGACTGGATTCCACCAGATAATGAATGACCCATTTGGCAGGGGCCGCTGTTGTCTTATCAAGAGTCATGCTCAGTGAGCTATTTTTAGCCTTTATAAATTGAGCAGAGCCTGGAGCTGTTATGTTTCCTGATAAAGTTATGCTGCTCAGTGCCTTATCTGGTCAAATGGTTAGATAACATGGTGAGAATCACCTTGTGAAGTGGTCATGTTTTTTCCAGCAGCATTTCAGCTGTTGGTATAAATGTCAGTGGTTGTGATTTTTTTACCATTTACATGTTGAGGCAACACAATTTGTAGGACAAAAAAATGTTGCTAACCGCTCAATGGAACTGTCTTGTCATCTTTTTATGCCACCATGTTTCGAAGAAACGGGTGGCATATAGTGTTTGGACCGTCCGTCCGTCTGTCTGTCCGGGCAGACATTAGGGTACTTATGTGGCTAGCCCCACAGGGTTATGGACTTGTTAAAGGATAGGGTTGGTTACAATTAGCCACCTAAAAAATCGTTTTATGTGGCTAAAAATCGTTTTATGTGGCTAATATTTAACATGTGATAAGCCACATAAGTGCCCTAATGTAAGAACGTCCGTCCGTCCGTCACACTTTTCGGTTAACCACTTTGTCACAGTTTCTCAAACTGGCCATAGCATCTACATAAGTTGCTTAATCGCTTCAATACTTCAACACTTCATTCATTGGTATGTGTGCCACACCTGCCTTTTCATTATTTATATGACCTTCGCCTTTTGACCTTCACCAGGTTACTTAAATGACTTAACAATTTTGGTTAACCAGTTCGTCACAGTTTCTCAAACTGGCCATATCATCTACATAAGTTGCTTAATCGCTTCAATACTTCAACACTTCATTCATTGGTATGTGTGCCACACCTGCCTTTTCATAATTTATATCACCTTCGCCTTTTCACCTTCACCAGGTTACTTAAATGACTTAACAATTTTGGTTAACCAGTTCGTCACAGTTTCTCAAACTGCCCATATCATCTACATACGTTGCTTAATCGCTTCAATACTTCAACACTTCATTCATTGGTATGTGTGCCACACCTGCCTTTTCATAATTTATATGACCTTCGCCTTTTGACCTTCACCAGGTTACTTAAATGACTTAACCACTTTGTCACAGTTTCTCAAATATGCTGTAGGTGGCATCCGCGTTCGACAGACGCAGTTCTTGTTGTTTCTGAAAATTGAGTCTTGCAACATGTAGCGATATAGTGCCTGTATGTATGTATGCGCAGCATATTTTAGTTAACCCTTAAAGTGCGGAACCGAAAATAGTTGTCTGCTGTTGTTTAATATTTTGTTGTTTCTCTGAATAAAAAACATGGTTTGACAGCACAGTAGAATGAAAGCAGCAGACGACAAATTTAATTCAGCAGTAACTTTCAGGTGGCCTATGTTCACAGGTGGCCTATGTTCACATGTGGCCTCTGTTCACAGGAGTCCTCTGTTCACAGGTGGCCTATGTTCACAGTTGGTCTCTGTTCACAGGTGACCTATGTTCACAGGTGGCCTGTGTTCACAGGTGGCCTCTGTTCACAGGTGGCCTATGTTCACAGGTGACCTATGTTCACAGGTGACCTATGTTCACAGGTGGCCTATGTTCACTGGTGGTCTTAGATATAATGTTCACAGGTGACCTATGTTCACAGGTGGCCTATGTTCACTGGTGGCCTTAGATATAATGTTCACAGGTGACCTATGTTCACATGTGGCCTATGTTCACAGGTAACCTATGTTCAGAGGTGACCTGTGTTCACAGGTGGCCTATATAGGTTCACAGGTAACATATGTTCATAGGTGACCTATGTTCACAGGTGGCCTATGTTCACAGGTGGCCTATGTTCACAGGTGGCCTATGTTCACAGGTGGCCTATATAGGTTCACAGGTAACATATGTTCATATAGGTGACCTATGTTCACAGGTGGCCTATGTTCACAGGTGGCCTATATAGGTTCACAGGTAACCTATATTCACATGTGGCCTATGTTCACAGGTGGTCTATGTTCACATGTGACCTATGTTCACATGTGGTATATGTTCACATGTGACCTATGTTCACAGGTGATCTATGTTCACATGTGACCTATGTTCACAGGTGGTCTATGTTCACATGTTGACCTATGTTCACAGGTGGTCTATGTTCACATGTGACCTATGTTCACAGGTAACCTATGTTCACAGGTGGGTCATGGTTTCACATGTGACCTATGTGGCTATGTTCACAATGTGAACCTATGTTTCACAGGTTAACCAATGTTCACAGGTAGGCCTATGTTCACAGTGTCATGATCACATGTGACCTATGTGCACAGGTGGTCTATGTTCACATGTGACCTATGTTCACAGGTAACCTATGTTCACAGGTGGCCTATGTTCACAGGTGGCCTATATAGGTTCATAGGTAACCTATATTCACAGGTGGTCTATGTTCACATGTGACCTATGTTCACAGGTGGTCTAGTTACATGTGGCACACAGGTGGCCATGTTCACAGGTATGTTCACTGTCTGTCACATGTGCTATGTTCACGGTGGTGCTGGTGGTCTATGTTCACATGTCTAGGCTATGTTCACAGGTGCCTATGTTCACATGTGCCTACCTATGTTCACAGGTGGTCTATGTTCACTATGTGGACCTATGTTCACAGTGGTCTATGTTCACATGACCTATGTTACACAGGTGGTCTATGTTCACAGGTGTCTAGTCACAGGTGACTATGTTCACAGGTGGTCTATGTTCACATGTGACCTATGTTCACAGGTGGTCTTTGTTCACAGGTGGTCTATGTTCACAGGTGGTCTATGTTCACAGGTGGCCTATGTTCACAGGTGGCCTATGTTCACAGGTGGTCTATGTTCACATGTGACCTATGTTCACAGGTGGTCTATGTTCACATGTGGCCTATGTTCACAGGTAACCTATGTTCACAGGTGACCTGTGTTCACAGGTGGCCTATATAGGTTCACAGGTAACCTATATTCACATTACAAAACATTGACTGCTACAGCCAGGTGGCTGATAATGACAGGTGGTGGTTGGGAAACTTGTGGGCTATAAATAGTTAAAAAATAGCGGACAAAAAGCATCATATTTTCTTTTATTTCTGCTTGTAAATATCATGAATATGTCATGGAAGTTCATTAGAATTGAGTCCTGGGGACATATTTACAGAGAAATAAAAAATATACTCCTAATTTGTTTGGCGGATATTTTCACCGCTAGCATGCAAAGAGTTAACTAATTACAAGTTGAGTATACACAATTTTTCCGATGGAAACTTGTAAATATTTTTTTTATTTCTCATCGGAAGTATATATTGTGACCACCGTTTGAATTGTCTCATCAAGATGGTTCAAATGAGTGGTACACATACTTTCATCAAGAAATAATTTTTTTTTTTTTTAAATGTTTGTCAACCCAAAAATGTACTCCGAATATACTGCGTTAAAACAAGATTTTTTAACTGTATTACAGTCAAACCTGTGATAAAAACCACCTTGGAATAACAATTCCCTGTCTATAGCAGCCACACTTTTGTTTTTCCAATTTCTACATAAATGACCCTGCGAATAAAGACCACCTTTTTATTTCCGATTACTGGCCTTTATTCACAGGTTTGACTCTATTCTACAATTATCGCCCAATTGACGCCAAAACACGAGTGAGTTAACGCATACTGTTATTGTTTTATTTTCCTGCCGATGTTCCTGCCGTTATTCCCAGACAATTATTGTGGTGCTATGCGGCCTGTCGTCACGAGTTAGGTGGGAATGTTTAATATTTACAACAGATGTGTTTCTGTGGAAACAATCATTAGGTTGAGTGATTATTAAACAGATTAAAGCCTTTCACCCCGAAGTAACTGGAATAGATGGACTCTTCTATGTTCAGGGATTTCCCTAGGTTTTTTAAATGTGGGTCCCAAGGACTCCCAACTTTACTATTTTGGGGGTCCCTGGTGATTTGTTAGGGTCCCAAGTTTCATACAGATATTTTATTAAAAATAATATCAAAATGGTATTGATAGTCCTGAATCATCTGAACTGTTTTCTATAAACTAGTCGCACAGGTTCTCCCGAAAAGTGTAAAAATGCTGTAAACTTTTGAAAATGATTCATTTGCGCGCCAAGTTTTGAGGGTGCATGGGATGCAGTGCCAATTGTCAGTGTGGGTCCTCGGCCATAAAATACATCAGGGACGCAGAAAACCCTGAAATCCCTGTATTTTTGTCGCGCCCGCTTGCGGAAAGCGCGATATAGTTGGCCGTTTGGCGTACGTGTACGTACGTGTGTCCGGTTAAAGTTTTTGGTTAAGTTGTTTGGTTAAGTTTTTTGGTTAAAGTTTTTGGTTAAGTTCTTTGGTTAAAGTTTTTGGTTAAGTTTTTTGGTTAAGTTGTTTGGTTAAGTTTTTTGGTTAAAGTTTTTGGTTGAGTTCTTTGGTTAAAGTTTTTGGTTAAGTTTTTTGGTTAAGTTTTTTGGTTAAAGATTTTCCTTAAACTATATCTCTGCAACTGCTTTGCCCATTACCTTGAAACTTCACATGGGTGTTTATCATCATCTATATTTTCATTCTACCCCCCTCCCGTGCGGCCCCTGTGCCCAATGTCAAGGTCAAATTACTTTGAAGTTTTTGGTTAAGTTTTTTGGTTAAAGTTTTTGGTTAAGTTTTTTGGTTAAGTTTTTTGGTTAAAGTTTTTCAAGTTGTTTGGTTAAGTTTTTTGGTTAAAGTTTTTGGTTAAGTTCTTTGGTTAAAGTTTTTGGTTAAGTTTTTTGGTTAAGTTGTTTGGTTAAGTTTTTTGGTTAAAGTTTTTGGTTGAGTTCTTTGGTTAAAGTTTTTGGTTAAGTTTTTTGGTTAAGTTTTTTGGTTAAAGATTTTCCTTAAACTATATCTCTGCAACTGCTTTGCCCATTACCTTGAAACTTCACATGGGTGTTTATCATCATCTATATTTTCATTCTACCCCCCTCCCGTGCGGCCCCTGTGCCCAATGTCAAGGTCAAATTACTTTGCAGTTTTTGGTTAAGTTTTTTGGTTAAAGTTTTTGGTTAAGTTTTTTGGTTAAGTTTTTTGGTTAAAGTTTTTCGTTATACTATATCTTTTTTTTTAGTGTCCATGCCTCGTCACAAGGTGCGACATGCAGGCGCGGCCATCTAGTTACTTTAGGTGATTCCCTTTAACCCTTTACAGACGGGATACACTTTTAGTAGTATGAACCTTTTGAGAGAAAAAAATTCCCTATTTTCTTTATTTCTTTTCGAAAGTATATGTTGTAACCACTTATTTGAACCGTCTCGACGAGACGGTTCAAATGAGTGGTAACAACATATACCTTTATCGATGAATGAACAAAATAATGAGATTTTTTCAACAAAAATCACAGTATCCTTAGGCTGAAATGGGTTAAATTGTGAATAACTGGAATGGACTGTGCCATATTTACTTTCTGACCACTCCAATCATCACACAATGATTTTCAGACTGGTCCATTTCTGTGAAAAATATGAAAATTGCTTGCAAAAAGTGCAGATCCTGATGAGACGGCTCGTTACGAGCCGGCTCATCTGGATCTACACTGTTTGCAAACACCGCTATAGAGGTCTGTAGTGTTGAAAGGGTTAAACAGATTAAGGCTTTCACCTCTAAGAGAATGGACTCTTCTGTGTGTACTTCAGTTGATGCCGTTAACACTTGCGATGCTGTATTAAATCTTGTCTCCCGTGCTTTGTTTATTTTTCTGTCTTCCTGTATAGGATCTTGCTGGTGCATGGATGTAAAACATCAATCAATCAATCGTAGTTCGTCAGTCACTCGCTTGCTCAATCTATCACTTGCTCACCGCCACAGCCACTCGATCAGTCGGTCTCTCATTCGGTCAGTCGTTCGGTCGTTCGGTCGGTCGGACGGACGGACGGATGTTCGGTCGATCGATCGATCGGTCAGTCGATCAATCTGTCGGACCAATCATACCCAGTCAGTCAATCAACAAATCACTCCAGTCAATCAAATTAAATGACAGTTGGTCGGTTAGCCAATCAAGCAATCAATCAGTCACCCAGTCACTTAGTCAATCAATGAAAACTTGTTTTGACAGTCCAATGGAGACAATCCTCATGTGCTACCAAAACTTGTCTTGGTTGTGAAGAAACGAGTGAAAAACAACGGACAAGAATATTTCTAATAAGTGTCACCCCTTTATCACTGCAATAGACCATGCTAATTTCAGGCGATTCTATTACTAAGAAAAGGTGTGGCTGAATAAAAAAATCAGAAAATGTCCGCGAACTCCGGATGAACAGACAATTTATTTCAACATTCCTCTCTTACACTGTTCTAAATATAGACCATGATGAGTTGTCAGACATGCATCTTGTGTGTAATGAACGTGCGTAACTCGCTAGGAATCTGGTGCTCCGTAATACAAATATAAGGATGAGTGGTGGAATAGTAGAAAATAATGACGGGGAGATAACGATAATCATGTGTAAATAAACAAAACAATTGCCATGTGTTTATTATTAACCCATACATCGCTAGGATAACAATTTCACCGATGGAAAATTGTAAATATTTTCTTTATTTCTCTTCAAAAGTATATATTGTGACCGCCATTTGAACCGTCTCGATGAGACGGTTCAAATGAGTGGTCACAACATATACTTTCATTGAGAAATAAGAAAAATTGGAAAGAAAATTTGATGGGTCAATCAATCAATCAATCAATCCAATCATAGATCTCGGTTTGCCATGATGTGGGGATTGATTTTGGTCTCTAGGTTAGGACACTATACTTCAATACCAGAGGTTATGAGTTAAGTCCCCGTCCTATGTGTAAAAAATACTTCCATAGTTTTTTTATCCCATTCATTGATCTTTCGGATTTGACTTGAAACCGAAATGACCTTAGCTGTTGCTGTGACATAAAACCCATTCACTTTCACATGAATTAAATTTTGCCGTCTGCCGTTTATTTTTTATTTCCATTTTTCTCATGAAATACATGGTTTGACAGCATTTTAGAATCATTTCCATGGAAAGGATTCTAAAATGCTGCCAAACAATGTTTTTATTGAGAGAACAGACGAAATACGAAACAACAGCAGACGACAATTGTTGTGGCAATTTTGAGGCGTATCTTTCTCTCATTGTAAACTCATTAAGTGATTAGCAACTTATCCTAGGACAATAATCACAGATACTTAGTTCTATAATTAGCAGGGCTCCAGATAAGGTGCGTATTTGCGTAAATACCAGGGTTGGCAATTTCCCGGGAAATAAGAGTATTTCCCAGGACGGCGGGAAATACCGAGAAATACTGGGAAATACCTGGAAATACTGGGAAATGTGAATCTTCGTGGGCTTTTTCATTCCAAAAAGTCAAAATGTCTCTATATTCCCCTATATCTACTATGGTTTATATCTGTGTAGACTGATAAGCCTATAGGTGAAATAATAAGTTTATTTAGAGAAAAAAAACATCATTATTTTCTAGACAATTTTCTTCCCTATATACAAGTCTATGTAGTATTAGCCAACTGTCTATTTTATTGTATATGAGAACACCCCTCATTACTATAGTAACCTGCCACTAATAAAAGCTGTTTTTGGAATTTTGAGAAAATCCCTGTTGATAACAGGGATAATCCATGTACAGTGTAAGTGTAATTGTTTTACAACTTGACCATATACAGACCACCTGGGTTCTTATTATACAGTATGACACAAAAGGTGTGAAAGAAGGCTGACAATTAACAGCCTGTTGATGAAGTCTGATATGGTTTATTAAAGTATATTAAAGTCTCATCAATGTACATGCAAATAATTAGACATTAGTAGGCTTTTGGCCAATTGTAACGATAGTCTTCACGTTAAATAAATGTCATAATAGTAATGCAAAAAAGTAATACAAATGCAAAGCATAAAACAACTGTACATTGTCAGTCATATAAGACTTGTAAGACACTATGGGTATACACATCATGCATGCTAAGATCATTTATTCTCATTTCTTGATACTGAATATTAGTGTGGGAGAAGGTTGACAATTGACAGCCTGTTGTCTAAACATAGTCTGATCATGATGACGTTATCCTTGTGAATTGTATCTAGTAGACACTCCGATGCTTCCCAAAAAATGAAGAAGTAATTTACAAAAAAATAATACAACCAAAATATAAATGTCATGGTTGCCAAATATTCCACCTGATGAGTACCAGATCTATACATTGTAATTAAGCCCTATATCTAATTATTAAGTTGTTGATTGTTTAATTAACTATTACTGAGCTTAAAACTTAATTTAAATAACTTTAATTATCAAATAATAACATCAAAATTCATATTTCCCGGTATTTCCCACTTTGGGGAGTATTTTCCGGGACGGGAAATACCGGTATTTCCCGCCGGGAATTCCCGCCCCCGGTATTTCCCGGCCAACCCTGGTAAATACCCAATTAAAATTGCCAAAAACCCAATTGAAATCAGAAGTAGTGAGTATCAAAAAGTGAAAAATTTGCGGTATCTTCATCATGCTACAGAAAACAATAAACAGACCACAAATATAGCATATTTTCTTATTTTTCCATGAAAACACATCTTGGTATTTCATTAGAATTGTCTCCAAGGAGACAATTCTAATGAAATACCAAGATGTGTTTCATTTAGAAGCAAACTATTCAATAAGTGCGGTATGCTGATGTGTAAACAGTAGTGATTCTATTTTACACAATTCAAATTTTGAAATACCCAATTGCTTCAGAAATGATGGAGTGACAATACTCAATTACTAATTCCTTATCTGGAGGGCTGAATTAGAATCTCATGCAGGGTTAATTGTTTGAATGGGTGGGTCATTACCATGGTTATATTGTACCAAGTTATGTGCTAACCGATATATGTTGTATCCTTGTTTTGTGGTAACCTTAATATTGTGTGGTTAACATGTGTTTTTTGTGGAGCCCGCTTGCGGAAAGCGAGACATAGTGATCACAATGACGTCCGGGTGTCCGTGCGTCCGTCCGTCCGAAATCTACGTTAAAGTTTTTAAATACCTTATATCTCTGCAGTCTTAAGTCACATTGACTTGAAACTTCATATGCTTACTAGTCATCATCCATATATTCATTCTGTGTCCCACTCATGCGGCCCCTGTGCCCGTATTTCAAGATCAAATGACTTAGAAGAAGATTGCGTTAAAGTTTCTGTCAAAATTTGCTTTAAAATACCTACTATCTCTGTAACCGTAAGTCAGATTTGCTTGAAACTTTGTATGCTTATTGGGCATCTAACTTCAAATAAATACACTCTGAGACCATCAAATGCCTCGGCGGGCTCGACATGCGGGCCGCGGCCATCCTTGTTTTATAAAAAGGTTATAATGATTTGTTAGATTTAATGTGTTTAACCCTTTCCCTGATAGAGACGACTTTTCACGCCTCTGCAGAAGATGTCTTTAGAAAACATTGTGGGAAAAGGAGAAATTGCTTGTAACAAGCAATTTCTCCTTTTCCCACAATGTTTTCTACTCTATCAGATAATTTAACCATCATTTGTCCCAGCATTTGATTCTTTTATTCAGATGTTTTCGATTTGGAAGAGTCGAAATATCGCAAAACAGGGAAAGGGTTAATATCCAAAAGTTTGTCGACAGTGGAACAGGCAGTAGCTATGCTGCATCAATGCATACCGGCACATATCTAATCGGCAGTATCTAAATCTTCATGTAGTAAAGTCGCACTTCCAGATCAAAATCAGTGTATGAGCGTTTGCATGGCCCAGTTTCTACCTGTGGGATTCCATCACATCACATGTGGAATACACCTTTACTGGTGTGTAATTTGTAAACTATTTTATTTTTCTTATTTCTCAATGAAAGTATATGTTGTGACCACCCATTTTAACCGTCTCGACGAGACGGTTCAAATGGTGGTCACGACATATACTTCTGAGCTCATATAAAGAAAATATTCAGGATTTTCCACAAACAAAATGGCGTATCCTCAGCATGAAATGGGTTAATTAAGATCTGGCTGCAGCATAGAGTGATTCATAGAGCACCTGAAACTGGTATTTTCCAGGCATATTTTTATCACGTTTTTATTATTTCTCCATGACAAATTATTTTTCGATGGGTTGGCTGTGTTCTTTAAGAATGGGTGTGAGGATTTGATTTTAAAAGAACATTCAATTTGTATGCCTTTGGGTTGAGTAAGGTGTTAAACAAAACAATTAGTGGCATCTTGATGGTTATACTTATCTGGATTTCTTTAGGTAGGTAGAAAAGAATTTCGTTGATCTTTATCAGTGTAAGAATTTTGTAAAAAAAAAAATATTTTGTTTATTTCTCATTGAAGGTATAAGTTGTTTCCACTCTCGACGAGACGTTTCAAACGAGTGGTAACAACATATACTTTTGAGATGAAATAAAGAAAATTGGGATTTTTTTTCTAGCGAGATACTACGATAATTTGGGTATACACAATTGTGCTTTGCAATCATGAACATACGCCAACATCAGAGATGTATAATGACCATCAAAATGAAGCAGATTTTGATTTCCGTGGTTTCACTGTGTATACATCTATGTTACAATCAGAGCTCCAGATAAGCTGCATTATAGGAATGAATGGCCTTTTTGTTGAATTTATCGGGATATAAACTTGGAAAAGTCGCGGGAATACTGGACGAAGCGATAAAAAATTACAATTTTCGAAAATAAATAAAAAAAAAAAAAAATTTTTTTTTTTTTAATTTTTAAAAAATTGTAATTTTTTAAGGCCTCGTCCAGTATTCCCATGACTTTTCCAAGTTTATATTCCCAATAAATTCAACAAAAAGGCCATTCATTCCTTATAATTCCAGCATTTGAAATAAATTCATCAAGAAAATGTGTTTATTTTCCGTTTTCTTAAGAATTATTTTAACTGCGCCTGACGGTTATGGAAAGTAGTTTGGCATTGGAGTTTACTGGGATATAAATTTTGGACAGAGACTTGCTACGGACCAATCAAATGTTAGGGAATTGTGTAAATATTTTTGTGCTGGAATTATATTTGCTTAAATACTTTTGTGCTGGAATTATATTTGCTTAAATACCCTATTAAAATTGCCAAAAACCCAATTGAAATCAGAAGTAGCGAGTACCGTATCAAAGAGGAATAAATAGTTTGTGGTACCTTTATCATGCTGCAAAAAACAATAAACAGACCGCACATATAGCATATTTTCTTATTTTCCGATGAAAACACATCTTGGTATTTCATTAGAATTGTCTCCAAGGAGACAATTCTTATCAAAATGAAAACATGTCTTGGCATTTCATTAGAAATTAGTAATGTGATTTTATGTTACCCAATTAAAATTTTGAAATACCCAATTGCTTCAGAAATGATGGAGTGACAATACTCAATTACTAATTCCCTTATCTGGAGCGTTCATCAAATTTTGCGGTGATATTTTAAGTAATCTCCATGTTTACACATTCCAGCCCTGAATAGACTTGTGAAATATGAAATCCGTATGTTTGTGAGTTGATAGCCAGATAATGCAGATTTTCGTGGCCCCCTGTGGTGAGGTAACCCAGCCAACATGTGTCCCTAGATAGCAGGGATTATCACAGATACAAGGCTCATGCATTCTGATAATGTTCACTTAATGTTTGGGGCACAGGGGGCTGTTTCACTAAACTTTGTAAGACTAAAATGTTTGTAAGTGCAAAATTGTGATAGTCTGTAAATTTCACATTAACAATGTTTTCTTGTAAATAATTATTGGATTTACATGTATTGAGCATAGGCTGCATATGCAGCCTATGCTCAATAAATGTAAATCCATAAATTGAAATTTACAGACGATCTTAAATTTGAACTTACGAACATTTTAGTCGTAAGAAGTTTAGTGAAACGGGCCCCTGTTGTTTTAACAAAATCTGCATGTTCTAGTTCTGTTCATGCGGATATCAGAAAATGAAAGGTCGGAAAACATGTTTTCCGACCTGTCATTTTCTGATATACACCGCAAATTTCAAAATTACAATGCGGTTAACCTATTTCTAATGCACTGCTTTACTACTGGCGTAGGAATACATATTGAAATAATTTGCATTTACCTAAAATGTTTTTTTTTAACGCTTAGATCGCTACACACAACAATTGTCATCTGCCGTTGCTTTTAATATTCAGAATCATTTCCAATGGAAGTGATTCTGAAATGCTGTCAAACCATGTTGTAAATTATTCTAAAGTGTTGTCAAAGCATGTTTTTGATGATAACAATGGAAAATAGAAAATAAACAGCAGACGACAACAAAAATTAAGATAGGTGTGTACGGGTTAATATTTTATTTTAATTTTTGTTATTTCTCAATGAAAGTATATGTTGCAACCACTTATTTGAACCATCTCGACTACAGATTTTCGTGGCCCCCTGTGGTCAGGTAACCTAGCCAACATGTGTCCCGAGATAGCAGTGATTATCATAGATACATAGGGGCCCATGCATTCTGATAATATAGGGTCAACTGTATTGTAATATAGGGTTAACTGTATTGTAATATAGGGTTAACTGTATTGTAATAAGGGTTAACTAAAACCCTAACTTAGGGTTATGGGTAATATTAGGGTTAACTATTGTATATAGGGTTTAATACTAACCCCCCTAAACCCTAACCCATAGTTAACTGTATGTAATAGGGTAACTGTATTGTAATATAGGGTCAACTGTATGGGTTAATATTAAGGTTAACTGTATAATATAGGGGTTAACTGTATTGTAATATAGGTCAACTGTATTGTAATATAGGGTTAACTGTATTGTAATATAGGTTTAACTGTATAGTAAATAGGGTTAACTGTATTGTAATATAGGGTTAACTGTATTGTAATATAGGGTCAACTGTATGTAATATAGGTCAACTGATTGTAATATACGGGTCCAACTGTAATGTAATATAGGGTTTAACTGTATTGTAATATAGGTTTAACTGTATTTGTAATATAGGGTAACTGTATTGTAATATAGGTCAACTGTAATGGTAAATAGGGTCAACTGTATTGTACTATAGGGTCCAAACGTGTATTGTAATATAGGTCAACTGTATTGTAATATAGGTGTTAACTGTATTGTAATATAGGTTAACTGATTGTAATATAGGGTTAACTGAATTGAAATATAGGTAACTGTAAGGTAATGTAGGTAACTGTATTGTAATATAGGTGGTTAACTGAATTGTAAAAAAAAAATATAGGTTAACGTATTGTAATATAGGTTAACTGTATTGTAATATAGGGTTACCTGTATTGTAAGATAGGGTTAACAGTATTTGTAATATAGGTTAACTGTATTGTAATATAGGGTCAACTTGTATTGTAATGTAGGGTTAAATGTATTGTAAATATTGGGGTAACTGTATTGTAATATAGAGTTAACTGTATTTGTAAATATATGGTTAACTGTATTGTAATATAAGGTCAAATTTAATTTGTAATGTAGGGTTACTGTATTATATTTTTTGTAAAGGGTTTACTATGTGGTACTTGCTTATGAGGAGTTTAAAACACGATAAAAAATATGAACCCTGTACATTTTAATATTGACGACCCTAAAAGGCCTTATTTCGGCTCTAGACGGAGGGTTTTAGCCTTTAAAAGAGGGTTGGGGAGGTTTTCTTCTTACGCTCCGCATCATATTACGAACCACCCTGGGGAACCCTGGGGTCGAGAAACGCCCGGAAAACCCTAGAACAAAAAGTCATGTTACCCACTATACAAACTTGACGACCCTGAATAACTCATTTGATATTATCTCATATTTTTACTTTTCATGTTTCCCCTCGTGGGCAACTATATCGACTAGTCGCGATCTATGGAGGTTCGTGGCAAGTGTTTTATTACCAAGTTCAGCGAAATCGGTTGAGCGGTTGACCTTTTAGAGACCACTACAAGTTGGGTTGGAAATTTCGTTATCGATATGTAGCACTTAAGTCGTCAGAAAACCATAACGAATCGGTTTCCGGAGGCCACAGAATTTGTTCTACTGCGTATATCGCGAAGCGGTCTGCGGCAAAAGTGAACTACCGACGGGGGTACGTGTGTGGGAAGTCTCGTGGAAATCGAACATCAGACGCGGCCACAATTCGCGAAAAACTCTAAAAATGACGGGTAGCAATAAGTTCGTTTTCATGTTCGAAAATGTCGAAAGTAGGCCTTACATTTTCGCTCGTTTCTCAGTCGATACTAGAGATATTGAGCCGAAGTCTGCAGAATCAGGCACATATTTGAAGGATCTAGACGATAGGCTAATGGTTTTAGGCGGTCTCGGCGATTTTCTTACTTTTTTCGGCAGTCGAAAATGGGCATCCTTTTTTTTTTTTTTTTTTTTTTTTCCGCGAAAAATTGGCCGCCGAAAATAGCAAGGCTATTTTCTACTCGGCACGGGCCAGGGTTGGGCAAGAAAACGACTACTCCATGATGCATCCCCGCATGGAATGTATCTGTGAAGTTTCGTCGAAATCCAGCGCTCGCAAAGCGAAATGTCGACGAAAGCAAAATCCTGCCAGGTAGCATTTAGGTCGTCAGGGTTTTTTTTATTTTTTTCACTTTTTCACTTTTTTTGACACATTTTCCAACACGTGCCATTTCGCGCACGAACCAGGTACAGTGACGGACGAGGTATGCACGTGTTCGTTGAGGAACCCGGCTCAATTTGGGCTCAAACGCGACACTGTGTCTCGTCGGACATGGAGCGTGCCGAGTGTCAAACACACCCCCAAAATTAGGCTTTTTCGACCACTTTTCGAGCATCAACTTTTCGCCTTGGCCGGCTGCTTTCGGCCAGTTTTCGCACGTCAAACGATAGCTGCGTCTCTTCTGTACAAGTCCTGGCAATCTCAGGCTTGCATCTCTCGTATATCGCGAGATACGAGCTCACCAACAAGGTCACCCAAAAAGTGGCCAGGACTACAAACGACCCAAGTGCTACCTGCATGATAACGGTGGGCAGGGTTTTTGCGTCGTCGAGAAAAACACTCCCCAATAGCGGTGCTAGCGCGCCGTTCATATTTGCATACGGTAGCTCTCGCAATTTACTACAGATCCGTAGAAAGACCCTCTCCGATTTACTTCCGTACATAGACGATGTGACAGTTGGAAGATTTTAGTCCGAGCCGAGGGGCCTTTTCTCAGGTCTCATATTGGGTCGTCAGACGACCCAAATGCTACCTGGCCCTACGGTTTTTTCTATAACTTTACTAATAGGTCACTTAGGAAGGAAGGCAATACTTTTCCTTCGATAGTTTTCAACGACGAACCCGTTAAAGGCGTTTCCCACAATAAACCTGGGGGTCACTGAAATCGTGTAAAAAATCACCAAGGGTTGGTGAAATTTTTAACTTTTTCAATCACCACCAGGGTTCTTCGCGGGGATGATTGCAAACGATTCCTTGCACAAAAGTAGACTAGGAAATGTATTTCCTTTGTGTCTAAGTCCCATACTTCCCAAGATATTTCCGTACACATGACAAAAGTGCTACCTAGGTCGTCATCTGACGACCCAGACGCTACTTGGTAAATGTGCTACCTGGGTCGTCAGAAAACGACCCAAACGACCCAAACGCTACCTGGCCCTAGGGTTTTTCTATATCTCTTCTATATCTTCACTAACAGGTCACTTAGGAAGGAACTGAATACTTTTCCTTCGATAATTTTCAACGAGGAACACGTTAAAAGTGTTTCCCACAATAACCCTGGGACTCACTGAAATGTGTCAAAAAATCACCAAGGGGTGAAATTTTTAACTTTTTCAATCACCACCAGGGTTCTTCTTGGGGATGATTGCAAACGATTCCTTACACACAACTAGACTAGGAAATGTATTTGCTTCGTGTCTAACTCACATACTTCCCGACATATTTCAATAGACATGACCAAAGTGCTACCTGGGTCGTCATCTGACGACCCAAACGCTACTTGGTACATGTGCTACCTAGGTCGTCAGACGACCCAAACGCTACCAAACCCTAGGGTTTTTCTATATCTTTTCTATAACTTTACTAATAGGTCTCTTAGGAAGGAATGCAATACTTTTCCGTCGATAGTTTTCAACGAGGAACACGTTAAAAGTGTTTCCCACAATAACCCCGGGGGTCACTGAAATGTGTCAAAAAATCACCAAGGGGTACACCTTGGTGAAATTTTTTACTTTTTCAATCACCACCAGGGTTCTTCTTGGGGATGATTGCAAACGATTCCTTACACATAACTAGACGAGGAAATGTATTTCCTTCGTGTCTAACTCACATACTTCCCAAGATATTTCAATAGACATGACCAAAGTGCTACCTGGGTCGTCATCTGACGACCCAAATGCTACTTGGTACATGTGCTACCTGGGTCGTCACATGACGACCCAAATGCTACCTGGCCCTAGGGTTTTTTCTATAACTTCACTAATAGGTCACTTAGGAAGGAAGGCAATACTTTTCCTTTGATAATTTTCAACGAGGAACACGTTAAAAGTGTTTCCCACAATAACCCTGGGTGTTACTGAAATGTGTAAAAAAATCACCAAGGGGTACACCTTGGTTAAATTTTTAACTTTTTCAATCGCCACCAGGGTTCTTCTTGGGGATGATTGCAAACGATTCCTTGCACAAAAGTAGACTAGGAAACGTATTTCCTTCGTGTCTAACTCACATACTTCCCAAGATATTTCCATACACATGACCACTTGCTACCTGGGTCGTCACATGACGACCCAAATGCTACCTGGCCCTAGGGTTTTTTCTATAACTTTACTAATAGGTCACTTAGGAAGGAAGGCAATACTTTTCCTTCGATAGTTTTCAACGAGGAACACGTTAAAAGTGTCTCCCACAACAACCCTGGGAGTCACTGAAATGTGTCAAAAAGTCACCAAGGGGTACGTACACCCACGAACTTTTTTTATTTTATTTTCATTTTTCACTACCAGGGTTTCTTCACGGGGGTGACTGCAAAACGGTTCAGTGTACAAAACTAACCCGAACCCTGTAGTTTATTTTGACCCCACCCCGGGACATAATTACCCCAACCCTGACCCGAAACCTGCCTGCTGCTACCTAGGTCGTTTTTCGTTATGGGTTCTAGGGTTTGGTAGCAAAAAGGTCGAAAAAAAGTTTCTCGTTATGGGTACCAGGGCTGGGTAGCAAAAAGGTCGTCAAAACCTTGACGACCCAGGTAGCCGACCCAAATGCTACCGGAAATCGACCCTGGTAGCATGTGACTTGTGTTTTGCGGTAGCAAAAAGGTCGTCAGAACGACCTAGGTAGCATTTTTGACGACCTAGGTAGCACTTTTATCGACCTTTTTGCTACCGTACCCATAACCCTAACCCATAGGGTTAACTGTATTGTAATATAGGGTTAACTGTATTGTAATATAGGGTCAACTGTATTGTAATATAGGGTTAACTGTATTGTAATATAGGGTTAACTGTATTGTAATATAGGGTTAACTGTATTGTAATATAGGGTTAACTGTATTGTAATATAGGGTCAACTGTATTGTAATATAGGGTCAACTGTATTGTAATATAGGGTCAACTGTATTGTAATATAGGGTCAACTGTATTGTAATATAGGGTTAACTGTATTGTAATATAGGGTTAACTGTATTGTAATATAGGGTTAACTGTATTGTAATATAGGGTCAACTGTATTGTAATATAGGGTCAACTGTATTGTAATATAGGGTTAACTGTATTGTAATATAGGGTTAACTGTATTGTAATATATGGTTAACTGTATTGTAATATAGGGTTAACTGTATTGTAATATAGGGTTAACTGTATTGTAATATATGGTTAACTGTATTGTAATATAGGGTTAACTGTATTGTAATATAGGTTAACTGTATTGTAATATAGGGTTAACTGTATTGTAATATATGGTTAACTGTATTGTAATATAGGGTTAACTGTATTGTAATGTAGGTTAACTGTATTGTAATATAGGGTTAACTGTATTGTAATATAGGGTTAACTGTATTGTAATATAGGGTTAACTGTAATTTGTAATATAGGTTAACTGTATTGTAATGTAGGGTTAAATGTATTGTAATGTAGGGTTAACTGTATTGTAATGTAGGGTTAACTGTATTGTAATGTAGGGTTAACTGTATTGTAATGTAGGGTTAACTGTATTGTAATATAGGGTTAAATGTATTGTAATATAGGGTTAACTGTATTGTAATATAGGGTTAAATGTATTGTAATATAGGGTTAACTGTATTGTAATATAGGGTTAAATGTATTGTAATATAGGGTTAACTGTATTGTAATATAGGGTTAACTGTATTGTAATATAGGTTAACTGTATTGTAATGTAGGGTTAAATGTATTGTAATGTAGGGTTAACTGTATTGTAATATAGGGTTAAATGTATTGTAATATAGGGTTAACTGTATTGTAATATAGGGTTAAATGTATTGTAATATAGGGTTAACTGTATTGTAATATAGGGTTAAATGTATTGTATATAGGGTTAACTGTATTGTAATATAGGGTTAACTGTATTGTAATATAGGTTAACTGTATTGTAATGTAGGGTTAAATGTATTGTAATGTAGGGTTAACTGTATTGTAATGTAGGGTTAACTGTATTGTAATGTAGGGTTAACTGTATTGTAATATAGGGTTAAATGTATTGTAATATAGGGTTAACTGTATTGTAATATAGGGTTAACTGTATTGTAATATAAAGTTAACTGTATTGTAATATAGGGTTAACTGTATTGTAATATAGGTTAACTGTATTGTAATGTAGGTTAACTGTATTGTAATGTAGGGTTAACTGTATTGTAATATAGGGTTAAATGTATTGTAATGTAGGGTTAACTGTATTGTAATGTAGGGTTAACTGTATTGTAATATAGGGTTAAATGTATTGTAATGTAGGGTTAGGGGTTAACTGTATTGTAATATAGGGTTAACTGTATTGTAATGTAGGGTTAACTGTATTGTAATGTAGGGTTAACTGTATTGTAATATAGGGTTAACTGTATTGTAATATAGGGTTATAGCGCAGCCATTAAACATGTTTTCCGACCTATCATTTTCTGATATACGCCGAATGGCGACTCGCTAGCGGAGCAATTAAACATGTTTTCCGACCTATCATTTTCTGATATACGCCGCAAATTTCAAAATTACAATGCGGTTAACCTATTTCTAATGCACTCCTTAAATAATTTGCTACCGTTCATCAACAATGATATACCTGTAATGTATGACCATCAGCCAATCAGATTGCGTGATATTTATAGAGTGCATTAGAATGTTACATGCGTCCGCCTTAAAGAATTTTTGCATTTAGGTTAAAGGTTTTAAGAACACTATATCTCTGAAACGGATTCGCCTATTCACTCAAATCTTCACATACCGTAGGTGTTTATCATGATCCATATTGTCATTTAGGTTAAAGGTTTTAAGAACACTATATCTCTGAAACGGATTCGCCTATTCACTCAAATCTTCACATAGGTGTTTATCATGATCCATATTGTCATTTAGGTTAAAGGTTTTAAGAACACTATATCTCTGAAACGGATTCGCCTATTCACTCAAATCTTCACATAGGTGTTTATCATGATCCATATTGTCATTTAGGTTAAAGGTTTTAAGAACACTATACTCTGAAACGGATTCGCCTATTCACTCAAATCTTCACATAGGTGTTTATCATGATCCATATTGTCATTTAGGTTAAAGTTTTTAAGAACACTATATCTCTGAAACGGATTTGCCTATTCACTCAAATCTTCACATAGGTGTTTATCATGATCCATATTGTCATTTAGGTTAAAGGTTTTAAGAACACTATATCTCTGAAACTGATTTGCCTATTCACTCAAATCTTCACATAGGTGTTTATCATGATCCATATTGTCATTTAGGTTAAAGGTTTTAAGAACACTATATCTCTGAAACGGATTCGCCTATTCACTCAAATCTTCACATAGGTGTTTATCATGATCCATATTGTCATTTAGGTTAAAGGTTTAAGAACACTATATCTCTGAAACGGATTCGCCTATTCACTCAAATCTTCACATAGGTGTTTATCATGATCCATATTGTCATTTAGGTTAAAGGTTTTAAGAACACTATATCTCTGAAACGGATTTGCCTATTCACTCAAATCTTCACTAGGTGTTTATCATGATCCATATTGTCATTTAGGTTAAAGGTTTTAAGAACACTATATCTCTGAAACGGATTCGCCTATTCACTCAAATCTTCACATAGGTGTTTATCATGATCCATATTGTCATTTAGGTTAAAGTTTTTAAGAACACTATATCTCTGAAACGGATTTGCCTATTCACTCAAATCTTCACATAGGTGTTTATCATGATCCATATTGTCATTTAGGTTAAAGGTTTTAAGAGCACTATATCTCTGAAACCGCTTTGCCTATTCACTTGAAACTTCACATGTGTCTTTATCATCATCCGTATTTTCATTCTATGCCCAACCCACGCGGCCTCTGTGCCCAATTTCAAGGTCAAATACTTGAAGGTGAAATTTAGCTTAGCATGTGGGTGGGGTAATGCAATTTCTGTAAAGGGCATTTTTTTTGTGTCAGGAAATCAAGCAATTTGATTGTCTGAGACTGAGCTGTAGCACAGCTCAATCTCAGACAATCAAATTGCTTGATCCGAGTCTTCCAGACCTGTGGTGTGTGCTTGATGTACATTGACCACTGAGCGTAATGAATGGAACCAGTGTGTGATGATCGATTAGTTGGACAATAAAATCACTGAAGTCCAGATCCTGTTATCTCATTAGGGATAATTAATGGAATAACCCTTTCACCCCTAAGTAACAGAAATGGAATTTGATATGTTAATTTTGCAACCAATCCAATGGTCACAAAATGATTTTCAGACTAGTCCATTTATGAAAAATATAAAAATTACATGTAAAATGTGCAGATCCAGATGAGCCGTCTCGATTTGTTCTAAAAAAATATGAAAATTACTTGCAAACAGTGCAGGTCCTGATGAGCCGGCTCATCTGGATCGACACTGTTTGCCAAAACCACCACTATACACGTGATATTGAAAGGGTTAAACTGAGCACAGATCGTTGGAAATTATGGAACATGAAGGCTGCTACGAAATGGACTACGAATCTGATGGATTTTTGCAAGTTTCATAGATTCTCGGAATTTCTCAGAAAGTGATTAAACGGATTAGTAATAAATGGGATTTCTGAAAATTGCTTATAATACTGAACTTCGTGAATACTAGTTTTTATGAAGTTGATGGTTACTGATTTAATTTTATTTATTTAAACTAGATATAGTGACTATAATGGAAATTTATTGAAAAACGGCACAAAAATTATTAAAATTTTCTCTCGTCCTTACCTCAACAGAGATGGCAAAAATAAGAAATTTACATTAGAAAAGTCAGAACTTATACTCGTCCTGCATGCATTCCCACTCGTCAGGACGAGCGAACGAGTGGAATTTTCATACCCTGATATAGGTGTTTGTATTATCATTTCACATTAAAAAAAGTGTTATGTTTCACAAATTGTGCAGAAATCCGTTAGCAAATTATCTCCCTGTGTATCACAATATATGGTAGCGTAATCATTGTAGGATAAATCACCAATTCCTTGGAATTTGATAAAGATGTGAGTTTGGTTGATATAGCTATTTTGCAATGGATAAAGCCCCCCCCCCCCCCCAGCCCCCCCCCCCCCCAAAAAAAAACAACAATAGTGCCTTTAATATGAAAATTTTAATTTCTGTTTGTCCCATATTTTCATAGATATATTATATGGCAATATGCTCACCGTCGGACTGCCACGACCCGGGTTCGATTCAGGGTTCAGTTCCTGGGCATCAGTATTTCTACTGGTCCTTTCGGATGGGGTCTTTATACGGCGGTTCAGTGTATCAGATTTGAAGGAGAGTCTGGGCATGTTAAAGAACCAGACGGGACTATTCTAATAGAGCCAGGCCCCTGTGGCCAGTTTTTATGTATCCACCTCCTTCCTTTCTCTCCTTCTTGGGAGACGACATGCAAGGTCGTCGAGCCAGTGCCGTCATTAAATCCAAGCATTTACATTCAAGATGTATGCTTTCGTGTTTTGGGTTTTATCATAAATTAAATTGTATAGAATGGGGTTTTGGCTATACAAGGGGTCTATACATTGATTTGGGGCGTCTTATTAATAACTGATTGGCAAACAGTGTATGCCCTGATCAGACTGCGCAGATGCGCAGTCTGATCTGGGCATACACTGGTTGCAAATATCGGCAGATACGGTTTACAAATCGGTGGCCATTTTTATCATCAATGCTGGTATTTATTTTGTAATCCAAGACGGGCAGAAACTGTTTTCTCTTATCGCTTTAATCCATTTCATGTTTAGGATACGCCATTTTGATTGGGGAAAATCATAAATATTTTCTTTCAATGTGCTTAGAAGTATATGTCGCGACCACCATTTGAGACGGTTCAAATGAGTGGTCGCAACATATACTTTCATTCAGAAATAAAAATAAATAAATATTTAAACAAATTCATACTTCATACCCATAAAGGTGTTTTGTTTGCTTATTGGTGATTACCGGCCTTGGTGCTTAACGGCCTATCAACAGCTACGGTCATGTAAGGCCGGCAAACGGGTTCAATCCCGTTTTAACCTGCTGCATTGGGGTGGTGGTGGTGGGGGGGGGGGGGTGAATCCCAATATCAGAATGGAATATTAACATCGAGAAAACATTTATTCAGGTCCATAAAGGTGTATTCCGCATGTCATGGGAGTAAGTAAATAGATTTAAACTTTAGTTTTATAATCTTAAATATAATCTGAAATGAATACGCCTGTTTCTGGAAATTGTATGGAAAAGAAAGTATGAGAATTACATGGTTATTGTATCACGAATCCTGCCCAAATTTTACGGCCATATAAACAATGCAAAAACATTATTTTTCTCGATAATATGAAAGTTTATCAACATTATTTAAGAGTGAGCCTTCTTTATATTTCGTTAAAACAAATTTCCCCATGTTAAATAGACGTATTCACAGAGTGATTAAAGTAGTATGTGTAGTTTTTTTTCGATCTAAATTTTACGTCCTTGTCCCTTCCAGGTTACATACACCTGCATGGATTTGAAATTTAACTCTTTTGCATGCTGGGAAACTTGTCGGCTATAAATAGTTCAAAACTAGCGGACAAAAATTCATCATATTTTCTTTTATTTCTCCTTGTAAATATCATGAATATGTCTTGGAATTTCATTAGAATTGAGTCCTGAGGACTCAATTCTAATGAAATTCCTAGACATATTTACAGAGAGAAATAAAACATAGTCCTAATTTGTTTGGATATTTTCGCCGCTAGCATGCAAAGAGTTAAAAGTAGTAGGCTATGTGTAGTTTGTTTTGGATCTAAATTTTCCCTTTTTTTCTTGTCCCTTCCATGTTACTTACACCTGCAAGGATTTGAAATTGAAATTTGAGGAAATACAGTACAATCTGGAAAACATCTAGATGTGTATTGCTTTCCTGAACCTGTTTGATTATAAACACAGCCTGATCCAAATCTGTAGATAGAGATATCATAATTTCATTTCGAGTACATGTTGTATATTTAACCCATTTCTGTCTAAGGATACGATCATTTTTGTTGAAAAAATCTCATTTATTTTATTTATTGCCCCGTAAAGGTATATTTTGTTGCCACTCAATTGAACACTATTTCTTCTTGAATAAATCACATTATTTTGTTTATTTCTCAATAAATGTATATGTTGTTACCACTCATTTGAACCGTCTCATCGAGACGGTTCAAATAAGTGGTAACAACATTACTTTCGAGATGAAATAAAGAAAATAGAATTTTCCCCCCTAAAAAGTTTCATACTACTATAATTGTATCCCGTCTTTAATGGGTTAATGATAAAAGCAATATATCTGATTGAAACTATAACGGTGCTATTCAGAACCCTTATCAGTAAAGAAATTATGTTTATATGATATCGCATATTAATTTATTAACCCATTACATGCGGAATACACCTTTATGGGTATGAATTTTTTTTAAATATTTTATTTTTGTTATTTCTCAATGAAAGTATATGTTGTGACCACTCATTTGAACCGTCTCGACGAGACGGTTCAAATGGTGGTCGCGACATATACTTCTAGAAGGAAAATATATAGGATTTTCCGCAAGCATAATGGCATATATCCTCAGCATGAAATAGGTTAAAAGATAAAAAATTAATGTACATGTGATGTACTTAGTTGTCTATTGAGTAAGTATTTCTCTTAAAATATACATATATATTGTTGAAATATTTTGGACTACTGTACAAATGTACATACATTTTCATATAATAAGTTCAAGCCGGAATAAGAAAAAATGAGAGAACAAGAAAATATGGCCCGTCGGCAGACAAATGGAGAAACTCTGTCTATCTTCTTAACCGGACACACGGATGCATATATGGATGAACGGACGGACGGACACCCCCACGATACACCCTTTAGCTGATATATGCATTGTTTTCAAAGAAAAGAATGCCCACCTAAGAAACAATAGGATTAAGTGGTTACGGAATGCATTGATATCTTCTGTCTTAGGCCAAACTTCCTACAATCAACCACGTACATGTAAGACACTGATTGTGCACCCGTATAGACACACAGACACTGTCCAAACACTGTGCATATGTGCCTCTCGGATCTATCGAGACGGAGGCATACACAATATTTTGAATGTTCAATGGCGTAAGTTATGAATTAGGCCATACCATATCTTGTCTAATTGTTAAGCATCCACCCAGTTGACCAACACCTACCTACGTATCTGGTAAAAACAAACAAGCTCTTAAAAAAATGAAGGTAAATTTATGTTAAAAACTTCTCAACCCTTTGCAGGGTTGATGAAGTTTTTAGCATAAATTTAAATTTCCGCCAGCAAAATTTAGGGACAAAAGAAGAAGAAAATACTCTTATTAAACTTATTAAGTGGACATTCATGAATGGATTTAATACTTGGACAAGTCCCCCGAATCAGTTTTCATATTACTTCACCAGTAAATAGTGTAAAATAACATACACAATGTGTTTGTTTTTTCACAGAACCACTTTCAAAATCTACCCGCACGCGGACGCTTAACGGAGGAAGAACTTGCTTTGGCCTAAATAGCTGCATTATAAACCATATTTAGGTTATTTCTTGTACAAGTGTAACATATATGAATATACGACATGCGAGTGACGAATTACGACACGTACGAATTACGACACGTATGATCGCCGTTTACGATTGATGAATTTGTCCTTGAGTGGGATATGGATAATCGATGCAAATGATACAATTACAATCTGAGAAAAGGGACCTTAAGACATGTGCGGCCAGCTTACCCCTAGAATCGCCTGCACATACTTCCAAAACGCCATATTTTTATTTTCTTGTTTATTTGCAATTAAAAAAAAAGATTTTCAATACCACTGGTATAAAATATATGATTTTCTGTTTCATTTCGGCAGATGTATTAATAAGTTGCGTTGGCCCGTGGATGGGTCGTAGATTATATAAAGCGGAAATACTGATTCGCTCGAGTAAGCTTGTAAATGGATTTGCATGTTGATTCTATTTGCTATGTTGGTAGTATTATGAACACTCACACGCAGAGAGAATATTTACTAGGCGAGGCTTGGAAACGTGTAGGAATTCCAAGGCTTGCCGAGGAATTCCTACCGTTTCCGAGACGAGCCTTATAAATATGATATCGACAGACACTAGGCTTGTATTCTATTTATCAGGTAATGTTTAATGTGGTAGCCAGTGGTCAAATATAAAATTGTTTTCTTTAACAAAAATCATGGATTTATTTTTTTACGTTACACCGTCGTCATTCGGTAACATCATAGAAGGTTATTCAACCATTGAAACGTCAGTTCTCCATGCGTTGTAGCCCGGATTCGTTGTAAACCTGCATTGACTTGATACGATTATGTTATCAGTCAGTACCTGTACATATTCTGCCAATACGAAGCTCGTTCATCAGATAACTATAGGAGCATGTTGACCTCGTTGATACTCTATGACCTTGTTGTTGAACAAGTTAAACATCAATCAATCAATCAAGCAATCAATCAGTCAAGTAAAAAATATTGAGGTGGGTAACATTTTTTTTATTATCTAGAAAAACTAGATTTGTCTGGAATACTCCCCCCCCCCCCATGCATGGGCCCAGGTACCCCAAAATATGTAGATTTTTTCAAAGTCTGTGGGCCGTAACCTTGGGATCAGTTGAAGTAGGATGGTCATGGATTTGTCACAGAATGATAGTAGACCCTTAGAGGAATGCATGTGTGAAATATTAAGAATTTTCGATGAAAGAAATTGAAGTTATAACATATTCTCCGATGTTAAGTTTTGTGAAGAGACCAAATATTTGACCTTGGCCTTGGGATCAGCGGGGGTTGGGCGGTCATGGATTTGGCACAGCATGGTAGTATAGAGCCTTACAGGAATGCATGTGTGAAATATTAAGAATTTTTGATGAAGGAAATAGAAGTCTCTGATGTTAAGTTTAGTGACGCACGCACGTGCGGACACACGGACGGACGGACAACCTGACTCCAGTATACCCTCGTTGCGTGGGGTATAAGTACATAGCTTTTGATAATACATAGTGAGATTGAATATTTTTAATTGCTTAACCCTTACTACGCTGAATTAAATGTAGTCGTCTGCTGGAAATGTTTTATTTGAATATTTCTCGACAAAAACCTGGTTTTGACAGCACATGAGAATCGTCTCCAGTGGAGACGATTCTCATGTGCTGTCAAAACCTGTTTGTTGTTAATAATTAAAGCAAAAATGAAAAACAGCAGACGGCAATTTCCGTCAACAGTGTAGGAAGGGTTAAATATTCCCCAATTGATTTTGTTGTCGTCTGCTGTTTATTTTCTATTTTCAATTTTTATCATGAAAAACATGCTTCACAGAACTGTATATAGTATTATTATGTGAATAATGGATTAGCGCGTAACTGGATAACTGTTCAGTCAGCTCGATAATGCACTCTCGTCCTATTTCCATATTTGGACAATTAATTTAATGAATGAACACTGGGTGGTTGACAGATGGGTGTCCATTTCACATTCCGCAAAAGCCATCTATGGTGCGGCACGAGAAAACTGGACTAACGGAGCGTGTGACCAGTTTGTCTGTTAATCTTGTTCGGTACACCATATTATGCTGTAGTGAATTCATTTGTCGATTATCACATTTTTGGGTAAAATTTGATGGCTTAAACTCTTTTATTGTGTTATATTTTGTAAAAAAAAAATTAATATGAGAATAAAAAAGACAATTTCTGTGTATTTTTGTTTTAAATATACACAAATAACGCAGTAATTTCGCAATTTATTTTAGGCATTGCACTCGGTGTAAACCCTGATCAGGCTGCGCAGATGCGCAGCCTGATCTGGGTCTACACTGGTTGCATATGCAATAATCCCTGTTTTATCGGGTGTCGAATCAGATGTATTTTATGTGTTCTACTGATGTATAGTGGGTAAAATATTCCACAGTCGCCTGCTACATGTATTTTGACCCAATTCTACGTACAGTTTTTGCTCATCCACATGCTTGTGGAAAGTGAGGCTTAGCGGTAATAATTCCAGATATAGCATCGTTGTCGTAGGCGTCCTCAGTTTTGGACGTCCGTCAAAATGTTGCACATCTCCTGATATGTAGGTGGTAGTTGCAGAGATTTTTCTTTATTGTACAGACTGAGAGGCGTTGCAGTGGCCCAAATTTTTTGGCGCCGCGGCCCCAGTGTTTTGGCAAGCTGGGTGGAGGTTGTGTTGCCCTAATATTGTATATTGTACTGGGAAATCGCTTCTGATGCGTTCTAGTTTTCCAAATTTGCTTGGGGGAGGACCCCCAAATCCCCTGCCCTGCGTAATTAACCCATACACCGCTACTCACAACAATTGTGGTCTACTGTTGCTTTTATATCTTGCCTTATTTCTCAATAAAAACATGTTTTTACAGCACTTCAGAATCATTTCCATTATTGACAGCACTTCAGAATCATTTCCAATGGAAATGATTCTGAAGTGCTGTCAATGCATGTTGTAAATTATTCTAAAGTGCTGTCGAAGGATGTTTTTGATGATAAAAATGGAGAATAGAAAATAAACAGCAGACGACAACAAAATTAAGATAGTGGTCTAAGGGTTAACAATTTTTTACAATGTCAGCTGCCTTAATTCTGCACCTGTATTTAGGGAAATCTTAGTTGAAGCAAGCCTAAATAGCAGGCGTGCATGACTAACTCACCCACCTATAGTACTATATGTAAATGAGGCTGTATGCGTGTACATAGAATCTGTTTATGTGTAACAGGGTAATTTTATGTGTTACACTGTTGTCATCTGATATTCATGGAGTTTTTGTATATGTGTGTTTGTGTGTAATTGGATAATTTGATGTGTGTTGTTGCCCTATACGATATACAGTATGTGTATGTGTGTATTTGGATGATTACATGTAGCGGATGGTATCTTGCTCCCGGTTATATTTATAATTTGTTTTCTTTTCAGCTGTAAAACCATCAAACACATTGAACGTGTGGACCATGGTATACGCAGTTGAGTTCTAACTGCTTGTGTTTTTGCACTAAATTGGTGTCGCGAGGACCTGGCATCAGATTAGGATTATTCTAATTTCAGGGCTGAATATATAGTTTGTTTATTGTAAATATTCTGTTCTTGGATCTCTCCCCCCCCCCCATTTGTACATGTACTTGAAGATTAATCTAAGATTAATGCAGAGCTCCAGATAAGCTGCGTATTTGCGTAAATACCCAATTAAAATTGCCAAAAACCCAAAAACAGATTTGTCGTATCTTTATCATGCTACAGAAAACAATAAACAGACCACACATATAGCATATTTTTCTTATTTCCATGAAAACACATCTTGGTATTTCTTTAGAATTGTCTCCAAGGAGACAATTCTAATGAAATGCCAAGACATGTTTTCATTTCGAAGCAAACTGTTCAATAGTTGCTGTTTGTTGATGTGTAAACAGTACATGTAGTGTGATTTTATTTTACCCAATTATAATGTTAAAAAGCAATACAAATGTTGTGGTACCTTTATCATGCTGCAGAAAACAATAAACAGACTACAAATATAGCATATTTTACTTATTTTTCATGAAAACACATCTTGGTATTTCATTAGAATTGTCTCCAAGGAGACAATTCTAATGAAATGCCAAAACGTGTTTCATTTACACTGCATTACATAAGAGTAGTCTTTCCAATGTGCGTTTAAAGCGTTCTTTGTTTACGTTCTGCTTCATGGAGAGTGAAATTTCATACCCATGTATTCCCCAATGACAATTTGCTCTCGCCCTCGTTTGTAAACGTAAAATAAAATCAAATTTAAAGAGTTCAACAAATCCCTATTAAACCAGAAAATGTGTCAAGCCATTGTGGCTGTTGGCCCGTTTTTCTTTCCGAATCTAGTATTAGTTGCAATGCAGTCAAAATGTGTGCTTTAAATTATGGAGGTTATCAGACTGTTAATTTAACCTAGCTAGTTCATTCTCCTACCGCACTTACAATCAATTTTCATCTTTTTTCTATTTTCAGTTCCCCCCTATTGGCCCCATACAGGGGTGACCTAGCAACGCCGGTCCTGTTTCTACGGTAACACAACAACAACAACAATGGCTACCCTCTCCCTGAAGATCAGCATTCTGGGTAAAGACATCGTGAAGACGATGCAGTTCGAGCCCAACATGCTGGCGTACGACGTTTGCCGCATGATCCGCGATCGTCTCACGGAGGCCGGCATTCCGCTGCCGCCTGGCAATGGTAAGTTGTCATGTGACTAAACCGGACAGTATTTACACCCATATGTGGGCTATTTGGATGGGTTTAACCCTTAGACCGCTACTCACAACAATTGTCGTCTGCTGTTGCTTTTATATCTTGCCTTATTTCTCAATAAAAACATGGTTTGACAGCACTTCAGAATCATTTCCGATGGAAATGATTCTGAAGTGCTGTCAAAGCATGTTGTAAAATAATTAAGATAGCGATCTAAGATTTAAGTAATGTAGAATGCAGGTGGAGGTGGCAGGTGGGAGCATGCAATAGTAGACTTGTGATGGGTAATTTAACGATCAGGTTTATCCTTACCGGAATCACGGAATCACGGCCGCAGACCTGGTTTGACTTGTGTCGTTTGCATTCTTGTATGTGACAGTTGTCAGAATCTGGTTATAACGCTTATGTGAATATTACGATTATTCGTAATCCTATTACTTTTAGGGGAAGGGGCCAAGTGACTTTACAGGGATTCCGCTGGGGAAAATAAAACAATCGCCACTTAAAAAAAACAACAATTGGCGATAAAAAATTAAAATATTTGAAAAAAAATAAATTGGATATTTTTTCGAAAATTGTAATTTTTTATCGCCAATTGTTTATTTTTATCGCCAATTGCGAAAGTGACGATCGCCAGCGGAATCCCTGACTTTAGTGTGGTATGGACCTAATTTCAGGGCTGAATATATTTTTTTCGATGTACATATTCCGTTCTGATTTTGGGATTTTCTCTCCAATGCAGCAGGTTAAATAGGGGATCAAACCGCCCAGCCTTAAATGGCCTTAGCTGTGGATAGACCGTTGAACAGCGTTAAACGCCAATCAATAAATTAAGTTATGTATCGCACTGTCTGCTCTTCACTGCATAGCACTGAAATATGTCTTGGAGTGGGAATATGCCTAGTTGACAGAACATATCTACACGCTCCAGATAAGGAATTAGTAATTGAGTATTGTCATTCCATCATTTCTGAAGCAATTGAGTATTTCAAAATTGTAATTGGGTAAAATAAAATCACACTACTGTTTACACTTCAACAGACCGCAATTATTTAATAGTTTACTTCGAAATGAAAACAAGTCTTGGCATTTCATTAGAATTGTCTCGAGAAATTTGTCATGAAATACCAAAATGTATTTTCATGGAAAATAAGAAAAATATGCTATATTTGTGGTCTGTTTATTATTTTATGCAGCATGATAAAGGTACCACAACATTTTCATTGCTTTTTGATACTCGCTACTTCTGATTTCAATTGGGTTTTTAGCAATTTTAATTGGGTATTTAAGCAAATACGCAGCTTATCTGGAGCTCTGTATCTATACCAAACGATGTGCGATAAATAACAGAAACTCATCGTTTTAATTTTGACTATAAGTGGAATCGCAACTCTGGCTATGGACGGTACAGGAGTAGATTGCAAGTTACTGTTCGCAACTACTGAGATACATACTTTGGTGTGTGTTTTTTTGCTGACCGCATAGAAAAAGGCCTATATAAAATACATAGTATTCTGTGATAGATTTTTTTTACAGTCTTGTCCCTATGTTGGATTCTTGGCTGTTCGCTAAGTTTGTCTCAGTCTTTTTTGTTCTCTGGCTGTGACATGGTGATTGACGAAAGTATGGATTTTTGTGGTCAGTCAGTTACTGATACGGAATTCCTATATTTAATAATTGATAAACCAACTTCTCTGGTGTAGACAAAAACTGCCAATATGACAAACACGATATCATTCCGACAAGCTTTATTTATAGAATGTAGGTTATGGCGTATTGTCACTGTTCAGGGGCCCATTTCACTAAACTTTGTAGGACTAAAATGTTACTAAGTGCAAAATTATGATTTCACATTAACAATGTTTTCTTGTAAACAATTATTGGATTTACATTTATTGAGCATAGAAAATTCCTCGACTGGTCGATTGGCTTCGCATGACGTTACCGAACAATGTAATGAGGCAACATAAACAAACCCACGTTCTTTTCAGCAAGTACTATTTAAAATTTGTCCATTGGCTAACATAAAAAGTTACCTGATAAAACACTAACCTATTGTCTGCAGATATGAAGTTTATCAGGTTCGGCTCGGAAACGGTAGGAATTCCTCAGCTGGCCTCGGAATTCCTACGCGTTTCCCAGCCTTGCCTGACAAACATGACATCAAAAGACACTAGCCTGGTATTCTCTATACACTTTCCAGAAGAAAGAGGAAAGAGGAAAAACAATTGAAAAATATTTTAAAGTTTTCATCGCCTACAGTGTGTTCCAAAAGTTTGAATTAAATATCTGTATCTTAAAGAAAGCAATCGCTGTAATTATGGGCAGCAAATCCGCGTTTTGATTTTCGGATCAAAGAAATCAATGTTTCTAGATAATAATTATGATACGAGTAATCGAAAACGGTGCTCTGTGTATGAAACGTAACATAAAGTCATCACTATCTTTCGGACAGATCCTTCATGAAACATAGCAATTTCACGAACGTGTAAATCATTAGCACGGAGTATTGTTCACTGGAAAAATAGACTTGTCTGCTCGAAGTCTTTTGGATGAGACTCTTATCTGTGGCTCAGGGGTCGAATAATAGACGCTCCAGATAAGGTGCGTATTGGCGTATTATTATAGGAATGAATGGCCTTTTTGTGGAATTTATCGGGGTATAAACTTGGAAAAGTCGTGGGAATACTGGACGAAGTTTATATTATTTTAGCTGAATACACATTGATTATCAAAAGTGGGAGTAAAAAATACGCACATCAATGTGAAAATACGCATTGATTTTCAAATTGAGTAGTGAAAATACTGTCATAAACTGTTTGCTTTTTGCAGCTCACATAAGTGAATTTTTAATTCTTATTTTTTTTTCATTTGTTCCCTATTTAGTAATGAAGAAAATCAATAATCCATTTGTAAAAGTTAAATACGCAATGATTTTGAAATCTGGGGGTATAGTTCGCTTTAGACACAAAGCTTATCTGGAACTCTGATACAGGACTTCAATACTGAAGGTTGTGAGTTCAAAACCTACCCTAGGGCATGACAAATTCTTTCATAGTGTGTCATCCCACTGGTCTGTCGGATGAGACTTTAAACTGTGGTCCCATCTCTATATGACCTTAACTGTTGCTGGGATGTTAAACCTATTCACTTTTGTCTGTTTGACTGACTCTGGTTGGTTAGTGAAGATTGTGGGTTCAATCCCTCACCCTAGGCATGCAAAAATACTCCTATCCCACTGGTATATCGGATCAGACATGAAACTGAAGACCCATCCTCGCCCTCGGCATGCAAAAATACTCCCATCCCACTGGTATATCGGATCAGACATGAAACTGAAGACCCATCCTCGCCCTCGGCATGCAAAAATACTCCCACTGGTATATCGGATCAGACATGAAACTGAAGACCCATCCTTGCCCTCGGCATGCAAAAATACTCCCATCCCACTGGACGTGGTATGTCGGATGAGACCTGAAACTGAAGACCTATCCAGAGCTCCAGAGCGTATTGGCGTATTTTACGCAATTATGTTAGCGGAATACGCATTGATTATCAAAAATGAGAGCACAAAATACGCACAGCAATGTGAAAATACGCATTGATTTTCTAATTGAGTAGTCTAAATACTGTCAGAAAGTTTAAAATTCACTATAAGTGAATAATTCAAGCACAAAAATATTTACACAATTCCCTAACATTTGATTGGTCCATAGCAAGTCTCCGTCCAAAATTTATATCCCAGTAAACTCCAATGCCGAACTACTTTCCATAACCGTCAGGCGCAGTTAAAATAATTCCTAAGAAAACGGAAAATAAACACATTTTCTTGATGAATTTATTTCAAATGCTGGAATTATAAGGAATGAATGGCCTTTTTGTGGAATTTATCGGGGATATAAACTTGGAAAAGTCGCGGGAATACTGGACGAGGCCTTCCGGCCTTCGTCCAGTATTCCCGCGACTTTTCCAAGTTTATACCCCGATAAATTCCACAAAAAGGCCATTCATTCCTATAATGTTTACATTTGTTATATTGTTTTTATCATGTGTTCCCCATTTGTGAAAGTAAAATACGCAATGATTTTGAAATCATGGGGTACAGTACGCTTTAGACACAAATATTATCTGGAGCTCTGCCTATCTCTATATGACCGTGGTTGTTGAGGGGACGTCAAACCCTTTCGCCTTTTTTATGCCCCAGTTCTCGTTAGACATATAGTGTTCGGACTGTGTGTCCATCCATCCATGTGTCCGTTTGTCCTTCCATAGGTCTGGTTTGCTGGTGCATTTGTGTGCCGGCAGGCCACATTTTCTTGTTTTTGTTATCAACAGGATGGCGTAACAAGTCCAGTACTTTATCTGATGCTCGGCTATCCTGATTTAAAATGTTTAACCCTTTGAACCCGAAAGCCCGCTATAACAGGGTTTGGTTTGCAAACAGTGCAGACCCAGATGAGCCTGACGAGCCATTTCATCAGCATCTGCACTTTTTGCAAGTAATTGTCATATTTTTTTAGAACAAAAACACCGCCTTTTCGTAAATGGACTAATCTGAAAATCATTTTGTGACGATTGGATTGGTCGGAAAATTAGAATATCACAGTCCATTCCAGTTACTTAGGGTTGAAAGGGTTAACATCTTGTATGGAGCAAATTCTTGTAGGTTTTTTTTGCTTGTGAATGCTAGACTTGTGGTTGGAACATTTGGAATCTATTCCTAGCTGTGACTCATGTTTAATGTGTATTCCGTGTTGCCTGCATCATGTTGCACACAAATGTATCATTCAGTTTCAGTATGGTTGAAAACAAAGGTTTGTGTTATGTCATGGCACTGTATGTACATCTTTGTGTTAGACTTCAGCCGGGTTCAATCCAGGATTCCATCATTTGGGGCCACTGGCCCAACCATATTCAAAAAGGGGCCACCCACGATTCGAACTGAGCCATCCGTTTTGGCCACTAAAATATACGGCCATGCCTTGTAGCTGGGTGTATATTACAACCTTCCGCGTTCTTGTTGTAACATACTGAAATTTAAGTTCAGAAGCCAAGCTGTTCATGGCTGAAATGCTTTGATTTAACGACGGCACTAGCTCGATGACCTTGCATGTTGGGACCGACTATTTAACTCTTTGCATGCTGGGAAACTTGTGGGCTATAAATAGTTAAAAAATAGCAGACGAAAATAAAATTCATCATATTTACTGAGAGAAGTAAAACATATACTCGTAATTTGTTTGGCAGAAATATGCAAAGAGTTAAGTCCCCATCTGATAGAACTAGGCTAGCACCAAGTTGTCTTGCCCATGGACACGCCGAATCGGCCATTGGCAGTGGGTCGCACTGGGAATCGAACCCAGGGTCTCCGGATCCACAGTCCGACGCTCTACGTACTGATCTAATCCGGCCACCGTTCATGGCTATAACGTGTATTCCTTTTATGGGTTAACGGTATTTAGTTGCTTATGATCTTGTTAACGTGATCTTGTTTTGCCTTGTCAAAAAAGGGACCTATTGACTTTGCAACTAGTGTAATTAATAAATAATAAATTAGTATCGGCCTGTGAATAGTGAATAGTGTGTTACAGACAGATGCATATTTTTTTATGAATCTATCAAACAATGTAGACCCTGATCAGTCTGCAGTCTGATCAGGGTCTACACTGGTCGCGAACTCAATAAGCATGCTTTCTTTTGACAAGATCATTTGAAAACTTAACGATGTCAACGACAGTTATGATTGGCCACTTTTGTCAAAAAGTGTTGTCTTGGTAACAAATTTTCTGTAATTGAGAAATTATACAATTTTCCCAGTTGTGTAATTTTCATGTGCATCGTGTTACATGTAGTTTTCGTTTGTTGCAGATATAAAACATATTTTGTAAGCAAATTCGGTAATGTGGTGGAGGGAGGTGGGGATGTCCGCCTGGCCATTTGGGATGGGAGGGGTTTTGTCCACCTCGGACAAAAATACTGGGAGGGGGTTTTCCGTGGAGGGGAGGGGGTAGGCTCTGTAACTGCGGCCCAGCCTTAAATGACCTTGGGCCGTTAAACACCAATAAGTAAAAATCAAAAAATCAAAATCACTGTAATTGAAATCTGCCTGTTCACGATTGCAAAGCACATAAACATGTCTGACAGTGCTCAAACTGCCTGCATTACAGTGTAATTTCTTGAAAAATGTGGCATGCGAGGGACCTCCCAGCATTTTTGGTTTAGGGAGATTGCACGTACTGTCGATGGTTTTCATTACATTCACTCTGTATGTTACCCATAATGTTTAATGAGTTTTAATTTTGTGTCTCATTTGGGCATTTCTAATTATCAAGCATCTGTAACATTTGTGAATGTCAATTTCACACCAAAAATAAAGCAGAACATTTGCCTGTGAACTGTGTGTGACAGGTGTCTGTTAACAGACTGTGTCAACCTGTCGCAGGGGTGTGAAAACTGGTGGAAATTTACATCATTGGCATTTTTTGTTTACAGACACAATCTGGCGAAAAAGAGGGCTTATTACTTTCGCGACCAGTGTAGACCCTGACCAGACAGTCTGGTCTGGGTCTACACTGTTCACTATTTGTTTCACAACATATCCAGTATGCTTCAAGCGAATAAAGTATTTAATAGCGTTGCACAAGCTGATTAGGTGTCTACACTGGACAGGAACTAATTAGGTATGGTTTTGTTAAATTATGATGAAGGTATTTTTCACTTATGATGTCACTTGTGGGAGATGGAAGTGTTGGTGCTGTATACTATAACTCAAGGTGTATGATCACATGGTTACAACAACAACAACATCGCCCACTCCAAAGTAAGTAATATTTGATATTTTCCTTAATATGCAACGGATATTGTCATATTGATGAAATATGGCGCAGCAAATGCGTCTTCATGAGCTGCATTTGGTGGTCTATGTAGTTTGGCACAGACTTATGTCGTTTTGCGAAGAATCGATTTCCGTGTCAGAGACACGGAAATCGATTCTTCGCAAAAACAACAGAAGTTTGGGCGAAAATAGAGAGACCACCAGATGCAGCTTAACAAGATGCGTTTGATGCGCCATATTTCATCAAAATCCGTTACGTAATAAGGACACTATAAAAGAATACGTACTTTGAATCGGTACTTGTTGTTGTTGTTAGTACCACGTGATCATACACCTTGTGTATACTATAACTGTACTTGTGTGTTCATTGTGTGGCAGAAAAGGGAGATAATTTATAACACTGTCAGTAGTGTAGATTCTGATAGTTCTGTTCAGCTATTGAAGGTAATATGAATACGTTTAAACTTATTTTTGTAATTTTAAATACAATATCGAAATATTGAATGTAACAGAAATTGTATGTGTACAAGAAACTGTATTACCATAATAACCATATATATTTGGACACCGGTAATTTTAGGAAACGCATAAAAATATATGGTTTCCCTATAACAGGAGATTGTGCCAATGTTTAGGGTTAGTACCACAGTACTGATATAATCCCAATAACAATGGATACAAATTGTGTCCGAATATATAGGGTTATTATATTGTGTCTTCTTTCTTAATAAAAACATAGTTTAACGCACTTTAGAATCATTTCCAATGGAAATGATTCTAAAGTGCTGTCAAAGCCTTGTTGTTGATGAGAAAAACTGAAAATAAAATATTAATAGCAGACGACACCATTTTATTCAGCACTGTAAGGGTTAAGGGACGTTAAATCTCTTTCAATCATTCATAATTAGCATCGGGCAAGCTTTATTTTCTTCTATTAACTCTTTGATTGCCTAGCTAGTTTGTTCCTTAACGATGCCATTAATTTTCCTGTTGAATGGTGAACCATTTTATTGTCGATATTATACCACTTCCCTAGCCATGCTTTATTGGTCCTTCTGGAAACCATGGCAATAATTTTTGAATAAATATTTGCTTTAATATTTTGTCAATATTCCAGAAAGGAAATATTTGTTATTAGTCTGCTCTTTTGACTTTTGTCAAAATTCGTTATCCAATACAGACTGGTTCTCTCGTTCTAGTTTGTTAACCCTTAAAAAGGCGGGAAACATAAATTGTTGTCTGCTGTTGTTTTACATTTTGTCTTCTTTGCTTTCTTGCATATGGTTCGAAGTTATGGTAAAACAAATATATTGAATCAGAACATTATTTTGTTAAAATTTGTTATCCAATACAGACTGGTTTTCTGGTTCTAGTTTGGTAACCTTTAAAAAGGCGGGAAACATAAATTGTTGTCTGCTGTTGTTTTATATTTTATTTTATCGAACCATGTTTTTTTTTATCACAAAAAAATGGATAAAGAAATAAAGAAAAGAACAGCAGATGACATTTAACTCTTTGCATACTAGCGGTGAAATATCCGCCAAACGAATTAGGAGTATATTTTTTATTTCTCTGTAAATATGTCTCCGGAGTCAATTCCAATTAAATTCCAAGACATATTCATGATATTTACGGGGAGAAATACAAGAAAATATGATGAATTTTTTTCCGCAAGTTTGAATTATTTATAGCCCGCAAGTTTCCCAGCATACAAAGAGTTAATTCAGCATTGTAAGGGTTAACCCTTAAAAGGTGGAAAACATAAATTGTCGTCTGCTGTTGTTTTATATTTTGTCTTCTTTCTCAATGAAAACATGTTTCGACAACACTTTAGAATCACTTCCATACTGATATCAGGGGCGATAACCATGTTTCCTTAAAATGGACATTACTATTTATTCTCTGTATATTTTTTTTGATGTGCAATGATCCTTAACTTTATAATCTGTCGAAAATATTTTTTCAGGTGACGCATTTAATTTGTATAAATAATTAAACAATATCATGCCTCATTTGCATATGAAAATAGCCTGGTACCACAGCGAGTCACTATCAATTAAATAAATATTACTAAATTATTATATCTATATAGCGGCGGCCAGCATTGGGAATTTTTAGAACTGGTGGAATTATAGTGAGTGACACAATTATACACTTATTTAATTCCTATAAAGAACTCTTTTTTTTATGCAATAAATAATAATGATTACACTAGATATGAAATATACCTTTTCTCTTGAGTCGCTATGGTAACGTTTTGCATTCTTGTTATGATATCGCCCAATTACGTGCAAAAATAATTACGGAAATTGTCCAAATTGCTGCTTTGTAGGCGACATTTATTACGTGTTTCGCACGATCGAAAACCAGTTACATTCCCACGAGGTGAATTTGTGATAATGTCAGAAATAATGAGAAAAGGCGGGAACATAATTTTGACGTCTGCTTTTGTTTATTTTTTCCCCCAAAATATTTTTTTTGGCTGCATATTTTAATCATCTCTGTAGGATGTACTGCCAAACTTTTGTTATGAAAAAAATGATAAAAACATAATTTTGACATCCAGCTGGCTTTTGTTTAATAATTTATTTTTGTGTGAAAAGCATTATTTAATTGGTAGCAACTTATTCTTTATTGGAAAATTGAAATATGCTTCCAAAATGTGTGCATGAAAAGACTTGAGGAATTGGGAGAACATAATTTTGCCGTCTGCTTTTGTTAAATAATAATTTCTTTTTATAATGTTTTGAAGCAAATTTGAAATCATTGTTGGATGTTGGAGATGAGTCAAATATATGTTTATGAAAAGAGAAACAAAAATTGCTAAAAAAAAACAACACAAAAACAGCAGACGGCTTAACCCCTTCCTACGCTGTTGACGGAAATTGCCGTCTGCTGTTTTTCATTTTTGCTTTAATTCTTAACAAAAAACTGGTTTTGACAGCACATGAGAATCATCTCCATTGGAACCCGGTTTTTGTCGAGAAATATTGAAAATAAAACATTTCCAGCAGACGACAACATTTAATTCAGCGTAGTAAGGGTTAATTTGGTTGCCTGTTTTGCAGGTCCCGTGGGGTGAGTTTGGTGTAATGTCAGAATTAATGAGAAACCTATTATGGTATTACTCTTGTGTTTGATGATTATGGGACGAAAGTTGAGAAAATCACTGTTGTCACAGTCCTCATGCACATTTCTGTGCAATTCGTCGAATTATAGCTTCAATTGATAATAAATTGAGACTTATATTCATTATTCTTTGACGTTTTCACTGGTCCAACGTTTGATTCTTAAATTTAACCAATTAACAATTTAACATGTGGAATACCCATCTAGGGGTATAAACAAAATATTTTCAACCACTTTTTGGTGTCAGATTATTTTAGTAATCCTATTACTTTCAGGGGAAGGGGCCAAGTGGCTTTGGTGTTGTATGGACCTGGCACCAGGTCGGGTTATTCTGATTTCAGGGCTGAATATATATTTATTTTTTTTGATGTAAATATTCCGTTCTGATTTTGGGATATTCTTAGCATATATTGTTAGCTCACCTGAGCAAAGCTCATGTGAGCTATTGTTATGGCAAAGTGTCCGTCGTCCGTCGTCCGTCGTCCGTCCGTGAACATTTTCAATCATCTTCTTCTCCCGAACTGCTGAGCCGATATTGGTCAAACTTCACAGGGATGATATATGGGTGATGCCATTTCAGATTTGTTAAAATGGAGGTCATCGACAATCCAAGATGGCCGCCATGGAAAAGTAGGTCAAATTCTTAAAAAATCTTCTCACGAACCGCCAGGCCGATTTCGACGATACTTGGTATGAATGATCGATAGTTAGCGCTGTTTCAGATTTGTTCATATGGTGGCCCGTGGGTCAAAAATGGGCGTCGCCCGAGGGTCAAATAGGGGTCAAATTTTATTTTTAACCGAATATAGTCATGTAATATATCAAATCGAAGGTATCGACGAGACAATCACTCTGGAACATTTTTTGTCTAAATCATATGATTACGTCATCCAAGATGGCCACCGATAGTTCAAATGGTCATTCTTTTACTAAAGATTTCAAACGTCTTCTTCTTGTAAACTGCTTGGCCGATATTGGCCAAACTTAACTGTAATGGTCTGTGGTTGAAGCCTGTTCATTTTTGTTGAAATGGAGGTCATCACCAAATCCAAGATGGCCGCCGTTGAGAAGTAGGTCAAATTCTTAAAAAATCTTCTTCTCACGAACCGCCAGGCCGATTTTGACGATACTGGGTATGAATGATTGATAGTTAGCGCTGTTTCAGATTTGTTCATATGGTGGCCCCTGGGTCAAAAATGGGCGTGACCCGAGGGGTCAACTAGGGGTCAAATTATATTTTTGCCCAAATATGGTCATATAATATATCAAATCGAAGGTATCGACTAGTCGATCACTCTGGACCATTTTTTGTCTAAATCAGATGATTTTGTCATCCAAGATGGCCACCGAAAGGTAAAAAAGTTGTTCTTTTACTAAAGATTTCAATCGTATTCTTCTTGTGAACTGCTTGGCCGATATTGGCCAAACTTAACTGTAATGGTCTGTGGGTGAAGCCTGTCCATTTTTGTTAAAATGGAGGTCATCACCAAATCCAAGATGTCCGCTGTTGAAAAGTAGGTCAAATTGTCAAAAATCTTCTTCTCACAAACCTCCAGGCCGATTTCGACGAAACTTGGTGTGAATGATTGATAGTTAACGCTGTTTCAGATTTGTTCATATGGTGGCCCCTGGGTCAAAAATGGGCGTGGCCCGAGGGGTCAACTAGGGGTCAAATTATATTTTTGCCCGAATATGGTTATATAATATATCAAATCGAAGGTATCGACTAGTCTATCACTCTGGAGCATTTTTTGTCTAAATCAGATGATTTTGTCATCCAAGATGGCCACCGAAAGGTAAAAAAGGTCAAATTTTATTTTTGACCGAATATGGTCATTTTATATATCAAATCGAAGGTATAGCAGTAAATCACATGCACATTCGCAATATATGTTAGATCAGAAGGTACCAACAAATTATGTGGAACATTTGAAGTTGTAAGTGAAGAGTCGTTGTGAAATCAAGATGACCACTATGGAGGCTTTTAGGTGAGCGATACAGGCCCATTTGGGCCTCTTGTTTCTTTTCAAAAACGTGACTACAAGCAATTGTTTTTGTAGTCGCGTTTTTGATAAGAAAAATATATAAACTTTTAAACTGCGGACCTATAGCCAATTGAATGCGAGATTGAACCCGTTGGCCCCGCCTTAAATGACCTTAGCTGTTGATAGGCCGTTAAACACCGATAAACAAACAAACAAATACACTGATTTCAGGGCTGAATATATTTTCTTTTCGATGTAAATATTCTGTTCTGATTTTGGGATATTCTCCGCAATGCAGCAGGTTGAATACTGGATTGAACCAGTTGGCCCGGCCTTAAATGACCTTAGCTGTTGATAGGCCGTTAAACACCAACAAAGAAACAAAGGGTTATTGCAGTATGTCAGAACTGGAACTAATTATAGGGTAAACTGTATTGTAATTTTCAAATTTGCGGCGTATATCAGAAAATGATAGGTCGGAAAATCTGTTTAATGGTGACGCGCTAGCGGAGCCATTAAACATGTTTTCCGACCTATCTTTTTCTGATATACGCTGCAAATTTGAAAATTACAATGCAGTTAACCTATTTCTAATGCACTCCTTTACTACTGGCGTAGGAATACATATTGAAATAATTTGCTACCATTCATCAACAATGAAATACCTGTAATGTATGACCATCAGCCAATCAGATTGCGTGATATTTATAGAGTGCATTGAAAGACTTTTCAGTGAGACTTTTCCCAGGGCGAAATATCCGCATTTGTTGAACTTTTTACCCTTTGAACCCGAAAGCCCGCTATAGCTAGCAGTTTATGCAAACAGTGCAGATCCAGATGAGCCGATCAGGACCTGCACTTTCAAAGTCATTTTCATATCTTTGAGAACCAAAAATACCCCCTTTTCATAAATGTACTAGTCTGAAATTATGTTGTAACTGTTGGATTGGTTGCAAAATTTACATATCAAAATCCATTCTGAGGGGTAAAAATTTTCAATTACGGCAGTTGATGACGTATTTTATATTTCAGATATTTTTTTCAGTTCAAATAGCCTCAGAATTTTCTTATACAACTTTCATGTGACTATTGATTTAATTGATTGATTTTTCTTATAAAAAACGCGACTACAAACAATTTGCGCTGATCGCAAACAATTTGCGCTGATCGCGCAAATTGTTTGTAGTCGCGTTTTTGATAAGAAAAATATATAAACTTTTAAACTGCGGACCTGTAGCCGATTCAAACTTTGAAATACCCAATTACTTCAGAAATGATGGAGTGACAATACTCAATTACTAATTAATTATCTGGAGCCCTGTAGCCTATTTCACCAACATTGCAAAGTATACTTTTCTAGCAAAGTATACTTTGAGGGAGACATTTTCAATTTAAGGATAAATTTATTATTTTTTATTATACTGAATTTATTACATTATCACAGCCATTTTGGCTGTGATAATGTAATAAATTCAGTATAATAATTCTGCATACTTTTAATCATCAAATATATGCAGTACAGTCAAACTTGTGTTAAGAGACCACTCAAGGGAACTGCCAAAAGTGGTCTCTTAACAGAGGTGGTCTCTTAATAGGGACAGCCATGTGGAGTGGGTACACGGATGATATATAAAAAACAACACAGTGACAACACAGTCAAGTAATAACATGTATACACATATATGTATGTTTATTAAAGTAATAACATGTACAATGGAAAACATAAGTTTGAATACACTGCAGCTCCATTATAACGCGGTAGTCGGGCTCCAAGATTTCAAACCGCGATCGAATCCGACCGCGTTATAAAATTTCGGGACATGCACGGGTACTGGTACTGCACGGGTTACTGGTATCATTCGCATTTCGGTTACCAACTATTGCGGGAATTCCATTAGCAACGGACCCATATAAAATCATGTCATTTGAACAGAAGTTCAAGTAATTATTAATAATGCCTATGACATACAAACTTGTATATATTAATGTATTAAACATACGAGTTATTTATAAAATCATGCTTATTACGTTGTATAGTGCTCGCGATAGACAGACGCTTATTACAATGTATACTACTCACGATCAACAGACGCTTAAACGGATTAATTGATAATAAATAATGCCTATGGTCACGTGTCCTGCCTGCCTATTCATGCGGTTGATACGTGCATAATGTCAGGATGTGGGGTCACGTGATCTATTGTTTACGCTGCAAGTCATATTGATGAATGAAATTTACGATTTAAGCGAGATTGCCTTGGGCTGCTGTGTAAACAATAGACCACGTGATCCCATACCCTGACCCAGATAATGCTGAAACACCAGTCTATTTATAGAACGCTAAATACACGTTTTATGGATTATAGCCACCGCTTATAGCCGTGTTTCGAGCCGTGTTTTCATGGGCGCTGACAGTCGCCGACGGTCGTTAAACGCGTCGTATTTTGACAGAATGGGCCGTATTTATACGGTCGCTGGTCGCAGACAGCAGGTGGTCGTTCATTGCAAGTACGTTATTATGGGAAATTCGTCGGGCGGGATTCAAACCGGTCGCTTACAGCAGGTGGTCATTTATTACAAGTGGTCGTAAGCACAAGTTCGACTGTAGTTAGTTCTGTATGAAATAATGCATTTTGGGAAAAGTAAATGATTACTCCCTCAAAGTATACTTTGCTAGAAAACTATACTTTGCAATTTTGATGAAATCGGCTACAGGGCTCCAGATAATTAATTAGTAATTGAGTATTGTCACTCCATCATTTTTGAAGCAATTGGGTATTTCAAAGTTTTAATTGGGTAAAATAAAATCACACTACTGTTTACACATCAGCAGACGACACTTATTGAATAGTTTGCTTCTAAATGAAAACTTGTCTTGGCATTTCATTAGAGTTGTCTCCTTGGAGACAATTCTAATGAAATACCAAGATGTGTTTTCATGGAAAAATAAGAAAATATGCTATTATATATCTGTGATCTGTTTATTGTTTTCTGCACCATGATAAAGATACCACAAATGTTTCATTGCTTTTTGATACTCGCAACTTCTGATTTCAATTGGGTTTTTGGCAATTTTTGGGTATTGAAGCACCTTATCTGGAGCTCTGGCGGACGACCATTATCAGTTCCCGCCAACATAGTTTATCATACAACGCTAACGGTACCCTCAATTGATTTTGCTGATCGTGCAAATTTGTGGTAGCGGTGTTTTTGATTATAAGAAAACTGTTAAAAATGAAAAACTACAGAAGACAATATTCGGTACCCGCCTTTTAAGGGTTAATATACTTTATCATACCACACAACAGCCTGGTATTGCCAGTCAGTTGACGTGGCTGATCGCGCAAATTGTTGGTAGCGGTGTTTCTGATAAGAAAAATGTAAACAAATTTAAAACTGCGGACGACCATTATTGGTTCCTGCCAATATACTTTATCATACAACACTTTAGCCTGCTACCCTCGACAATTGATTTTGCTCATCGTGCAAATTGGTGATCGTGGTGTTTTTGATAAGAAAAATGTAAAAACACACCAGCCCGGTATCGTCAATAGACGTGGCTGATCGCGCAAATTGTTGGTAGCGGTGTTTTTGATAAGAAAAATTTGAAGATTTTTAAACTGCGGACGACCATTATCGGTTCCCGCCAATACACTTTATCATATAACACTATCGCCTGGTACCCTCAATTGATTTTGCTGATCATTCAAATTTGTGGTAGCGGTGTTTTTGATTATAAGAAAATTGTTAAAAATGAAAAACTGCAGAAGACAATTTAATATTCAGTTCCCGCCTTTTAACTCTTTGCATGCTGGGAAACTTGTGGGCTATAAATAGCTCAAAACTAGCGGACAGAAATTCATTATATATTCTTGTATTACTCCCCGTAAATATCATGAATATGTCTTGGAATTTCATTAGAATTGAGTCCTGAGGACTCAATTCTAATGAAATTCCAAGACATATTTACAGAGAGAAATAAAACTCGTAATTAGTTTTTTCGCCGCTAGCATGCAAAGAGTTAAGGGCTAATATAATTGATCATACTACACATTAGCCTGGTATCGTCAGTCGACGTGGCTGATCGGACAAATTGGTGGTAGCATTTTTTCTTGTCCATGAACTTGTCTGAACGATCGACAATGGATCAGTTTCGTATTTACTCTGCAATCCTCGAACCAGTCTGGCAGACTGGTGCAAGTCGATGCACAATTTATGCAAAGCTGCGAAATTGAGTCCGCAACAATAATGGAATAATGTAATTTCAATAACAGTGATGGTTCCTATTGCAGGGCTCCAGATAAGGAATTAGTAATTGAGTATTTTCACTCCATCATATCTGAAGCAATTGGGTAAATTTCAATATTTTAATTGGGTAAAATAAAATCACACTACTGTTTACACATCGAAAGACAGGAATTATATGGAATAGATTGCTTCGAAATTAAAACATGTCTTGGAATTCCATTGGAATTGTCTCCTTGGAGACAATTCTAATGGAACACCATGATGTGTTTTCATGGAAAATATGAAAAATTTGCTATATTTGTGGTCTGTTTATTGTTTTCTGTAAATTTGTTATTGCTTTTTGATACTTCTGATTTCAGTTGGGTTTTTGGCAATTTTAATTTGGTATTTACGCAAATACGCAGCTTATCTGGAGCTCTGCTATCGCTTTTCTCTTGTTACATCGCTAAGCAGGGTTGGTCAATAGCTGCTGATATGTTGTTTACTGTATCTCAAATGTGGATTGGAGAAATGGGTCTTACGGGTTTTGCGGCCAGTGTAGATCCAGATCAGCCTGTATTGGTCAAAACGTCGATAATGACCATTTTTGCTATGTCAGGCCACATATGTTGCTTTGCCTGGAGAAATGGAGCTGATGGGTTTTGCGGTTCGCCATTCCATCACTGAAACATCCGTCATGCTTCCGACAAGCAATGTATGAGTTTGACACTAATATTTTGGCCAGGTTTTGTGACCAGTGTAGATCCAGATAAGACTGTGCATCCGCATAGTCTGATCAGGATCTGCATTGTTCGCCATTCCATCAATGAAACATCTGTCATACTTCCGACAAGCAATATGCGGGTTTGACACTAATATTTTGGCCAGGGATTGAGCAGGATGGATAATCCAATGTTCAGCTCGTTACCTGAATATTTACACCGTCTATAAATATAAATATGGAAACTCCCATTCAACATATTGCGTTCATATCCCAATACATTACATTAGCCCCTAGTGACGTCGCGCAACGTTGTTGATTCGTTAAAGTTTGTTTGATGTCATTAAAATGCATGACGTTCATCGTCATTGTCTATAACGTAACGCTATTAACCGACAACGTCGCTGTTTTAGGAATTGCGACAAAATTACGTAAAATAATAAGATTCCTAATGTTAACACCGTATTTGGTTATTTAGATTTTTGAAACTATCCGAAAACCGAATGTAAATATAACTAATATAATAATGGGCAGTTTACTGTTGTATGAAAAACCCCATTTGGTCTGTTTAAGGTTTGTGAGTAGTTCTTCGGACTCCTCGCAATCTTTAAACAGACCAAATGTTTTTCATACTACAGTAAACGCAACAGCCCATGGTTTTATTCCTTAATTACATGACTGATACGGTCTGTTATAGTTCGCCGTACTTTCTAAGCCAATCGCTGGGCAGTATGGAAAATCAATACTCGGATGGGAGATGCATAGTAAAATTTGGCTGAACTATAAATATGTTATTGTTCACATATTGGACTTTTAAGGAACTAAATGCTGCGGTCGCTAGCGCTCCCTCGCATTTAATTCCTTAAAAATCCAATATGTGAACAAAGACTTATACTTATCACATGAACAGTCTGCGGCGATTGGCTTAGAAGTCGGGCGAACTATATGGCCTGTTATCACACGAAGTGCCCGCGTGTATAATCCCAGAAGAACGTCGGTTCAATTGTTTTTGCGGCCCGTTAAGCCTTTGACAAATTTGCCATTTCATGCAAGTTTCCAATATATTGCTGAATGTCAATTGCAGACATGGATACGGATAAGTGTGATACCGGTATTTACCGATATTCAGCAAAATGGACTTTCCCGATTTCGTCAAATATCATGAAATGATCGTTTTCGATTGCAAACCTTTCTGAATGCTTGATTTTATTTTCATACTAAATATTTCTCAACCGAAACATGTCTTCAGAACATATGAGAATCATCTTCAAGAGAGATGATTCTCATGCTGCTGTAGCATGTTTTTCTTAAGAAATAAAACCAGCGCTTTTGTAGCTTAACCCTTACAATGCTTAATTAAATTTTGTCGTCTGCTATGTATTTTTAATTTCCTGTTTTCATAAGAAAAACCACGGTTTGGCAGCAATTTATATAAATATATATATTGCTGCCTTATTCCCAATCAAAAGCATTTAACCCTTAGAATGCGGGAACCGAAAATAGTCGTCTGCTGTTAATTCATATTTTGTCTTTTCTATCAGTAAAAACATGGTTTGGCAGCACTTTAGAATCATTTCCAATGGAAATGATTCTAAAGTGCTGTCAAACCAAAAAAGAGAAAATAAGACACGCCAGCAGACGACAAATGTCGGTTCCACTCGATCTTGCAGTTCAAAGAGCATCACTTAACCCTTACAATGCTGAATTAAATTGTGTCGTCTGCTGAATATTTTTTATTTTCCATTTTTCTCATCAAAAACATGGTTTGGCAGCACTTTAGAATCATTTCCATTGGAAATGATTCTAAAATGCTGCCAAACCATGTTTTTACTGATAGAAAAGACAAAATATGAATTAACAGCAGACGACTATTTTCGGTTCCCGCATTCTAAGGGTTAAATGCTTTTGATTGGGAATAAGGCAGCAATATTGTTTTTTTTCTTTTTTTTTTTTTTTTAAATATTTATTTTCCCCGTAATAGGTTTGTGGTGGGTCGGGGCCATCCCCCACAAACCGTACATAATATACATGCAATAATCAGGTACAACTACAAAATATACAATTACAGATATTCACCCTCTTTTACTCTTGCAGTACTGGGTAGAAATCACTGTTCTAGTATTTTTTAAAGACTTCATGGTTGAGTGGTACATTAGAATCATCACTAATGAGAGACCTGAATTTTCGATAAAAGCTTGCCCATGTTATTAAAATAAAACAGTAATACTTATAAGGCAGCAATATTGTATATTAAGCTTGCAATGGCGTCACTGCTTATCTATAGTACGGTTTTTAGCTCACCTGAGCGAAGCTCATGTGAGCTATTGTTACCGCAATGTGTCCGTCGTCGTCGTCCGTCGTCCGTCGTCCGTCGTCGTCCGTGAACATTTTCAAACGTCTTCTCCTCGGTAACCATTGGGTCTATAGTCACCAAACTTCATGGTCATGGTCCTTAGGTAGGGGATTACAAAATTGTTAAAATGACGTCATTACGTAATCCAAGATGGCCGCAGTCTAAAAATAGCACAAATTCTTAAAAAATCTTCTTCTCAAGAACCGCAAACCGGATTTCGACAAAACTTGGTAGGAATGATCGATGTACATTGCTCTTTCAAAGTTGTTAAAATGGTGAATCTGTGGTCAAAAATGGGCATGGCCCGTGGGGTCAAATTGGGGTCAAATTTTATTTTTGACTGAATTGGTAATTTCATATATCAAATTGAACGTATCAATGAGGCGATCACTCTGGTGCATTTTTTGTCGAAATCGGATTGTTATGTCATCCAAGATGGCCGCCGAAAGGTCAAAAGGTCGTTCTTTTATTAGAGATTTAAAAATTCTTCTTCACATGAACCGCTTGGCCCATGGTAGCCAAACTTAAAAGTTATGGTCCATGGGTGAAGCCTTTTCAGATTTGTTAAAATGGAGGTCATCGCTAATCCAAGATGGCCGCCGTCTAAAAATAGCATAAATTCTTAAAAATTCTTCTTCTCATGAACCGCTTGACGGATTTCGACGAAACTTGGTAGGAATGATCGATGTACATTGCTCTTTGAAAGTTGTTAAAATGGTGACCCCGGGGTCAAAAATGGGCGTGGCCCGTGGGGTCAAATTGGGGTCAAATTTTATTTTGACCGAATATGGTCATGTCATATATCAAATTGAAGGTATCAATGAGGCGATCACTCTGGTGCATTTTCTGTCGAAATTGGATTGTTATGTCATCCAAGATGGCCGCCGAAAGGTCAAAAGGTCGTTCTTTTATTAGAGATTTCAAAATTCTTCTTCACATGAACCGCTTGGCCCATGGTAGCCAAACTTAAAAGTTATGGTTCCATGGGTGAAGCCTTTTCAGATTTGTTAAAATGGAGGTCATCGCTAATCCAAGATGGCCGCCGTCTAAAAATAGCATAAATTCTTAAAAAATCTTCTTCTCATGAACCGCTAGCCGGATTTCGACGAAACTTGGTAGGAATGATCGATGTACATTGCTCTTTGAAAGTTGTTAAAATGGTGAGCCCGGGGTCAAAAATGGGCGTGGCCCGTGGGGTCAAATTGGGGTCAAATTTTATTTTGACTGAATATGGTCATGTCATATATCAAATTGAAGGTATCAATGAGGCGATCACTCTGGTGCAATATTTGTCGGAATCGGATGATTATGTCATCCATGATGGCCACCAAAAGGTCCATTTATTCAAGATTTTTAACGTCCTTTTCTCAGGAACCACATGGCCGATGCTGGGTGAAGCATTTTCAGATTTTGTAAAATGAGAGTCATCGCTTAATCCAAGATGACCGCCATCTAAAAATAGCACAATTTTTTTAAAACACATGAACTCAATGTCACATTCTCCTCTGGTGTTCATGGAGTCAGGTGAGCGAATTAGGGCCATCATGGCCCTCTTGTTTGAGAATATTTTGAACATTGGCCGCCTCTCATAGATAATATAATTATGCCACAGCAATGAGGGATGGGGGAGGACATAAAGTGTTTACCCTGTCCATCCGTCTGTCTGTAATCTCTCGTTTGTCTTTGTTGATAAAAATAGAAATGAAAACATACGCAGCAGACGCAGCAGACGCAGCAGACGCAGCAGACGACAAAATATAATTCAGCATAATAAGGTTTAGGGCGAAAGTCTTTGTACTGAAATGTTACAGGACACAATTTGAACTTAACCCTTTCAACACCACAGACCTCTATAGAGACAATGTTTGCAAACAGTGCAGATCCAGATGAGCCGGCTCGTAACGAGCCGTCTCATCAGGATCTCCACTGTTTGTTAATAGTTATCAAATTTGAAAAAAATTACCCTTTCTGAAGAATGGAATAGCCTGAAAATTTGAATGGACCAATGAAATAGCATGAAACAGTGGCATGGAACAGCCCATTAAGTTACTTGGTGTTGAAAGGGTTAATGAGATTGCTCAGTCTACACTCGTTACCTCAAACTCTTTTTAACTCTTTGCATGCTGGGAAATTTGTGAGCTATAAATAGTTAAAAAATAGCAGACAACTCATTATAGTTTTTTTTATTTCTCCCAATAAATATCATGAATATGACTTGTAATTTAATTGGAATTTTGTCCGTAAGACGCAATTCTAATGAAATTCCAAGACATATTTATATGAGTGAAATAAGAAACATACTCATAATTTGTTGGATGTTATTTTCACCGCTAGCATGCGAAGAGTTAAATCAAACTATTGATAACTCGAAAGTCAAATTCCTGGTGTGGAATCGATCGGCACCAGGTCAGGATATTCTAATTTCAGGGCTGAATATTTTTCTGTAAATATTAATTTCTGATTTTGGGAATTTCCTTCATTATGGACAGGTTAACTACGGGATAGTCCAACCCGGGATGGTCCAGCCCGTTGGCCCAGCCTTAAATGACCTTAGCTGTTGATAGGCCGTTAAACACCGATTATCAATCAATTAATCAGTCAAATTCATCATACCAAGTACAGTCTTCCTATATAATAATTCTTGTGAACTGATATGTCGTTTTCCTCGGTATCTTGGACGAGTGCAGACAAATTTCGTTAGAAATTTCGTAACAACCAATATAAGAGGTCCAATATAGGAATGAATGGCTTTTATGTAATCTTTTTATTTTAATTTATGAATATTTTTTAACTATATAATATAATCAGTATTTCTCTAACTATTTTCCATTTTTCTCATCAAAAACTTGGTTTGGCAGCACTTTAGAATCATTTCCAATGGAAATGATTCTAAAATGCTGCCAAACCATGTTTTTACTGAGAGAAAAGATGAATTTTCTGTCGGCTTTTATGTAATCTTCCCACTGTGGTACATTTACAACAAACATTTTGAGCTGGGAATCAGTAAATGTCATCCGCAGTTTTTCTCTAACTATTTTCAATGTTTATAACATGAAGTGAGCTTCAGTGATGCTGCACTGGCACAGTTTACTATAGGAATGAATGGCCTTTTTGTGGAATTTATCGGGGTATAAAACTTGGAAAAGTCACGGGAATACTGGACGAAGGCCGGAAGGCCTCGTCCAGTATTCCCGCGACTTTTCCAAGTTTCTATCCTCAATAAATTCAACATAAAGGCCATTCATTCCTGATAATTCCAGCATTTGAAATAAATTCATCAAGAAAATGTGTTTAATTATTTTCCGTTTTCTTAAGAATTATTTTAACTGCGCCTCACGGTTACGGAAAGTAGTTTGGCGTAGGAGTTTACTCCATGGGATATAAATTTTGGACAGATACTTGCTACGGGCCAATCAGATGTTAGGGAATTGTGTAAATATTTTTGTGCTGGAATTATTATTGATTGGACACTAGCGGAGGGCGTACAGCAGGGCAATGACGTCAATTTCAGATCGTAACGGTTGCTGGGTTATCCAAAGTTATCGTGGCAATGTAACATACCGACAGATAGCGGGGAATATCGGGCAGTGTGGGTTTAGCCTTCGACCTCACTTCAATCACTTTGTTTGTACAGTCTCTATACACGGTCATTTACCATAATTACCATCAAAATGGTCATCTCATCCGTCTCATCTGGATCTGCACTTTTTGCAAGTAATTTTCATATTTTTTAAGACAAAAACACACCCCTTTTCATAAATGGACTAGTCTGAAAATCAGTTTGTGACGATTGGATTGGTTCGGAAAATTAACATATCACAGTCTATTCCAGTTACTTAGGGTTGAATGGGTTCATGAGAAATAAGAAGAAAAAAAATCAAGAGAAAAAATGTACCGTATTTGTTATATACCTACCTACCCGTGAAATACTTTGTTTAGAGGTCGCTTTCAAATCTGCTTCAATGCGGCCACTTCGACCCTACGTCACCTTTTCAAAACCCGATTTGCGGCTATGCCGCATGCCGCATGCATAAACATTAACCCTCAGAATGCAGGAAACAGAAATTGTCGTCTGCTGTTGTGTAGTATTTTCTCTTTTTTTCTCAATACAAACATCGTTTGGCAACACTTTATGATTCTAAAGTGCGGCCATACTTTGTTTTTGTTAATAAAATGGAAGATGGAATATAGTCGTCTGCTGGTGTATAATATTTTCTCTTTTTTCTCAATACAAACATCGTTTGGCAACACTTTAGAATCATTTCCATTGGAAATGATTCTAAAGTGCGGCCATACTTTGTTTTTGTTAATAAAATGGAAGATGGAATATAGTCGTCTGCTGGTGTATAATATTTTCTCTTTTTTCTCAATACAAACATCGTTTGGCAACACTTTAGAATCATTTCCATTGGAAATCATTCTAAAGTGCGGCCATACTTTGTTTTTGTTAATAAAATCGAGGATGGAATATAATCAGCAGACGACAACGTTTAATTCAGTTAAGGCCTATTTTGTCATGGTTCGATATATCCTGGACAGTCTGGTTGCATGCATAATGAAGACGGTGAACACAGTATGACAGAAATCATTACATTGCAGACTGATCTGGGATAAAAAATGCCACTATTGATAACCAGTCTCCGGCATAGAAAGAACTCTTTGAATGCTGGGAAATTTGTGGGCTATAAATAGTTCAAAAAAATAGCAGATGACAATTCATCATATTGTCTTGTATTTCTCACCGTAAATATAATGAATATGTCTTGGAATTTCATTAGAATTGAGTCCTGAGGACTCAATTCTAATGAAATTTCAAGACATATTTACAGAGAGAAATAAAACATATTGTCCTAATTTGTTTGGCGGATATTTTCGCCGCTAGCATGCAAAGAGTTAATCGGTCAGCACCCACCGCATTTATAAGTTATTGTTCACATATTGGATTTTTAAAGGTACGTGCCCACTCATTAGGCATAAAATGTTCTTTGTATCAGAGACATCATCTGAGACATTCTCTGGCAAAATAAACATTCATTCACCATTACCCCATGTATTGATTGGCATTATTATACATTTTATATCCGACCTAAATTTACACACTGATATCCGGAGCGATGACCGTGTTTCCTTAAAATGTTAATGGGCATTACTATTTATATTCTTTGTATTTATTTTTTGAGAAATATGTTATTATAACTTCTATTTCGTTCGTCTAAAATACTTAATATTTCACACATGCATTCCTGTAAGGCTCTACTACCATGCTATGCCAAATCCACAACCTTCCAACCCCCGCTGATCCCAAGGTCAAGGTCAAATACTTTGTCTCTTTACAAAACTTAACATCAGAGAAATAAGTTATAACTTCTAGTTCCTTCATTAAAAATTCTTAATATTTTACTTGTGCATTCCTCTAAGGTTGTACTATCATGCTGTGAAAAATCTACGACCGTTCAACCCCCGCTGATCCCAAGTCAAGGTGACAGACATACTTAGTCTCTTTACAAAACTTAACATCAGAGAAATAAATTGTAACTTCTATTTCCTTCATTGAAAATTCTTAATATTTCACTGGTGCATTCCTCTAAGGTTGTACTATCATGCTGTGACAAATCTACGACCGTCCAACCCCCCCCCCCTGATTCCAAGGTCAAGGTGACATACTTAGTCTCTTTACAAAACTTAACATCAGGGAAATATGATATAACTTCTATTTCTTTCATCGAAAATTCTTAATATTTCTTGCATGCATTCCTCTAAGGCTCTACTATCATGCTGTGACAAATCACTGATCTCGAGGTCAAGGTCACATACTTAGTCTCTTTACAAAACTTAACATCAGAGAAATCGGTTATAACTTCTATTTCCATGCTCGGATCAGCTTCACATTTCACACACGCATGGCTCCAATGGATCTCTACCACCCTGTGACAAAATCACGTTCGTCGTACAAAGTTTAGTGAAACGGCCCCCTGAGAGTTAAATTATCAGCACGTTACTATGACCTCCAAACCTGTCGAAGACATAGTGTTACAAATTTTGAATAATGTTACATATCAATTTTATATGCATTTGTTTTGGCATAGTGTGGTGAACATAAATTGTAAAATATTAGTTTATCAGGGTGTTTTCGAGAACTCCAACCCATTAAAATGTTATAATTTTTATTTATGCTCGCCGATGCAATCTTTGAAGCCAGTCTTATAAAATATAATCTTTCGTTGTAAATCGGGCATTTGATTATTCTGAGCCATAGTTGTGTGCTATGCGAACACGAACAGGCAGTGTCACCTGAGACAAATGACCAAGAAACCCATCAATTATGATCACATAATTATGTTGCTCGTTGTCCGGTTTAGAGAGGTTTCACTGTATGTTAGGGGATGGGTTGTGGCCTAGGGGTTGGAACAAGGCGAGGTTTGAATCCACAACCTCCGGATTGATATTAAAATTACTTTCATAGTATTTCCATATACGACTGATCTGTCGGATGAGACTTTAACCCTTAGAATGCGGGAACCGAAAATAGTCGTCTGCTGATAATTCATATTTTGTCTTTTCTCTCGGTAAAAACATGGTTTGGCAGCATTTTAGAATCATTTCCATTGGAAATGATTCTAAAGTGCTGCCAAACCAAGTTTTTGATGAGAAAAATGGAAAAGTAACAAATATTCAGCAGACGACATAAATTAATTTTCCACACACCAAGGTTTGATGGGTGTCGTGTTTAGTGAGATTCTTTTGTATGAAATTCGTTTGCCGACAATTGGTCGACGTCGACTGGCTCCAATCTATACAATCGACGGGCTGGTCTCGGCTACTGGGATTGCCGATTGTTCAGCCGAAATCGATGTGTGTGTTATTAATGTTCTGTCTTTCTCCTCATATCTCTTTGCTAAACTCCTCTTATGAATAATCATAGAAAAGTTGCTGCGTTGGAAAATGTAGGTTAAGTTTGCACTATCTAACAAATTATTTAAAGGTACATTTCCCACTCAGTATGTTATAATATAGGGAGACAGATAGTTTTGTATATTCTGTAGATATGACATTTTCTGGCAAAACAAACATTCATTCACCATTACCCCATGTATTGATTGGCATTACTATATATTATATATCGGACGTAAATTTCCACACTGATATCAGGGGCGATAACCATGTTTCCTTAAAATGTTAACGGGCATTACTATTTATTCTCTGTATTTATTTTTTGATGTGCAATGATAATACTTTATAATCGGTCGAAAATATTATTTTTTCACTTGACACATTTAATTAATATAAATAATTAAAAAATATCCTGCCTCATTTGCATATGAAAATAGCCTGATACCACCGCGCGACACTATCAGTAAAATAAACATTACTAAATGATTATATCTGTATAGCGGGCACACGTAATATTTAGAACTGGTGGAATAGTGACACAATTATACACTTATTTAATTCCTATAAAGAACATTTTGTACCTACTGAGTGGGCATGTACCTTTAACTATATATTAAAAAACCACTATGCGAACAAATTTCAACACCATAGGCCTGTATACTAGTGGTATTGGCAAACAGTGTAGGTCCAGATGAGCCGGCTCGTGACGAGCCGTCTCATCAGGATCTTCACTTTTTTTCAAGTAATTTTCATAGTTTTTAGAACAAAAAACACCCCTTTTCATAAATGGACTTGTCTAAAAATAATTTTGGGACCATTGGATTGGTTGCAAATTACCATATCAAATTCCATTCCAGTGACTTAGGGGTGAAAGGGTTATGTTTTCACCCAGTGCACTATTCAACAAATGGTTTAAGGATGCTTTTACAAACAACTAAACAAAACTTTAAGCCAGCCAATTTTAATTAACCCTTTCACCCCTCAGCAACTGGAATGGATTTTGAAATGTTAATTTTGCAACCAATCCTGTCGTCACAAAATGATATTCAGACTAGTTCATCGAGACGGTTCAAATGAGTGGTCACAACATATACTTTCATTGGGAAATAACAAAAATAAAATATTTAAAAAAAAATTCATACCCATAAAGGTGTATTCCGCATGTAATGGGTTAAACTGGTTTAAACGGACAATGGTGGCTTAAACGACAATGGTTTGTGGTTTAAACGACAATGGTGGTTTAACCGACAATGGTGGTTTAAACGGACAATCTGGTTTAAACGACAATTGTGATTTAAATGGACAATGGTGGTTTAAACGGACAATGGTAGTTTAAACGGACAATCCTGGTTTCAACGGCAATGCTGGTTTTAACAGACAGATGCGGCTTAAACTGACAATGCTGGTTCTTATAACCCTTATAAAAACATTTATATACACTCAGAGATCCAGATAAGGTGCGTATTGGCGTATTTTACGCAATTATTTTAGCTGAACACGCATTGATTATCAAAAGGGTGAGTACAAAACACGCACAGCAATGTGAAACTACGCATTGAATTTCAAATTGAGTAGTGAAAATACTGTCATAAAGTTAAAAATTTACTTAGTTGAGCTGCAAAAAGCAAAGCAAAGCAAAGCTTTTTGCAGCTCAATTAAGTGAATGTTTAATTTTTTTATATTTTTTTTATCATTTGTTCCTTATTTAGTAATGAAAAAATAAATAATCCAGTTGTAAAAGTAAAATACGCAATGATTTTGAAATCAGGGGGTATAGTACGCTTTATACACAAAGCTTATCTGGTGCGCTGACACTTGTCTATGCTGGTCTGTCTTGACTGTGGATGTTGTGGTGTTTGTTGTCTGTTTTCCCAGGCGATTATATACAATCATAGATCTTGAATCTGCTGTATCAGCGGAATTTATGTTGCAAGAAACTGACTAACTTAGCGAAGTTCAGATAGATTTACAAAGTGGCCTAACCGGACAAATAGAAAACTCTGGTGTGCTGAAATTTGTTGTGTTTGGTCTTGGGGTGGGGAGGGATATAGTGTTTGTGAACTGTGTGTCCGTCTGTCTGTGTGCCTGGGTAAGAAGTTTACTGGAGTTTCTCCAATCTGCCACCGGGGACATTTGTGTGCGGACAGCACAATATAGTCGGCACATTGGCGTATGTACGTGCGTACGTATGTACGTGTGTATGTGCGTACGTGCGTACGTGCGTACGTGCGTATGTGCGTCGGGGTTAAAGTTTTTGGTTAATGTGGGTGGGTGCGACTTCCTTATATAAGTGAAGCCACGTATTTTGACAGTCGTATATATATGGTTGACAAGTAGAGGTCATTTGTTTCCTTGTGAGGCCAAACATCATGTTTTGTACTTTCTATGGATTTCTCTGCCATTGCCATTTTGATGTCTGTTGAATATGCATTAACCCTTAGACTGCTACTCGCAACAATTGTCGTCTGCTGTTGCTTTTATATCTTGCCTTATTTCTCAATAAAAACATGCTTTGACAGCACTTCAGAATCATTTCCAACGGAAATGATTCGAAGTGCTGTCAAAGCATGTTGTTAATTATTCTAAAGTGCTGTCCACGCATGTTTTTTTGTGATAAAAATGGAAAATAGAAAATAAACAGCAGACGACAAAAGAAATAAGATTAATCTTAAAATCTTAAAAAGATTAATCTTAAAATCTTAAAAAGATTAATCTTAAAATCTTAAAAAGAACGACAAACACTGCAGACCCGTCTCATCAGGATCTGCAGTGTTTGAAACCGTTTGCTTTATGATCTAGGGTTTGAAAGTGTTAAGTCCATATATGGTGGTACAGTATAACTAACGATCACAGGACTATATACATGTAATAATATTTCATTGTACAGCTCGTTAGCGGGAACAAGGAAATGCTAATTGGAACGAAGCAACAAGTGGGGATGGAGAAGTGAAGGGGGCTTTACAATAACGAGATACACCCTCACGTTCTCATTGGTGGGACGATATGATCCCTTAGAATACAGGGGAAACATGAATTGTTGTCTGCCATTGTTATATAATGTGGCTGTGGCCGGAGAAATGGGGCTGACGTGTTTTGCGACCAGTGTAGCTCCAGATCAGCCTGTTGTGTACAGGCCGAACAGCTCACATACGTCTTTGGCATTTTGTATTGTGACAGTTGAATCTGGTTATACCCCTTATGTGATTATTACGATTATTCGTAATCCTATTTTAGGGGAAGGGGCCAAGTGACTTTGGTGTGGCATGGCACCAGGTCAGGTTATTCTAATTTCAGGGCTGAATATATTTTATCTCGATGGAAATATGCCGTTCTGATTTTGGGATTTTCCCCCCAATGCAGCAGGTTAAAATTGGATTGAGTCCGTTTTCCCTGCCTTACATGACCTTAGCTGTTGATAGGCCGTTAAACACCAATAAACAAACAAACAAACAGGCCGACCAGTATTTGCACTGTCAGTCATTCCATCAGGGATGAAACACCCGGCGTGGTTCTAATAAGAAATATAGATACCTATAGTTATCAGGCTACAGGAGTGGGCTATTTGTTCAGGAGCTACACTCGTCACAAATCCGATCAGCCCCATTTCTCCAGTCACAGTCACATACATGTATAGTGACCGAATAATAATAATAATGATCTCCACCCTCACGTTCTCATTGGTGGAAATATTTGATCCCGTAGAGTACGTAGGTTGTCTGCCATTGTTGTATATGTGGCTGTGACTGGAGAAATGGGGCTTGCGTGTTTTGCGACCAGTGTAGCTGCAGATCAGCCTGTGCATACGCAGTCTGATCAGGATCTGCACAGTTTGCCAGTCCATCAACAGATCTAACGAGCAATGCCTACTGCATCTAACAGAACTCCAGATAAGCCGCGTATTTGCTTAAATAATACCCAATTGAAATTACCAAAAACCCAATTGAAATCAGAAGTAGCGAGTATCAAAAAGCAATACAAATTGTGTGGTACCTTTACCATGCTGCAGAAAACAATAAACAGACCAAAAATATAGCATATATTTCTTATTTTCCATGAAAACACATCTTGGTATTTCATTAGAATTGTCTCCAAGGAGACAATTCTAATGAAATGCCAAGACATGTTTTCATTTCGAAGCAAATGTTCAATAATTGCCGTCTGTTTACGTGTAAACAGTAGTGTGATTTTATTTGACCCAATTAAAATTTTGAAATACCCAATTGCTTCAGAAATGATGGAGTGACAATACTCATTTACTAATTCCTTATCTGGAGCGCTGATCTAACATACTATTTTGCTATTATTTTCTTCTTCATGTATTTGCATGGCCCTAAATGATGCTCTTTTGTGTTGGTGGGCCGTTAACCCTTAGAATGCGGGAACCGAAAATAGTCGTCTGCTGATAATTCATATTTTGTCTTTTCTCTCAGTAAAAACATGGTTTGGCAGCATTTTAGAATCATTTCCATTGGAAATTGGAAATGATTCTAAAATGCTGCCAAACCAAGTTTTTCATGAGACAAATTAATTCCATTCCATTCTAACAAACAATACACCTTATCAAGCTACAGGAGTGTCAGCTATTTATTCAGGAGCTCACTGGTCACAAATCCGATCAGCCCCATTTCTCCAGTCACAGCCACTCATGATGACATTGACCAATACTGGGCACACATGTTCTATGAGGGCCTTTATAGCCGCGATGCGATACAATGGCTGTCAAGCTCACTTAGCGCTGTATTCTCGACTAACTCTCTCGGTTGTAGGAGACGTTTCCTGTTTAGGTCGTGGACAGAGTTAAAATCATAATTGGCTAGTCTTTGTACCCAGGAGTATGTGGCCAATAGAAAGGCTCCTTACTATGTCTGTTACCAGTCAAGGGCCAGTGGCCTGTTTCGCTATGAGAACAAAAATTAAAAAAATTCAGAACTTGTGTATATGAGGGAGTAAAGAATATATTTTTTTAACTTTTGCTTTTAGGTATAGTTAATGTATTTATAGACCTCGGTCTGTTACTTCAACCTGTGGATTTAATAGCTGAAAGGCTCCTTACTACCGGTATGTCTGTTACCAGTGAAGGGCCAAACTTCCTATGATATTAACCCTTAGAATGCGGGAACCGAAATAGTCGTCTGCTGTTAATTCATATTTTGGTATTTTCTCTCAGTAAAAACATGGTTTGGCAGCATTTTATAATCATTTCCATTGGAAATGATTCTATAAAGTGCTGCCAAACCAAGTTTTTGATGAGAAAAATGGAAAATAAAAAATATTCAACGGAGCAGTTCTCCAATCATACTTTTATTAACTCTTTGCATGCTGGGAAACTTGTGCGCTATAAATAGTTCAAAACTAGCGGACAAAAATTCATCATATTTTCTTTTATTTCTCCTTGTAAATATCATGAATATGTCTTGGAATTTCATTAGAATTGAGTCCTGAGGCATATTTACAGAGAGAAATAAAACATATAGTCCTAATTTGTTTGGCGCTAGCATGCAAAGAGTTAACACACAATCGATCGTATAATGGATTTATTGAATATATCCACTATACGATCGATTGCGTGTTAATAAAAGTTAACCTAGATCTCAGAGTCCCGGGTTAGCACATGTGCCCAGATTATCAAACGGCGCCCCATGCAAAGTGACCAAGCTTGGATACAACCTGACAACCAACCCAACCCGAGTGTATGGATACCGCTAAGCAGCAATTTGTACACTGATTAGACATCCCCAACAGTCGGCCTTATTCTACGATGACATCTAATGTTTATTGCAGCAGAATTACCAGATTGAACTGGTCCACGTTGATGTGTCTTTGTCTAAATATTATTATGCACCCGGTAATACTTGATTTAAAACCTAAAGAACAGGCCATTTCGTTATCGAATTTTGTAAGTGCAAAATGAAAATCAAGAACCGTAGCTGTTGATAGGCCGTTAAACCCTAACAAACGAAACATATCGTTATTACATTGGTACCTCCCAGGGTGTCCAGTTTAGAGAGGTTCCACTGTACTATTTTTGGGAAATAATTACCCAGTTAATCTGCAGCCACTACAGTGGTCAAGCGTTCAACAAGCTTCTTATATTTAATGGCCAGTTTGTACAAATGCGTCTTCATCATGACAAAAATTGTCTTTTTAAATTTGTTTACCAGTCTAGCTTATGGTCAGTTTATGCACTCAACTAGCCAGATACGGATCAAAATTATTTGTTGGAAGTGTCAGGAAATGATTTCTCAGCGAACAGTGTAGGCCCTGATCAGAATGCACGGATGTGCATTCTGATCTGGGACTACACTGGTCGCATATTCCATAATCCCCTTTCCCCCCAGAATGAGTCTCATCTAAAGAGGCATTAACATTTGCCAGGATAATGAAGTCGGTGGGCAAACAGTTGCATGTCAAAGTTCAAGAATAGATGGATATTGGGCAGTTAATGCTGCGTGCCTGCTGATTGGTCGATTTGTCGTTGATGGTGATTTACTGCTGGTACATAAAATTGGCGCGCTGGACACAATCACATTAAAGTGCAACTGCGGTGCTGGCGAACTGCTGATGATTTGATGCAGTGTATAGAAATTGGTGTCATGTGACGCCGAGCGTCATGTGACGTTCGCTGGATGAGTCAATAGGCGGTGCAAGTTGTGGTTAGCGGTATGGGAGTTAATAGTTGGAGTAAATCTAGCTTTTGTTGCTCTTCGGAGTAAAATCTAATACGGAGGTTTTGAAAATGATGGATATGTTAACGGTAGGTGGAACACTAGTTGTCATTGTCTGTGTATTTTGTTCAATGCGGGAATCGAAAACTGTCGGGAATCGAAAACTGTCGTCTGCTGTTATTTTATATTTTGTCTTCGTTCTCAATAAAAATTGGAAAAATGGAGAAAAAAAAAACAGCTGATGACAAATTGTAATTCAGCATTGTAAGGGTTAAATTATAATGTGTGCATAAAATGAATGTATGTCAATGCATTTCTATATGACTTGTGTCACCAACTAAATGTTTTCAGCATATTTCCGTGGGAAATGGCGTTGCACAACACTCATGTTGTATGCATTTAGTCTGTTATAATCCATAATACTGAATTTAATTTGTCATCTGTTTATTTTCCGTTTTCCATTTTTCTCATCAAAATATGGTTTGATCGACAACACTTGGAAATGATTCTAAAGTGCTGTGAAACCATGTTTTTATTAAGAAAGAAGACAAAATATAAAATAACAGCAGACGACAGTTTCTGTTTCCGCAGTCTATGGGTTAAATTTATTCCTCCATTTTCGCATTTTTGTCGCGCCCGCTTGCAGACAGCATGATATAGTCTGCACATTGGCGTATGCACTTCCATCCGTCCGTATGTATGTACGCACGTGCGTCCCAGTTAAATTTGTTTGTTAATCGGCGGGCACGACATGCGGGCCACTGCCATCTACATGTAGTTTTTAAAGCAAGCAATATTCGTAGTTACCATATCAACAGTTGGCGTTTCCTTGAGACATGTGGTTTACCAAAAATACCATGAATTTTCAAAATTTATATTGGTAAAATATGTGGTTGTGATAGGGAGCGTAATCGCATACTCTTAAATTGTACCATGCTAAGGCCATAAAAAAAAGTTTGGTTCTCAGATATGACAGCGTCAGAAACATCCCTGCGCGTACGTCGAGCATTTTATCTTCACTGAGAAATAAAATTGTAAGTTCACCACATGATCAATAAATAGAGGATACAGCTACCCATGAAATACATAGTTATGCGATGTAAATAAAAGTCATATGTTCTCATCTATGAAATAAACAACTTCCGGTGAAAATATGACTACTTCCGCTATCTATATTCATATTCTGTATTTAGAAAGAACATATATGAACATATATGTCATATTTGTAGCAAAAATATGAATATTATATTTATTATATATGCTCCATGGAAATTTTAGACTGTATACGGTAATGAATGTGTATTTGCAGCCTATTTGCGCTGTTTTGTGCAGGTGCGCGTTATGAATATAGATAGCGGAAGTAGTCGTATTTTCACCGGAAGTTGTTTGTTTCATCGATGAGAACATATGACTTATTTACATCGTATAACTATGTATTTCATGGGTAGGTATATAATAAAAAACACTACCATGCAAAAATATGTTAAATCCAATCGTGTCTGATGAAAATCTGGCGATTTATCACGTCTAAAGAGGTTATAGTAATGTTATAGAACATATAGGCGTCTTGTGACTTGAAAAAACAAACCAGAATTGAACATCTCAAACGAACAAAAATATATTATATATATTATCCCGCGTCACATTACACAAAGCAATTACACAAAGCAATTACACAAAGCATTACACTTATCTAGCAAAGTATACTTTGAGGGAATAATCATTTATTCTTCCCGAGAGAATATGGAGTATATGGTTGATGTTTAAATGCATGACAGGGTCATTTAGGGCAAACAGTCAAGCACAGGTTACGGCTATACAGTCAAACCTGTGTTCAACACCTGTAGCCTATTTCACCAAAGTAAAGTATACTTTGAGGGAGCAATCATTTATTTTTCCTGAAATGCATTATTTCATATAGAACTAACCACTGCATATATTTCATGATTAAAAGTATGCAGAATTATTATACTGAATTTATTACATTATCACAGCCAAAATGGCTGTGATAATGTAATAAATTCAGTATAATAAAAAATTAATAAATTAATCCTTAACTTGAAAATTTCTCCCCCAAAGTATACTTTGCCAGAAAAGTATACTTTGCAATGTTGGTGAAATAGGCTACTATTGATAACCATACTATTTATTTTTATGGCCTAAGTGATGGATTACCGAGTTTATGGCCTGCATGTCTGGCCCCTGTAGCTTATTTCACCAACATTGCAAAGTATTCTTATCTAGCAAAGTATACTTTGAGGGAGACATTTTCAAATTAATGATAAATTTATTAATTTTTATTATACTGAATTTATTACATTATCACAGCCATTTTGGCTGTGATAATGTAATAAATTCAGTATATTAATTCTGCATACTTTTAATCATCAAATATATGCAGTCGTTAGTTCTATAGGACATAATGCATTTCGGGAAAAATAGATGATTACTCCCTCAAAGTATACTTTGCAATGTTGGTGAAATAGGCTGCAGTCTGATTAGCTAGTACAGTCTTTGAAAATATTTCAATCACGTGCACGCAGTGGTTTGGTTTGGTTAATGGAGACTGACGTCATTTCCCATTAGCCAACCAAATCAGTGCGTGTCACGTGATTCAATATTTTTTAAGATGGCGGCTGACATTTATTTTTAACCAGGAGGCGAACGTGTTTGATTTTAAAAAGTGAATTTAGGTTAGTGCATGAGACGCATTTTTAGTGCAGTTTGCACTCGAAATCTTTGAGATTTATGTTGATGTATTAGCGACTGTAAAATCTATGCCGAGAACCCACCCCATGCAGCGGTTTCGACACGCTGTAATGTGTTGTATAGGCGAGTTCCAGATGTCTACATCACGTGGCTTTTTGTTTCAATGGTGGCGAATGGGAGTTTTATACCATTCTACGTACTATTATTATTACACCCGGGCACATTTGAATTGTTTTGTACATTGTTTAGAAAGGTGTTTCATGTATATACAAACAATAACAGGGATTCCGCTGGGGAAAATCAAAAAATCGCCACTTCAAAAAATTGGCGATAAAACATTACAATTTTCGAAAATTGTAATTTTTTATCGCCAATTGTTTTTTTTTATCGCCAATTACGAAAGTGGCGATCGCCAGCGGAATCCCTGAATAATTGACCATCCAAGACACGCTAGAATCACCTGTGTCAATAGTGTTTCGAAACCCTGTTTGTAAACAGAGAATCTTATACTTGTCGGGGTCATGTATGCAACTGGAGGCTCGTGTCTTTTTATATCAAATTTATCGGGCAAGTCCAGGAAACATGTAGGAATTCCGGGGCTTGCCGAGGAATTCCTGCCGTTTCTGAGACAAGGTTGACAAACTTTATTTAATCCATTTCCTGTGATTAGAAGTATATGTCGCGACCACCATTTGAGCACCAAACTTTCACAGCTTCATAACCAAGGGGTGCCTACCACATACAACTATCCAACATGTGACCATTTTTTTACCTTCACCTATTATTTCTACGTAATTGACTTAGCCATTTTCAACGTTAACTTTTTAACGTACGTCTGGTTAAAGTTTTTTGGTTTTAAAACTTTTTCGTTATACTATATCTCTGCAACTGCTTCGCCCATTACCTTGAAACTTCACATGGGTGTTTATCATCATCCATATTTTCATTCTAACCCCCAACCGTGCGGCCCCTGTGCCCAATGTCAAGGTCAAATTACTTTGAATTTTTTTGTTAAAGATTTTTTGTGTACTATATCTCTGCAACTGCTTCGCCCAATACCTTGATACTTCACATGGGTGTTTATCATCATTGTCGCACCTGCTTGCGGAAAGCGTGATCCTGTGCCCAATGTCAAGGTCAAATTACTTTGAATTTTTTTGTTAAAGTTTTTTCGTGTACTATATCTCTGCAACTGCTTCACCCAATACCTTGATACTTCACATGGGTGTTTATCATCATTGTTGCACCTGCTTGCGGAAAGCGCGATCCTGTGCCCAATGTCAAGGTCAAATTACTTTGAATTTTTTTGTTAAAGTTTTTTCGTGTCTAATATCTCTGCAACTGTTTCACCCAATACCTTGATACTTCACATGGGTGTTTATCATCATTGTCGCACCTGCTTGCGGAAAGCGCGATCCTGTGCCCTATGTCAAGTTCAAATTACTTTGAATTTTTTTGTTAAAGTTTTTTTGTGTACTACATGTATATCTCTACAACTGCTTCACCCAATACCTTGATACTTCACATGGGTGTTTATCATCATTGTCACACCTGCTTGCGGAAAGCGCGATATCGTCGGCATTTTGGCATACGTCCGTCCGTTCGTCCGTGTGTCCGGTTAAAGTTTTTTGGTTAAAGTTTTTCCATCTACTATATCTATTTTTTTAGTGTCCATGCCTCGCCCCAAGGCGTGACATGCAGGCCACGGCCATCTAGTCTACAAAAAGTGGGTATAATTATGTTATCCAAGTGTCTATGCTTGGAGAATACCTGGCCTTCGTGGCTTTGCCTCGTTTCTTGTTTTTGTTATTTTACAGCCTACTGCAACTGCTAATCTGCAAGATTCATATTGTAGACAACTTATTGTACTAGATAATAGGGCATAATGTGGTATAATTGGAAATGGTGTGGGATAATCATAAGTTGTGCGATTTTTTATTTTATTTATTTTTTGTCGGGTATTGGTCAAGTCGAATTTGGATTCATTTCCAATTGTGTATGTAAATAATGCATAGGCGATGTCAGCAAAAGCAGTCAATAAGTGCGACATTCGGCTCATATTCGACATATGAGGCCATTTGCTTAAATTATATTTGAGCCGGTTACACTCGGTCCTGTGCAATACACACCAATTATATCAGCTGTTCGTGTTTTGTCAATTTGGTAACTGGCAATGGGCTGTTCCTTTTTACAACATTTGTGTCGGTAACCTATAGAAATTACGAATCGACGGACAAGGGTGCAAGAACCTGGATGCGATAGGCTGTTCTTTCAATAATGAGCCGACAATTCGGGCAACACAATTTGCACCTGTGAAACATACCCTCTCAATATCGCCAACGCGGCGATGTGTTAGGTGTTTTAATTACCCACATTGACTGCTGACATCATTGTTAATTCGCGCTTCGGTAACGACCGCCGCAGGGTACATTGAAATCGAGATTAGCGGTGACCGTTTAATGAAATTGGATCACTAGTTTGGGACGATAATTAATGACCGCTGGCCGCGTTAGACGAGTGACCGTTGAATGAAAGCGTTTTATATAGCAAAAATGCGCGGGAGGAATTTGAAGTGGCCGCTTAACGGCGGTGACCGCTGATTAAAGGTGACCGCCCGAGCAGGTTCGACTGTATATGTAGGAAAACATGCATTTTGGACAAAGAATTTGACTTTTAGTTCAGTTATCAGTAGTTTGAGTTTGAGATAACAAGTGTCGACTGTGTACAAAATACAATGAAACCTCTCTAAACCGGGCACCCTGTGTCCAGCTTAGAGAGGTTTCACTGAGCCATAGTTGTGTGCTATGTGATCATGAACAGACATTATCTGGGAGGTCCCCAGGGTGTCCGGTTTCGAGAGGTTTCACTGTAAATCAGCATTTGATCGTTCTGAGCCATAGTTGTGTGCTCTGCGATCACGAACTGACATTATCACCTGAGGTAAATGACCAAAGAACTCATCAAAATAAGATCATGGGTGTTTTATTGGTGTCCGGTTTAGAGGTTCCGCTGTATAATGGAGATGTTGGCTACTAAAACATTCAGAAAGTAGAGCACAGTCGATGGCACACCATCGCAATATACCCACTGACTGGGGACGAATAAACAAATCAAAATTCACTTTGCGCATCCACACACCATAAGGAAGGCACACGCCAAATTTCAAGTCCCTAGCTATTACAGTTATTACAGTTGGGACAACATTCCCGATGCCATCCCGATGCCATTCTGAAAGTTTGTATTACAGTGAAACCTCTCTAAACCGGACACCCTGGGATGTCCCCAGGGTGTCCGGCTTAGAGAGGTTTCACTGTAAATCAGACATTTGATCGTTCTGAGCCATAGTTGTGTGCTCTGCGATCACGAACTGACATTATCACTTGAGATAAATAACCAAGAAACTCATGAAAACTAAGATCACAGGTGTTTTATTGGTGTCCGTTTTAGAGAGGTTCCACTGTAAATTTATTATCTCGACTATTTGCATATATGTTGTTGTGTTCTCCAGAGCTCCAGATAAGCTGCATATTTGCGTAAATACCAAATTAAAATTGCCAAAAACCCAATTTAAATCAGAAGTAGCCAGTATCAAAAAGCAATAAAATATTTGTGGTACCTTTATCATGCTATAGAAAACAATAAACAGACCACAAATATAGCATATTTTTCTTATTTTCCATGAAAACACATCTTGGTATTTCATTAGAATTGTCTCCAAGGAGACATGTTTTCATTTTGAAGTTAACTATTCAATAATTGCTGTCTGTTAATGTGTAAACAGTAGTGTGATTTTATTTTACCCAATTATTGAAATACCCAATTGCTTCAGATATGATGGAGTGAAAATACTCGACTACTAATTCCTTATCTGGAGCCCTGGTTCTCCATTTCAGCGAATGACTTTGGGCTGTTCCTTGCTGAAGTAAACCCCATCCCAATGAATGAATGAATGAATCAATCAATTGAACAATCAATCAATCTCCATTTCAGCGACTGACTTTGGGCTGTTCCTCGCGGAAGTAAACCCCCTCCCAATGAATCAATCAATCAATCAATCTCCATTGCAGCGAATGACTTTGGGCTGTTCCTTGCGGAAGTAAACCCCCTCCCAATGAATGAATGAATCAATCAATGAATCAATCAATGAATCAATCAATGAATCAATCGCCATTGCAGCGAATGACTTTGGGCTGTTCCTCGCGTAAGTAAACCCCCTCCCAATGAATGAATGAATCAATGAATGAATCAATCAATCAATCAATCAATCAATCAATCAATCAATCAATCAATCAATCAATCAATCAATCAATCAATCAATCAATCAATCAATCAATCTCCATTTCAGCGAATGACTTTGGGCTATTCCTCTCGGACGACTCCCCAAAGAAGGGACTATGGTTGGAATCCGGGCGCGCCCTCGAGTATTACCTTCTACGCACCGGGGTGAGTGGGCTCTACATGCCATTTCCGATCTGGGGCCCGTTTCACTAAACTTCTTACGACTAAAATGTTCGTAGGTGCAAATTTATGATCGTCTGGAAATTTCAATTGATGGATTTACATTTATTGAGCATAGGCTGCATATGCAGCCTATGCTCAATAAATGTAAATCCAATAATTGTTTACAAGAAAACGTTGTTAATGTGAAATTTACAGACTCATGGTTTTTCACTTACGAACATTTTAGTCGTACGAAGTTTAATGAAACGGCCCCCTGCTTGTTTCACTAAACTAGCATGTGAAAGGTAAATTAACAGTAGGGGTTCCTCCTTATAGGAATCATGATTTGCCTGGTTTGGCCCTCAGGTACGTTTTTATCTTTGGCTCTTTTGTTACCTGGGAGTTGAATTGGATTATTGCCCATTATAAAAGTAGTAAGATTATTACTGATCCTACTGCTTTTGGGAGGGGGCCAAGTGATTTTTTATTGTAAATATTCAGTTCTAATTTTGGGATTTTCCCCCCATTTGTACATGTACTTGAACATGTACATGTACAGGTAATATATGGGATTTAGTACTAAACCCATTGACCCGGCCTTAAATGACCTTAGCTGTTGATAGGCCGTTAAACCCCAACAAACAAACAAACAAACAAACAAACAAACAAACAAACAAACAAACAAACACTAAACTTACTATGAAAAAGGAGTTTGTCAGTGTAAAACTAATGTTTACAACAAAATTGACATTAACCCTTTCAACACCACAGGCCTGAATAGTGGTATTGGCAAACAGTGTAGATCCAGATGAGCCGGCTTGTGACGAGCCGTCTCATCAGGCTCTGCACTTTTTGCAAGTAATTTTCTTATTTTTGAGAACAAAAACACCCCCTGGACTTGTCTGAAAATCATTTTGTGACAATTGGATTGGTCCGGAAATTAACATATAAAATCCAATCCAGTTACTTATGGGTGAAAAGGTTAACAGCCGATGATGTGAAATCTTTCATGTATTTGTTGCGGTGTTCCTGTACTTTGTGGGCTAACTTATTGTCTCAGACCTCAACCAGACCGGCGTCAAGATAACAAGCGTCAGCACGGTCGTAGATTAACACTTTCACCCCTAAGTAACTGGAATGGATTTTTGTATGTTAATTTCCGGACCAATCCAATCGTTACACAATGTTTTCAGACTAGTCCATTTATGAAAAAGGGGGTGTTTTTGTTCTCATTAATGTGAAAATTACTTGCAAAACGTGCAGATCCTGATGAGACGGCTCGTCACGAGCCGGCTCATCTGGATCTACACTATTTGCCAATACCACTATACAGGCATGTGGTGTTAAGAGGGTTACCTGTAATAAATCATTGTACTAATCATTCAATCAATCGCGTATTCAACTAATCAGTCAATTATTCAATCACCCATTTAATCAATTAATTATATCAACCAATTTACCAATCAAAACCTTATTCAACCAACTATTCAATCAACCAGTCAATCAATCAAATCATTCAATTAATAAATCAATTAATAAATCAATAAATCAATTATCTAATAAATCAGTTTTTCAATCAATAAATTGTTTAATTAATCAATAAAGTGTTAACTATCATGAAAATAATCAAATTAAACTACGGTATATTCAATCGATCAAGCAATCAGTCAATTATTCAATTAATAGTTATTCAATCAATAATTCCAGCACAAAAATATTTACACAATTCCCTAACATTTGATTGGCCCGTAGCAAGTCTCTGTCCAAAATTTATATCCCAATAAACTCCCACACCGAACTACTTTCCGTAACCGTGAGGCGCAGTTAAAATAATTCTTAAGAAAACGGAAAATAAACACATTTTCTTGATGAATTTATTTCAAATGCTGGAATTATAAGGAATGAATGGCCTTTTTGTGGACTTGTCGGGTATATAAACTTGGAAAAGTCGCGGGAATACTGGATGAGGCCTTCCGGCCTTCATCCAGTATTCCCGCGACTTTTCCAAGTTTATACCCCGATAAATTCCACAAAAAGGCTATTCATTCCTATAATAAAGTGTTAACTGTATCATGAAAATAATCAAATTAAACTATATTCAATCGATCAAGCAATCAGTCAATTATTCAATTAATAGTTATTCAATCAATAAAATGTAATTATTGAATCAAACAATCAATGTATTTGATTGTATTCAGGATCTGCTCGAGTACAAGTCAAAGATCCGTATTCTGGCGATCCGAACGTTGGATGGAGCCGAGCGCAAGATGATGGTGGACGACAGTCACACGGTCGGGCAATTGTTACTGACGATCACGTCGAAAATAGGTCAGTAGGTCACAGCACTCTCCACCACGATCTGTATCCCACCTTGTAGGTTGAACAGTCGTGTAGGTTGAACAGACCCCATACAGTCAATATAACATACGTGGATGGTGGTCGGGCGAACGCGACGGCATAAATTAACGATAGGGCTTCCTCCTTATAGGAATCATGATTTGCCTGGTTTGGCACTCCGGTACGTTTTTATATTTGGCTCTTTTGTTACCTGGGAGTTGAATTGGGTTATTGCCCATTATATAAGTAGTAAGATTATTACTGATCCTACTGCTTTTGGGAGGTGGCCAAGTGATTCTGGTGTGGCGAGGACCTGGCATCAGATCAGGATTATTCTGATTTCAGGGCTGAATATATAGTTTTGTTATTGTAAATATTCAGTTCTGATTTTGGGAATTTCCCATGTACATGCACTTGTACAGGTAATATATGTGATTTAGTGCCCGGCCTTAAATGACCTTAGCTGTTGATAGGCCGTTAAACTCCAAGAATGAAAGAAACAAAAAACCCATACAGTCGATCTAACTGCACTGATAACTCACTCACGATCATGTGAGAGATTGGATTGGCAACCAATCTATAAATCCGTCAGTCGAGCTGAGATGTAAATGTGAGTTGATAGGTCATGTGTCAACACATTTCAATGGAATACCGATTCACATAATACAAATTTACCGAAATATTTTTTGTATGCTATTAATTTCTCAATGAAAGTATATGTTGTTACCACTCATTTGAACCGTCTCGTTGAGCGGTTCAATTGAGTGGTAACAGCATGTACTTTTGGTGAGAAATAAGAAAAATAATCAGGTTTTTCGGTAAGAAAAATTGTTTACCTCGACATAAAATCATTATTTCAGAAATCCCTGGCCTTACATGATCTTAGCTGTTCATATGCCATTAAACACCAACACTCAATCAATCAATCATGTTTGATTGATCAACAATCAATCATCAACAATTTATGAACAATCAATTGATCAACACCAATCAATCAATCAACAATCAATCATGAATCTATTTCAGGAATTACGAACCACGAGGAATATTCTCTCCTACTTGAGCTTGAAGACGATGCAAAGGAGAAAATGTCGACGCTGAAACGCGACAAATCCATCGCGAAGGACCAGAAACGACTCGAAGAAATGAGGAAAAAACTGCACACAGAGGATGATAGTAAGTGGCGAAATCAAGTTGGCGATGTATACATAGAGAATAGTAGGTTAGTGCCGTCGATGGAAAAAAAATATCTGGCAAGGCTTAGGAAACGGGATGGGCGAGGCTCTGCCGAGCACATCCCGTTTCCGTGCCGCGCCAGATATTTTTTCCCATTCACGGCACTAACCTACTATTCTATTTATCCCGTCAACACATACAAATGGCTTTAAAAAGCAAAGAAATAATCCCAGCAACCACACATATTCATACGCAGTGATTAGGTCGTATTGACAGGATATCAAAAATGTTTCACGGCACCGTGTTTCACGGCACATACGCACTGTGTTGACGGGATAAAATTGTGTATTTTATCCCGTCAACACAGTGCGTATGTGCCGTGAAACACGGTGCCGTGAAACATTTTTGATATCCAGTCAATACAATTTTTGCATTTCACAGTCATTTGTAGGTGTTGACGGGATAAATAGAATAGTAGGTTAGTGCCGTGAATGGGAAAAGATATCTGGCGCGGCACGGAAACGAGATGTGCTCGGCAGAGCCTCGCCCATCCCGTTTCCTGAGCCCTGCCAGATATGTTTTCCCATTCACGGCCCTAACCTACTATTCTCTATTTTCAATACGGATATAAAATGTGTGTGAAAGAAATTGCACAATCAGTTTATCGGACAAATGAAAATACCTGTTAATTAAGAGCATTCGTTTGATCAGAATTTGCATCAAATACATCTAAGTCACGCAGGTGCTTGCTGTTTCCATGCCAGTGTGAAGAACATATTGCCAATGAAAACATTTTAGTAATATTTGCTGAAAATATTCCTCAACTCTGTCCACAAGTTGTTTACAACGTCAACAGTCTCGCGGGGGCTTGTAATCGAATGCGCCCATTACGTTGTTCTATAAATAAAATAAATTCTATAAATGCGTTGTTTTCCAAGAAGCGAATGGTGATTGTTTTTTCTGCAGGACTATACAATGCTGTTTACACTGGTTTACAAGCGATAAAATTATGATTTCATGTTGAGAATACAAGTTATAAGACGAGTATATGTTTGTCCAGATAACTGATTGTCGATGTTAATTTTGGGGCAATCTTACGACTGATCATCTGACCCGATTTTAAGCGAGAAAGATGGCACAGTTTGCTAAATAGTTTACATGCGGTGAGAAAGCAAGAACCGACGATTGTTCTGTGAAAAGTTTATGCCTGTAGCTGCTATTTTAAGAAAAATATCGTTAAAAAACTGCCATTTTTGTCCGATAAACTGGAGGATCCCTGTGCGGAACTTGTGCATATATCTACATACAAATCAAATAAACTATAGATATTACTGATAGTCGGATATAAATTTGATAATTTCTGTCCATAATTCAGAGCTCCAGATAAGGTGCGTATTGGCGTATTTTACGCAACTATTTTAGATGAATACACATTGATTATCAAAAGTGGGAGTACAAAATACGCACAGAAATGTGAAAATACGCATTGATTTTCAAATTGAGTAGTGAAAATACTGTCAGAAAGTTGAAAATTCACTTAGTTGAGCTGCAAAAAACAAACAGTGTGTTTGCTTTTTGCAACTCAAATAAGTGAATTTTTACATTGGTTTTATTGTTTTTATCATGTGTTCCCTATTTAGTACTGACGAAAATCAAAAACCCATTTGTGAAAGTAAAATACGCGATGACTTTGAAATCAGGGGGTATAGTACGCTTTAGACACAAAGCTTATCTGTAGCCGATTTCATTAAAATTGCAAAGTATACTTATCTAGCAAAGTATACTTTGAGGGAGTAATCATTTATTTTTCCGAAATGCAGTATTTCATACAGAACTAATGACCGCATATATTTCATGATTAAAACTATGCAGAATTATTATACTGAATTTATTACATTATCACAGCCAAATTGGCTGTGATAATGTAATAAATTCAGTATAATAAAAATTAATAAATTTATCCTAAAATTGAAAATTTCTCCCTCAAAGTATACTTTGCTACTAAAGTATACTTTGCAATGTTGGTGAAATAGGCTACAGGAGTTCTGCCATATATCACCCTTTTGAGTGGTTCTATGATTAATTGATCTTCCATTTCAGCTAACTGGCTCGACCATGCGAAGACCCTCAGAGAGCAGGGAATCGAGTCTGATGCTACTTTTCTGTTACGGAGGAAGTTTTTCTTCTCCGATCAAAACGTCGACGCCCGTGACCCAGTCCAGCTTAGTCTACTGTATGTTCAGGTGGGTCAAGCCAATACACTGATCTGTTTAATGTCGTAAATATATTTGTCTTAGAGAAAAATGCAAATTTGCAAACTAAGTACCGTGTATCTACTGGCTGTTCCACGTTTTGCTGCCGACAAACTTTTGGCCATTAAACACATTAAATCTAAAAAATATTTAAAAGTAAGTACTTTTTCATTAATAACAAAAAAGTCACCCTCCCCAAAAAAGATTATTTAACGTGGAAAAGACAGTAAGTTATGTTTGCTTGATGAAACTTATCCATAGTTTCATCATTATCCCCTCGCCGATAGGCAACAAGGGATATAGCGTCAGTTACTATAGGAATGAATGGCCTTTTTGTGGAATTTATCGGGGTATAAACTTGGAAAAGTCGCGGGAATACTGGACGAGGCCTTAAAAAATTACAATTTTCGAAAAAAAATAAATTCTTATTTTTTTTTTTAGAAAATTGTAATTTTTGATCTCTTCGTCCAGTATTCCCGCGACATTTCCAAGTTTATATCCCGGATAAATTCAACAAAAAGGCCATTCATTCCTTTTAATTTCAGCATTTGAAATACATTCATCAAGAAAATGTGTGTATTTTCCGTTTTCTTAAGAATTATTTTAACTGTGCCTCACGGTTACGGAAAGTAGTTCGGCGTGGGAGTTTACTGGGATATAAATTTTGGACAGAGACTTGCTACGGGCCAATCAAATGTTAGGGAATTGTGTAAATATTTTTGTGCTGGAATTATTTTTGTTGCGCCCTCATGCAGGCAGCGCGATATATTTGGCACATTGGCCCATACCTCCCGGGTTATATTGTTTGGTTAAAGTTTTTCGGTATACTATCAAAGCCTGGGCGGGCACGACATGAGGGTCGCCGCCATCTAGTTCAATAAATCATGAACTCTTCACCGATTTTGATAATATTTGGCCACAGTGCTTTCTTAACATTTCGTCAACTTTCGACATTATTTCCGGAAAATATCGCAAGTTTTGTAAATATTTTTCGCTAGATCTCGCATATCTTCGTCGGAAAAATCTCATTTATTTGTTCTATTTATAGACGCGGGATGCCCTGCTGGATGGGACCCACCCGGTGACCCAGGAGGAGGCCACCTTGTTTGCGGGCATCCAATGTCAGATACAATTCGGCGACCACGAGCCCAGCAAACACAAGCCCGGCCTCTTCGAGTGAGTCGTTCGTTTTAACAATGCCTGTTTTGTGGACACAATGTGACATATTAAGTTTTGGGAGGCCGGTGGGTTCTGCGTGTCCACTTAATAACTGAATGTCAGATACAGCCCAGCAAACACAAGCCGTGCCTCTTCGAGCGAGTTAACAATTCGTTCCCACGAAATAACAATTCGTTCCCACGGGAACGAATTGTTAATTTGTGGGAACGAATTGTTTTGTTCATATTTATGTACTTCGTCTACTGTCTCCGTTACATTCATATGTTTATTTGTCATCATCCATATTTTAATTCTGTAGCCCACACATGTGGTTCAAGGTTATGGTCAAATGACAAAATGTACAAAATCACATGGCGTGTCTCAAATTTCCCTCAATTTATTCGGAATATAATTCCGCATGTACTCTGAATATTTTGTCAACTTTTGACTTTATTTACAAAAAATATTGTCTTTGTGGTACATATAGTCGCTACTGTCTCCATGTGTTTGTCTGTCCATGTGAGATTTGCATTAAAGTTATCGACTACACACAGAATACCAGTAGCAGATTTCATCAAAATTGCATGGTATACTTATCTAGCTAAGTATACTTTGAGGGAGTAATCATTTATTTTTCCCAAAATGCATTATTTCATATAGAACTAACCACTGCATATATTTGATGATTAAACATATGCAGAATTATTATACTGAATTTATTACATTATCACAGCCAAAATGGCTGTGATAATGTAATAAATTCAGTATAATAAAAATTAATAAATTTCTCCTTAAATGAAAAATTTCTCTCTCAAAGTTTACTCCAAGGCTTTTGATATCATGGGTAACAAATAAATAATACAAATAAATAACAAATAAATAATAACAAATAAATAATACATGTATATCGTATTGAAATAAAACAGGTGAAAGAAACAAAATGAATGACTATTTCTTCTTTGTATTCCAGGAATAAGGAATTCCTGCCCAAAGAATATTGCAAGATCAAGGGAATAGAGAAAAAGATTTTCGTTGTAAGTTAGCTTGTCATAAAAATACATAAACTCATTTATAGTTATCACCGCGCCGATAGGCAAGATTGGCATCTAGCGTTACTGTCTGTTTCACGAAACCTGCCCAAATTTTACGGCCATATGAACAATGGAAAGACAATATGTTTTTCCATAATATTAAATTTTATCACATTTTAAGAATGAGCCTTCTTTTTATGCCACCGGGTTTCGAAGAAACGGGTGGCATATGGTGTTTGGACCGTCCGTCTGTCCGTCCGTGATAAGCCACATAAGTATAGTACCGTAAGAACGTCTGTCCGTCCGTCCATCCGTCTGTCTGTCCGTCCGTCACACTTTTCGGTTAACCACTTTGTCACAGTTTCTCAAATATGCTGCAGGTGGCATCTGCGTTCGACAGACGCATTTCTTGTTATTTCATGAAATGTGGTCAAATATTGATTTTATTACGAAAAATTGATTTGTCTATGGGACTTTAACATGTGGGAAAATGAGGGAGGAGCTGTGGGAGGAGTAAAAAAAACGAATTTGACTCCGAAAACTAAATAGCTTGGAAATGATCTAACTAAGAAAACAAAAGTTAAATTTTGAAAATCGGTCCAGTATTTCTGAAATTCAAAAAAATGTCCCCATGTTAAATCCCCATAGACAACGCTCTGTGAAGATGTCTATGGGGATTTAACATGGGGAAATTGTTTTTTCGCAATGAAGTCAATATTTGACCAAATTTCGCGAAATAAAAAGGCTCATTCTTAAATTTTGCATTAATTTAATATTATCGAAAAAAAGAATGTTTTCACATTGTTTATATAGTCGTAAAATTTTGGCAGCTTTCGTGAAACAGACAGTAGTCGATGTACGTACGTGCGTGCGTTAGTAACGCTTTTCATTTTTCAATAACGCATGAACTGCTTCACCAATTTTGATAATATTTTGCTACAATGTGTGTCATGGGATAGTGTCATGGGATAGTGCTTTGTTTTGCATACGACCCACGTCCAACTGCCCAAGGTCACGGTCACTGAGGACTTACGGTCACCTTATTTGTAAGGCAAATTTGTTAAGTTTATAATGTTTTCTTCACAAATTTTAATAATATTTGCCCACAATGTCTGTCTAGGGATTAGCTTCGTAATAACGACGCCCTTTTACTATCAAGGCTGCAAGTGGGGGCATCCGTGTTCTATGAACACATTTTCTAGTTTTTGTCTAACCGGCTAGTCACCTGCGTTACAGACAGTACGTATAGTTAAACTCTCCTCAGGGGCGGATCCAGCAATTGGGGAACGGGGGGGTGAGGGGGGGGTTGTCTAGCTGGGGGGGGGTTGTCTAGAGCTACGGACGGTATGGGAGTAATTGCAAGAGTTACCGTTTGCAACTGGGGGGGGGGGTTGTCCTATTTTCGAGCTCTTCGTGTGGGCATTCGTGTTCTATGAACACATTTTCTAGTTTATTGCCTATTGTAGATTGTGTAAAGTTTGAAACTTTGTTCTTGCCATCCAAGCTGTATATTTATTTCCCCAGGAACACAAGAAGTGGACTGGGTTCTCGGAGCGAGACGCCAAGGTCAAGTACACCCAGCAATGTCGCGCCCTCAAAACCTACGGAATCACGTTTTTCCTTGTAAAGGTACGTGATTTTCAAAGGCAGGAAACGTAAAATGTCGTCTGCTGTTCAGAGCTCCAGTTAAGGTGCGTAATTTGACCAACTTGAGGTGAAATTTTGTTATTTCTTCATGAAAAATGGCAAGTTGGGAGTCCTTTAGAATCGTCTCATTGAGACGATTCTAAAGCACTCCCAACTTGCCATTTTTGGTGAAGAAATAACAAAGTTGCCCCCAAAGTTGATAAAATTACGCACCTTAACTGGAGCTCTGATAAAGTCGTCTGCTGTTGTTTTATAAAGTCGTCTGCTGTTGTTTTATATTATGACTTCTTGCTTAATAAAAACATGGCTTGACAGCACTTTAGAATCATTTCCATTTAGAATCGAACCATGTTTCTGATGAGAAAATTGAAAATCAATAATACATTTGTAAAAGTAAAATACTCATTGAATTTGAAATCTGGTGTAGAATACTCTTTAGATATAAGACTTATCTGGAACTCTGGTGGAAAAAATGATTATGCAACTGGGGAGGGGTGTGGGATGTGGGAAACTGAATACAGTTGAAGATCGATCTCTCGAACTGGCAACGGACTCGAATAAAAGTTTCTGACAGGCGTAGTTCGAGGGAAAGAAAGAAAATGTCACAGTTAAAATTCAATTCAATATTTAAAGGCGAATTTTGTTCAAATTAATTCATTATCATGGTCATCTTGACGTGGAATTAACGCCGTTTATTTTTAAATTCATGATTTAATGTCACCACCTGTCGAGCGAAACAAATCAAAGAGACCGCCAATCGTGATATTCACACCTCGTTAGGCAAACAGATCAGCTGCCGACAGACTTACCTGTACGAGCTATCAATAGCACTTTGCGTTGATTGACTGACCAAGGGACCGTGATTTTGGTTCGAGAGTTTGACTTTGTTGTAATTCGAATATTTGTTAAAAAAATATATGATTTATATAGGGAAATTTGTCGGGGACCACAGGACGAGTTCAAATTTTCCGGAGTGTTCGACAGAGACCTGTTCGAGAGATCGATCTTCTACTGTAAATCCATTAATTGTTGTGGGAGGAACTGTTTGAACCCACGGCCTTGGGGTTCAAGCAGTTCCCTCGTGCCACGGCAAACGTTTACCCACGACTGGACATTGTCAAACCTTATACGCTCTGTTTGTAGGAGAAAGTGAAAGGCAAGAACAAGTTGGTCCCGAGATTGCTCGGCGTGAACAAGGAGAGCATCGTGCGTCTAGACGAGAAAACAAAGGAAATTCTGAGACACTGGCCCTTGACGACGGTGCGACGCTGGGCTGCCTCCGCCAACAGCTTTACACTGGTATGTTTGGGTTTAACCCTTAAACTGTAACCAGCAGCCAGATATATGAAACAACCGTGTTTGAGAAATCCCTATTTTCTTTATTTCTATTCGAAAGTATACGTTGTTGCCACTCATTTGAACCGTCACATTTCAAATGAGTGGTAACAACATATATTTTTACGGAGAAATGAAGAAAATAATATATTTCAACAAAAAAAGTTTCTCGACAACAACGAGAATTAGTTTAGTCCCAAGATTGCTCGGTGTAAATACGGAGAGCATAGTGTGTCTAGATGAGAAAACGAAGGAAATTATGAAACCCTTTCACCCCTAAGTAACTGGAATGGGCTGAGATATGTTAAGTTTGCAACCAATCCGACCGTCGCAAAATGGTTTTTAGACTAGTCCATTTATCAAAAGGGGGTATTTTTTGTTCTCTAAAATATGAAAATTATTTTCAAAAAGTGCAGATCCTGGTGAGACGCTGGCTCATCTGGATCTGCACTGTTTGTATATAGTGGGCTTTCGGGTTCAAAGGGTTAACCCTTAATGCTGAATTATAATTTGTCGTTTTTTTTGTTTGAAAACAATGAAACTGTGTCCTGTAGGAACGTCCGTCCATGCATCCAAATTTTGTGTCGCGCATATCCAAAAGTATTTGACCAAGACACTTGGAACGTTACAGAAATGTTAATCACCGGCTGTAGTTTGGCGTTTGTTTTTATTTTAGTGGGGGTGGCGTTATGGCGATTGACTTGGTCTGTTTGCACAAATTTAGTGTCGCACATATCTCGAAAAGTATTTGCCCAAGACTAGAAACTTTTCAGAAAAGTCAATTAAAATCAGTCAATCAATCAATTAATCCTTCTATTTCAGGATTTCGGGGATCACGCCGACCAGTACTACTCGGTACAGACACAGGAAGGGGAGAGAATCGCAGCCCTTATTGCGGGATATATAGACATCATTCTCGGCAAGGTCAGTCAATTATCCAATCGCTCTTTCGTTTGATCAATCGATCGCTCAATCAACCAATCTGTCACTCAGTACAGACAAAGGAAAGGGAGAGAATCGCGGGATATATAGACATCATTCTCGGCAAGCTCCGTCAATTATCCAATCGCTCTTTCATTTGATCAATCGATCGCTCAATCAACCAATCTGTCACTCAGTACAGACAAAGGAAAGGGAGAGAATCGCGGGATATATAGACATCATTCTCGGCAAGCTCCGTCAATTATCCAATCGCTCTTTCATTTGATCAATCGATCGCTCAATCAACCAATCTGTCACTCGGTACAGACACAGGACGGGGAGAGAATCGCGGCCCTATCGTAGGATATTTAGACGGCATCTTACTTGGCAATGTGAGTTACTGCTGATGACTCATTCGATTAATGCTAATACTCACACTCAGTTACTCAATCGGACTATCGATAAATTAATCAATCTGGGCCCGGTTACTCAAAGCTTCTGTTAGCTTAACAGACTGTTAAATCCTTAGCATTGCTAAGGATTTAACAGTCTGTTAAGCTAACATAAGTTTTAATAGAGCAACCGGGCCCAGCCAATGAATCAAATCTCGAATTCCAGAAAAAAGGCAAGGACCACATGGGTATAGATGGTGATGACGACGCACTCATGTACGAAGACAGCGTGTCTCCTGCGAAGGCTACGATCATGTCGCACCAACACCACAACATCCAGCAGCCCACGACTGGGTCTGTCTCCATCCCTGGGGTGCTGAGGGATGGCGGGGTCAATGAATCCACCTTCAGTACGGGCTCCATGCAACAGGCGATGTTCTCGCAGCAGTCGAATCAGGCGCACGCTGGCCAGTCTATTCGTCAGGTTGGTGTATAGAGAATACTACTGTCTGTTCCATGTTTTGCTGCCGACGAACATTTGGCTATTAAACACATTAAATCTAAAAAATATTTAAAAGTAAGTACTTTTTTATGCATAACAAAAAAGTCACCCTCCCCAAAATAAAATATTTGATGAAATTCAATCAAATATTGATATTATTGCGAAAAACATGGGGGCTAAAAATATATTTTTTTAAATATTTTTTTCATTTGTCTTCGTCAGGTCGGTGTATAGAGAATACTAGGTAGAGGCTAGGAAACTTGTAGGAATTACGAGGCTTGCCGAGGAATTCCTACTGTTTCCGAGCCGAGTCGGATAAATTTGATATTTCTTGCATAGATAATACCAAGCTAGTGCGTTTTGGTGTCAAGTTTATCAGGCAAGGCTAGACAACCTGTAGGAATTACGAGGCTTGTCGAGGAATTTCTACTGTTTCCGAGCTGAACTTGATAAATTTGATATTTCTTACATAGTGAACAAGTCTACCTCAGTGTGGAATCCATGTAGCAGGCATTGTATTCGTAGTAGACAATTTAAGCTCACACTGGCCAGGCTTTTCCAGGTGGGTGTAAAATAGAGAGTTGATTGATGAGAATTTATTAAACTGGTTTCGCAAGTTAATGTCCGAATGTACAAAATCACATGGCGTGTCTCAAATTTCCCTCAAATTTCCTTTGGAATAATATAATATAATGTACTCTGAATATTTTGTCAACTTTTGACTTTATTTATGAAACATATTGTAAATATTGTATTTAATGCGTATTTAATGAAATTACCCACATGTCCAAATGTACAAAATCACATGGCGTGTCTCAAACTTCCCTCCGTAGAGTCAGACGTTCGAGGAGCACGGACTGACGCAGGCCCAACATGCCCTGGTATTGACCATCGGGGATGGATTGCAGGCCGTCGGTCAAGCTCAGACCGAACTGGACAAGCAAGTTGAGGTGCCACAGCTGGGATCTGATGCCGTGAGTTCTGTTGCTTCTCTCCGGTCTTGACCCATTCTAATTTTGTCTACCCATTTTAAGGGATGGGCCTGTGGCCTAGGGGATATCAGCGCTCAAGATAAGGAATTAGTAATTGAGTATTGTCATTCCTTCATTTCTGAAGCAATTGGGTATTTAAATATTTTAATTAGGTAAAATAAAATCACATTACTGTTTACACATCAACAGACAGCAATTATTGAATAGTTTGCTTCGAAATGAAATGAAAACATGTCTTGGCATTTCATTAGAATTGTCTCCTTGGAGACAATTCTAATGAAATGCAAAAATGTGTTTTCATTGAAAATAATACAAATATTCTTTATTTGTTGTCTGTTTATTGTTTTTTGTAGCATTATGAAGGTAAACATTTGACAGATTCTGTCGTGGCCAATTGTAAGTTGGTTCTGTCAAATTATTTCTTGTTAGTTTTGGTTGTGAATGGAGAAAGAAATTGGTCTCAGCTGGGCCCATATTCCCACTTGCAAAACTTTTGAATGCCCCTCGTATACCAATGCTGTCATGATTCCAGGCGTCCAGAAAATGGCGGGAGAACAAACTGGACATGTCCAAGCAGAAAGTGACCGCCCAGCTGTCGGCAATGAACGCCGCCACCGCCCAGATTGTCACACTGACCGGCACGGACGAGACCGACTTTGGTGCGGTTGGTGCTTCCGTTAATCAAATGTAAGTTTAAATGGTTGACAAATGTGTCTTATGGTTTGTTGGCCTCCCCCCACCGACGTCGGAAAAGTTGGTTCCTGGTTTTTGCAGAATTGTTGAACTTCTTGTCAATAGTTAGCCATCAATGTCAGGTGTTGTGACACTTTGCAACTGACATACGTTAGTGGCTCTATGTAATCACTATTTACTCTTTAATCCGCCTAATCGCCATTTAACCTGTAATCTGCCTATTTTCCACAGACTTGGAAACGATTGGAATTCCGAGGTGACCCTCACAATCTCTACACGTTTCCTAGCATTGCCTGATAAGCTTGATATCAAGTCACTAGCCTGGTATTCTCGTTTCTCATTGTTCGTCAAACCTGGGAGACTTCATGACGGATGTTCGAATGTTGGCGGCTCTGTGTTAATCGCCATTTAATCTAATCCTCCGATTATTATCCACAGTTCGTCAAACCTGGGAGACTTCACGACGGATGTTCGAATGTTGGCGGCCCTACAGGAGGAGGTTAGCGGTAACAAACTGATGGACGCGGCTCGCCAACTCGCCGGGGCGTTTACCGACCTGCTTAATGCTGCACAGCCCGAGAATAAGGAGGTATGATACTGAACTACTATCTGTATTGAACTATTCTTTGTTCACCAACTTGATGAAATTGGAGTTACAATGCCTGCGATGTCGTCATCAACATCAACATTTTCAAACGTACATGTAGGTTTTGTAAGCCTCCTGATACGTTCGTCGGATCTTGATGTTAACCCTTAGAATGCGGGAACCGAAAATAGTCGTCTGCTGCTGTGTCATATTTTATCTCTTTTCTCAGTAAAAACATAGTTTGACAGCATTTTAGAATCGACCCACCAAATCAACCAATCATATATTCCAGCCTAGACGGAACCTGTTATCAACATTGATTGATGGTTGCTCGATTGATTTATTGGGGGTTTATAAACCCCCAATAAATCAATCGACCAACCATCAATCAAAGTCAATAGCAACCAATCACCCAACCAACCGAACCATCATATATTCCAGCCGAGACAGAACCTGCTGTCGGCGGCAAGCCGGGTGGGAGAAGCGAGCTACGACGTCATGGACGGGGTTGGAGATGAAACGGCCGACGATATGGACCAGGTGTATCAGGTACGGGCTCAGTCTTGTAGGGATTCCGCTGGTGATCGCCACTTTCGCAATTGGCGATAAAAATAAACAATTGGCGATAAAAAAGCGCCACTTCAAAAAAAAAAAAAAAAAAGAAAAAAAAAAAAAAAAAAAGATTTTTGTTTTGATTTTTTTTATATATTTTTTTTGAAATGTTCGTAAGTGAAAATTTAGGATCGTCTGTAATTTTCAATTGATGGATTTACATTTATTGAGCATAGGCTGCATATGCTCAATACATGTAAATCCAATAATTATTTACAAGAAAGCAGTGTTAATGTGGAATTTACAGACTATCATAATTTTGCACTTACAAAATTTTTAGTTGTACGAAGTTTAGTGAAACGGCCCCCAGGTCAGGTTGGCCCGGCCTTAAATGACCTTAGCTGTTGATAGGCTGTTAAACACCAATAAATCAAATCCTACCTTTGGATTCAGATGGCCGTCTCATCAGGATCTACACATTTTGCAAGTATTTTTTTATATTTTCATATTTTCACATCCCATTTTTATAAATCGACCAGAGCTCCAGATAAGCTGCGTATTTGCGTAAATACCCAATTAAAATTGCCAAAAACCCAATTGAAGTAGTGAGTATCAAAAAGCAATGAAATATTTGTGGTATCTTTATCATGCTACATAAAACAATAAGCAGACCACAAATATAGCATATATTTTTTTTTTTTTCCATGAAAACACATCTTGGTATTTCATTAGAATTGTCTCCAAGGAGACAATTCTAATGAAATACCAAGATGTGTTTTCATTTAGAAGCAAACTATTCAATAAGTGCGTTCTGCTGATGTGTAAACAGTAGTGTGATTCTATTTTACACAATTAAAATTTTGAAATACCCAATTGCTTCAGAAATGATGGACTAGTCTTAACATCACTTTGTGATGGTTGGATTGGTTGCAATGTTAACATATCAAAATCAATTCCAGTTACTTAGGTGTGAAAGAGTTGAATATCGCTCACGTAAGATCCTCTGTTTCCAATCAGGAAGCCCTGTTAGCGCTAGCGAAGGCCGTGGCAAACGCGACGGCCCAACTCGTGTTGAAGGCCAAGAAGGTGGCCAGTACAACGGACGATCAGGAACTACAGAACCGCGTGATCAGTTCCGCCACGTCGTGCGCTCTCGCAACATCACAGCTCGTCGCTTGTACAAAGGTAATGCTTATAATTTTGACTTATCCCTTTCAACACTCCATTCTAATGTTTACAATTGGTACTTTGCCACACTTCGCAATATTTTCAGGGATGGGTTGTGGCCTACTGTCTGTTCCACGTTTTGCTGCCGACGAACATTTGGCCATTAAACACATTAAATCTAAAAAATATTTAAAAGTAAGTACTTTTTCATCAATAACAAAAAAGTCACCCTCCCCAAAAAAAATTATTTGATGAAATTCCATCAACGATTTTCCTATGGGAATTTAACATGGGGAGTCAATTTCCAAATTTTTTTTTATCCTGAAGGATCAAAAAACAAAACAATATTGGAAATTGACTCCGAAACCTGGCGAGATAGCTTGAAAATGATGTAACTAAGAAAAAAAAAGTTAGAAAAAATCTATTTTTAGCCCCCATGTTAAATTCCCATAGGAAAATCGTTTTTTCGCAATAAAATCAATATTTGATGGAATTTCATAAAATACATTTTTTTGGGGAGGGGTGACTTTTTTGTTATTGTAGATTTAATGTGTTTAATAGCCAAAAGTTTGTCGGCAGCAAAACGTGGAACAGACTGTAGGGGTTAGAACACGGAGGTTGTGGCGTCCCAGGTCGTCTAGTTTAGAGAGTTCCATTGTAAAACAGACAGATGATTACTTCAAGAAACGCGTAGATGCTTTGCGATCATGAACATACATTATCATTGCAGGTAAATGGCAATGAAACATATCGGAATTAAGTACATCTAACATGTCTCTGTGTCCACTGTATAGGCAAATAACCACAAAGCAACCATTTTAGGTAGTCGCCCCAACCATCAGCCACCCGGCCTGTCAAGAGAACCTTATAGAGGCAGCGAAGCACGTCGCCAAGTCAGTAGAGATGGTTGTGGACACGTCGGCAATGGCGAGCCAGGACGAGAAGGTGCTACAGGACCTGGGCAGTGCCGCGACCGCCGTCACAAAGGCTCTAACCGACCTGCTCGAGCATATCAAGCTGGGCGCTGGACAGACAAGGGTATATATTGACGTTACAGAATTCTAGAGATTTTAGTTTAACCCTTTCACCCCTAAGTAACTGAATGGGCTGTGATATGTTCGTTTTGCAACCAATCCAATCATCGCAAAATGATTTTCAGACTATTCCATTTATAAAAAGGGGGTATTTGTTTTTCTCAAAAATATGAAAATTACTTCCAAACAGTGCAGATCCTGATGAGACAGCTCGTTACGAGCCGGCTCATCTGGATCTGCACTGTTTGCATAAACCGATACAGCGGGCTTTCGGGTTCAAAGGGTTAAACATGTTACCTTTGTGATTGCAGTGGGCATATATAGTGCTGTTTATGTTCTATCCACATGTACCATTTTGGCTTTTGAAAATGACTTTCACTGGAAACAATGTCAAATGTACGATTTAAATATGACCAATGATGCCCCGAAAGTTGTTCCAATGCCTTGTACTTGTGATTTTCCAAAATTGGTGACCTACGTATTTATAAGGTTCGTCCATTTCCAGGCGTCGGAGTCGCAGGAGGTAGCTGTAGACACGATCCTCTCGGTGACAGATCGGCTGTTCAGCAGTGTCGGCGACGCCCACGAGATGGTGAAACAGGCGCGGCAGCTCGCGCAGGCGACCTCGATGTTGGTGACCACGATCCGCGGCCAGGCCGAGTCACATCCAGACTCCGACGTACAGAAACGACTGTTGGCTGCAGCGAAGGCTCTCGCTGACGCTACTGCGAAGATGGTGGAAGCCGCCAAGGTATTTGCGAATTTTGTATCGGGGCTCCAGATAAGGAATTAGTAATTGAGTATTGTCACTCCATCATTTCTGAAGCAATTGGGGTATTTCAAAATTTTAATTGTGTAAAATAGAATCACACTACTGTTTACACATCAACAGACAGCAATGAAAGTTGTCACGGTTGCAGACAAGGTGTAAATCGGCCAATATTGTGAGGGTTGTAATGGTATGCCCATATGGATTGGTATTTCGTTCAGAAATCGGGAATATAAGTCAGAAATGATGGTCGTACATTAGAATAGAGATAACCGTATTGAAATTTGTAATTTGGGTGTATTTACGGTTGGAAACAATGACATTGCCCAATAAATCAGTCAACCAACCAACCAACCGACCAATATATATATATATAATAAATCACAATTCCCCTACATGTCTGTGTGTCAATCTCCATTGCTGATTGTGCTGTGCTCCCCTGCACCGCCACCCCCCCCCCCCCCCCCCCATCAATACAGGTACATTCTCATATGCATATGGCATTGCCCAATAAACCAACCAACCAACCAACCGATCAATCAACCAAACCAATCACAAATTTCCCCTACAGGGCTGTGCGTCGAGTCCCAACGACTCTGAGAGACAACAGATGTTGAAGGGCGCCGCGGAGGAACTGAGGTCAGCCACCAACTCTGCCGCCAGCAACGCACTCAAGAAGAAACTCATCAAAAGACTCGAGGTACACGTGCCAGAGTTTCACTATTTGTGGCTGTGACTGGAATAATGTTTCTTACGAGATTTGTGACCAGTGTAGCTCCTGATCAAATAGCTCACTCCTGATAATGATATATATTGTTTGTTAGAAGCTTGACGGGTGTGTCGTTGATGGAATGGCGAACAGTGCAAATCCTGAACAGACTGTGCAGGCTGATCTGGACCTACACTGTTCGCAAGTCCGTATGTCTCCATTCACAGCCACAAATATTGTATCTCAAATTAGGTATTGATCCCAACTATGCTGTCGGATTGTTTTACTATTAACCCTTAGACCGCCATCTTTTTTGTTATTGTCGTCTGCTGTTTATTTTCCATTTTTATCATCAAAAACATGCTTTGACATCACTTTAGAATAATTTACAACATGCTTTGACAGCACTTCAGAATCATTTCCATTGGAAATGATTCTGAAGTGCTGTCAAAACATGTTTTTATTGAGAAATAAGGCAAGATATAAAAGCAACAGCAGACGACAATTGTTGTGAGTAGCGGTCTAAGGGTTAATTTCTTCTTCAAAATTGCTTGGCCCTAAATGATACTCTTTTGTGTTAATGGGCCTTTAAGCACCATTCCATTCCATTCGTCTGTCGAACGAGACTTTAAACTGTGGTCCCGTCTCTATATGACCTTAGCTGTTGATGGGACATTCAACCCATTCATTTTCTGCGTGTCCCTGGATTGTATTAACTCTTTGCATGCTAGCGGTGAAAATAACATCCATCTAATTACAAGTAAGTTTCTTATTTTACTCTGTAAATATATCTTGGAATTTCATTAGAATCGAGTCTAATGAAATTCCAAGACATATTCATGATAGTTATAGGTAGAAATGAAGGAAAATGTAATGAATTGCCGTCTGCTATTTTTTAACTATTTATATTCAACAAATTTCCCAGCATGCAAAGAGTTAAAGGGTAAATCATCTTGTGTGTTTCTCAGACGGCGGCGAAGCAGGCAGCCACTGCGTCTACTCAACTGATCAACGCCGCCAGATACGCGAACAAGAGCAACACAAACACGCATTCACAGAACGAGCTGTCCGCGCAATGCATGGTAATTGTCTTCTTGACACTTTTGTATGTCCCACCACGATAGTGGAGGAGGCATTTAGTATTACCCTTGTCCATCCGTCTGTCCGTCCGTCCGTCCGTCCGTCCGTCCGTCCGAGCAACGAAGGGTGTAGAAGGGGCCATGGGGCGGAGCCTAACACAAAAAAATCCTTTGATTTATTCCGTGTGGCCCCTTATTCTATTCATTACAAGGGGCCATCTCTTTGATCTAGAACAATGGAAATGGCCCCTTCTTCACTATTGGTGGGTCGTCCGTCTGTCTGTCCCTCCGTCACCAACCTTGTAACTCGTAAAACGTTTAAACTGTACTAGCTACAGACCTGAAAATTGGTATGTAGCTTCCTTATGATGAGTAGATACGCACGATTTATTTTGATTTTTGGTTCGAACCCGGGTCATGGATTATTGTCGAGCACGCTTGCGGAAAGCAAAAAACGATTTTCCTATGGGAATTTAACATGGTGAGTCAACAAAAATTTTGGAAATTGATTCCGAAACCTGGCGAGATAGCTTGAAAATGATGTAACTAAGAAAAATAAAGTTAGATTTTGAAATCGGTCCGCAAATAAAAAAATCTTAAAAAAAAAATCTATTTTTAGCCCCAATGTTAAATTCCCATAGGAAAATCGTTTTTTCGCAATAAAATCAATACTTGATGGAATTCCATCAAATAGTTTTTTTTGGGGATGGTGACTTTCTGTTATTGATAAAAAAAAATACATTTTTTTAAATATTTTTTAGATTTAATGTGTTTAATAGCCAAAAGTTTGTCGGCAGCAAAACGTGGAACAGACAGTAGAACAAGTGCAACATAAACACACACAGTCACAGAACGAACTGTCAGCCCAGTACATGATCATTGTCTTCTCGAGTCTTTGCCAATGTTGTTATACCCCCCGCAACGAGTTGAGGGGGGGTATACTGGAGTCAGGTTGTCCGTCCGTCCGTGCGTCCGTACTTACGAGAGCTACATTGTGAGGTTGCTTGTGGCTTGAAACCCTCCCCCGTCCTATTTAAACACTTGGATAAGTGTTTTTCAAATCTAATTAATAATGCTAAGCTCATTTGCATATTATTGCGATTTATTCCGTAAGAGAATCGTTAAGGAAGAAAATAACGGAATAAGTTGCTACATTGTGAGGTTAATACCCCAGTGTAAACATAAATAGGAAATAACCTCACTATGTATCTCTGTAAGAACGTCCGTTCCCGTGCTCCGTCCGTGCTTCCGTCCGTCCGTCCGGATAAACTTAACATCAGAGAAATATTGTTATAACTTCTATTTCCTTCATCTAAAATGCTTGATATTTCACACATGCATTCCTGTAAGGCTCTACTACCATGCTGTGCCAAATCCACGACCGTCCAACCCCCGCAGATCCCAAGGTCAAGGTCAATTACTTAGTCCGTAAACTTAACATCAGAGAAATATTGTTATAACTTCTATTTCCTTCATCTAAAATGCTTAATATTTCACACATGCATTCCTGTAAGGCTCTACTACCATGCTGTGCCAAATCCACGACCGTCCAACCCCCGCAGATCCCAAGGTCAAGGTCAATTACTTAGTCCGTAAACTTAACATCAGAGAAATATTGTTATAACTTCTATTTCCTTCATCTAAAATGCTTAATATTTCACACATGCATTCCTGTAAGGCTCTACTACCATGCTGTGCCAAATCCACGACCGTCCAACCCCCGCAGATCCCAAGGTCAAGGTCAAATACTTAGTCTCTTTACAAAACTTAACATCAGAGAAATATTGTTATAACTTCTATTTCCTTCATCTAAAATGCTTAATATTTCACACATGCCTTCCTGTAAGGCTCTACTACCATGCTGTGCCAAATCCACGACCGTCCAACCCCCGCAGATCCCAAGGTCAAGGTCAAATACTTAGTCTCTTTACAAAACTTAACATCAGAGAAATGTTGTAATAACTTCTATTTCCTTCATCTAAAATGCTTAATATTTCACACATGCATTCCTGTAAGGCTCTACTACCATGCTGTGCAAAATCCATGACCGTCCAACCCCCGCTGATCCCAATGTCAAGGTCAAATACTCTTTACAAAACTTAACATCAGAGAAATATTGTTATAACTTCTATTTCCTTCATCTAAAATGCTTAATATTTCACACATGCATTCCTGTAAGGCTCTACTACCATGCTGTGCCAAATCCACGACCGTCCAACCCCCGCAGATCCCAAGGTCAAGGTCAAATACTTAGTCTCTTTACAAAACTTAACATCAGAGAAATATTGTTATAACTTCTATTTCCTTCATCTAAAATGCTTAATATTTCACACATGCATTCCTGTAAGGCTCTACTACCATGCTGTGCAAAATCCATGACCGTCCAACCCCCCCGCTGATCCCAATGTCAAGGTCAAATACTCTTTACAAAACTTAACATCAGAGAAATAAGTTATAACTTCTATTTCCTTCATTGAAAATTCTTATTATTTCACTTGTGCATTCCTCTAAGGTTGTACTATCATGCGTCACAAATCTACGAGTGTCCAACCCCCGCTGCTCCCAAGGTCAAGGTCACATACTTAGTCTCTTTACAAAACTTAACATCAGAGAAATATGTTATAACTTCTATTTCTTTCATGGAAAATACTTAATATTTCATATGCTGTGACAAATCCCCGCTGATCTCGAGGTCAACGTCACATACATACCGTATAACATTGGCTTAACGCCCCCTCCTAATAAACAAAGCCCCCCCCCCCCCCCCCCCAAATAAAACCCCCCCCCAAATAAAAAAAAAAAAAAAATCCTTTTTTTTTTTATTTTTTATTTTTTTTAATGTCTAATAAACGCCCCCCCCCCCCCCCCCCAAATAATTTTTTTTTTTTTTTACCAATGACCGCCAATTTCAAACACAAATAGTCTTTAAATCTTTATTGTGTTTGAAAATTTGAAATTGGTGGTCCTTGGTAATTTTTTTTTTTTTTTTTTTTTTTTCTTTTTTTTTTTTTTTTTTTTTTTTATTTTTATTTTTTACTGGCTCAATAAACGCACCCCCCCCCCCCCCCCCCCCATTTTAATTTTGTAAAATGTAACCGACGTTCCGTCCGGGGGCGTTAATTTCGAGGTTATACGGTAGTCTCTTTACAAAACTTAACATCAGAGAAATCGGTTATAAAAACTTCTATTTAACCATCGCTACTCCGGAATCTGCTTCACATTTCACACACTCATTGCTCCAATGGACCTCTACACCCTGTGACAAATTCACGTTCATGCCGCTCGCGCTAATCCCGAGTTCAAGGTCACAAGCCCCACACACGTGGGAAATTTGTACATATTTTAGGGGTACCTGGGCCCAGGGGGGTTATTCCGTAAGCCTCGCTTATGGACTATTAGTTTGTGTTTGAAATTGGCGGTCCTTTTTGTTCTTTTTTTTTTTACTGGCTAATAAAAGCCCCCCCCCCCCCCCTTTGTAAAATGTGAACGCCTCAGGGGGCCGTTAATCGAGGATTATACGGTAGTCTCTTTACATAAACTTAAAATCAGAGTAATCGGTTATTACTTCTATTTCCTTGCTCGGATCTGCTTCACATTTCACACACTCATTGCTCCAATGGACCTCTACCACCCTGTGACAAATTCACGTTCATGCCGCTCGCGCTAATCCCAGAGTCAAGGTCACAAGCCCACACACTTGGAAATTTGTACATATTTTAGGGGTACCTGGGCCCACGCGGGGGGTATATTCCGTAAGCCTCGCTTACTGACCAATCTAGTTTGTGTTTGAAATTGGCGGTCCTTTTTTTCTTTTTTTTTTTAATGGCTAATAAACGCCCCCCCCCCCCCCCCCCCCACCCCCCCCCCCCCCCCAAACCCCCCCCCCCCCCAAATAATTTTTTATTTTTTTTTACCAATGACCGCCAATTTCAAACACAAATAGTCTTTAAATCTTTATTTGTGAAATTGAAATGGTGGTCCTTGGTAATTTTTTTTTTTTTTTTTTTTTTTTTTTTAATGGCTAATAAACCCCCCCCCCCCCCCCCCCCCCCCCCCCCACCCCCCCCCCCCCCCCCCCCCCCCCCCCCCCCCAAATAATGAAAAAAAAAAAATAATTTTTTTTTACCAATGACGCCAATTTCAAACACAAATAATCCTTAAATCCTTATTTGTGTTTGAAATTGACGGTCCTTGGTAATTTTTTTTTTTTTTCATTTTTTTTTTTTCTTTTTTCTTTTTTTCTTTTTTTTTAAACTGGCTAATAAACGCCCCCCCCACCCCCCACCCCCCCCCCCCCCCCCCCCCAATAAAAAATAAAAAATAAAAATAATAATTTTACAATGACCGCCAATTTCAAACACAATAATTCCTTAAATCCCTATTTTGTGTTTGAAATTGACGGTCCTTGGTAATAATTTTCTTTTTTTCTTTTTTCTTTTTTACTGGCTAATAAACGCCCCCCCCCCCCCCCCCCCCCCCCCCAATAAAAAATAAAAATAATAATAATTTTACCAATGACCGCCAATTTCAAACACAAATAATCCTTAAATCCTTATTTGTGTTTCAAATTGGCAGTCTTTGGTAATTTTTTTCTTCTTTTTTTTCTTTTTTTTTTTTTTTTACTGGCTAATAAACCCCCCCCCCCTCTTTTGTAAAATGTAACGCCTCCGGGGGCGTTAATTCGAGGTTATACGGTAGTCTCTTTACAAAACTTAACATCAGAGAAATCGGTTATAACTTCTATTTCCTTGCTCTGATCTGCTTCACATTTCACACACTCATTGCTCCAATGGACCTCTACCACCCTGTGACAAATTCACGTTCATGCCGCTCTCGCTAATCCCAGAGTCAAGGTCACAAGCCCACACACTTGGAAATTTGTACATATTTTAGGGGTACCTGGACCCACGCGGGGGGTATATTCCGTAAGCCTCGCTTACTGACCAATCTAGTTTGGTCAGTGAATCGTGTTTTATTGGGTGTTTTAAGTTTCACAAGTGATCAACTCGACTAGAACCAGGGGGAAACAAACACACAGTCGGAGAACAATTGTCTACACTGTCTTGACGAGTCTTTGTCGATTGAACAATAAGTATCGTATAAAATCGTCACTCACGTAACCAGAGCTCCAGTTAAGGTGCGTAATTTGGAGGTAAATTTCTTATTTCTCCATCAAAAATGGCAAGTTGGGAGTCCTTTAGAATCGTCTCAATGAGACGATTCTAAAGGACTCCCAACTTGCCATTTTTGATGAAGAAATAACAAAATTTCACACCAAGTTAGTCAAATTACGCACCTTAACTGGAGGTCTGCGTAACGTCCTATATTTCGTTCGAACAGGACCGCATCTAATATACTATTTTACTATTATTTTCTTCTTTATCTAAATTGCTTGGCCCTAAATGATACTCTTGTGTTGGTGGGCCGTTAAGCACAATTCCATTCCTTCCAACAGGCTGTCGACGAACAACTATCAACACTCGTGCAAGGTTACCGGGGTGTAGAGAAAAGCCGTGACAGTGCGAGCGCCCAACTCAACCTCCTAAAAGCCAGTCAAGAGTTTGTACAACCGGCAAACTCGCTCGTAAACGCGTCCAACTCGGCGGCGCCCACGGTCAACGACCAAGCCGCGAACGCGAACCTCCACGGATGCGTGAAGTCGATGGCGGCTGCGTTGGCAGAGTTACGAACGGCATCGTCGAAGGCCCACGATGCAATGGGGTCCCTCGAGTTGGAGAGCGCGCTGGACGATGTTTGGGAACTCGATCAGCAGTTGGTGGAGATTCGACAGTCGGCAAACGATGGATTGTTGAAACCGCTCCCCGGCGAAACCGTAAGTTTGGGATCAATTTGTTGTCCAGAGCTCCAGATAAGCTGCGTATTTGCGTAAATACCCAATTAAAATTGCCAAAAACCCAATTGAAATCAGAAGTAACGAGTATCAAAAAGCAATACAAAATTTGTGGTACCTTTATCATGCTATACAAAACAATAAACAGACCACAAATATAGCCAAGGAGACAATTCTAATGAAATGCCAAGACATGTTTTCATTTCGAAGCAAACTATTCAATAATTGCTGTCTGTTAATGTGTAAACAGAAGTGTGATTTCATTTTACCCAATTAAAATTTTGAAATACCCAATTGCTTCAGATATGATGGAGTGGAAATACTCCATTACTAATTCCTTATATGGAGCTCTGTTATATAGCGGTTTTCGATAGATAAATTGAATGACAGTCGCTTGGCTTGTTTTCTCCCAGGTTATTAGTCGGGTAACCATCCATATTTTCATCCTGTAGCTCACTCACTCGGCCCCTGTGTCCAAGGCCATGGTCAAATAACGTATTTATATAGTCGGGAGGCGTCCGGGTCACATCAACACATTTTCGGTTATGTAACCTGAATTAAAATGGCCGTCAACCAGGCAAAATGTTGAAAAAAAATGTCATTATTGTGCTGTAGTTTTATGTATAATTTTATTTTCAGTCGGAATCTTGCACATCCAGTCTTGGCGTCAATTCCAAGAAAGTTGGGTCGGCGATGGCTCAACTTCTCACGGCCGCCTCACAGGTAATCCAACATGGCGTCCAAGATGGTTGCCGCTAACTTTGACAAAACAAACAAACAAATCTGCAAACTGTGTGCATTTACCTTAAGAGAAATTGTCCGAAATTGTTTTTGCACTACCCTAGATTGGGCCGTTCTTAAAAAATTGTTTGTTTCCTGTAACCCGACCCAGAATTTTAGAAGTGGGTTGGTCGGTAGGCAATTTCTTTCTTTTTTCTGTCACATGACATATTGAATTTAAAAATTATTAATATTAAAAAGGTACAATATTTTAAGTGTTAAAATATTGTACCTTTTTAATATTAATAATTTTTAAATTCAATATTGCAATAAAAGTATGTCAATTGCTGTATGTGTTGTTGTATGAACATGTATGCCATTTAGGGCCAGAGATTATATTAACCCTTTTAACCCACTGTAGCAATAAATTGAAAAAAAAAAAATTGTAAAAAAAATTGTAAACGAAATTGCAATAAAAAAAATCGGGTCGCACCGTTTTTAGCGGGTCGGTCGGGTTACAGGAAACGGAGATATAATTATGGATGGCCTTGGCATGTGTCGTCATATGTTAACACAATTTACTGCAATATCATTTAAATATATCTGATGCTTGCAAGAAATGATGTGTAAATTTAAGAGTATACTCAGTCATATTTACTTACGATAAGAAATGAGAAAAATATTTATAGTTTTTTAGTAAGCGAAAAATAACTTGACCATTTTCACGGTTACGACAACTACGTGGGAATTGCGGTCCGCTTAAGATTTCAAATTCAAAATATTTTTCTCAATTATCCTCCAAAGTTTACATTGTGACCACTCATTTGAACCGTCTCGATGAGACGGTTCAAATGGTGGTCGCCATATTTACTTTCTAGAGGAAATAAAAACGATTTTTTAATTACCGACAATTTTCAGGGTAACGACAACTACGTGGGAATTGCGGCCCGTGACACGGCCAATGCCCTGCGAGTTCTTGTGAGCGCAGTTCGAGGCGTTGCCGCGACAACCACGGACCGACAGGAACGCAACGTGATCATAGACAGTGCCCGGATCGTCATCGCAGAGTCGAATCGACTTCTGGGCGTCGCACGGAATGCCATTGATAACCCAAATGATCCCGATAACCAGAAACGCTTACAGGAGGTAAGAATAAACGAACTTAACCATCTTGTCTATATTTTACTTATTTCATTCTGAAGACATTTGTTTTCAGAAAGTCAAATTTGTTTACACGATTCAGAAAACTGTCATGAAACATCATTTTTTATGCTGAAAGGGTAAACCTTTTACATGTTGAAAACATACCATGGAAAACCCTAAATATTTTTGTTCTATGCACTCAGAAGTATATGTCGTGACCACCATTTGAACCGTCTTGTTGAGACGGTTCAAATGAGTGGTCACAACATATACTTTCATTGATAATAAATTTCATATCCCAAACAGCTCTAGCAGAAAATAATATGTAGATTTTGGGAAGTAAATGAGTTTTTCTGCCTCGTCAATCGAAACGCTTACAGGTTAGTGGGCGGCAGATTTGAAGCATATGAGGGGTAATTTTAATTCACTCTATAGATACCATGCAATCTGATTGGCTGATGGTCATACATTACAGGTATATCATTGTTGATGAACGGTCGCAAATTAATTCAATGTACGTGTACACCCTGGGCCACTTCACCACGTACGATGAATATATTCTTACGCCAATACTCCCTCAATTTACTCTGCCACCAAATGACCAAAAACGTGGGATAGCTCGCATAAAATGTCCAAGTGGTATGCTGGTATTATTGTCACAGACACAGCTGGCTTGCATCTGAAATGTCTTGTAATTTTATTGGAACTATTTTCTTGTTAGAAAATTATTTGTGTGATCCGTCCGGTATGACTTACGCGACCATTTTCCCACAAAACTAAAATAAAACGTCATAGATTCATATTTTATATAATTAAAGCATAAAACTCGTGTTATTTTATGTAATGATTTAATGACTTTCAGTGGGTTACTGGGATTTCTCAGAGCATTATGACGTGATCAGACATAGGTTGAAGCAATTAAAAAAAAGCTATGTATATCAGATATGAATGAGTGAGAGATCAAAATAGCACCTGGGTAACACTATTGGCAGATACATAGATATTCCGATACAATTTTCCAGCTAGGCTCGATAATATTTGCAAAACATTAATTCCAGCACAAAAATATTTACACAATTCCCTAACATTTGATTGGCCCGTAGCAAGTCTCTATCCAAAATTTATATCTCAGTAAACTCCCACGCCGAACTACTTTCCGTAACCGTGAGGCGCAGTTAAAATAATTCTTAAGAAAAAGGAAAATAAACACATTTTCTTGATGAATTTATTTCAAATGCTGGAATTATAAGGAATGAATGGCCTTTTTGTGGAATTTATCGGGGATATAAACTTGGAAAAGTCGCGGGAATACTGGACGAGGCCTTACGGCCTTTGTCCAGTATTCCCGCGACTTTTCCAAGTTTATACCCCGATAAATTCCACAAAAAGACCATGCATTCCTATAGTAAATGATAATGTGATTTTGAAATTTGCGGCGTATATCAGAAAATGATAGGTCGGATAACATATGTAATGGCTCCACTAACGCGTCGCCATTAAACAGATTTTCTGACATATCATTACTCTTTAGACACAAAGCTTATCTGGAGCTCTGTATCGATAAATCTTTATATTTCAGGTTGCCAAATCGGTATCTGGAGCCCTCGATAACTGCGTCAGTTGTCTACCAGGACAGAGGGATGTGGATATCGCCATTAGACACATATCAGAAATGAGTATCACACTTACGTCGCAAAAGGTAACCAGTGTGATTCCTATAAAATTGAGTGTGCTTATTATTAGTAACTCATTCTCTTGTGGTTGAACTGACGTTAAATACCGTTTATTTAACCAGGTGAACTCATTATCATGAAATAATGAACGAGTGATTGGGTCCTTACGCTAAATAAATGAGTGAGCGTAGCGAACAAAGTTTATTAAGCGGTAGAACCCAATCTCTATTGGACGTCAAGTAAGCTTAAGTACTGGCAGGTTGTGGGTTCAATCCCAGTCAGGCATGATAAAATACTTTAAAGGTACATGCCCACTCGGTAGGCACAAAATGTTCTTTATAGGAATTAAATAAGTGTATAATTGTGTCACTATTCCACCAGTTCTAAAAATTGCAAGTGCCCGCTATACAAATATACTCATTTAGTGATATTTATTTTACTGATAGTGACGCGCGGTGGTATCAGGCTATTTTCATAGCAAATGAGGCATGATATTTTTTAATTATTTATACTAATTAAATGTGTCGCCTAAAAATATAATATTTATAAAATATGATCATTGTACATTAAAAAATAAATACAGAGAATAAATAGTAATGTCCGTTAACATTTGAAGGAAACACGGTTATCTCCCCTAATATCAGTGTGGAAGTTTACGTCTGAAATAAAATTTATAATAATGTCAATCAATACCTGGGGTAATGGTGAATAATTCCAGCACAAAAATATTTACACAATTCCCTAACATTTGATTGGCCCGTAGCAAGTCTCTGTCCAAAATTTATATCCCAGTAAACTCCCATGCCGAACTACTTTCCGTAACCGTGAGGCGCAGTTAAAATAATTCTTAAGAAAACGGAAAATATACACATTTTCCGGAAAATATACACATTTTCATGATGAATTTATTTCAAATGCTGGAATTATAAGGAATGAATGGCCTTTTTGTTGAATTTATCGGGGATAGAAACTTGGAAAAGTCGCGGGAATACTGGACGAGGCCTTCCGGCCTTCGTCCAGTATTCCCGCGACTTTTCCAAGTTTATACCCCGATAAATTCCAGAATGACTGTTTATTTTGCCGGAAAATGTCTTGTATGTCGTCTCAGATATAAAGACCAGTTTGTGCCTATTGAGTGGGAATGTACCTTTAACCCTTAGACCGCCACACACAACAATTGTCATATCTTGCCTTATTTCTCAATAAAAACATGGTTTGGTCATATAGAGACGGGACCACAGTTTAAAGTCTCGTCCGACAGACGAATGGAATGGAATGGTGCTTAAAGGCCCATCAACACAAAAGAGTATCATTTAGGGCCAAGCAATTTTGAAGAAGAAATTAACCCTTAGACCGCTACTCACAACAATTGTCGTCTGCTGTTGCTTTTATATCTTGCCTTATTTCTCAATAAAAACATGGTTTGGCAGCACTTCAGAATCATTTCCAACGTCAAAGCATGTAAATTATTGTAAATTATTGTAAATTATTGTAAATTATTATTATGTTTTTGATGATAAAAATGGAAAATAAGAAAATAAACAGCAGACGACAAAAGATTAAGTAATGGTTGATAATGTTTCCATTCCACTGGTCTATCAGATGAAACGTGGCGTCCCGTCCCTATTTTAGATGAGCGGTGGGACTTTGTACATCAGAAGGTATGCGATATCTTGTGATACATATTTACAAACTTAAGACAAAATAAATTCCGCTTTTGCTGTGAACAGTTCATAAAATTTTAATGTCATTTACAATGAATATCACAGTTTCTGTAAATATTTTGCATGACAAATCCACACATCGTCACATGGCCTTAGCTGTTGCTGGGACGTTAAACCATTTCTTCTTCTTAATTTTCAGTTCCCGAGCACGTCGCAGTCGTTTCTGGAGGTACAGAATGAGATGAACAACGCGGCTGTGAATCTGAACACAGCCGCCAGTGGCATCATGACGAACTCCCGCACTACCACGCTGCAGCTCTCGCAGTCCTCCGAGCAGTACAGCCGGGTACGTACCGACTCTCACATGCATTTCAGCTTCTGTCTGCATAGCTCCAGTTAAGGTGCGTAAGTTGGAGGTAAATTTCTTATTTCTCCACCAAAAATGGCAAGTTGGGATTGCTTTACAATCGTCTCGATGAGACGATTCTAAAGCACTCCCAACTTGCCATTTTTTGATGAGGAAATAACAAAATTTCACCCCAAGTTGGTCAAATTACGCACCTTAACTGGAGCTCTGTGTCTGTTTGCCGTTTGTTGGGACAACATTCCCGATGCCATTCTGAAAGTTTGTATTATTACAGTGAAACCTCTCTAAACCGGACACGGTGTCCGGCTTAGAGAGGTTTCACTGTGAACCAGGCATTTGATCATTCTGAGCCATAGTTGTGTGCTATGCGATCACGTACAGACTGTAAATGACCAAGAAACTCATCAAAATGAGATCACAGGTGTTGTGCTGGTGTCCGGTTTAGAGAGGTTCCACTGTAATAAGTAACAAGCATGCAACATCATTATTGACATACCACGTACTATCCAACTGTGTGTGTCTAATAGTTACTCAGCTTGCGTCGTAACACCATTTACAGTGAAACCTCTCTAAACCGGACACCCTGGGAGGTACCCAGGGTGTCCGGCTTAGAGAGGTTTCACTGTACATCACACAGACAGACAGTATTTAGAGAGGTTCCACGGTATTATTCTAGTGTGGAAAACTGTTACTCCTCCCCTATGCATTACCATCTGTATGGCTTCGGTGTTGAAACCCCAATCTGTCTATCAATATCTTGTGCCCATCTATCCTTCCTTATACAGACAATTTCAACATAAATTCCTGGAACGACTTATACAAAAATGTCTGAAATTGTTAATTTGTGATTTTCATGAAATTTGTTACAAATAATATATTTCTGTTTCACAAATTAATTTTTTTTCACAATTATTTTATGTCGCTCCCACTTGGCGTATGTACGTGCGTCCGGTTAATGTTTTTGGTTAAGGTTTTTTGGTATACCATCAATGCTTGTTTAGTACTATCAAATGCCTCGGCAGACTTGACATGTGGGCCGCGGCCATCTAGTTATTTCCAAATAGGCATTGGGCAATAACTGCATAAAAAATCATCCTTACCTCTTTCTTTTGCAGGCATACCAACACTTCATGGACACGGGTCTGGCGTTGGCGGGGATCTCCAAGGATACGGACACCCAGAACCAGATCGTCGGCGGCCTCAAGTCCATCTCCCTCGTGTCTAGCAAACTCCTGATGGCCGCCAAGTCCGTGTCCATCGACCCGAACGCTCCCAACGCGAAGAATCTGCTCGCACAGGCTGCCAGGTTGGTCATTTGTCATTTATTATCACCGCTCAGTCAGTGTCCATCGACCCGAATGCTCCAAACGCCAAGAATGTGCTCACTGAAGCTGCTAGGTATATTTTGTACATAGTTTCAGTGCCGAATTATATTTGAATATACGAGAACCAAAAAAAAGCAGACAATATTCTTTTTCTTCCTTAGTATTGTGTTTTGATTGAATTAAATTGTGTCGTCTGCTGCTGTTTTTTCTTTCTATGTTTCTAAAAAAAATAATGTTTTGGCAGCATATGAGAATCGTCTCGTTTGGAGACGATTCTCGTATGCGGACAAAACATGTAAAAAAAGCAGACGATACTATTTTCTACCAAGTCCATGTCCATCGACCCCAATGCTCTGAACGCCAAGAATCTCCTGGCTCAAGCTATAGACGATTCTTGTACATTGTCAAACCATATAAACTTAATTTCACGAAATAAAAAGAAGGCTCATTCTTAAAAAAAAAAATTGTTTTCATTGTTTATATAGTTGTAACATTTGGGCAGGTTTCGTGAAACAGACTATAGGTGACAGTGGATGAGCCGATCATATGAACCACCCGATAATGTTTTGTGTTCTATCCACAGGGCTGTGACCGAGAGTATCAACCAGCTGATCAACATCTGTACGGTGTCTGCCCCTGGTCAGAAGGAATGTGACAACGCCCTCCGACAAATAGAGGTAGACTTCCCTCCTGTCCTAATGGCCCCATTAACCAATCAATCAACCAATCAACCAACCAATCAGCAACCCAATAATCAATCAACCAACCAACCCAACCTATCAATTGCCCCTAAGTTCCAGATGATGCGCAGTTGAATAGATAAACTTAAAAAAAGTGATACGCCTAACTTTGAATGTCTCCATTCTGTAATCAGCAAACCAATCAATCAATCAATCAATCAATGAATTGTCCCTATATTTCAGATGATGAAGAGTTGGTTGGACAACCCTAATGAGCCGGTCAGCGATATGCCGTACTTTGAATGTCTCGATTCCGTCATTGAGAAATCAAAGGTAAGGAGACTGTATCTGCATCAAACATTTATCTGTCCGTCATTTTGCCAATCAATCAATCAAATCTGGAGTTTGATTTTGTCGCACCCACTTGCGAACAGCACGATTGGCGTGCATCAGTAGCCTATTTCACCAACATTGCAAAGTATACTTTTCTAGCAAAGTATTTGAGGGAGTAACCATTTATTTTTCCTGAAATGCATTATTTCATATAGAACTAACAAATGTATATATTTCATGATTAAAAGTATGCAGAAATATTATACTGCATTTATTACATTATCACAGCCAAATTGGCTGTGATAATGTAATACATTCAGTATAATAAAAATTAATAAATTTGTCCTAGAATTGAAAATTTCTCCCTCAAAGTATACTTTGCAATGTTGGTGAAACGGGCTACTGATGTTAAAGGTTTTGGTTAAAGTTTTTCGGTATACTATCAAAGCCTCGGCAGGCGCGACATGCGGGCCGCGGCCGTCTAGTTTATATTATGCGTATGTATTACGGCATTAGCTTGAAGTCTTGTTTGTATGTATAACCCTTCCTACGATGTGGACGAAAATTGCCGTCTGCTGTTTTTTCATTTTTGCTTTAATTCTTAACAAAAAACTGGTTTTGACAGCACATGAGAATCGTCTCCACTGGAGACGATTCTCAGCACATGAGAATCGTCTCCAGTGGAGACGATTCTCATGTGCTGTCATGGAGACGATTCTCATGTGCTGTCAAAACCAGGTTTTTGTCGAGAAATATTGAAAATAAAACATTTCCAGCAGACGATAAAATTTAATTCAGCGTAGTAAGAGTTACCTACCCTGGGCATTGTATGATTATTGGAAATTCTAGTGATTTGAGTATTCAAGAATATTTGTCCTGTAATATTTTTGATTGTGGCGCCCGCTTGCGAACAGCGTGATATAGTCGACACATTGCGTACGTGTGTCCGGGTTAAAGTTTTTGGTTAAAGTTTTTCGGTATAACTATCAAAGCCTCGGAGGGCACGACATGCAGGCTACGGCCATCTAGTTTAATTTAGGTAATTATTATTACATAATCTTTTGTTTCTTGCTCAGTGTATATGACTGTTGTTGTGCCCCATTTATAATCAATCAATCAATCAACGAATCATTTCATTGTTGAACAATTCTGCAAAAACCAGGAACCTGGGTTCCTGGCTTTTGCAGAATTGTTCGACATATTGTATTATTGCGGAAAGCTTACCAGATCTCCAGTTAAGGTGCGTAATTTGGAGGTAAATTTCTTATTTCTCCATCAAAAATGGCAAGTTGGGAGTGCTTTAGAATCGTCTCCATGAGACGATTTTAAAGGACTCCCAACTTGCCATTTTTGATGAAGAAATAAAAATAATTCACCCCAAGTTGGTCAAATTACGCACCTTAACTGGAGCTCTAGCTTACATTTCATTGTTGCTCGTATTATTATTGTCATTGTGATTTCATGCGCACTAGAAACCATTTCATATGCACGTCAAGGTAAGCCGGTCAACTGTGTCGTAACATTGTCAACTTACCTTCATCACCTGGGGGCCATTTCACTAAACTTTGTGTGACTAAAATGTTCGTAAGTGCACAATTAGGATCGTCTGGAAATTTTAATTGATGGATTTACATTTATTAAACATATGCTGCATATGCTCAATAAATGTAAATCCAGTTACAAGAAAACAGTGTTAATGTGGAATTTACAGACTATCATAATTTTGCACTTACGAACATTTTAGTCGTACGAAGTTTAGTGAAACGGCCGCCCCCTGTTGTTACCAATCAATGCACAAGTTATTTTGTCCTATATAGGACGCCTGTATCCACTATGTTGTAATGTTTTTACTGAATGTTCCTTTTTTTTGCACTTTACTTTTTTTTCGGACCAGTCAACCGTGTCGTAACATCGTCATCTTACCTTCATCACCTGTTCGTTGTTTTCGTTCAATGCACAAGTTATTTATTTATTTCTATTTACGATGTCTACAGCCGCCAAACACCTGGTAATCGACGGTACTCCGTATTCGATTGATGGGGCGTTTTGAGAATTTTTGAAAAATTGCACGGAAATTTGCTTCATGAAAATACGATATTTTTCGTCCACTCGATGAAATAAAGTTTGATCATACACTGAATAAAAACAATTATCCTCTATGTATTCATGAAATAAATTCATCGTAGTAAGAAAATCATGTGTACAGTTGTGTTTTATATTAGGTTTTTATCATCAAATTCTAGAATTTATAAATGAAACGAAACCTGAGTAGACCATTATATTCATGTATGTGGCTGTGACTGGAGAAATATTGGATTTGTGGCGGCCAGTGTAGCTCCTGATTAAGTAGCTCACTTATGTAGCCGGATAATGGTCAATATTGTTTGTTAGAAGCATGACGGGTGTTTCATTGATGGAATGGCGAACAGTGCAGATCCTGATCAGACTGTGCGGATGCACAGTCTGATCTGGATCTACATCGGTCGCAAAATCTATAACCCCCATTATTTTTCTTCAGTCACAATCACATGTGTTTTGTCCTGTTTATGTCACGACTATATGAAACTGTGTTGTAATGTCTTTCACTGAATGTTTCTTTTTTGTAATGTTGCACTTTACATTTTTAGGATAAAAAAATCATTATTTCCCCCCATTTCCCCCATATAGTCTCCAGTCTAGGTCTGCCATATAAATGTTCCACGTTTTGCTGCCGACAAACTTTTGGCTATTAAACACATTAAAGTTAAAAAATATTTAAATGTACCTAAGTACTTTTTCATCAGTAACAAAAAAAGTCACCATCTTCAAACTATTTTATTTGATAAAATTCCATCAAATATTGATTTTGTTGCGAAAAAACGATTTTCCTATATGGGAATTTTTTTTTTTACTACTCCCCCCCCCCCCCCCACCCCCCCCCTCCCCCCCAGCTCCTCCACCTTGTTTCCCCCCATACAGTCTCCGGTCTAGTTCTACCCACTCGCCCGTCTGCATGTAACCTAGTTGTTAACCCTCACGATGCTGAATTAAATGTTGTCGTCTGGGCCCAGTTGCTCAAAGCCTGTGTTAATAGCTTAACAGTCTGTATTATTGATTTTCTTCCTTATTAATTAGGGAACAAATGATAAAAAAAAATAAAACACAATGCGAAAATCAATAAAATTGATTTTCGCATTGTGTTTTATTTTTTTTCATACTATTTTGTACTCCCAACTTTTGATAATCAGTGTGTATTCTGCTAAAGTAAGTGCATAAAATACGCCAATACGCACCTTATCTGGAGCTCTGTAATGTATTTTAACTGCTGAATTTTTCATCCTAATTCAATCCAAAAATCAATCCATCAAAGCATATTTATTTTTATTCTTGCTATGAAAGATATCAATTACAATCATTGAAAATGTCAATTCATTTAGTGTGTCTTTATGTCGTATTTTTTGTTATTTTACCCGAGTCACATTGTTGTTTAATAAGACCAGTATCAGAACGCCAGATAAGGTGCGTATTGGCGTATTTTACGCAATTATTTTAGCTGAATATGCATTGATTATCAAAAGTGGGAGTACAAAATACGCACAGCAATGTGAAAATACGCACACAGCAATGTGAAAATACGCACAGCAATGTGAAAATATGCACTGATTTTTTTCAAATTCAGTAAGAAAATACTGTCATCAAGTTGAAAATTCACTTAGTTGAGCTGCAAAAAGCAAACCGTGTGTTTGCTTTTTGCAGCTCAAATAAGTGAAGGTTTAAATTTGTTATATTTTTTATCATTTGTTCCAATTTAGTAATGAATAAAATCAATAATCCATTTGTAAAATTAATATACGCAATGATTTTGAAATCAGCGGGTATAGTACGCTTTAGACACAAAGCTTATCTGGAGCTTTGCAGCATGTATTGTTATGTTGTTGCGTTTAAGCAGTCGGTGTCACATGTCAAAAGAATTGTTTTTGGGTCGTTTTTACTCCAGGAATTCATTGGGGTCACGAAAATTTGTAAAAAATCAGGCAGTTTGATTGGCCGAGACTGAGCATAGCTCAGCCTCGACCAATCAAACATCCTGCTTTTGAGCATGAGAACCGAGTACACGCTCAGAATCTGTGTAATTTGAGGCCCAGCATGTTCTGGAAAACAAACTGTGTGATTGTGTGTGTGGACTCCAATAAATGCCAGGAATCTGCTAGCACAGATCAATGTCCCTATACTCAACTGATAACGCACTCTATTGTTCAATAGGCATACATGTTCATATACTCAACTGATAAAGCACTCTATTGTTCAATAGGCATTGTGAATGTGATGAGTGCATTGGTCACTAACGCACTTCATGTAATTAGTTTGTTTTGTATCCGGTGATGTTGGAGAGATATTTCATAAATTACCAATCACATGTTTTCTTTTCTGTTTAGTTAATGATTGGGTGGAGCTATGACAGAATATTAATAGAGTTTGTTTTTCGTCTCATTGTTGATCAGTAGCAGATTTCATCAAAATTGCAAAGTATACTTATCTAGCAAAGTATACTTTGAGGGAGTAATCATTTATTTTTCCGAAATGCATTATTTCATACAGAACTAACGATTGCATATATTTGATGATTAAAACTATGCAGAATTATTGCAATGTTGGTGAAGTAGGCTACTGAGCTATGATGAAGTTATTGCCTGCCCTGTTGGGGCCATGATGGTGCGATTGACCAAAGACATTTTGTTTGTTTTCTGTCCACTCATTTGATGGAGAAATTACCAATCAAATTCTGTTTTCTATTCAGTGACTGGTAGGGGCTATGATGACCAATCAAATTCTGTTTTCTATTCAGTGACTGGTCGGGGCTATGATGACCAATCAAATTCTGTTTTCTATTCATTGACTGAGTGGAGCTATGATGGGAATGACCAATCAAATTCTGTTTTCTATTCAGTCCCTAGGTGGGGCTATGATAACCAATCAAAGTTTGTTTTCTCTTCAGTCACTGGGAGGAGCTATGATGACCAATCAAATTCTGTTTCCTGTTCTGTCACTGGGAGGAGCTATGACAGGAATGGCCAATCAAATTCTGTTTTCTATTCAGTCACTGGGAGGAGCTATGATGACCAATCAAATTCTATTTCCTATTCAGTCACTGGGAGGAGCTATGACCGGAATAACCAATCAAATTCTGCTTTCTATTCAGTCACTGGGAGGGGCTATGATGATGACCAATCAAAGTTTGTTTTCTATTCAGTCATTGGGCGGAGCTATGACGGGAATGACCAATTATGCAAAGAAGGGGGAGGTGCCAGAGTTTTGTAATTCTGTCCAGGGATTCTCATCCTCCGTTTGTGGCCTTACGGAAGCTGCAGTACAGGTAAGGTGGACATAAAAAAATTGTTTGGTGAAAACAATATGAGTTTTTTATGTTTTCATTTGTATCAGGTAGCCTGCCCTGTATTGACCGATTACGTACTGACTGATAACATATTGTTGTATCAGGCATTGACCTGATATAAACATCCAGGTTACAATAAAGTGAAAACTGACGTTCCATTGATCGGATGACATCACGTGACATTACCGATCTTACCTGATAAATAGAATACCAGGTTACTGTCTTTTGATAAGAAGTTTATCAGCCTCGGCTCGGAAATGGTAGGAATTCCTTGGCAAGCCTCGAAATTCCTACGTGTTTCCTAGCCTTGCCTGGTAAACTTGATATTTAAACTACACTAACCCGGTATTCTCTACGTATCAAAGTGCTGAACATCCCATCTGTATATGAATCTGACTATTTAAATGTAGATCCTAAACAAATAGCTCTCGACACGCACATTCGTACTGTTTTCCGCTACAGTTTTCATTTGTTATATATCACGACTGAAAAGCCTGTGAATGTATAAGTAATGAGATTACTACTGATCCTACTGCTTTTGGGAGGGGGCCAAGTGATTCTGGTGTGATTCAGGATTATTCTGATTTCAGGGCTGAATATATTGTATTTTTATTGTAAATATTCTGTTCTGATTTTGGGATTTTCCCCCCATTTGTACATGTACTTGAACATGTACATGTACTTGTACAGGTAATATATGGGATTTAGTACTAAACCCATTGACCCGGCCTTAAATGACCATAGCTGTTGATAGGCCGTTAAACCCAACAAACAAACAAACAAACTGTGAATGTGTGGTCACAAATTGATTATTGAATCTTTTGGGTGTAGCAAGGATACCTGGCACCAGATTAGGATCTTATAAATTCATCTAGCAATTTGTTAGAAATATTCCTCACTACTAACTGGTTGTATGTAGTCATCTATCTATAAAAATGTATCTTGTTAACTGAATGTTGAACCATATGTAACCAATCGATCAATGTTATATATATTTCAATATTTATTAATTTCCAGGCAGCGTATTTGGTAGGAATAGCTGACCCCGCCTCCGAGCCCGGTCGCCCCGGTCTAGTCGACCAATCACAATTCTCGCGTGCCAACCAGGCCATACAGATGGCTTGTCAGAGTCTGACGAACCCTGCTAGTTCCCAACAACAGGTAAGGTGTCGATTTCGTAAACAGCAGGAATTGATTTGTGGCCGTGACTGGAGACATGGGGTTTTGGCTCATGCGGCCAAACTAGCTTCTGGTCTGTGACGAGAGAATGGGGTTACGGCTCTCGTGGCCAGTGTTGTATCTGATCTGCTGGCACACTGCTGCAGTGCAGCCAGATAAGGATCTATACTGTTTGTTGGAATTGTGACGGCTGACTGAATGGCAAACAGTGCAGACCATGGTCACACTGCACAGATGAAATGTAGCTTATGGCTCATGTGGCAAAGGTCGCAAACCCTATTCCCGCAGTCACCGCCACATTTGTGTCGTCACATTTACATATATTTTCCATGCTTCTGTTCATAAACATGCTTTGGCAGCTCATGAGAATCGTCTCCATGGGAGACGATTCTCATGTGCTGCCATAACATGTTATTGTTGTAAATAGAACAAATATATGGGGAAAAACAGATAACCAATATTTTCCTGGCATTTTATTGTTTTATATTTTCTGTAGCAGTATGTGGTTGCCATGACAAAACAGCAGGGTTTATTGGGTTTACGACCAGTGTAGCTCCAGATCACCATCTGCCTCCACACAGTCTGATCAGGGACTACACTGTTTGCTGTTGGATTGGGAAACCAATGCTACTATCATTAACCCTTAATGAAAATTTCATATTTCGTACTTGCTTCGTCGTATTTACAAAATTTACTATATTTTCCGTAAATGACGTCGAAAGATGACAGAATTTTCATAGCAAATGCGGAATAGTGTTCCGCATTTGCTATGAAAATTTTGTCATCTTTCGACATCATTTACAGAAAATATCACAATTTCCGTAAACATTTTTCATGAAAAATCGCACATGTTCTTAGGTACAAAATCGCATGGCTTGTCTCATAATATGTGTTAACTGATCAGAATCTACACTGGTCAAAAACTAACTCTATATAAGTCCATTTTTGTCGTGGAGGATCCCATATTATCTTGCTTCATAGACAATTTGCCAGAAATCATTTTAGTTATACTCGACCATTCTGTTGCATAGGTTGCTAGCAATGGATGGGACCGTTTCACTGAATTTGTATGACCAAGATTATTTTTTAAAGATTTAATAAATCAAAATTTGCAAACAAAGCATTTTATACTTTATTTGACACCATTACAAACACGCACTTATTTAAATGCTTTCGTTTACACAGATGCAAGTTGCCATTGGGGCATATGAGGATTTTTTTAAAAAAAATACTATAAAAAGTAAAAATGTATTTTCACCGTGGCCCAGTTGTCAGGTAACGTTTTATGCTAAAAAATGACCACAGATGACGTTATCTATGGACGGAACGTGGACTTGTTTACGTTGCGTCATTACACTGACGTCATTCGGTCACGTCACATGACGTCATCCGACCAATGGAACGTCAGTTTTCACTTTGTTGTAACCCGGTTGTCTGTATCAGGTCAATGCCTGATACAGATATATATACATATTTTTGAGAACAAAAAACACTCGATTTTCATAAATGGACTAGTCTGAAAATCATTTATGTGTCGACTAGCCATATTTTGTTGTTCTTGTATGAGAGTTGGTTAAACAGGTCCCATGTTTGGCCACATTTTTTTGTTCTTGTACGAAGTTTGTTTAGTGAGTTTAGTCCCATGTTTTATTCTCTACTAATCTTGCTTGTATTTGATAGCCTGTAGGCAAAACGCTCTGTAGTAAGTCTAGCTTATCTATGAGATCCTATCGTATTATATATATTTTAATTGAGATATTCGCAAATTGACATGCTAACTTTTCCTCTTCTCCGCATTCTAGATAAAATTGTTCCATTAATGTCGACTGTGTTAGTTATTACTACGCATGGATATTGTTTGCATGTGAACTGGAGATTGGTAATGAACTTGTTTAACCCTTAGACCGCTACTCACAACAATTATCGTCTGCTGTTGCTTTTATATCTTGCCTTATTTCTCAATAAAAACATGGTTTGACAGCACTTCAGAATCATTTCCAATGGAAATGATTCTGAACTGCTGTCAAAGCATGTTGTAAATTATTCCAAAGTGCTGTCAAAACGTGTTTTTGATGATATAAATGGAAAATGGAAAATAAACAGCAGACGACAACAAATTAAGATAGCGATTTTGAAAATGATTCTGAAGTGCTGTCAATCCATGTTGTAAATTATTCTAAAGTGCTGTCAAAGCGTGGTTTTGATGATAAAAAATGGAAAATAGAAAATAAACAGCAGACGACAAAAAATTAAGATAGTGGTGTAAGGGTTCATGCATATATTAACTCTTCATTTATCTAAGTTCCTCGTTGACTATCCATAGCTTCATTTCTTATGAAGTCAATAAACTTGTTCAATAAAAATCATATTAAATAGAAGGGGTCAGTGGGAAAATGTCCTTTATGGACTTAGCCTCCTTCTTCCACTGACTCCTTCAATGAGACTAAAGTCAGATCCTCAATATTAAAACTATGTTGACTGATTTCACAAAATAATTCGGCACAGCCTCGTTCTTTATGAAATAAATACCATATTGACTCGTTCTTCATGCAAGATCTTTTGTATATTAAACGTTTTAACTGATCCTCTTGTATATTAAACTTGTTGACTCGTTGACTGATTGCATAAGAAACTCGGCACAGCCTCCACATTAACTCAGTACGCTTGTTTAATAAATGCCTTGCCCTGTTAAATCATTACTCCTATAAGATATATGTGATTGTGACTGGAGAAATGGGGCTTATGGGTTTTGCGACCAGTGTAGATCCAGATCAGCTGTGCATCCGCACAGTCTGATCAGGATCTGCACTGTTCGCCATTCCATCAATGAAACATCCACCATGCATCTAACAAGCGATATAGCTCGTTATCAGGCTACATAAGTGCTCTATTTGATCAGGATCTACACTGGTCACAAATCACATAAGCCCCATTTCTCCAGTCACTGCCACATATACAACCAGTGTAGTTCCAGATCAGTCTGTGCATCCGCACAGTCTGATCAGGATCTGCACTGTTCGCCATTCCATCAACGAAACATCCGCCATGCTTCTAACAAGCAATATAGACTGCTGTCGGGCTACAGAAATGTGCTATTTGATCAGGATCTACACTGGTCACAAATCACATGAGCCCCATTTCTCCAGTCACAGCCACATATACAATGAAGTAATAACCATGAAGTGTTGTTTTAAGTATTACACGACCTGGATATATCGTTCCACGGTAGGTTTATATGTGGCCAAGTATTAGACGTTCGACATATCGATGGTACATTTTTATTTCGTCCATGTATTGTTCAGTTATTGTCTTTTACGCTGCGTTAATTTTCTGTAAACTTGTCTCAAGATCAGGCATAGTCTCGTAGTACTCCCATAAAAAACAAGAACATTTTCTTTTCTTTTGGATAAACCATACAGGGGTCCTACCAATTATCCGGACAATCAATTTATCGGACAAATCAAAATAGCTGTTAATTAAACGCATTCATTTGATCCGATTTTGCAACGAACACATCTAAGTCACTCAGGTGCTTGCTGTTTCCATGCCAGTGTGAATAATATATCGCCAAGGTAAACATTTTATTAAAATTTGCTGAAAACATTCCCCCAACTATGTCCACAAGTTGTTTACAACGTCAAACGTCGCGCGGGGGCTTGTATCTGTCACTGCGCATGCGCATAATTTGAGGCCCTCTATAGAGTTTTTCAATACTCTGTTGTGTGAAGTATGCAGACGATACGATGCATTCCTCCAATATAATTTTCAGACTGTTTAATACACAATGTAAAATACAGAGCAGATAGGAAGGAATGCGAAAATGTATCATGATAGAAAAAGAACGAAGAGCTACTTATTCAAAAACAAATAATAATTGTTTCAAGGCCAAATCGCCCAAAGCCATTTCGGACCCAAGCCATTACACACCATTTCGCACCCTTATTAATTCGTGGGTAAAATCGACAGGTGCGAAAAGACCAGTGTACGAAACGATCATTAACGCGGATTTTCCACCAAATTATGAAGAGCTCAATCGAGTGCACCCATTACGTCATTGCAGAGTTGTACTATAAATACAATAAATTCTATAAATACGATGTTTTCCAAGAAGCGAATGCTGTTTGTTTTTTCTGCCAAACAACACAATGCTGTTTATACTGGCTTTCAGGCGATACAATTATGATTTGAAGGTGAGAATACAAGTTATAAGACGGTTATACATTTGTCCGGATAATTGATTGTCGATGTTAATTTTGGGGCAATCTTACGACTGATGATCTGACCCAATTTTAAGTGAGAACGATGGCATAGTTTGCTCAATAGTTTGCATGCATTGAGAAAGCAAGAACCGACGATTGTTCTGTGAAAATTTTATGCCCGTAGCTGCTATTTTCAGAAAAATATCATAAAAAACAGCCATTTTTGTCCGATAATGTAGAGGATCCCTGTAGTCTTGTAGTATTCCCATAAACAAAATAAAAAAGTTACCTGTTGTTGTTGTCGTGCCTGCTTGCCGACAACGCAAAATAGTGGGCACATTGGCATACTTAAGTGTGTCCGGGTTTAAAGTTTTTGGTTAAAATTTTTCGGTATACTATCAATGCCTCGGAGGGCGCGACATGCGGGCCGCGGCCATCTACTGTCTATTTCACGAAAGCTGCCCAAATTTTACGGCTATATAGACAATTCAAAAACAATATTATTTTCGATAATATTAAATTAAAGGAAAATTTAAGAATGAGCCTTCTTTTTATTTCGTGAAATTCGGTCAAATATTGATTTTATTACGAAAAATTGAGTTCTCTATGGGAAGTTAACATGGGGGGAAAAGAGGTAAAGAAATGTGGGAGGAGTCAAAAAACAAAAACATTTGGAAATTGACTCCGAAACCTGACTAGATAGCTTGGATATGATCTAACTAAGAAAACAAAAGTTAAATTTTAAAAATCGGTCCAGTATTTCTGAAATTCAAAAAAATTTCCCCATGTTAAATCATGTCTATGGGGATTTAACATGGGGAAATTGTTTTTGCGCAATAAAATCAATATTTGACAAAATTTCGCGAAATAAAAAGAAGGCTCATTCTTAAATTTTGCTTTAATTTAATATTATCGAAAAAAGTATTGTTTTTGCATTGTTTATATGGCCGTAAAATTTGGGCAGCTTTCATGAAACAGACTATAGTTTTTTTGTTATGTCTGATAACAGTAGCACACTAAGCGAGAAAATGCTCATGATTTTCACTGTAAAGTATCTAATTGAAGGGTAATGTCTGTTCATGATTGCAAAGTACACAAACATATGATACATTGATTAAAAAAGATACATGTGCAGAACAAAATTTAACAAATAAAAAATATCTAAAACAAAAATGATGTGCTTGATGTCTTGAGATCTGTTTATTATTTCTTACTGTTTACTTTTTTCTGGAACTTTCCATTGCGTTGTGAAGTTGCTGAGCTGTTACACGCGAATCCATCACCATTGTCTGTATTCGCCTGTAGCTGATATTTAGTTGTCTTGTTTCTCCATTCACCCTTAATAGATGGGCAAAGTATATAGTTGTCTACTCTTTGTTTTGTTTTGTTGTGTTTGTTTTGTTGTTTTTTTTGCAACAAAAAAAGTCTGCTCGTGGGGCCAAGCCTGACTCGAGGCGTGCATTATGTCCTTCAGCAAGACACTTCCTTCACACTGCTTCAGTACTGGTGTTTGACATTAATGATAGATAGATAGAATAAAAAAGCTTTGACTCTTACATTCCTTCATTTCTTCATGATACATATATACAAGTTGCCAATTTCACCAACATTGCAAAGTATACTTTGAGGGAGTAATCATTTATTTTTCCTGAAATGCATTATTTCATATAGAACTATCGACTGCATATATTTGATGATTCAAAGTATGCAGAATTATTATACTGAATTTATTACATTATCACAGCCAAAATGGCTGTGATAATGTAATAAATTCAGTATAATAAAAATTCATAAATTTATCCTAAAATTGAAAATTTCTCCCTCAACGTATACCTTGCTAGAAAAGTATACATTGCAATGTTGGTGAAATAGGCTACAGGTGTTGTTCCTAATCTTATTTTGTATTACGCCTTCATGCTTCTATCAATTAATCAGGACCAGGACATATGTGTGAGCCCCTGCTCACTTGCTCTAGTTTTGTCGTTTAATAATAAATTTGAATTTTCAGATTTGATAGCTTCAATTGTCTGATCATAATTTTCTAATAAATATAATTTATCATATGTACTGTAACGTTGTTGCCATTTTACTAGATAAATCACACATCAAGTATTGACTCGCATCACTTCACCATTTTGATTGGTAAATCGCGCATCAAGGCTCACACGTATTATCATCGTCATTTTCACCTTCACCATCTGGCTGTGCTTAAAGTATGTGCAATGTGTGATGATTTGTGCATGAATGTCAAACAAACAGCAAACTGTAGCGATAAGTGATTTTGTCAGGTTCTAAGCTGTGCATTGATCGAATACTCACTGACCACATTTTCTTGTTGCATTACATATGACACAATTGCACGCCAAATCATTTTGTTTGCTTTGTAAATCAATTAATGAATGAATTAATCTATCAAGCTCAATCAATCAATTATTCAACCAGTAAATCAATCTCAATCAACCAACCAATTAATCAACCAATCAATTAACCAATCAATCAGTCAATCTGTAATTTGCTGCATGAAGTTCAGACAATATATCTCTTAACTGGTGCACCGGCAAGTTTTTCCTTTTAGACTGCATTTTCAGCCAAGAAAGCATGTTGCATTTGGCTTAGCGATTTCAATGCTGAATTAAATGTTTTCATCTGCTGTTGTTTCTTCCATGTTCCTGAATGAAAACATATTTTGACGGCGCTGCTAAAATATGTCTTTCTTAAAAAAATAAGTTTACAAATCAAAAACAACAGATGACAATATTTGGTTCCCGTATTTTAACCCGTAAATTGTTGTATGCTGTTGTCATATTTTCTCTTTTCTCAAGAAAAACATGGTTTTCCAGCACTTTAGAATCATTTCCAATGGTTCTAAATTGCTGCCAAACCATGTTTGTGTTGAGAAAACTGGAAATTAAAAAATAAACAGCAGACGACAACATTTAATTCAGCATTGTAAGGCGGTTAAGGGTTAATGTCAACTAGCAAACGGCCATGTTCATTTTCTGTTGTCATATCAACGTCTATTTCTACTTTGTTCAGGATCATGCACAGGTAAGACTAAGTAAACGTCGATGCTTGTTTATAACACCATTTGTGTATTCAATTTGAAATAGTGTATGCGATTTATAAACTCGTTTTACTGGTACAGTGTGTATCTAAAATTTTGTGTTCATCTCAATATGAGATACGCCATGCGATTTTGTACCTAAGAACATATTTACACAATTTACGATATTTTCCATAAACGACGTCGAAAGATGATGAAATTTTCATAGCAAATGCGGAATGCTATTCCGCATTTGCTATGAAAATTTCGTCATCTTTCGACGTCATTTACAGAATATATCACATTTTTATGCCCCCGCCACTGAATGGTGATAGGGCATGTAGTGTTACCGGCGTCCGTACGTCCGTCCGTACATCCCAAAACCTTAACGCTCCAGTAAATGGCTTCTAATTTATGTTTCCTAGCTCGGATCTGCATCACATTTCACACACACATTGCTTCAATGGTCCTCTGCCACCCTGTGACAAATCCACATTCGTCCCGCCCCCGCTAAGCCCAGGGTCAAGGTCACAGACTTGGTGCGTTCGAAACCTTAACGCTCGGGTAAATAGCTTATAATCAAATATGCCTCGTTTTCTTTGGCTGCCAGCGGGGGCATTCGTGTGCCGACAGGCCACATTTCTAGTCTGTAAATATATTTCATGAAAAATCGCACATGTTCTTAGGTACAAAATGGCATGGGGTGTTTCATTGGTATGCGATTTGTAGATATTTATAGCTATTTGAAATATGGTATGGAAACATATGTTACAGCTACAAGTGTATTCAATTTGAAATGTGGTATGCAAGGTTTTATGTTTATTTAATATAGCCAAAATTGTGTATTCGTATACAGTATGCAATTTATCTGTGTGTTACATGTAGAATCATGAATTTAGTATGCAGTACGTACACTTTTATAAGTTAAAATAACATGCATTTTAATAAGTATTTATTTATATTTATATACTCGAATTTAAATTGGGTTTGTAATTTATATAGCTATTTATTTTTATTATTATATGGATCTACGGTATTTGTGTATTTTGAGGTATTATTTGTAGATTTTGAGGTTATAAATATAATCCCAATTGAATGCATGTCCAATTTTATATTATAACACATTTATTCACATGGTTGTTGGTGAGTTTGATACCAACTTAATTTGGATATTTTTTGTCGCTATTTTCTCTATTTCTGTTTGAAAGTATATGTTGTTACCACTCATATGAACCGTCTCGACGAGACGGTTCATATGAGTGGTAACAACATATACATATATATATCAATGGAGAAATAAACAAAATACTCGCGGTTTTTTTTTCAATAAAAAATAATGTATCGAAATAGCTACCACCATAGTGATCCCAATTTCTGGATATATTCTTGGTGGGTTTCGCAGACCGAATAGCAAATTGTAGACTCTGATCAGATATGCTGTCTAGACTATGCTGATTATGAAGTCCATAAGCCTGTGTTTGTTTTTTTTTGTGTAAGATCATGTTATATTATAATAAAACATTGCTGTGAAACTTTAACAATAGTTAATACATAACATGGGTATGTACGATGTGCCTTTCATTGAAAAGAACATGGACTTCTTTATGTGTACTTATCACACTGACCTCATTTGATATGTCATGTGTAGCCAATCAAGCATCATAAGAAGGTAGTTTTCAAATATAGATTGATCGAGATCGTTGTATCGGCGTCCAATGTGTCGCATTTCGAGTGTACCTATTTGGTTATCTATTAAAAGGCGGGAACCGAAAATTGTCGTCTACTGCTGTTTCATTTTTTTTTATTTTTTTTTTCTCAAGACAAACATGGTTTGACAGCATTTTAGAATCATTTCCAATGGAAATGATTCTAAATTGCTGCCAAACCATGTTTTTTCTTGAGAAAACTGGAAATTAAAAAATAAACAGCAGACGACAAAATTTAAGTCGGCATTGTAAGGGTTAATGCCTAGCTAGGTTCTTGATAAAACTACATATATTTGGCTTAGCTGTTGATTTGCCGTTAAACACCAATAAACAAACAAACAAACAAACATATATTTGGCAATTCTTTAGAAAAAAGTCTACAGCATGGGACAAATGGATGGAAATTGGTCTTGCAATCAAAATCAGTGAGTCAAATGTTTAACCCTTTCACCCCTAAGTAACTGGAATGGATTTTGATATGTTAATTTTGCAACCTATCCAGTCGTCACAAAATGATTTTCAGACTTGTCCATTTATGAACATGGGGGTGTTTTTGTTCTCAAAAATATGAAAATTACTTGCAATAAGTGCAGATCCTTATGAGACGGCTCGTCACGAGCCATCTCTTCTGGATCTACACTATTTGCCAATATACATGCCTATGGCGTTGAAAGGATGAAGTTTGAGTACCGAGTCTGTACTCTAAATGTTGTATAGACACCGACCAGGTTTTCGCTATGTTCTTTACATGTTGATGTTCTCACAGGAAATCGGCGTGCTTCAACTTTCTTTGTTATTACTACATAAACTATTATTAAGGGTTACAATTCAAGTCGGACAGGACCTCGTATAAAAAATGTTTTGCTCAATTATTTTTGCATATGTTCTTTGTATTTCAAAAAGATAATGCCAATTCTCACAAGGAGATATGAAATTTCCACCAAATATTTATGTTGGCGTCAATAAAATTTGCTGAATTTGTTACGATACAAGGTCGTGTCTGACTGTATAGTTATCCCCTCGCCGATACTCAAGAGGGAATATAGCATTAGTCCATATGTGTGCGTGCGTGTGTGCACCTTTCAGTTTTCAATAACTCATAAACCGCTTCACTGATTTTGATAATATTTGGCCACAATGTGCGTCTAGTGATGCTGCTTTTGTTTTGCAAACGACCCACATCCGACCGCCCAAGGTCACTGAGGACTTGATTATTTTTTTGAATAAGGCTGCCAGCCAGGGGATTAGCTTTCTTTAACGATGCCAGTCCTTGTTTATATAACAATTCCACAGAAAGTCGAGGCCAGCCGAATCCCTGCTGATGTTCTATACATTGCTGTGTTCACGAACAAAATAAAACGTGTTTAATTAATATTTAAGGGTGGAAACATGGTATGTTACTTAGGGAAGCCACACATATTTACTTGGCCTAACAATTTCTCCAGTCCAACTTTGTGCCTCACACAACCACACCCATCACAGTATGTGGTCAACCGTGACAAAATGGGGCTTATTGATTTTTTTACCAGTGTAGCTCCTGATGCGATTTCGCACTTCTAGAATGTAACACAAATCTGACTCTTTCGTTAGAAGCATAATGGGAGTGTTCGCTTACACTGGTCGCAACTCAACAAGCCGCAATTGACATGGTGACACACAAATCTGACTCTTTCGTTAGAAGCATCGGGAGTGCGCAGTCTGACCAGTAGCCTATTTCACCAACATTGCAAAGTATACTTATCTAGCAAAGTATACTTTGAGGTAGTAATCATTTATTTTTTCCGAAATGCATTATTTTATATAGAACTAACCTCTGCGTATATTTGATGATTAAAAGTGTGCAGAATTTGTATACTGAATTCATCCTAAAATTGAAAATTTCTCCCTCAAAGTATACTTTGCTAGAAAAGTATACTTTGCAATGTTGGTGAAATAGGCTAGTTGGTTGACAATGGTCGCAAACTCCCTAAGTCCCAATTTGACATGGCAGCACAGCTATATGTAACTTCCATTCAGTCACGATATCAACTAACGTTACAAACAGGAATAGTGTAATAATGAGTTTAACATCGACGGGTAGAATGTAGGTAAATAAAATTATCCAGAAAACCACCACATACCCAGCTTGGAAAATACCTCCCTTGCTGCCCCGCTGTTTTTCACCGATATCGATTTTGACCAACAGTTATTCAGGGATTCCGCTGGCGATCGCCACTTTCACAATTGGCGATAAAAATAAACAATTGGCAATAAAACATTACAATTTTCGAGAAAAAAAATCCAAAAAAAAAGAAAATCTTTTTTTTTTGTATTTTTTTTAGAAAATTGTAATTTTTTATCGCCAATTATTTTGAAGTGGCATTTTTTTATTTTCCCCAGCAGAATCCCTGGTCATTTTGTCTGTAAATGAAATACAAAATAACACATTTCAGAGCAAATGTGAAATTAAATAAAATGAATTTTTCTTGGAATGTTTGTCAAATTTAATGACAAATGTCATTATTATTACTTTTAAATAAATACCGTATTGATCGTTATATAAGTGCCTGCGCTATTACACGTCCCCAGAGTTATTTTGAGAATATCAAGATCCATGTTTCATAATTTTATGGCCAATTTGTCATTGCCTTCCAAGTTGCTATTTTGCAATAGGGTATAACGTCTTTACCATACTGCATATCCGTACATACCGGTCGGTAGATCTACGCTGTTTATGTAGTTGGTGGAATGTAATCTTTAAGTCCTTAATTAACGCGCCAGTTTTACATTTTGCATCACACTCGGGCGTGTATGAATTCGAATCAGTACAGAATAGATGAAAAATGGGGATTCAATAAGGGAGGTAGTTCCAGAATTTTATTCACCTAACAAGAACTCTAGCTCAGATCAATTCACTTCACCCTCTTAGACTGTGGAACGTCAATCAATCAACCAACCAATCAATTCACTCTAACATTATCCTTACTCCTAATTGCCAGTCTTACACGAAAATGAAATCAATCCATTCAATCAACCAACTAACCAACAAATCAAACCACTTTCCTCCCTCTTGTCTCAATCTGACCTGAAAACCAAATCAATGAATTTAATCAAGCAACAAATAAATTCAACTAACCAATCAACCAATCAATCAATCAATTAACCCATCAATCAATTAACCCATCAATCAATTCAATCAATAAATCCACTCTAACACTCCCTCCTGTCCCAGTCTCTTACCTGAAAAAAAAATAAGGACATTTTAAATCACTCACAGTTACGGTAACTAACCAAACTGCTTGTTCACACAATAATTCCTTCATAATGTCTGAAATTTTGTTTAAATGTTCAAGAACTTTAGTAAAATAACTTCTACAGAATTTTTTTATCACTGAAAATTGTCAAATTTCTACCTTAGGCCATTTGTGGCAAATGTACATCCTGATCATGCACACTCCCATTCAGAGCTCCAGTTAAGGTGCGTAATTCGATCAACTTAGGGGGGGGATTTTGTTATTTCTTCACCAAAAATGGCAAGTTGGGAGTGCTTTAGAATCGTCTCATTGAGATGATTCTAAAGAACTCCCAACTTGCCATTTTTGGTGAAGAACTTAAGAAAAATACCTTGAATATTTGGTCAAATTACGCATCTTAACTGGAGCTGCTTCCATTATTGAATCAGTGCCATCCTATGCCGATGGCACTAAGCATGTCTAAGTGACTAATTGTGAACAGTGTAGGCCCTGATCAGACTGCATGTGCGCAGGCTGATCTGGGCTATGCTGGTCACATATATCGTAAGGTACATTTCTTCAGCCGGGGACCCATATATGGTAAGGTAGCTGCCGAATATCGATTGGTAAATGGAATATGTTTGGAGAAATAGTCTCAAACATGTGATGGCAATTTTGTATGTACATGTATAAGATCCCAGAACTTGAGATAAGAAAATACATATTTGGATAAAATCTTTTTTCAGGTGTTATCAGCCGCGACAGTAGTTGCGAAACACACGTCGGCACTGTGCAACGCGTGTCGACTCGCGTCTTCAAAGACCGATAACCCGGTGGCAAAACGCCATTTTGTACAGAGCGCAAAGGACGTCGCAAACAGCACAGCCAATCTAGTCAAAGCTATAAAGGTATGGATCGTTTAGCTGCTGAGGGGGGATCAAACTGTTTCTGGCCTTATTACTGTAACTTGCCTCATAATCTATAAGCTTCAAATACATTATGGTTGGATGGGTGATGATTTAAAAGCTTGCAGCCATTCAAATTACTGCAATGTGCCCCAGTTGCTATAGAAGAGGCCACCAACATTATGAACTGCCCTTGTATATACTAGAGAGTACCAGGCTAGTGTGTTTTGATATCACGTTTATCAGGCATGGTTTGAAAAGATGTAGGAATTCCGAAGCTTGCCTAGTTGCCTAGTCTGATAAACCTGATATTGAAAGACTCTAGCCTGGTATGTAGTTATCAATGGGAGGTTGGGATGGTATGTATATCATAACAATGATTCCATCTCTGAGGCATTTATACAACGTTAAAATTCATCTGTAACTACAGTGCAACCTCTACAACAGCCACTCATGGGAAAACACAAAACTGGCTGTTGTAGAGAGGTGGCTGTTGTAAGGAGGTTAACGCTGAATTAAATTCTGTCATCTGCTGTTTATTTATTTCTTTCATAAATCTCTTCAAATACATGCTTTGACAGCATTTTAGAATCATTTCCAATGGAAATGATTCTAAAGTGCTGTCAAAACATGTTTTTATTGAGAAAGAACGCAAAATCAACAGCAGACAACACTTTTCGTGTTCAGCAGTCTACTTTTCGTGTTCAGTAGTCTAAGGGTTAGATATAGAGGAAACCATCCATTTGGGATATAAAATAGCGGCTGTTACAGAGAGGGTGTTGTTGTAGAGAGGTGGCCGTTTGGTGGAGGTTTGACTGTATAATAAACAGATTAAAATCACAATTAATAGCTCAATCAATCAATCAGACAACGGTTTTCATGGTCCTGTGATAATTTTCAGGCATTAGCCAGTAACATTAATCCTTGCAATGCTGAATTAATTTGTGTCGTCTGCTGAATATTTTTTATTTTTCCATTTTTCTCATAAAAAACTTGGTTTGGCAGCACTTTAGAATCATTTCCAATGGAAATGATTGCTGCCAAACCATGTTTTTACGGAGAGAAAAGTGGGTGGTGGTTGGGTGAATGAGACGGCGTACATTAACGTTGTGGGTTCCTCCTTAAGGAATCACGATTTGCCTGGTTTGGCCTTCAGTTACGTTTTTATCTTTGGCTCTTTAGTTACCTGCGAGTTGAATTGGGTTATTGCCCATTATAAAAGTAGTAAGTAAGTGATTCTGGTGTGGCGAGGACCTGGAATCAGATCAGGATTATTCTGATTTCAGGGCTGAATATATAGTTTTGTTATTGTAAATATTCAGTTCTGATTTTGGGATTTTCCCCCCATTTGTACATGTACTTGAACATGTACATGTACTTGTACAGGTAATATATGGGATTTAGTACTAAACCCATTGACCCGGCCTTTAATGACCTTAGCTGTTGATAGGCCGTTAAACCCCAACAAACAAACAATTAAACAAACAAAATATCAATTATCAGCAGATGACTATTTTCGGATCCCGCATTCTAAGGGTCAATCAGATAAAAATAACATTGAATCAATCAATCAACCAAGCAATCAATCAATCAATCAATCAATTAGTCACTCCATCAATCATCAATAAGTCAATCAATCTGTCAATCAGTTGACACAAAAACAATTAGACAACCTGTACATGGTTCTACGATAATTTGATTGGTTATGTTTTCCAGGCATTAGACAGCAACTTCACTGATGAGAATCGCCAGAAATGTGCCGAAGCCTCCAAGCCGCTGACGCAAGCCGTCGAGGAGTTAACTACCTTTGCTTCATCACCCGAGTTCGCATCAAAACAGGCCAAGATTTCGCAACAGGTATGAATCATTTACATTTTCTCATGTGACTTCTTTTCATGATTGATTTTATTTGGATTGAATGTTGTAATAATGATGGTTATAAGCTGTTCCAATTCTGGTGCATATTATCTTATAATCCTATGTTTTATACAAAATTAAGGACGCTGCACTCTTGGAAAAGGAAGTTGGTTATCAGTGGCTATAATCATTATTCATCAAAAAGAATGAATGTTGTCACTTCAATTTTTGTCACCCGAGTTTGCATCAAAACAGGCCAAGATTTCGCAACAGGTACAACAGGTACAACAGGTACAACAGGTACAAAGCCTATCATTATCTAAGTATAGAGCACCAAGGCTAGTGTCTTGTGATTCCAAGTTATCAGGCACGGTTAGGAAACGTGTAGAAATTCCTCGGCGAGCCGAGGAATTTCTACACGTTTCCCAGCCGTGCCTGATAAACTTGACATTAATATAAATATATTTTATTGAATAACAATTTACATCAATATAGATAAGTAAATGTTGCATATCTCCAAATATATTGGTCGGATCGTTATCAAACTTCAGCAGTAGCTTCCACATTGGTGACTAACCACCCTGTGTGTTTCAGATGACCTTGACTTTCGTGGGTAAAATACTCCTGACGGAAATCACACGGTTTGTCACTATTGTTAAGAAATATATATTTTTTATCACTGTTCCAATTTCATATATTTTAGGCCAGAAAAGCCCAAGAGCCAATCACATCATCGGGTAAATCTCTGATCGATGGATCCTGCCAAATGTTACACGCGGCGAAACAGCTTGCGATCAATCCACGGGACCCTCCCACCTACCAGATGTATTCCAATCACTCGAAGAGTGTGTCCGACGCGATAAAGAGATTGGTTACGTCCATAAGGTAAGCCACGCCCACTTAGCAGTGTTTCAATCACTCGATAAAGAGATTTGTGAATTCCATAAGGTAAGGCCACCTTCCAAAGAGTTCTAAAGTGTAAACCCCTCACACATTCAATTTAAATTCAGTTAATCCCCAACCACCTACATCATGAAGAGTGTTCCAATCACTCGATAAAGAGATTGGTGAATTGCATAAGGTAAGCCACGCCCACTTAGCAGTGTTCCTATCACTCGATAAAGAGATTGGTGAATTCCATAAGGTAAGGCCACCTTCCAAAGAGTTCTAAAGTGTAAGCCCCTCACACATTCAATTTAAATTCAGTTAATCCCCAACCACCTACATTATGAAGAGTGTTCCAATCACTCGATAAAGAGATTGGTGAATTCCATAAGGTAAGCCACGCCCACTTCGCAGTGTTCCTATCACTCGAGAAAGAGATTGGTTACTTCCATAAGGTAAGCCACGCCCACTTAGCAGTGTTCCTATCACTCGATAAAGAGATTGGTGAATTCCATAAGGTAAGGCCACCTTCCAAAGAGTTCTAAAGTGTAAGCCCCTCACACATTCAATTTAAATTCAGTTAATCCCCAACCACCTACATGATGAAGAGTGTGTCAGACTCTTATAAAGAAATAACTTGGATAAGGTTTACCCACCTACCAACCAAGTGTATCCAATCATTCGATGAGTGTGTTAGACTCTGGAAATAGATTGGTTACTTCTGTCGGTTACGCTCCGCCCCGTTCACCTAACAGATGCATTTCAATCACTAAAAGAGTGTGTCATACCCTGTAAAGAGATTTATTACTTTTATAAGATAAGCCATGCCCACCTGCCAGATGTACTGCAATCACACAGGTTGTCATGACTACATCCATAAGTATAAGTTATTGTTCACATATTGGATTTTTGAGGAATTAAATGCGAGGGAGCGCTAGCGACCGCAGCATTTAGTTCCTGAAAAATTCAATATGTGAACAATAACATACATGATACAAGTGTACACTGCAATGTCCAATCCAAGTATCGATTTTCCATTTTCTGTCGAACAGTTGATCATCACATCTGGTAATATATAGCGTATGGGGGGTTAAACGTTGCAATATGTGAAAAAAGTGGAGCACAATGCTGCCCAGTGATTGGCTTAAACAGTTGGGTGAACTATAGTGTCCATAAATTTGACTCTTTCATATGTATTCCAGATGTATTACACAACGTATATTCTCCTGTTACGGGGATACTTAGACATTGAAAATTAATTCCATTCTTATAGGGACAACAGGAGTGCGAGGAGGCGATAGACAAAATAAACAAGTCGATCCGTGACCTTGACAATCTGTTGAATGTGCGTTGATTTTGCCTTAACAGACCACCACCATTCGTTAACTAAGACTATTTGATGCATTTAATTCTGTTGTTATAGGGACAGCGCGCCTGGACAACAGGAGTGCGAGGAGGCGATAGACAAAATAAACAAGTCGATCCGCGACCTTGACCAGGCGTCACTGATCGCCATGAGCCAAGGACTGCCCCAGAGGACTGAGCGATCTCTCCGGGTTAGTATCCTTTCCTCTTCAATAGATGGGTTTATACAGAGCTCCAGATAAGCTTTGTGTCTGAAGAGTATTGTACCCCCTGATTTCAAATTCAATGCGTATTTTATTTGTTACAAATGGATTCTTGAGTTTCTTCAGTATTAAATAGGGAACAAATGTTCAAAACAAATTTAATGTTTCACTTATTTGAATGTATTGTTACTTATTCACTTATTTATACTGTAATACAGCTGGACATTTACTTAGATGAGCTGCAAAAAGCAAACAGTGTTTGCTTTTTGCAGCTCAACTAAGTAAATTTCAACTATATTACAGTATTTCACTACTCATTTTGAAAATCCATGCATATTTCCACATTGCTGTGAGTATTTTGTACTGCCATTGTTGATAATCAATGCATATTCAGCTAAAATAAGTGTGCACCTTATCTGGAGCTCTTTTTATAGTCTGAAAGAGCATTGGACTTGCAAACCAGAGGTTGCGGGTTCAATCCCGGCCTGAGACACGAACAAAATACTGGTGTTCGTTGTTGCTGGGATGTTAAACACTTTCACATCTTCCATTTCTCTATATGCCCATTATGTGATGATAGAGTCTTGACAGTCCACCACCATTCTTTAGCTCTTTACATGCTAGCGGTGAAAATATCCGCCAAACGAATTAGGAGTATATGTTTTATTTCTCTCTGTAAATATGGCTTGAAATTTCATTAGAATTGAGTCCTCAGGACTCAATTCTAATGAAATTCCAAGTCATATTCATGATATTTATGGGGAGAAATACAAGAAAATTATGAATTTTTGCCCGCTTCACTGATTTTGATAATATTTGGCCACAAGGTGTGTCTGGGGATGGTGCTTTGTTTTGCATACGACCCACGTCCAATCGCCCGAGGTCACTGGGGACAGATGTTCACTTTGTTTGTTGGGCAAATGCATTACAGTACCCACGAAAGCGGAAAGCGAGACTAACGTTTTGCTTTTCCAGAGTCGTCGTCGTCATCATTCAATGTTAAGTTTTCGTGTTACGGTCATTACTTCAACACATTATCAGCTACAGTCATCAAACTTTATACATACCTTTACTATGATATGTACATGAATATAGGACTATTCTCGGGGTCAAGGTCAAGGCCCAAGGGTCGAGGTCAAGGCGGAACAAGGCGAGACATTTGATTCCCCGGAATTCTTGTTTATTATCAAGGCCTCCAGCGAGGGAGTTAGCTTCGTAATAACGATGCCTTGTTATTAAAATATCTTGTTCTATTTACAGTCGTACCAGGAGCAGATGATCAGCTGTTCGCGGGAGATTATTGAATGCATAGAGAATATACGACGAGCGGCGACATCAGAACCAGAGAATCTCGGTCACCAGGTATAAGTTGTCTGTGATTAAAAAACTACTGTTTTTTTTTAGGGGGGAAAATTCTATTTTCTTTATTTCATCTCGAAAGTATATGTTGTTACCACTCATTTGAACCGTCTCGACGAGACGGTTCAAATGAGTGGTAACAACATATACCTTTATGGAGAAATAAACAAAATAATGAGATTTTTTCAGCCAAAAATATCTCCATCACCAGGTAAAAGTTCTGTAAAAGGCGAGAAATGTCTATTGTCTTCTGCTGTTTCATTTTTGTCTTATATCTAAACAAAAAACACCCTTTGGCAGTATGTGAATGCTGTCAGAATATATTTTCATTCAGAAAAATGGAAAATAAAATAAGTTAAAGGTTCATGCCCACTTAACATGTTCTTTATATCAGAGACATCATCTGAGACATTTTCTGGCAAAATAAACATTCATTCACCATTACCCCACGTATTGATTGGCATTATTATACATTTTATATCGGACTTAAATTTACCCACAGATTTCAGGAGCGATAACCGTGTTTCCTTAAAATGTTAACGGACATTACTATTTGTTCTCTGTATTTATTTTTGATGTCCAATGATCATACTTTATAATCTGTCGAAAATATTATTTGCTCAGGTGACGCATTTAATTAATATAAATAATTTAAAAATATCATGCCTCATTTGCATATGAAAATAGCCATATACCACCGCGCGTCACAATCAGTAAAATAAATATTACTAAATGATTATATCTGTAGGGCGGGCAGTCCTTAACAATACCAGCCAGTTGATACAGTAAGAATAAAATTCATAAGAACATAATAAATAAATAAAGTTCAATGTCATCATCAGCATATAAAATAACCAGAATTTAGTAATCCAGTAAAATATTTTCTTAAAAACATAAAAAAATAACCTGCCCAAAGTTTACGGCTATATAGACAATGCAAAAACAATATTATTTTTGTTGATAATGTTAAATTTTATCAAAATTAAAGAATGATCCTTCTTTTTATTTCATGAAATTTGGTAAAATATTGGTTTTATTACGAAAAATTTATTTCTCTATGGGAATTTAACATGGGGGGAAAAAGAGGTAGAGGAGTTGTGGGCAGAGTCAAAAAACGAAAACATTTGGAAATTGACTCCGAAACCTGGCTAGATAGCTTGGAAATGATAAATTTAGAACGGTAAATTTTAAAAATCGTTCCAGTATTTCTGAAATTCTAAAAAAAATCCCCATGTTAAATCCCCATAGACATCTTCACTCTGTGAAGATGTCTATGGGGATTTAACATGGAGAAATAGTTTTTTCGCAATAAAATCAATATTTGACCAAATTTCACGAAATAAAAAGAAGCTCATTCTTAAATTTTCCTTTAATTTATTATTATCCAAAAAAAAGTTGTTTTTGAATATATGGCCGCAAAATTTGGGCAGCTTTCGCAAACAGACAGTAAATCAATTGATGTCCTCATCACATTTCCAGGTCAGTAAGATGGCCAGCTACCTAGAGCCACTATGTGAGGCCTCCGTGGGCGCCGCCTCTCTGATCACAAACTCCAAACAACAGATGAACACCCTGGACCTGACCAAGACGGTGATCGAGTCGGCTCTACAGTTCATGTATTCGTCCAAGGAGGGCGGCGGTAATCCAAAGGTTGGTATCCGCATTTTAATAGAGAATACCAGTATCAACATTGCAAAGTATACTTTTCTAGCAAAGTATACTTTGAGGGAGAAATTTTCAATTTTAGGATAAATTTACTAATTTTTTTATTATACTGAATTTATTACATTATCACAGCCATTTTGGCTGTGATAATGTAATAAATTCAGTATAATAATTCTGCATACTTTTAATCATCAAATATATGCAGTAGTTTGTTCTATATGAAATAATTCATTTCAGGAAAAATAAATGATTGCTCCCTCAAAGTATACTTTACTTTGGTGAAATAGGCTACATGTGTTGAACACAGGTTTGACTGTATAGCCGTAACCTGTGCTTGACTGTTTGCCCTAAATGACCCTGTCATGCATTTAAACATCAACCATATTCTCCAGGCGACGAGGGATGGATTGTGGCCTAGGGGTTAGAACACCTGACTTCCAATCCGGAGGTTGTGGGTTCAAACCTCGCCTAGGGCATCAAAAATACTTTCATAGTATTTCCATCCCAATGGTCTGTCAGATGAGCCTTTAAAACTGTGGTCCCGTCTCTATATGACCTTAGCTGTTGGTGGGACATTAAACTCACTTTCACTTTTCTTTCCAGGCGACGACAACCCAGGAGAACATCAACACGGCGTCGGAAGACATGCGAGAAGTGCTACAGGATCTGCTACAGATGTTGGAGGAGTCGGTGTCCCAGGCCGGCGAAGTCACGACCATGATTGACAAAATCAGCAAGTCCATTACCAAGGTATAGCTTACTCCTGGTAAAGTTCTAAATGTACATGCTACAATGAACAATTCTGTGTAGTCATATGTCCCGGTCTTAAATCACCTTAGCTGTTGATAGGCCGTTAAACCCCAACAAACAAACAAAACAAACTAGTCATATGCGTGTGGAATTAGTTGACAAGCTTGGTGTTTTGCTTTATGAGGTAACCTGCCCTGTATTGACCGAATACGTACCGACTGATAACATATTGCTGTATCAGGCATTGACTGGTCTGAATTCTGTCCATAGATAACTACGTCATTTGTGGTCATTTTCAAGCGTAAAACGTTACCTGCTAAATAGAATACCAGGCTACTGTCTTTTGATATCAAGTTCATCAGACTCACACATTTGTCGACTACCAATTGCATTATTTATTGTTGGTAACCCTACTAAATTTTCCATACGGATGAAGAAATTGAGATTCGGGAAGGTCTATCATATGTTGACTACCGGACAAATATATTGTAGCACTATCATTCATGGAAAACACTGTTCAATCTTCAACAAGTTGAGATTCGGGAAGGCCTATCGTGCGTTGACTACCAGACACAGATGTTCTAGTATCAGAATCGTTGAAAACAATATTTAATCTTCCAAAGTGATGAATGAATTGAGATTTAAAAAAAAATATATATCGTCCTTCGACTACTAAACAAATATGTCATAGCATTATAATTCATTGTTGAAAACCCTATTCAATCTTCCAGACTGATGAGCGAGTTGAGATTCGGGAAGGCCTATCGTACGTCGACTACCAGACCAACATGGTGAAGCTGGCGAAACACATCGCGCGTACGGCCCAGGATTTGGTGGGCAAGTCGGGAACGAATGTCGCCGAGCTGGGAATGTTGGCCAACCAACTGACAAAGGACTTCGATCAGCTGGCGAGCGATTCTCGCGGCGCTGCTGGATCGATTAATAACCAAGATGTAAGCAACATGAAAACTAGGATTTCAAAACAACATCAAGGACATGACTGCCATCTCCGTAGAAACAGATAATAGAAGCACATTTTGGAGATAATGCCTTTTGTCATACTAGACATGCCATGTGTTTTTATTTGTCGGTCCAGGCGTGGCCGGGGGTATCCATGAGCCTCTGCTCCAGAGCTCCAGATAAGCTGCATATTTGTATAAATACCCAATTAAAATTGCCAAAAACCCAATTGAAATCAGAAGTAGCGAGTATCAAAAAGCAATAACAAATTTGTGGCACCTTTATCATGCTGCAGAAAACAATAAACAGACCACAAATATAGCATATTGTTGTTATTTTCCATGAAAACACATCTTGGTATTTCATTAGAATTGTCTCCAAGGAGACAATTCTAATGAAATGCCAAGACATGTTTTCATTTCGAAGCGAACTATTCAATAATTGCTGTCTGTTGATGTGTAAACAGTAGTGTGATTTTATTTCACCCAATTAAAATATTGAAATACCCAATTGCTTCAGATATGATGGGAGTGAAAATACTCAATTACCAATTCCTTATCAGTAGCCTATTTCATCAACATTGCAAAGTATACTTTACTAGCAAAGTATACTTTGAGGGAGTAATCATTTATTTTTCCTGAAATGCATTATTTCATATAGAACTAACAAATGCATATATTTCATGATTAAAAGTATGCAGAATTATTATACTGAATTTATTACATTATCACAGCCAAATTGGCTGTGATAATGTAATAAATTCAGTATAATAAAAATTAATAATTCTTTCCTAAAATTGAAAATTTCTCCCTCAAAGTATACTTTGCTACTAAAGTATACTTTGCAATGTTGATGAAATAGGCTACTGGAATACGAATCACTTGCTCTATGTCTCGATACAGGTGGCCAACAGAATCAGAACGACCGTACAAGACCTCGGCAAATGCTGTATAGAGATAGTGCAGGACGCCGGGAATCTACAGGCGAACCCCTCGGATGCGTACGCCAAACGCGATATCACCGATCACGCCAGGACTGTTACTGAAAAGGTAAGGACCAGGTCGGGAAAAATGGGTGCAGTGGGGTGGATATCATGCATTTCTGAAACGGTTAGGGGCAGATTTAGGAATTCGTATTGATTGGGGTGGAGATGGGGCTAGTTCAGGTATTCAGATATTAATTTGAGAGGGGTGGAGATGAATGTGAGCAGGTAAGGGCCAGTATGAAATTGGTTAGAATGGGATGGAGACTATTGTCATGATAAGGTAAGGGCCAGTTCGGGGAAGTTGGTTAGCACGGGGCGGATACTTCTATTGTCATTTATTGAAAAGACATGTATGCCAAGTGCCAGTTCTGGGAATTAGATTGCAGTGAGGTGGAGACATCCATAGCTAGTAAAGGTACATTACAATTGATTCAAAAGGAACCAAAATACCATCCTAGTGTTCCCAAGCAAAAAAAATAAATAAATAAATAAAAAATATACATACACACCCAGGTAAACTATTTTGCTCGATCAACCAACAGTTTCTCATCAAATTTGGTACATGTTTGTATTACAGGTGTCGTTTGTACTGGCGACCCTCCAGATGGGGTCGCGAGGTACACAGGCGTGTATTAACGCCGCTCACACCGTCAGTGGCATCATCGCCGACCTTGACACGACGATTATGTTCGCGACAGCTGGCACTCTCAACGCCGAAGGTGAAGACTCATTCACAGATCACAGGTAGGTAACGACACAAATTGATGCTTCATGTGACTTGTGTAACCCTTTGACCCTTTCAACCCTACAGGCCACAAAGCGAAGATGTGCAAACGCTGTAGATCCAGATGAGCCGGCTCCTACGGAGCTGTCTCATCAGGATCTGCAGCATTTGTCATTATTATTCACCTCTGAAAATCCACATTTTGTCGTTCATGGAATAGTCCAAAAATTACACGGATCACAAATACTTTTGATACTTTACAGAGCTCCAGATAAGTTTTGTACCTAAAGAGTAGTACACCCCCATATTTCAAATTCAATGCGTATTTTACTTTTACAAATGAATTATTGATTTTCTTTCTTATTAAATAGGGAAAAAATCATGATAAAAAAATATAAATTAAAAACATTCTTAAATTTGAGCTGAAAAAGCAAGTAAGTAAATTTCCAACTTTATTACAGTATTTTCACTACTCAATTTGAAATCAATTCATATTATCACATTGCTGTGAGTATTTTATAAGTGCGTAAAATACTCCAATACACGACTTATCTGGAGCGCTGAGGTTTGCCCCTCATGTATGACTTATTGGCAATTAACTCTTTGCATGCTGGGAAATTTGTGGGCTATAAATAGTTCAAAAATAGCAGATGACAATTCATTATATTTTCTTTTATTTCTCCTTATCAATGTCATGAATATGTCTTGGAATTTCATTAGAATTGTGTCCTGCGGACACAATTCTAATGAAATTCCAAGACATATTTACAGAGAGATATAAAACTTATGCTCCTAATTCGTATGGCGGATATTTTCACCGCTAGCATGCAAAGAGTTAAATGAATGATCGAGACCATCCTTACCGGAATCCCGACCGGCGACTGGTTTGGCCGTCATGTACGTCTTAGGCTTGTATGTGAGAGTTGAATCTGGTTATACCCCTTATACTAGTAATGTGATTAATTACAATCGTATTACTTTTAGGGGAAGGGGCTAATTGGCTTTGGTGAGGTATGCAACTGGCACCAGGTCGGGTTATTCTAATTTCAGGGCTGAATATATTTTTTTTTCTATGTAAATATTCCGTTCTGATTTTGGGATTTTCACCCCAATGCAGCAGGTTGAATACGGGATTGAACCCGTTGGCCCAGCCTTAAATGGCCTGAGCTGTTGATAGGCCGTTAAACACCAACAAACAAACAAAACTTGTAAGTCAAAACTGGGGTGACACTATAATAAATAAACAACAGTATTTTACAGAGCTCCATATAAGCTTTGTGTGTAAAGCGTACTATACCCCCTGATTTCAAAATTATTGTGTATTTTACTTTTACAAATGGATTATTGGTTTTCTTCATTACTAAATAGGGAACAAATGATAAAAAAAATATAACAAATTTAAACATTCACTTATTTCAGCTGCAAAAAGTGTTTGCTTTTTGCAGCTCAAATAAGTGAATTTTCAACTTTTTGACAGTATTTTCACTACTCAATTTGAAAGTCAATGCGTATTTTCACATTGCTGTGCGTATTTTGTACTCCCACTTTTGATAATCAGTGCGTATTCATCTAAAATAATTGTGTAAAATACACCAATACACACCTTATCTGGAGCTCTGACTTTAGTAATGGTTCAGTAACATGATATTGGAATTTAACCCGTCAACACAGTGTATATGTGCCGTGAAACACAGTGCCGTGAAACATTTTTGATATCCTGTCAATATGACCTAATCACTGTGTATGAATATGTGCGGTTGCTGGGGTTATTTTTATTGCATTTTAAAGCTATTTGTAGGTGTTGACGGGATAAATAAAATACACTGCAGCTCCATTATAACGCGGTGGTCGGGGTCCAAGATTTCAAACCGCGATCGAATCCGACCGCGTTATAAAATTTCGGGACATGCACGGGTACTGGTACTGCATGGGTTACTGGTATCATTCGCATTTCGGTTACCAACTATTGCGGGAATTCCATTAGCAACGGACCCATATAAAATCATGTCATTTGAACAGAAGTTCAAGTAATTATTAATAATGTCTATGACATACAAACTTGTATGTATTAATGTATTAAACATACAAGTTATTTATAAAATCATGCTTATTACGTTGTATAGTGCTCGCGATAGACAGACGCTTATTACAATGTATACTACTCGCGATCAACAGACGCTTAAACGGATTAATTGATAATAAATAATGCCTATGGTCACGTGTCCTGCCTATTCATGCGGTTGATACGTGCATAATCTCAGGATGTGGGGTCACGTGATCTATTGTTTACGCTGCAAGTCCTATTGATTAATGCAATTTACGATTTAAGCGAGATTGCCGTGTGCTGCAGTGTAAACAATAGACCATGTGATCCCATACCCAGATAATGCTGAAACACCAGTATATTTATAGAACACTAAATATTACACCTGGGAGTAAAGAAAAAGAAAGGCGATCGAACAGCAACCATTTATTAGCGACAATTATGTGTAATTGAATTGATTAATAAATATGCCTATTAACATGATTACCCGATTAAAGGTACATGTATTTCATTTGCTAACATACTAATAATAATCCTTTCATGGACTTTGAACATGGACTTTGGAGCCTCGCCCTTCCCGTTTCCTAAGCCTTGCCAGATATTTTTTCCTATTCACGGCACTAACCTACTATTCTCTTTCTACCATTGTAGAGAGAATATCCTGAAGACGGCAAAGGCCCTAGTTGAAGACACGAAGACCCTGGTAGCCGGCGCGGCTTCCAATCAGGAGCAGCTGGCCAATGCTGCCCAAATGGCCGTGAAGACCATCACGAGACTCGCTGATGTTGTGAAATTCGGGGCCGCGTCACTCGGATCTGACCAGCCAGACGCACAGGTAAATGATGTTACAGTGGAGCCTTTCCAAACCGGACACCCTGGGAGGTCCCCAGGGTGTCCGGTTTAGAGAGGCTCCACTGTAAATCAGGCATATGGGCACTGCAAAACAGGTATATGTGGTTTGCGGTCATGAACAGACGTTATCAACGGTGAGAGATGACATAGATTGTATGGGTGTTCGGTTTAGATAGGTTTTACTGTGATTGTGTTATATTTTCACTCGTATCGGGTACGTATCGGGATATTGTAGATTTGGGTGTACTGAATTTGTTATTTCCACCACACGTGTACGGACTGATTCTACCCATATTGTATATTACCTCATTGTTAAACATACATTACTTTCAATTTATACCCCATTTAATGAATAGCGACTGACATAAATAACCCATATGAATGTGATCTGTAAGTCATTATGCAGATACTGCTACCAATGAAAATGCACACACACCTGTAATATGCAAATAATAGACCAATTTTGATGTAGCTCATGTATATTTACGTCTCAGCACAGGTATGTAGAATCTAAATTATATGTAAAGCGCAACAAAAATATGCTTGTTATATTCTAACTACAGAAGATGGTGTGATTTCCTTGCTGGCAGTATCTGCATAAAGACTTATAGAACACATATATAAGATTTATTGCTATAAGTAGCTCGCGGTTTATGAGTTATTTTTTTATGCCACCGGGTTTCGAAGAAACGGGTGGCATATAGTGTTTGGACCATCCGTCTGTCCGTCTGTCTGTCCGTCCGTCCGTCACACTTTTCGGTTAACCACTTTGTCACAGTTTCTCAAATATGCTGCAGGTGGCATCCGCGTTCGACAGACGCATTTCTTGTTTATTAGATTTCCATAGACCTTACATGGGTCCACAAGAAACACTTTGTCACAGTTTCTCAAATATGCTGCAGGTGGCATCCGCGTTCGACAGACGCATTTCTTGTTTATTAGATTTCCATAGACCTTACATGGGTCCACAAGAAGGGTACAACAACGTTAATGGTTTGTTATTTCAGGTGTTGCTGATTAATGCCGTGAAAGACGTGGCGTCGGCACTATCAGACCTGATCAGTGCGACAAAGAATGCATCGGGCAAGAGCGTACAGGACCCAGCTATGCTGCATTTGAAAGATTCGGCTAAGGTATGTCTGCTGTCTTAACTATTCAGGTTACCTCTCTATTTTGGCCTGATAAAAAAGGGGACTACAGCATTTTCCACAAGTGTATTAACCCATTATAGACTGGATAGATTACAGTGGTATGAACATTTGGAGATTTATTTTGCTATTTTCTTTATTTCTGTATATGTTGTTACCACTCATTTGAACCGTCTCGACGAGACGGTTCAAATGAGTGGTAACAACATATACCTTTATCGATGAATGAACAAAATAATGAGATTTTTTCAACAAATGCTGCATTTTCCCTTAACCCATTACAGACGGGATACACTTTTAGTAGTATGAACCTTTTGAGAGAAAAGTATCCCTATTTTCTTTATATCCTTTCGAAAGTATATGTTGTTACCACTCATTTGAACCGTCTCAACGAGACGGTTCAAATGAGTGGTAACAACATATACCTTTATCGATGAATGAACAAAATAATGAGATTTTTTCAACACAAATCCTCGGACTGAAATGGGTTAAATGATGAGACGGTTGAAATGAGTGGTAACAGCAGAGACTTTATGGAGAAATAAAGAAAATAATCAGACTTTTTCAATAAAAAAGTGTTCTATCCACAGACTTCAATGGGTTAACAGACAGAGGCCAGTGATTATAGGAAAATGTTCTTGAAATTGTGCTCAAACTCAGGTCATTTGATTGGTCGAGGTTGCCTTCACCAATCAAACTGCCTGATTCATGCACGAGACTTGATAGCTAAATCCTGTTATACCTCATTAAAAAAGTAATAATATTAGTGCTGATCATATTACTTTTGGGGTTTGAGCTAAGTGACTCTGGTGTGGAATGGACCTGGCAACACAAGTTTTTGTTAAGAATTAAGGCAAAAATGAAAAACATGTAGACGACAATTTCTGTCTCCAGCATAGGGAGGGTTAAGCTATTTGTCAGTAAGCCATATTGTGATGCTTAGAATCTAGATTTCATGGAAAATGCACCCAAGTTTCCTTTGGTCGTTTAATGTCCATTTGTGTAGTTTGATGTCTAACATATCACCACTCCACTTGTGTATATATATATGTTGTGCTGTGCTGTGCCATTGTGTCTTCTATCTGTGAATAATTCCAGAGGTATTATTTGAAATAGAAATATTTTACGTAGCTTTTTGTCTGGCCCTTGGACACGAAAATAAAACCAGCGTTTCTGGAATTGTTCCCATTTTTGAGCTGCCAGTTAACAAATTGTTCCTATGTCATCGATAGATTCACTAATATGCCAAAGAGAATGGCATCATATTAATATTCAATAATATCGCTCTTCAAGCTCCCTGCCTTATCAGTTCTTTCTCAAATTAAATCACCGACTTCAACAAGATAACAGGGGCGCGTTTCACTATAACTTCGTACGACTAAAATGTTTGTAAGTGAAAAATTATGATGGTCTGTAAATTTCACATTAACAACATTTTCTTGTATTAGATCAATTATTGGATTTACATTTATTGAGCAAAGGCTGCATATGCAGCCTATGCTCAATAAATGTAAATCCATCAATTGGAATTGACAAGGCTAAATTTGCACTTACGAACATTTTTCTTAAAAGCTAACGACAATTTCATTGTTATCTTGATAAAGGGTTGTTAAGGAACATTTGCATTGCGCTATTATTGATTGATTACTATCATCCTGTCAAACCATAATCTGCACTGTTTGCCAATGAATGACTAGTATATACTTGATGCAACTAGCAAGCATCAGAGCTGCAGATAAGCTGCGTATTTGCTTAAAATTGCCAAAACCCCAATTGAAATCCGAAGTAGCGAGTATCAAAAAACAATAGAAAATTTGTGGTACCTTTATCATGCTGCAGAAAACAATAAACCGACCATAAATATAGCATATTTTGCTTATTTCCCATCAAAACACATCTTCGTATTTCATTAGAATTGTCTCCAAGGAGACAATTCTAATGAAATGCCAAGACTTGTTTTCATTTCAAAGCAAACTATTCAATTGTTGTCTGTTGATGTGTAAACAGTAGTGTGATTTTATTTTACCCAATTAAAATTTTGAAATACCCAATTGCTTCAGAAATGATGGAGTGACAATACTCAATTACTAATTCCTTATCTGGAGCACTGTATACTTGATGCAACTAGCAAGCATTCTAGATTTGTATTACTCTGTGGTAATATAAAGTAAGATGGTCCTATTCTGTGATATAGCATTTTATTGGCTGGCAACTTGTGTTTTGTGCAAATATATGTAGAGCAAAATCCAGATGTGTTGCTCTAACAACAGTTCGCAGGCTTCACTAACTAACTAATTTAAGGTAAGTTTAAAATAATTCTGACTTGAACTTACCCCAAACAAATTTATGAAAGTTGATTATCTGATGATATGTTGATTAATTAATGAAATAACGCCATTTGTGCTGCAATGAAAGTTCTTAATCCGAGTTGCATTGTTACTTGTCAGTCCCGGCCTAAAATGACCTTAGCAGTTGATAGGCTGTTAAACACCAATAACTCACTACTTGTCAGTAACACTCTTTGAGATCTAAACAACCATTATTGACATAAACAGATTCCTTTTAAACCAGCCCCGTGCAGGCACCGGGGCGGGATCAACTGATCCTGAGAATAGTGCTGCAGTAGCCATTGCTTGTCGTAAAAGGCGACTAAACTGGCTTAACGATTGGGTTCATACTTTCCTGAACCCACTATACCGGATTTGGCCCTCATGTACATTTTTGGCTTTCTTGTATGTGAGAGTTGAGTCGGGCTATGCCCCATATATAAAAGTAAGATTAGCGCTAATCCTATTACTTTTAGGGGATGGGATAAATGATGCTGGTGTGGCGAGGGCCTGGCACCAGATCAGGTTGTTCTAATTTCAGGACTGAATATATATTTTGATTGTAAATATTGAGTTCTGAAGTTGGGATTTACCCCCCTTGGACAGGTGGATATGGGACTCGACCCTGTTGACCCGTCTGCGTGTAGACTCCCTGAGGCTTGTACCTCTATGTCAGAAAAGCAGACGTTAAACCCTATTCACTCACTCACTCCTTTTAAACCAATATTAAACTGTTTGTTTGTGTATTGTAATCAGAGTGTTCTGTCGGTAACCCTGTTTAAGATCCAAACTAAACACTCATTATTGACATAAACCTGTCGGTAACCCTGTTTAACATCCAAACTAAACACTAATTTTTGACATAAACAAATTCCTTTTAAACCAATGTTAACCCTTACAATGCTGATTTAATCTGTGTCGTCTGCTGAATATTTTTCCATTTTTCTCATCAAAAACTTGGTTTGGCAGCACTTTAGAATCATTTCCAATGGAAATGATTCTAAAATGCTGCCATACCATGTTTTTACTGAGAGAAAAGACAAAATATGAATTATCAGCAGACGTCTATTTTCGGTTCCCGCATTCTAAGGGTTAAACTGTTTTTTTTTGTGCATTGTATTAGAGTGTTCTGGTTACAATGTTACCTGTCGGTAACCCTGTTTAAGATCCAAACTAAACACTCATTATTGACATAAACAGATTCCTTTTAAACCAATGTTAAACTGTTTGTTTGTGCATTGTAATTAGAGTGCTCTGGTTGCAATGTTACCTGTCGGTAACCCTGTTTAAGATCCAAACTAAACAATCATTATTGGCGTATACAGCTTTATCAACCAATGTTAAGCATGCATTGATTAAGTGAGTCAGTCAAAAAATATATTGAAGTAATTTCCAATCACCTCCGAAGTGAAGCACATTTAATACACATTATTTTAAAGACATCCGGTTGACTGCTACAAAATGGACGTCACATAGGACTGCCAGTACAGTTTCAGAATATTTTGATAAAGACCATGTGGTTGAAAATTTAATAAAAAAAGTGACTTTAAAGTAATGTATATTGAAGTAAATTGTGTAGTAATATTTATTATCCTTATTATGTCTCTTGCCAATAACCCTATTTGAGATCTAAACTAAACAACCATTAGGCATACACACAGAACTCCAGTTAAGGTGCGTAATTTGATCAACTTCGGGGAGACTTTCGTTATTTCTTCTCCAAAATTGGCAAGTTGGGAGTGCTTTAGAATCGTCTCGATGAGACGATTCTAAAGCAATCCCAACTTGCCATTTTTCGTGAAGAAATAAGAAAAATGCCCGGAAAATTTGGTCCAATTACGCACCTTAACTGTAGATCTGTATACAGATTCCTTTATCAGTCAATGTTTGCCACAGATGTGTTCCTTGTTCCTCTATATTATATTTATTGTATGGGTGTGACATTTCAGATAGTGTGTGTCGTTTTAAACTTGTTAGAGATAGAAGGTAGACCCTGATTGTCATAGCGAGTCGTCTTCTTACTTCTTACGGTTTCAGCACATGATTTCTTTGCAATCTATTGTTATTTAATTTCAGCTTGCCATACTTTCGTTATTTCAGCACTGCAAATCCATGCAAATTCTTCCATATGCAATAGAATTATTAACCCTTACAATGCTGAATTAAAATTTGTCGTCGGCTGTTTATTTTTCATTTTCCATTTTTCCTATAAAAAAGATGGTTTGACAGCCGTTTAGAAATGGAAATGATTCTAACAAACCATGTTTTTACTGAGAGAAGAGACAAAATATGACACAGCAACAGACGACTATTTTCGGATCCTGTGCGCACTCTAAGGGTTAAAGCATGTCATACTTTAATTTTTGAGAATATTCAAATCTCTTGCAGCTTAAGTTAATTTTAAGTTGAAATGTAACTCAACTCACCCTAAATGTGTTGCTGATTTGTTTTTCTGTTTAGTATCTATTTATTATTTATTATGTAATTACAAGTAAAACACTTCAAATTTAAATCTTGCAGCAGTTGCTGAACAAACATAAATCCCTTTTCATGTATTCAGTCAGTACATCTTGCAACTTTAGACTATTATAAAAATGTGTTTTCCAATTTAGTACTACATGGCACGTTACTGTTCTGTTTACTTCTGGAAAAAAAATTGAGAACAAACCCTTGAAACCTTATTTGGATGACATTATAGGGTTAACTGTATTGTAATTTTGAAATTTGCGTCGTATATCAGAAAATGATAGGTCGGAAAACATGTTTTCCGACCTATCATTTTCTGATATACGCCGCAAATTTCAAAATTACAATGCGGTTAACCTATTTCTAATGCACTCCTTTCCTACTGGCGTAGGAATACATATTGAAATAATTTGCGACCGTTCATCAACAATGATATACCTGTAATGTATGACCATTAGCCAATCAGATACGTGATATTTATAGAGTGCATTAGAATACATTTTGAATGCAAAACTGGAAAAAGAAAAACAAATAACATCTGAATTATCCTAGCTATGCACACAGCTTAGCTGCCATCTCACTATTGTCTTGGATATGCAACCTCTCACCTTCCTCTCTTTGTTGTTTTGATTTTGCACATACACTTGCATTTGAGTTTCGTTCTATCTATTGTATGTGTTTGTCTGTCTGTATTTTCACAGGTGATGAATAATCCAATCAGGTCGCCGGTTGGTCCGTATAGATCGTTTGTTACGGGCATGCTTTGAGAGTTGACGGAATGAATTGTGCTTCCATAGTGTCATTTTAGCGACCTTTAACCTACCTTGAATTTTCAGGATGTGATTTATTCAAACGTTAGTCGTTCAGTGGTATTTCGATCGTGTGTGTTACCTTGAAAAACTGATGGTGATCTAGTGAGCTGATCAGGTGTGTTACCAGTTATAGCCAATTGAAATGAAGATTGGTAGTTTTATGAAAAAGACTAGTCAAGGAGATTTGACCATTATGTTAACAGTTGAAAGAAATGCAAATAAATAGGGGTATTGTTTATGACTAAGTCAAGGATATTTTATCATATATGTTAACCCAGAGCTCCAGATAAGCTGCGTATTTGCTTAAAATTAAAATTGCCAAAAACTCAATTTAAATCAGAAGTAGCGAGTATCAAAAAGCAATTACAATTTTATGGTACATTTATCATGCTGCAGAAAACAATTAACAGACCACAAATATAGCATATTTTTCTTATTTTCCATGAAAACACATCTTGGTATGCCAACACATTTCGAAGCATCTATGAACACATCTTGGTATTTCATTAGAATTGTCTCCAATGAGACAATTCTAATGAAATGCCAAGACGTGTTTTCATTTCGAAGTAAACTATTCAATAATTGCTGTCTGTTGATGTGTAAACAGTAGTGTGATTTTATTTTATCCAATTAAAATTTTGAAATACCCAATTACTTCAGAAATGCTGGAGTGAAAATACTCAATTACTAATTCCTTATCTGGAGCCCTGTCAACCATTATACTTAAAAGAAATGAAATTACCGACGGATTTTGTTCAAGAAGAAGACATAACTGTTTGTCCATCTGTGCTACATTTATATTTTCGACAAAAGAAGACTTCGGATAATGTCAAATAGTTTCAGACAAGCTTATGAAAATTCCACTCATGGAGAGTGTCATTGTGAATAAGTGTTCCCTGTAACAAAAGTATTTACCTTCATAATCAAATTCTGTGTGTACCAAACAGCAAATGCAATTTCCTACCTCATGGTGTATCCTTTTGAATGAGCACTCAATCAATCAGTCAATCAATCAATCAATGAATCAGTCGGTCAGCCATTCAATCAATACATAATGCTGATCTGGAATTAATATCGGATGTTCTTTGGAAGACATTCGCCTCTTCCTTGATACCCATCCATATCACAAGCTGTTAAATGGATGATAAATCCTATTCAATCAATCAATTCATATTTTGTTGGTGTAAAAGCTTGCAGTATTTATGTGCTATCTTGCCATTATTCCCCAGATGTCATAGTTACCTTTGGCTTGTCTTGCCTGCAAAAAATGTGACTGGTTGTGCAAAAGACCTTCATTTTATCCAGTTTCCAATCTGGTTTTCTTCTTTCACATTCTATGATATTTGCATTTTGAAATCGACCTTATTGGTTATTGTAAATATAGGATGTATTTTGTAAAGTTCCATCTGTTGAACCAGCATGCTAAATGACTGTAAAAGCCCATTCTCTTAAGTGATCTATTGGCAAAATATTTCCACAGCTCTTAACTGCTAATTGCCAAGCCCTATCCTATCCTTAATGTAAATATGTTCTCTATTCATTCTTTATGGTGTTGCTTTTTTTTTTTTTTTTACTATATTTGGTTCTTTGAGGGCCGTTTCACTAAACTTTGTAAGATTAAAATGTTCGTAAGTGCAAAATTATGATTGTCTGTAAATTTCACATTAACAGTGTGTTCTTGTAAACAATTATTGGATTTACATATATTGAGCATAGGCTGCATACGCAGCCTATGCTCAATAAATGTAAATCCATCAATTGAAATTTACAGACTATTCTAAATCTGCTCTTACGGACATTTTATTCGTACAAAGTTTAGTGAAACTGCCCTCTGGTGAGACGTAGACTAGATTGTTTTGTAAGTGTGACATGTCCACATATCATTACTGTTGTCTTTGTGATAGTCATTCAGTACACACTTCACCTCGCTCAAGTTGAAGTTTTCAAAGGTTGTGCTAATCGTACATACAATAGGAAATGTTGTAATTTATATAATGCAATTGAAAACTCTGGTTATTGAGATTTAAACAAGAAACTGTCTAGCACCTTCTGTTACAGTTTCTGCTTTAGAGACAGAAATTTCTGTGATGTAGCAATAAACACACTGACTGGAAACATTGGATTTTGGGTCCTTAAATGTATAAATAAGAATTGCTTCTTGTGATTGATTGTAATCTATGGCCATTAATTCCTATTTGACAACCATGTTTTCCTTTTTGTACTTTGGTAATTTGTTTTGAAGCAAATATATAAACAGCATTCAATCAGTGAGAATTAAGAGTCTTGGCGAGTTTCACTCCAATATCATGTTATTATCTCTTGTATCATTTGTATTTGTTGTCTACATTGTTAAATATTGTTGGCTTAATAAAGCTCTTTGAGTATTTACTTCTATTTTGTCCTTAGATAAACTGGGGTGGATCAGTTGGGTATAATATCTATTATGTTACTTTGAATGTAGAAAAGTGTCAATAAATGACATTGTAAATTTCAGAACTTTTCCTTCCTTTTAGCTTTCGTGGAATTGTACATGATTACATCTGATTCTACCTTAACAATTTGATTGATTACATCTGATTATACCTGGACATAAATCCTTGATCATGTTGCTATATTGCTGTTTTATGCTGGAAAGTGAGGTTGTATCTGGGAGGATGGGAGCGTATGTTAGTGATGAATTCATCCTCGAGGAGTCGTGTACCGGTATTAACAGTGAATTATACTGGCATTCACACCTGGGGGCTAAACCAAACCTAGCGAGTTCAATCCCTGTTCTAGGCACATACCTTGGTAGGATTTAACTCTTTGCATGCTGGGAAAAATTGGGGCTATAAATAGTTCAAAACTAGCGGACAAAAATTCAACATATTTTCTTGTATTTCTCCCCGTAAATATCATGAATATGTCTTGGAATTTAATTAGAATTGAGTCCTGAGGACTCAATTCTAATGGAATTTCAAGACATATTTACAGAGAGAAATAAAACATATACTCCTAATTCGTTTGGCGGATATTTTCACCGCTAGCATGCAAAGAGTTAAATGAAACTTGAAACCAAAGACCTATCTCTATATAACATTATTCGTTGCAGGGACGTTTTCACTTTATTGCATGACATGACGAGACATTGTTGTCGTTTTGCGCCTCTATAGTCCCAATATATCTATTCCCGCAGTGTTGTTGAATTTAGCTGTGTAAGTCAGTGGTGATTATTGTCAGCTTATATGCCGGCTTTTTCTTAGTGCTTTTGGCTTTTATATATACACACATACATTGTATTGATGTTGTGTATATGTAGAGATGTATACACTTAAAGAGATTGGAATCTTATTTGTTACAATTTCTGTATTCATAGCCTTTTCTGATTAATTGAATAACCAAATAGTAATTCTTGATGCAGTATCGTAATTCAAGAATGAGAGTGGGAAGTCTGTCCTGGCTTGAATGGTACCAACACATGCTAGTATGATAGCGTGATGCTAATAACATTGTTGAATACACGTCTTAACATACAAGAAAGGGAGCTATAGCACTAACGAATCTTCTTTCCAATCTCTATTTGTGTATATGTCTTTGGTATAGGAATCTGGGGGCCGTACTTTGTACGACTAAAATGTTTGTAAGTGCAAATTTAGGATCGTTTGGATATTTTAATTGATGGATTAACATTTATTGAGCATAGGCTGCATGTGCAGCCTATGCTCAATAAATGTAAATCAAATAATTGTTTAATGGAAAACATTGTTAATGTGAAACTTACAGTCTATCATGATTTTGCACTTACGAACATTATAGTCGTACGAAGTTTAGTGAAACGCACCCCTGTATTTTAGTAGCATATTTATTATTAGATGATGTCACTTCCCAGATTTTGAATTGCTGTGCAATTGATCTGTTCATTGAACTATCAAAAGTTAATTGTATTTTGTTTTCATCCGAACATATGTCTGACCAATTCCTACATTAATTTGTAAGATAGATTTTTCAAACTCGGTCTCGAAAAAAAAAAAAGACACATATGAGAAAGGGCATTATCTCCAAAATGTGCTTGTATTATCTGTTTCTATGGAGATGGCAGTCCCGTCCTTGATGTTGTTGTAAATAATATGCTATTTATCGACATGTACCCAGATCTCCAGTTAAGGTGCGTAATTTGACTAACTTGGGGTGAAATTTTGTTATTTCTTCATCAAAAATGGCAAGTTGGGAGTCCTTTAGAATCGTCTCATTGAGACGATTCTAAAGGACTCCCAACTTGCCATTTTTGATGGAGAAATAAGAAATTTACCTCCAAATTACGCACCTTAGCTGGAGCTCTGCATGTACCTAAGTTGAAGCTAAAACTAATATTTACTCAAGCCTGTGTGTTGAGAGATTGACATGCTGAGCACAATGACACGTCAATCTCTTTGATGTGCATCCATCAAAAATAATCAGTGTTCAAATTGTTGTGTTCACTTGCAATGGCTCAATGGGCTGAGCATGCTGCATCGCGAGGACCTCTAATGAGATTTGTCACGCCAATCTCAACATTGTAAGCATTTCTTTGCATTACCATATTCCCATGTGTTTTGTTTGTCCCGCCCGATTGCGAACAGCGCGATATTGTCGGCACATTGGCGTACATATGGGTACATGCGTCTGGTTAAAGTTGTTGGCTAAAGTTTTTCGGGATGCTATCAAAGCTCGTTTAATACGATCAAATGCATCGGCGTGCGTGACATTCGGGCCGCGGCCAGCTAGTTAATCGGGGCAATGGATCATTAGAAAATAGTTGGACTTCCTCTGTCACATTCCTGCATGCATATGAAATTACCAGAGCTCCAGATAAGGTGCGTATTGGCGTATTTTACGCAATTATTCTAGCAATTATTTTAGCTGAATACGCATTGATTATCAAAAGTGGGAGTACAAAATACGCACAGCAATGTGAAAATACGCATTGATTTTCAAATTGAGTAATGAAAATACTGTGATAAAGTTGAAAATTCACTTAAATGTTTAAATTTGTTATAGTTTTTATCATTTATTCCCTATTTACTAATGAAGAAAATCCATAATTAATTTGTAAAAGTAAAATATGCAATGATTTTGAAATTAGGTGGTATAGTATGCTTTAGACACAAAGCTTATCTGGAGCTCTGAATTACCCACAATTTTATATGATTACCCATCATGCAATATAAAAGAGACATTTTGGAATGAAGGACATTTTATGCCAACCACATGTTAGTACACATCAGAAAAATGTTTATAACATGTACATTGGATGTTTATTCGATGTGTAGCATTCACAAGGTGTATGATCACGTGGTACTAACAACAACAACAAGTGCTGAAACTTCCAGCATCCATCTGATTCAAAGTACGTATTCTTTAATATTGTCCATATTGCGTAACGGATTTTGATGAAATATGGCGCATCAAACGCGTCTTGTTAAGCTGCATTTGGTGGTCTCTGTGTATTTTCGCCCAAACTTCTGTCGTTTTTGCGAAGAATCGATTTCCGTGTCGGTAAAAACGACATAAGTCTGTGTCGAACTCCATGCACCACCAAATGCAGCTGTTGAAGACGCGTTTGCTGCGCCATATTTCATCAAAATCCGTTGCATATTAAGTAAATACTTACTTTGGAGTTGGCGATGTTGTTGTTGTAACCACGTGATCATGCACCTTGATTCTCACATGGGCCTGCATCATTGTTGTTGTTGTTGTTGTTTTTGCCTTGAAGAGATGTTATTAGGAAACTGTTTATATCCTTGTGTAAATATGTTGTTGTCATGATTTTATTTTTTGTTGATGAATGTTATAATATATTATATGTGTTGTCATAGTAACTGAAATGTCACACCCATATTTTATTGTCACAGTCGTACTTGATTGTAGATGGAGATTGAATTGTCTGTCGGCTTTTATGAATTAATTTGTGTCGTCTGCTGAATATTTGTTATTTTTCCATTTTTCTCATCAAAAACTTTGTTTGGCAGCACTTTAGAATTATTTCCAATGGAAATGATTCTAAAATGCTGCCAAACCATGTTTTTACTGAGAGAAAAGATGAATTTTCTGTCGGCTTTTATGTAATCTTCCCACTGTGGTACATTTACAACAAACATTTTGAGCTGGGAATCAGTAAATGTCATCCGCAGTTTTTCTCTAACTATTTTCAATGTTTATGACGTGAAGTGAGCTTCAGTGATACACTAGCACAGTTTATTATAGGAATGAATGGCCTTTTTGTGGAATTTATCTGGGTATAAACTTGGAAAAGTCTGAAGGCCGGAAGACCTCGTCCCAGTATTCCCACGACTTTTCCAAGTTTATATCCCCGATAAATTCCACAAAAAGGCCATTCATTCCTTATAATTCCAGCATTTGAAATAAATTCATCAAGAAAATGTGTTTATTTTCCGTTTTCTTAAGAATTATTTTAACTGCGCCTCACGGTTACGGAAAGTAGTTCGGCGTGGGAGTTTACTGGGATATAAATTTTGGACAGAGACTTGCTACGGGCCAATCAAATGTTGGGAATTGTGTAAATATTTTTGTGCTGGAATTATTACACTCTTGCGAGTTATTTGCACGGGTTCGCTGTGAGAGAAAGTGCATAATCAACTTGTTACAAATATACACCGTGAAAAGAACACCCGTAATTGCACTCTTTTATTACAGTCAAAATAAAGTTATTTGAAAATTTGGAGAGTCTCGACTAATGTACAATGTTAATGTGATTGAACACATTCCAAATATGCACTCAAATATATCTACCGGTAGTTCAAATAAACAGCTGTGTAATTTGGATTTCAAAAAGTTTACATGACGTCACGTTTGACGTCACACAACACACGGGAAACACGTCAGTGTGTAACTACGCACAGCACAATTCATTGCTTACAATCTAGCTGAGGAAGTGTAATAAATAGAAAATTCCATCGTACATGTTTAAATAGCGGAAATAATACACTCGTGTCCGTCGGCTTCCGTGCAATCAACCCGTTCGCTTTGCTCACTCGTTGCTTACGCGGAAGCCGACGCACACTCGTGTATTATTTCCTGGTATTATTTCAAAATGGAATATTCTCTATGTGTATCAGAATTCATTAAATACATTTTTTGGGGAGGGTGACTATTTTGTTATTGTAGAAAAAGTACTTACAATTAAATATTTTTTAGATTGAATGTGTTTAATAGCCAAAAGTTTGTCGGAAAAATGTGGAACAGACTAGTACTAAGTGTATTAAATGTGTAAAAGATACAACCCCTGAAAAACATAGGTGATTTAATATAGTAATCTCGTTGACTGAGTTTGTAAGGAACTCTACATAGCCTCATTTCTTATGAAGTCACTAAACTTGTTTTACCCTTAGAATGCGGGAAACAAAAATTGTTGTCTGCTGTTTTTCATTTTTGCCTAAATTCTGAACAAAAACCCGTTTTGACAGCACATGAGACGATTTTCATGCGCTGCCAAAACAGGTTTTTATCGAGAAATTTCCAGCAGACGACAACATGTAATTCAGCGTAGTAATGGTAAATAAAAATTCTATATATTTAATCATCACTCATACTCGTGTTAGAATGAAAAAAATAACAGATGACAATCGTTTTCCTGACTTAAAATGGTTAATATTTGTTCCAGCGTTCATATTATCGCACATTAACACTGCTTACCCAACATGGTTACTTCCCTGGGACAGGCAGATTCACTGATCTTGACTGCCTTTGCTTGACAGGAGTTACTTCCCTTGTTCTAAAAATAGGCTCTGCTTTGTAGAAAGCTATGCATGATCTAACAAAACTTAACCAAAACGTTCCACTCAGAAGCCCAGCAAGATTTAGCAAGGTAAGAATAACCCTTAGACCGCTACACACAACAATTGTCGTCTGCTGTTGCTTTTATATCTTGCCTTATTTCTCAATAAAAACATGGTTTGATAGCTCGTCAGAATCATTTCCAATGGAAATGATTCTGAAGTGCTGTCAAAGCATGTTGTAAATTGTTCTAATGTGCTGTCAAAGCATGTTTTTGATGATAAAAATGGAAAATAAAAAGTAAACAGCAGACGACAAAAAATTAAGATAGTGGTGTAAGGGTTAAGTTTTGTCTAGATTTTTTTATCGTGCTTCGTTTAATTTTATATAGAGAACAACTTTGTGTTAGCTATTTTCACAGATTTCCAGGTTCTCCGTTTATGCTGAACATATTAAAAAAATTAGGGTAGAAATAAATTATTTTCTTGTTTATGCACAAACCTGTTGCGACCACTCATTTGAATCCATCCATATGACCTAAACTGTCGCAGGGACGTAAAACACATTCCCGTTTTGAATTGAAGGTCCCGTATCAGTATTACCTTAACGATTGCAACCCCACAGGCGTGTATAGAGGCCTGGGTAAACAGTGTAGATCCAGATGAGCCGGCTCGTGACGAGCCTTCTCATCAGGATCTGCACTTTTTGCAAGTAATTTTCATATTTTTGAGCTCAAAAACACCCCGTTTTCATGAATGGACTAGTTTGAAAATCATTTTGTGACAATTGGATTGGTTGCAAAATTAACATATTAATATTCCATTCTAGTTATTTAGGGGTTAAAGGGTTAACTATTGCTGGGATATTAATTAATTTCACCTGCTAAATCGAGGCCCAATCTCTATTTGACTTTAGCTGTTGCTGGGACATTAAACATTTTCACATATTCCTCTGCAGGTGATGGTGACAAACGTGACGTCTCTGCTGAAGACGGTGAAGTCCGTCGAGGACGAGGCTGCTCGAGGAACGCGCGCTTTGGAGTCGGCCATTGAAGCCATTCTACAGGAGATCAAGGTATTCCACCATACTTTCAAAATGGCCACCCTATTTTCAAAATGGTCACCACACATTCAAAATGGCCACCATACATTCAAAATGGCAACCCTACTTTTAAAATGGCCACCATACTTTCACAATGGCTGTCATACTTTCACAATCACCACCCTACTTTCAAAATGGCCACCCTACTTTCAAAATGTCCACCATACTCACAAAATGGTAATCATTCAGGTCTGTATTTCATAGTAACTAGTTGTAGATGAAACCATTCTGCAGGAGGGAGATTAGCCCTGACAATGCTGAATTAATTTGTGTCGTCTGCTGAATATTTTTTCCATTTTTCTCATCAAAAACTTGGTTTGGCAGCCCTTTGTTTTTTACTGAGAGAAAGGGCAAAATATGAATTATCAGCAGACGACTATTTTCGGTTCCCGCATTCTAAGGGTTAATGTATTTCAAAATTGCTACCATACTTTCATGGCCAATGGCCAAATGGCCAAATCCTCCACTACACTTATAAAATAACTTGAGTCGGCCATTGAAGGAGATCAAGGTATTTCAAAATGGCCACCGTAATTTCAAAATGGCCAAAACCTCCACTACACTTATAAATAACAAGGACTCAAGTCGGCCATTGAAGGATATCAAAGTATTTCAAAATGGCCACCGTACTTCAAAATTGCCACTTCGCATCAAATTGGTCAAATTGGTCACATTATTTCATAGTAGCTTCCCAATGGTAATCATACATCAAAATGAACTTGGTACAATAACAATGACTGGGTTTGTACACTGATGCCATTTACATTTAGATATTTCAAAATGGCCACCATACATAAAATACGTTTTGTTGGGCACTATTGTATGTGTATACTACAGAGCATAAGATATTTCAAAATGGCTGCCTACTTCACAATGGCCTCCCATGTTTGTGACCAAAACTGTACTGGAATGTTGGAGCATTCGCAGTCTGATAAGCGTCTGCACTGTTCGCCATTTCATCAATGAAACACCTGTCATGCTTCTAACAACCAACATAGATCGTTAACAGACTACATGAGTGTGCTATTTGATCAGGTGATACACGGGTCACAAATCCCAAAAGCCCCATTTCTCCAGGCACAGACACATGTGATTTTTTACCTAAGAACATGTAATTTTTCTTGAAATATATTTACAGAAATTCTGATATTTTCTGTAAATGATGTCGAAAGATGACGGGATTTTCATACCTGCAATGAAAATTTCTTCAAACTTCCCACAACATTTTCCATGTTCTTAGGTACAAAATGACATGACATGTCTCATGTAGTTCTATGTTCATCTGTCGATGTTCAGAGCACCAGATAAGCTGCATATTTGCTTAAATACCCAATTAAAATTGCCAAAAACCCAACTGAAATCAGAAGTAGGGAGTATCAAGTAGCAATAAAAGATTTGTGGTACCTTATCATGCTGCAGAAAACAATAAACAGACCACAAATATAGCATATTTTTCTTATTTTCCATGAAAACACATCTTGGTATTTCATTAGAATTGTCTCCAAGGAGACAATTGTAATGAAATGCCAGCCAAGACATGTTTTCATTTTGAAGCAAACTATTCAATAATTGCTGTCTGTTGATGTGTAAACAGTAGTGTGATTTTATTTTACCTAATTAAAATTTTGAAATACCCAATTGCTTCAGAAATGATGGAGTGACAATACTCAATGACTAATTCCTTATCTGGAGCCCTGAGTGTTGTTTGCATATTTTCAGACCTACAATGGTTACCCTAAAGTTGTAAGTTAGTGTGGAGTTACTTGTGTAGAGTGCAGCAAATTGGCATCCAACTTCTATGTCTGCAATATTTGATTAGTAATCGACTGTTGTTCACCGACGACTATCGTTCAGGGGCCTATTTCATCAACATTGCAAAGTATACTTTACTAGCAAAGTATACTTTGAGGGAGTAATCATTTATTTTTCCTGAAATGCATTATTTCATATAGAACTAACAAATGCATATATTTCATGATTAAAAGTATGCAGAATTATTATACTGAATTTATTACATTATCACAGCCATTAAATGGCTGTGATAATGTAATAAATTCAGTATAATAAAAATTAATAAATTTATCATAAAATTGAAAATTTCTCCCTCTAAGTATACTTTGCTACTTTGCAATGTTGGTGAAATAGGCTACTGGTGTATGATTAAACCTGGAAAAAATACTTCTAATTTTGTGGCTATTTTATCTTTACTGTAGACCGCTGAACAACTTGGGAACTGTTAAAGAAGTTTCACTATAGGTGAACAGTAGTCGTCGACAATAGCTGTCCATATGCAAAAAATATTGGCATCTTGCGTTCCATTGTGTTTTAACCCTTCGACCGCTACTCACAACAATTGTCGTCTGCTGTCGTTTTTATATCTTGCCTTATTTCTCAATAAAAAACATGGTTTGTCAGCACTGATTCTGAAGTGCTGTCAAAGCTTGTTGTAAATGATTCTAAAGTGCTGTCAAAGCATGTTTTTGATGATAAAAATAGAAAATAAACAGCAGACGACAAAAAAAATAAGATAGTGGTCTAAGGGTTAATGGGAAAGGAAAGAGCATATGTAATAATACGGAATATTTCATGCATTTGAAGTTGGGCTCCCATTTGAATCCTCCCATAGCAATACATAGACACTGTAGGCCCTATACCGTTGTTATTATTTCTTGACGTAAATTTAGGAATACGGCTTGTATATATCCGCATACATATGCAAATGTAGTTAATATTCTTACATTGCTTATTTAACACAAATCCAATATTTTAACAATCCATTCTGCCTGTCCCCACATTATTGCAATTATCCCTTCGAAGTATACCTGTAGCCGATTTCACCAAAATTCTAAAGTGTACTTACCTTGCTAAGTACCTTGCTACCTTTCAATTTAACCCTTACACCGCTATCTTTTTTTTTTTTTCATTTTTATCATAAAAAAACATGCTTTGACAGCATTTTAGAATAATTTACAACATGCTTTGACAGCACTTTAGAATCATTTCCATTGGAAATGATTCTGAAGTGCTGTCAAACCATGTTTCATGTTTCAGCCCCCGCCCCCTGCCTCCAAGGTCAATGTCAAATAACTTTGAAATTTCATATTCATTAAAAAAAAATCGCATTCAGTAGATATGTGCACGTTTCACCATTCTCCCATAACTTCTTTATTGTATGATGACCGATTGGCTTCGTGTACATGTTTAGTATCATCCATATATTCATTCCCACCCCAAACATGCTCCCCGTGCCCAAGGTCAAGGTCAAATAACTTTGAAATTTAATGTTCACTAGATTTTCACATTCAGTAGATGCGATTGACTTCATGTGCACGTTTCTCATCATTCGTATTTTCATTTCCCGCTCCACCCATGCAATTGGTTACCCTGCCCTTTCCCGCCAATTTTACGAATAAAAAGTAACCAGCCTGCCCCACAATATATATGAACATGTTTCTGTGCCTATTCATGGTATATAATACCCGTGTGCAGTGATGAGCCATTAAACACCAGTCTATGCCTGTTGACATATTTGAGGTTTGCAGGTTCGTACATTCACCCATAATAGATGTTATACAACTTTTTAGAAAAAAAATATCCTATTTTCTATATTTCATCTCGAAAGTATTTGTTGTTACCATTCATTTGAACCGTCTCGATGAGACGGTTCAAATGAGTGGTAACAACATATACCCTTTTGGAGAAATGAACAAAATAATTAGATAATTCCTGCGAATTTTACGAATAAAAAAATAACCAGCCTGCCCCACAATATATATGAACATGTTCCTGTGCCTATTCATGGTATATAATACTTGTGTGCAGTGATGAGCCATTAAACACCAGTCTATGCCTGTTGACATATTTGAGGTTTGCAGGTTCGTACATTAACCCATAATAGATGTTATACAACTTTTTAGAAGAAAAAAAAAATCCTATTTTCTATATTTCATCTCGAAAGTATATGTTGTTAACATTCATTTGAACCGTCTTGATGAGATGGTTCAAATGAGTGGTAACAACATATACCCTTTTGGATGAAATGAACAAACAAATTAATTAGGATAATTCCTTGTTTGGCGAATTTTAACGAATAAAAAAATATAACCAGCCCTTGCCCCACCCCCCAAAATATATTATGAACATGTTCCTGTGCCTATTATTCATGGTTATATAATACTGTGTGCAGTGATGTAGCCATTAAACACCCAGTCTTTATGCCTTTGTTGACAATATTTGAAGTTTGCAGGTTCGTACATTGTAACCCATAATAGATGTTTATACAACTTTTTATTTAGAAAAAAAAATCCTATTTTCCTATTAATTTCTTCTCGAAACAGTACTATGATTGTTACCACTCATTTGGAAACCGTTCTTGTCGAGATGGTTCAAATGATGTGGTGGTAAAACAACATTATACCCTTTTTGGAGAAATGAAAAAAAATTACTTTGATAATTTCATTGCGAATGTTACGAATAAAAAAATAACCAGCCTGCCCCACAATATATATGAACATAGTTCCTGTTGCCTATTCATTGGTTGTATATAATACTTGTGGCAGTGATGAGGCCATTAAAACCACCAGTCTAATGCATGGTTAGGAACTTATTTGAGGTTTAGCATGGTTTACGTACATAATAGATGTTATACAACTTTTTAGAAAAAAAAATATACTATTTTCTATATTTCATCTCGAAAGTATATGTTGTTAACATTCATTTGAACCGTCTTGATGAGACGGTTCAAATGAGTGGTAACAACATATACCCTTTTGGAGAAATGAACAAAATAATTAGATAATTCCTGCGAATTTTACGAATAAAAAAATAACCAGCCTGCCCCACAATATATATGAACAGGTTTCTGTGCCTATTCATGGTATATAATACTTGTGTGCAGTGATGAGCCATTAAACACCAGTCTATGCCTGTTGACATATTTGAAGTTTGCAGGTTCGTACATTAACCCATAATAGATGTTATACAACTTTTTAGAAAAAAAAAATCCTATTTTCTATATTTCATCTCGAAAGTATATGTTGTTACCACTCATTTGAACCGTCTCATCAAGACGGTTCAAATGAGTGGTAACAACATATACCCTTTTGGAGAAATGAAAAAAATAATTTGATAATTCCTGCGAATGTTACGAATAAAAAATAACCAGCCTGCCCCACAATATATATGAACATGTTTCTGTGCCTATTCATGGTATATAATACTTGTGTGCAGTGATGAGCAATTAAATACCAGTCTATGCCTGTTGACATATTTGAGGTTTGCAGGTTCGTACATTAACCCATAATAGATGTTATACAACTTTTTAGAAAAAAAATATCCTATTTTCTATATTTCATCTCGAAAGTATAGTTGTTTACCACTCATTTGTTGAAAAAAAAACGTCTCATCAAGATGGAAAAAAATCAAATGAGTGGGTAAAACAATAAAACATACAGGACTGAGAAAAAAATAAAAATTGAAAAAAATAATTCATTAACCTTGCGATGAACGCAATCCAAAAAACCATACCAGCCTGCCCCACAATAATATATGAACATGTTTTCTGTGGCCTATTACATGGTATACCAATACTTAGAGTTGTCAGAAAAGTATGCGCAATTAAAAAATACCAGACTATGCTGATTTGGTACATATAATTGAGAGGTTTGCCAGGTTCGTACATTAACCCATAATAGATGTTTATACAACTTTTAGAAAAAAAAATATCCTATTTTCTATAATTTTCATCTCGAAAGAATATGTTGTTACCACTCATTAAAATTCGAAACCGTCTCAACGAGACGGTTCAAATGAGTGGTAACAACATATACCTTTATGGAGAAATAAACAATTCTTTATTTCGTCTCAAAAGTATATGTTGTTACCATTCAGACGGTTCTAATGAGTGGTAATAACATATACCTTTATGGAGAAACATTCTTTATTTCATCTCTAAAGTATATGTTGTTACCACTCATTTGAACCATCTATACCAGGCAGTTCAAATAATTAGATTTTTTTAACAAAAATGATCTTATCCTAATTTGCTTCATCTATATTTTATTATATAAAATAAATAAATGTTAAATTAACAGCTTTGTCAATATTGTATAATCATGTTTCTTACTTGTATTTACCATACTTGACCATATGACATTCCCATTAAAGGTACATGCCCACTCAGTAAGCAAAAAATGTTCTTTATAGGAATTAAATAAGTGTATAATTGTGTCACTATTCCACCAGTTCTAAAAATTACAAGTGCCCGCTAAACAGATATAATCATTTGTTAATATTTATTTTACTGATAGTGACTCGCGGTGGTATCAGGCTATTTTCATATGCAAATGAGGCATGACATTTTTTACTTATTTATACTAATTTAATGCATTACCTGAACAAATAATATTAGACAGATTATAAAGTATGATCATTGCACATCAAAAAATAAATAGAGAATAAATAGTAATGTCCGTTAACATTTTAAGGAAACACGGTTATCGCCCCTGATATTAGTGTGGAAATTTTACGTCTGATATAACATGTAATTAATGCCAATCAATGCGTGGGTTAATGGTGAAGGAAGGTTGATTTTGCTAGAAAATGTCTCGGATGATGTCTCCGATATAAAGAACATTTTGTGCCTACTGAGTGGGCATGTACCTTTAATATATCAAATAATATTCCTTGGTTTGTGTTAGCTTTTCTATCATTATTGAGTATATTTGCCACCATCAATACTTAAGTATTAATCCTTAGACCGCTATCATAATTTTGTTTTTGTCGTCTGCTGTTTATTTTCTATTTTCCATTTTTATCATCAAAAACATGCTTTGACAGCACTTTAGAATAATTTACAACAGACAGCAATTCAGAATCATTTCCATTGGAAATGATTCTGAAGTGCTGTCAGACCATGTTTTTTATTGAGAAATGAGGCAAGATATAAAAGCAACAGCAGACGACAATTGTTGTGAGTAGCGGTCTAAGAGTTAACAGATATTCATAGCACAAGGATAGATAGGACATTGGACTTGTTGTTAGTTCAATCAAGTGTAAACAAATATATCCATCCCACTGGCTTTTCAGACGAAACTTGAAACTGAGGCTGGGACATTAAACCCTTTCACTTTCTAGTGGGTGGTGGTTGGGTGAATGAGACGGCGTAAATTAACGGTATGGGTTCCTCCTTGTAGGAATCACGATTTGCCTGGTTTGTCCCTCGGGTACTTTTTTATCTTTGGCGCTTTAGTTACCTGGGAGTTGAATTGGGTTATTGCCCATTATAAAAGTAGTAAGATTATTACTGATCCTACTGCTTTTGGGAGGGGCCAAATGATTCTGGTGTGGCGAGGACCTGGCATCAGATCAGGATTATTCTGATTTCAGGGCTGACTATATAGTTTTGTTATTGTAAATATTCAGTTCTGATTTTGGGATTTTCCCCCCATTTGTACATGTACTTGAACATGTACTTGTACAGGTAATATATGGAATTTAGTACTAAACCCATTAAATGACCTTAGCTGTTCATAGGCTGTTAAACCCCAACAAACAAACAAACAAACAAACTTTCACTTTCTAACATAATTGCACTGACCGTGTGCTCACCAATTCCCCTTAGAATGCAAAAAATTGTCGTCTGCTGTTGTTTCACATTTCATATTTTCTGTCAGTAAAATCATGGTTTGACAGCATTTTAGAATCATTTCCAATGGAAATGATTCTAAAGTGCTGCCAAATGATGTTTTTGATGATTAAAATGGAAAATAAAAAATAAACAGCGGACAACAAAATTTAATTCAGCATTGTAAGGGTTAAATGGCTCTGAATGTTACAGATGAAAAGTCATCCTTATTTCGAGATTCTTATGTTAGTAAAGATTTCCCTCTTTCCAGTATTCACTCATGTAAAAGACACCTTGCACCAGATCAGGATATTATTTATTGAACCTCCATCCAACAGCCACCTCTCTACAGTAGCCAGTAGTGTGTCTTCACATGTGTGATTCAGAGAAGTTGAACATTACATGTTCGCTTTCAGTTTTGACTTTTTCTGACCATTCATATTCAACATCACAGAGGGATGGAATGTGGCCTAGGGGTTAGAACACCGGAGTTTGTGAGTTGAAACGTCGCCCAGGGCCCGTTTGCTCAAAACCTCTGTTAGCTTAACAGACTGTTAAATCCTTAGCAATGCTAAGGATTTAACAGTCTGTTAAGCTAACAGAAGCTTTGAGCAACTGGGCCCTGGGCATAAAAAAAAAAACTTTCATAGTGTTTCCATCCCACTGGTCTGTCGGATGAGACTTTAAACTCTATATGACCTTAGCTGTTGCTGGGACGTTAAACCCATTCACATTCAACATCACAGGCGTATGACACAAATCCCTCCACCGACAAGAAGGCGTCTGCTGAGGACCTTATTCGCTACACCAAACCCCTCACCAATGCGACCGCGAAGGCCGTTGCCGCGGGCAACTCTGGTCGTCAGGAAGACGTGATTGCAGCGTCCAACATGGGAAGGAAGGCGGTCTTTGATTTACTTGGTGTTTGTAGGGTAAGTGAAGGCCTCGTAATCGCCCAAACTTCAATAATTGAAGGAAAATGAGTGAGTTGGTCCCGTTAGTTCACTGAAGGATATTGTAATGTAAGAACTGAAAATAAGTGTCACAAATAACTTAAAAGGTATTTGTTAATGCAGTGCTGTTAATACATTATGAATTCAGAACTAAATGTTCAATAATTGGTCACAGAAACTAATTACTAGCATAGTTGTACAATAATGTAACTTAAAATGTATTTGTTAATGCAGTGCTGTTAATACATGTACATTATGAATTCAGAACTAAATGTTCACTAATTGGTCACAGAAACTAATTACTATCATAGTTGTACAATAATGTAACAACAACAACATTTTTTTCAGGCAGCTGCAGTAACAGCGGAAACCCATGACATCAGGTCACGGACCGTCCTGTCGGGAAGTCAATGTGCCGTGGCTTACAAGAAGTTGCTGGATCAAGTTAACATCGTGAGTATCAGTCAGCCAGTAGCCGATTTCATCAAAATCTAGCAAAGTATACTTTGATGGAGTAATCATTTATTTTTTCCAAAAATGCATTATTTCATACAGAACTAACTACTGCATATATTTGATGATTAAAAGTATGCAGAGTTATTATACTGAATTTATTACATTATCACAGCCAAAATGGCTGTGATAATGTAATAAATTCAGTATAATAAAAATTAATAAATTTATCCTTAAATTGAAAAGTTCTCCCTCAAAGTATACTTTGCTAGATAAGTATACTTTGCAATGTTGGTGAAATAGGCTACTGGTCAGCCATACACTCTGTTTTCTCATCTGTTAACTGAGAAAAACAATTTATGTACCATATTTACTGGAGTATAAGCCGCACTTGTCCAGACAGCGGAAACCCATGACATCAGGACACGGACCATTCTATCGGGAAGTCAATGTGCCGTGGCTTACAAGAAGTTGCTGGATCAAGTTAACATCGTACAGCTCATGCTGTTTGACCATGGCTGTAGACAATGCTCACTCTGGGGCCAAGCCAACACCTACGTAATTCATGTGTCTCCTGATGTTACTAGAAAGCGCCATTACGTCACCAAACCTCGGTATCTGTTTGAACATGGCCTTTGGGTTCAAACAGTTCCCTCGTGCCATGGCAAACATTTACCCATGACTGGACATGGTCGAACCTTATATTAGAGAATCTCTAGGCGTTGATATCTATAGAGCTGAATACTCAAGCTGAGGTCATACTTGAAATAACTGATTAACATAAGGTTTGACTTAATTTTCACAATAAATTCTCTTTAAAATCTGAACAAGTTGATAGCCCTAAATATTCAGACGCAATTTATTCTAATTAAATGCTTTGATTTAACGACGGCACTGGCTCGATGACCTTGCATGTCGGGACCGACTATTTAAGTCCCCATCCGATAGGACCAGGCTAGCACGAAGTTGTCTTGCCTAAGGACACGCCGAATCGGCCATTCGCAGCAGTCGAGGTGGCAATCAAACTCGGGGTCTCCCGATCCGCAGTCCAACGCTCTACCTACCGAGCTAATCCGGCCACTCAATTTATTCTAGGAAACTCATACATATATGGTTTCGCACACTGTTTAGGATTATTATGGTTCTACTGGTTTATGGCAATAACAATATTTTTGAATATTTAGGATTATTATGGTAATTTGTCTCTGTTATGGCTGCACTAAATTCTTTTTTAAAAAAAGCTTATACCTTTAATTATATTCAATAAATCTATATCGTAGGTTATACAAAAGCCGTCAGTGGAGGGACGACAACAGTTATCCATCCTGTCCCGGCTGGTCGCAAACTCCGTGTCCGAGATTGTCCAGTGTGCAGAGGCTATCAAAGGTAGGGAACAGTCATGTGTTACTTGCTTATTTGCGGCTGCGATTGGAGAAATGGGCGTTATGGGGTTTGCGATCTATGTAGATCCAGATCAGCCTGTGCATCCGCACAGTCTTATCAGGATCTGCATTGATCGGCATTCCATCAATAAAACACCCGACATGCTTTATAGATCATTATCAGGTTGCATGAGTGTGCTGTTTGATTAGGAGCTAAACTAGCCACAAATCACATAAGCCCCATGTCTCCAGTCACGGTCACATTTGTGTCCATACTACGTGTGTATACCACAACGGGCTAGTGTCTATTATTATTCAACTCCCTATACCAGTTGATATTAAATAGATTTCACTAATTCCCTGGGGTTTTCCCTGAAGTGCCTGGGTAATAGTTCCGCGTGCCCGGTCAATAGTAAAAAGTATTTCACCCCTGGTGTCATGATTTTTGTCGAAGATTACGTCATAAAATTCAACGTAGATCGGTTCGTCTTGCATAGGGGATGCGAGGTTAGTGTCTTTTGGAATCTAGAAAACGTGAAGGAAAAACATGAGGCTCTCCGCGGAATTCTTATTGTTTTCGAGCCATGCCTGATCAATTTGATATTTCTTTCATAGAGAATATGATATACCAGGGTCCGGTTGCTCAAAACCTCTGTTAGCTTAACAGACTGTTAAATCCTTAACATTGTTAAGGATTTAACAGTCTGTTAAGCTAACAGAAGTTTTGAGCAACCGGGTCCAGACTAGTATCTTTTGATATCAAGTTTATCAGCTTGGTATTTAATGGCTTAGTGAAAATAATGGAAAATGTGCAATCTTTTTGTGACAGCACTTTTATGTGTGCTAAGTTAGAATGTCACCTATATGTCAACGTGTTGTTTTTTTTCCAATACATGCATCTTCATCAAAATAGATTGACTGCTGCTGCAACTTGATTGAATTTTTTCATATGAATTGCATATGTGGCATATTTTGCTGTGTAGGAGAATGTATTATTATGTAGAGGATCTCACATGAGTGACGTGACGATTTAATATGATATTTATTAACTCTTAGACCGCTACACACAACAATTATCATCTGCTGTTGCTTTTATATCTTGCCTTATTTCTCAATAAAAACATGTTTTGACAGCACTTCAGAATCATTTCCAATGGAAATGATTCTGAAGTGCTGTCAAAGCATGTTGTAAATTATTCTAAAGTGCTGTTAAAGGATGTTTTTGATGATAAAAATGGAAAATAGAAAATAAACAGCAGATGACAAAAAATTAAGATAGCGGTGTGATGGTTAACTACTGCTACAACTTGATGCTCTGGCTTGCATTACAAGCAATGATTCTAAGACAAAGGCTTATAACACTTCCAGCACGTAATGGATTTCTTGTGCTCGCTTGCAGACGATATCAACACTTAAGTGCTGAATTAAATCTTCTCGCCTGCTGTTTATTGTCCCCTCGCCGATAGTTTTCCAATTTTTTTCAAAGGAAACATGTTTCGGCAGAACATGACAATCATCTCCAATACAAATTTGTATGTTTTCCAAAAAAAAAAAAAAAGTAAAAATGAAAAACGGCAGATGAGAATATTCATTTTCAACAGTTTAAGGGTTGAATGTATTGTCTGGTGCAACACACTGTGGCTATTGTCCAATTTTCACAAGCTTTGTCTGTTTGTAAAACTGTCCAAATTTGAAGTAATCTTTCCGCAATAATACAATATGTTCAACAATTTTTTCCGACGTTTCGACACAAGGCCTTTATCAAGGAATTAGTTTCTACTGAATGCTAAGTGGCATCCATTTTAGATTTCACAATGTTTATACACAATGTTTTCACAATATTTGTGCCGCTAATTCCTTGATAAAGAAAGGCCTTGTGCCGAAACGTCAGAAAAATGGGTTTCTGGTTTTTGCAGAATTGTTGAACAAATTTGAAGTGCGTTTGTTTTCACTTACCGGCGTTTTATAAGTGACTAATACTTGATAATTTAGGTGACAACAACATTATAATACATTTACAAATGTGGTTTATTGTATTATGATTTTATTTGTAGTTAATTACATAAATCATGTGGCATTATATTTCATCGTGTCAATGATTTTTTGCCAAAATTCATGAAAAATTTAAAAAGCTGATTTATTTTTCTTTTGTGCATCATTGTTGTAACTTGCAACATGCTTAAGTTTATTGCAGAATTCACAGAAGTGTTGAAATCTTTTTTTCTTATCCTGTTACCAATTTTATGTATCCATATTGTTAGGAAAACTAGACAAAATTTGGATATGGGGGTGGGATAAATTATTTAGGGCACGGTAGATAATCTCCTAGTGCAGGTTCACTAACTGTGCTCTAGGTAATGTTGAAACCAATAATTTACAGCCTTTTACATAATTCTTGGCAAAAATCGAGACGTAGTGAGATGTAATTTCACTGAATCTATTATATATAACATGTTATTAAAATGTTTAAAACAAAACTTAGCATAGGGGATGTTAGCTAGATCACTAAAAGCTATATGTGGTATCCCAGAATTAGTGGGTTGGAGGTTATGTATGTATCAGATAGTTGATATACTATAACATTAGACACTATTTATTTGTTATTATAGAATGTTAATTGAATTAATTGAGAGTAAAATGTACATGGATTGCCATCACACAATTGTTTAGAACAATTATATGCACAGTGGGTAAAATATGTCCTGCACACTTTTTATTTTCGGCACCGTCATCTACCTACATTTTTGCGCATCTCAGTAAGTTCTGAAGCAATCTTGTTGCGATAAAGTGCAGATGACTCTAATAAGTAATATATTATAGGAATGAATGGCCTTTTATAAACTTGGAAAAGTCGCGGGAAAACTGGACGAAGCTATAAAAAATTACAATTTTCTAAAAAAAATCAAAAAAAAAAAAGAAGATATTGTAATTTTTTTAAGGCCTCGTCCAGTATTCCCGCGACTTTTCCAAGTTTATACCCCCGATAAATTCAACAAAAAGACCATTCATTCCTTATAATTCCAGCATTTGAAATAAATTCAAGAAAATGTGTTTATTTTCCGTTTTCTTAAGAATTATTTTAACTGCGCCTCACAGTTACGGAAAGTAGTTCAGCGTGGGAGTTTACTGGGATATAAATTTTGGACAGAGACTTGCTACGGGCCAATCAAATGTTAGGGAATTGTGTAAATATTTTTGTGCTGGAATTATATAACATTATATTACATCACCTGTGCTCATAGGTGTAGAGTTATACATCACAGCCAGGCCCGTAGCCAGGGGGGGTCAGAGCGGTCGGACGACCCCCCCGCCCAGCCTCGAGGTCCACTTTTTTAGCCTCGAGGTCCACTTTTTAGACCCCCCTAGATACCTCAGGCCCCTTGGGCCTTCAAAACGACCCCCCCCCCTTCAAACAGGTCTGGCTACGGGCCTGACAGCTGTATGCATTTCAGAGTTATTTCGTGAAAACTTACATTCATGTAAATGTTACACATCCTCACACAAACTTTTCTCGAAATAAACTTTGAAATGGCTACAGCTGTGAGGACCGATTTGATGTGATAAATATACGGATACTCTAGAGAATTGCACAGTTAAACTGTGCAATTTTCTAGAGTATCCGCATATTTATCACATCAAATAGTTACCGAGATAAAGGTTAAATGCAGGTAGAAAATATCAAGGGAACATGATATACTTTATCCACTGTTGTATCTAAACCACTCATCTTTCATGCATCTTTGCATTAGCAATTCTGCTCCTTCTGTCTTCATTGCTATCATCTGCTTGAGTTCTCACTTTTCATCACTTAGTTCTAACTTGTAAACTTGCATTTGATACTTGATTGATTGCTCTGCAGTCTGCATTTGCTTCTACACTATGTCTCTCACCACTTCTTTCCCTCATTGGCTTTGCTAGATCTCATCAACTTCATTTCGCATTTCTTCTCCAGCCTAAGGCCAAGTAAAATATTGTTTCATTTAATATAAAATATTTGCTTCAAAATGTTTTGTTTTTTCGCATTTGCGTGTTTGATTTAATTTATTTTTAGAAGAAGAATAAACATTCTTTCAAAAGATTACTTTAATATTTTTTAATGATGTTTTAAATAATTTATTTTACAATTTTATTAAAATTACGCGTTAAAGATGTCTTAAAAAATTCATTAATATTATTTCTATCAGAGATTTCCTATTTGCAATTGTCTAAATTGAATATGTTTTCTTTTAATTTTATGTGGTCTAGGCTTCATTTAACAGCTGCTATTCAAGTATTATATCACATTATGATCAAGCAATATTGCCCCGTTTTTCACATTATGCTTTGGCAATGTTGCAGCTGGTACGACAATGCTTGCTTGATTCCTCCTGAAAAAATGTGTTTATTAGCATGAAACACAACTCCACCCGGAGTAGATAATGTTCGATTACACCTTGGAACAAAACTCCGTCCGGTGCAGATAATGTTTGATTACACCTTGGAACAAAACTCCGTCCGGTGCAGATCATGTTTGATTACATCTTGGAACAAAACTTCATGGTGCAGATAATTTTTGATTATCAGCTGTTGTTCATTCTATTCACCCATTCTGTATAAATCACAGTAGCATCTGCTCATAATTGACCTTTTGACCCCGACAGCACGGCGACGAGCCAATCCATTTCCTCCCCCTTATCGACGCTCGCGATGTGGCTCCTCAGGTCTGGTTGCCATGACAACAATGTGTTTGCATCCCAACACCCCGTGTCTTGCTTGAGTTTGGAGGATTTATCAGGATCTACATTGGTCGCAAGAATTAGAGAATAGTAGGTTAGTGCCGTGAATGGGAAACAATATCTGGCAAGGCTCCGGAAACGGGATGGGCAAGGCTTTGCCGAGCACATCCTGTTTCCGTGCCGCGCCAGATATTTTTTCCCATTCACGGCACTAACCTACTATTCTATTTATCCCGTCAACACGTACAAATGGCTGTAAAATGCAAAAATAGTATTTACTGGATATCAAAAATGTTTCACGGCACCGTGTTTGACGGCACATACGCACTGTGTTGACGCGATAAATTTACTTCATTTTGTTCAATCAGCTTATATGTGACTGTGACTGGAGAAATGGGGCTTATGGAATGTGTGACCTGATCAAATAGCACACTCCTGTAGCCCGACAACGATATATATTGCTTGTTAGAAGCATGACGGGTGTTTAATTGATGGAACGGTGACTGTGCGGATGCACAGGCTGATCTGGATCTACACTGGTCGCGAAACCCATAAGCCCCATTTCTCCAGTCACAGCCACATATGAGACAAGCCATGTGATGTTGTACCTTCGGACATTGCGTAATTTCATGAAATACCTTTACAAAATTTGCAATATTTCCCGTAAATGACGTCAACATTTTCAGAGTACATAATTCCGCATGAACTCTGAAAGTTTTGTCAACTTTGGACTTTATTTATGATTAATATTGTAAATTTTGTAAACATATTTAATGAAATTACGCAATGTCCGAATGTACAAAATCACATGGCGTGTCTCGTATAAGTTTCTTGTTCATAATCGAACAAAAACAAAAGCTAATATTTTTCCATTACAAACCTCCAGACTTGTTCCTGTTTCAATCCACGTGTGGCATCGAATGATTTGACGATAGCTAGAAACTCGCATACAGTAGTTTGCTTAAATAAGAGAAAATTTACTAACCTGCATGTATACAAATTCTAAGCGAATGTTTACTAACAATCAACAGCAGCGTGCTGTATGCCATTAAGACACAATTTACTAACCTGAAAACGAATGGGAATTAATTACTACCATTAGTGTTTTTAAAATATATACGCACATTGTGCTATCATTTTGTTTTCATTTGTGCTGCATATCGCTTGTATTGTTCGATTAATACTGCATAGAGTGCAGTTTAACATTAACGGTCGTGCATTATGTATGGTGGCAAGTTATAGATACTTTGCTCTTTCGAGTTTCATAATTTTTGCCAGAATTTGCACTGCATGTTCGTGATTCAGTCAATGAAGCACCTGTCGTGCTTCTAGCACATGGTATAGATGGTTATCATTCATTAATAGTAGGTTCAACCTCTGCCCTAGGTATATAGATAATAGTAGGTTAGTGCCGTGAATGGGAAAAAAATATCCGGCAAGGCTCAAGAATTTCTTTATTTCTCATCAGAAGAATATGTTGTGACCACTCATTTGAACCGTCTCGCCGAGACGGTTCAAATGAGTGGTCACAACATATACTTTGGTTCAGAAATAAGGAAAATAGATAGAGAATAGTAGGTTAGTGCCGTGAATGGGAAAAAATATCTGGCAAGGTTCAGGAAACGGGATGGGCGAGGCTCTGAATGCAAGACCATGGTCACTAATGTTATAAATCCATTTTCTCCAGTCACAGCCACAGATCACCCAGCTAGACTGGCCACATATGTGGCTGTGACTGGAGAAATGGGGCTTATGGGTTTTGCGACCAGTGTAGATCCAGATCAGCCTGTGCATCCGCACAGTCTGATCAGGATCTGCACTGTTCGCCATTCCATCAATGAATCGCCCGTCATGCTACACTGGTCAGAAATCCCATAAGCCCCATTTCTCCACAACCACGTGTATATCAAAATTTCCATTTCCAATTATAGCCACACATAAACATCTAGACGGGCCACAAATGTCATAAGCCCCGTTTCTCCATTCAGCCACAAAGATCAATAGCTAGACTGGCCACAAATACTGTAAGCCCCATTTCTCCAGTCACTGTCACACAGATCAATATCTTGATTGGCCAAACATGTCATAAGCCCAATTTCTCCAGTCACTGTCACACAGATCAATATCTAGATTTGTCAAAAATGTCATAAGCCCAATTTCTCCAGTCACAGTCACACAGATCAATATCTAGATTTGCCTAAAATGTCATAAGCCCCATTTCTCCAGTCACTGTCACAAAATGTCCATAATTAGCTGGTGTTTTCATTCCTGCCCTGCCTCTTATGTTGATGTATGAAACTAACGGTCCAGCCTCACTGGCCTTAGTATGGCATGTCGTTTTACTATTTATTCCTTAAACAAGATATCTGGAGCCAGTTTTGCTAAACTTTGAACCAATAATTTTGACAAAAAATATATTTGTTTATTGAAATATTTAGAATTTATTTTTTCTCATTTCTCATCAAAAGTGTATGTTGTTACCACTCGACGAGACGGTTCAACTGAGTGGTAACAACATACACTTCGGCTGGTGATGGGTGGTGGGAGGCACCCCCTACATTTGCCGGACCAATCGTATGAAGCTTCCAATGTCACTGTTGATGTGTGCTTGTACGTGCAAAATTGTAACGTTAGTACCGATAAACCATGGTATTAAAAATCTTACAAACATTTTTTTCTTATTTAGTGAAACAGGCCCAATAGAAAATTCAGATATCTTATGTGTTATATAAGATACAATTTTGTACTTAACTTAAATTTATCATATATCTTATATAGTTTTTCCCACATTGGGGAAGTTGAGATATACATGTACTTTACCCAATTTCATGCTGAGGGTACGCCATTTTGTTCATGGAAAGTTATAAATATTTTCTTTATATGTTCTTAGACATATATGTGGCGACTACTATTTGAACCGTCTCATTGAGACGGTTCAAATGAGTGGTCACATCATATACTTTAATTGAGAAACAACAAAAATAAAAATAAAATATTAAAAAAAATTCATCCCCGTAAAGGCGTATTCCGCATGTAATGGGTTAAAGGCACTGTGTCTCGGATATTTGCAGAGAAAGTGATCGAGCAGATTAGTAAAACTATTATAATAAGTGGATTAGTGGATAAGTAACACCATTTCTCAGCTAAAAAAAAAATTGTTTTGATTCACAAATTGTGCTTTCTGGTACATTAATTGTCTCCCCTGTTTGTCACAGTTTCTGATATTATGTGACTTTGGTCTGGTACGGACCTGGCACCAGGTCTAGTTATTCTAATTTCAGTGTATTTCTGAATATATATTTTTCAATGTAAACATTCCATTCTGGTTTTGGGATTTTCCACCCAATGCAGCAGGTTAAATGTGGGATCGAATCTGTTGGCCCGGCCCGACATGACCTTAGCTGTTGATCTAATCAGATAGTATGTACTTGGATATAATGCAAACTTTTCAGAATTTGATCGAAGAAAATAGTGCCAATGATTGATACAGGTGATTATCAGTCCATCAAGCAAAACACACAATATTGAATGAATATGCTAGACGTCATCTGATACACAGTGCCGTTAATGCATGCAGTTTACACTTACAGTTTTAACACGCGCTATGCTGGAGAAGGAAATTGTCGTCTGCTGTTTGTTCATTTTTGCCTTAATTCTTAAAAAAAAACTGTTTTGACTGCACATGAGAATCGTCTCCAGTGGAGACGATTCTCATGTACTGTCAAAACAGATTTTTGTCAAGAAATATTGAAAATAAAATATTTGTGGCAGACGACAAAATTTAATTCAGCATAGTAAGGGTTAAGTTATGAATTTTATGACAACAATTATTGGTTTACATTTCAGCTACTAATTGCAACTAATTCAATGGTAATACAATGATAGTCAGACTAGTCCATTTATAAAAAGGGTGTGTTTTTATTCTCAAAAATATGAAAATTACTTGCAAAAAGTGCAGATCCTGATGAGACGGCTTGTCACGAGCTGGCTCATCTGGATCTACACAGTTTGGCAATACCACAATACTGTACAGGCCTATGTTGTTGAAATGGTTAAATTGTGCATTTTATGACAACAATTATTGATTTACTTTTCAGCTGATAACAGATGTAACAAAAAGTGAACTACATCCTACTAAAACATTATTTTTTTTACAGATATTCAACATATATGTGTGTGTCATCTATTATCTACATCAATTTTTAAAAAAAATTGTTGTTGTTGTTTTTGTCTTCGTTTAAAAAAAGACTTACGGTATTAGTGAAATATTTATTTTGAATCTTACCATATTTCTATAAATACGATAAATATTGGGGCACAAAATAAAGCCATCACTTTGTATTTATTATTTTTTTGCCACCTGGTTTCGAAGAAATGGGTGGCATATAGTGTTTGGACCGTCCGTCTGTCCGTCCGTCCATCTCGTCCGTCCGTCCGTCCGGGCACACATTAGGGTACTTATGTGGCTAGCCCCACCGGGTTATGGACTTAGTAAAGGATAGGGTTGGTTACAATTAGCCACCTAAAAAATCCTTTTATGTGGCTAAAAATCGTTTTATGTGGCTAATATTTAACATGTGATAAGCCACATAAGTATAGTACTGTAAGAACGTCCGTCCGTCCGTCCGTCCGGGCCAACATCGGGGGTTTAGGAGCTTAGGGTAAGGGTTAGTAACAAAGGATTCCTTTGTTATAGTCGGTAAGCTCCTAATTCCATTGATCTTTAGGAGCTAATCCTTTGATCTTTTAAAGAACAAATAGCTCATAACTCTCAAATGTTTGAACGTCCGTCCGTCCGTCTGTCTGTCTGCCCGTCCGTCACACTTTTCGGTTAACCACTTTGTCACAGTTTCTCAAATATGCTGCAGGTGGCATCCGCGTTCGACAGACGCATTTCTTGTTGCTTTTGAAATTATGATGCCGTAACATGTTTCTTACATAGTAAATGCATCATGATATAAAGCGGTCATAAGAAATGGATCATGAATTGTATGTCATGTGTGTTATAAACTGTAAATAAATGTATTCTAAAACTGTGTAGTTCAAGGTGTATGATCACGTGGTACTAACAACAACAACAAGTACTGAAACTTCCAGAATCCATCTGATTCAAAGGACGTATTCTTTTATATTGTCCTTATTACGTAACGGATGTTGATGAAATATGGTGCATCAGACGCGTCTTGTTAAGCTGCATTTGGTGGTCTCTGTATTTTCGCCCAAACTTCTGTCGTTTTTGCGAAGAATCGATTTCCGTGTCCACCGACACGGAAATCGATTCTTTGCAAAAACGACAAGTCTGTGCCGAACTCCCTGGACGACCAAATGCAGCTCATGGTAAATAAGGTAAATATGGGCAAGATTTCAACACTTTCAGCCACTGTTGTTGTTATAACCATGTGATCATGCACCTTGTAGTGGCTATAAAATGTATATATTATGTGTGTAATAAAGCCATGCAAATGTGTTACAACCCTTGTTGACATGTGTTATAAAACTGTGTAATGAACTGTGTGTATAAATGTGTTTTAAAAATGTAAAAGCTGTGTCTGGATGTGATGTAAACTGTATACCTGTGTTACATGTCCACTGTTTTTGTAATAGTTGTAGTTCACATATTGAATTTTTAATAAATTAATTTCGTAGCGAGCGAGAAATTAATTTATTAAAAATTCAATATGTGAACTATAACGTACTTATTGTTTACCAGCCCACTCGCGAAGCTCCGCCCCTAAACGTGATTTTGAATCGCTATCCTAGCATTTGATTGGCTGTGTGACATGAAGTGACCGCGTGTGTGGGCGGTAATATGCTTTGCGTCTTGTGAACTGATGACACAAGGCATAAACTCAGTTCTAAATATAGTGGCTGAACATGTAATGATTAATTTCATAGATATTGTCGAAAGTGTCGCAATAGGCTATTAATTGAGACGAAATGCTGTTCTTTCCTTGGTCGAGAAACTAGGGTAAACAATAAATACATGTGTCATAAACGTGTTGTGATAAACTGTGTATTTTCCTTGCTAGATATGGTAGACATAAGATGGTCGTACGTTGTCCCTGGGTCAGGTATATAAATGAATGCTTTCTGTATGCGTCTAGTAGCGGCTCGCACTATGGACTCTGTTGACCCTTAGAATGCGGGGAAACAAAATAAATGTTGTCTGCTGCAGGCCTCGGCAAATTCTTAATTTTCCACTCGTTCAGATTGGAATTCATCTACCAATCATATATATGTATGTTGCTGTTAATGCTGCATTTTCCCTTAAAATTAGCACTCGTCCAGATATAAAAAAAAAAACACACCAATATGAGCGGCTAAGTGGATTTTTCGCGGTCTGGGCTGTTGGTTGGCATTTGTGTCGTCTTTCTCATCAAAAATATCATTTGACAGCACTTTTTTTATGTGAAAAATGGAAAATAAAAAATAAACAGCAGACGACAAAATGTTATTCAGAATTGTAAAGGTTACCTAAGCCAAAAGTGCCCCGCCCTTACTACGTTTAAAAATATTATTTAGGATTGTGTTAATTTTGCTTTTGTTTGTAGTTTAAGGCGAAATACTGTGACTGTCATATGTATAAGTTTTAATTAATAAATTAAAACAAAACAAAAACAGTATTTAATGTTCAAAAATGAATAAAAAAAATACCTTTGTGAAATATATATCACATTTTCATAACTACATGTATGTCTACATATTAAAAATGTATTTCAAATTTCAACTTTTTCATATTTGCTTGTGTTTGAAACCAAGCATGTAAGTGATGCAGTAACAAGGTGCATGATCACGTGGTTACAACAACAACAACAGTGGCTCAAAGTGTTGAAATCTTGCCCACTCCAAAGTAAGTATTATTTCATAACGGATTTTGATGAAATATGGCGCAGCGAACACGTCTTCATGAGCTGCATTTTGTCGTCCTGGGAGTTTGGCACATACTTATGTCGTTTTTGCGAAGAAAGTAGACACGGAAATCGATTCTTCGCAAAATGACAGAAGTTTGGGCCAAAGTACAGAGACCATCATTATGCAGCTTTACAAGACGCATTTGATGAACAGGATTTCATCAAAATCCGTTACATAATAAGGACAAAATAAAAGAATATGTTCTTTGAATCGGAGGGCATCTGGAAGTTTTGTACTTGTTGTTGTTGTTGTTGTAACCACGTGATCATACACCTTGAGTAATAATAATGTGGATTGTTTTGAAGGCTATCACTTATTGAAATCCTCTCTATTATTTGTGTATCGTTATGCACAAGAAACACACGTGACGGTCACTCCGCCAAATCAATGATATTAAAACTAATCCAGCCTATAGAAGATATCCTACTACCAACAGATTATGTTGCAGATTGTGGTTATATTATGTTATAGTTATATTACTCAGTGACCAAAGAAACTGTACTGTAATAACCCTAAATATTTGGATAAAATTAATTCTAGGGTACAGATATAAATATCTGGTCATACATTTGGTCCGGCGACTTCCGGTTTACCGGCGGCAATTTTAACCGACATGTCCGACGGACCGATAACTTTCGCGGAGACTGCGTATGGGTAATGCATGATTATTTTGGAACTTTACGGTTTATTTTGTCACTCGGTATATAATTTATCTAAAGCTAAAATGTTATGTATAAATTAATTCTTAACATTTGCTTGTAGGTTCCAGTGGCCAGATTTTATTTGCAGCGGTATTACGCCAATACTTGCAGTATTCTGCAGCTTAACATGTGTTTGCGTATAAATACAGTTTACATTCGTTTACTCAAAGTCCAGGGACTGAGGAGTATAATTTGAGTTAACCCTTTCACCCCTAAGTACCTGGAATTGATTTTGATATGTTAATTTTGCAACCAATCCAATCATCACAAAATGATTTTCAGACTAGTCCATTTATAAGAAGGGGGTGTTTTTGTTCTTAAAAGTATGAAAATTACTTGCAAGAAGTGCAGATCCTGATGAGACGGCTCGTCACGAGCCGGCTCATCTGGATCTACACTGTTTGCCACAGGTCTGTGATGTTGAAAGGGCTAATGAAACTGAGTTAACCAGAGTTATTTTTAGCAAAACGTGTACTTGGGACCAAGAGTTTGAGTTATCAGTAGTTTGACTTAAGAGTTTGAGATAACGAGTGTCAACTGTATTCACTAAAATATTGTTTACAGCATATCCTAGTGTGTGTGCGTGTGTGCAATATGCTGTAAAATTATGTTTTAGTGAGAGAAAAAGTAATTATATTTTGGCTGTTGTTTGTAAATTGTTATTTGGCCAACCAGCTTTGCTACGCGTTTTGTTATACAGGCTTTCCCCCCTGTATCTGCTACCACCCCCAAATGTAGCTGGCTTGCATATACAGCGGAACCTATCTAAACCGTACACCAAGAACATATATGTGATCTCATTTTGATGGGTTTCTTTGTAGCGCAATAATAATAATAATGCATGTTCATGATTGCAAAAGACAATAATATGTCACAGAATGGTCATATGCCTGATTTACAGTGGAACATCTCTTGGGGCCCTCCAGGGTGTCCGGTTTTAGAGGTTTCACTGTATTTGTTAGGACACGTAAATCTGGTCATTTCCCAATATGCCTATTCTGCCTGATAGGACGTCACCCCTTAATAAATATTTCTTGCACCAACAATAGAATTGAATTTCAGGTACATAACTATCATATTTCCTAAGATAGAAAGTCGGGTACTTATGTACTAATATCGGTGAAAATAGAAACGACCCAGCAGTCCAGAGTAGTATCTTCATATATCTTCAATTAACCCATTACAGACGGGATACGCTTTTAGTAGTATGAACCTTTTGAGAGAAAAAAATCCCTATTTTCTTTATTTCCTTTCAAAAGTATATGTTGTAACCACTCATTTGAACCGTCTCAATGAGACGGTTCAAATGAGTGGTAACAACATATACCTTTATCATATGAATGAACAAAATAATGAGATTTTTTCAACAAAAATCATAGTATCCTTAGACTGAAATATTATTATAAAGAAATACCAGACTTAAGACCTGAATATCCTGATCTAGTCTATATTCTCTTATAGTTTGCCATACTTTCTAAGGTAATGATGGGATCCTACTGCTTTTGAGAATTCAGTCAGTAGTGGGTGGTTGGTCGGGCGAACGAGACGGCGTAAATTAACGATGGGGTTCCTCCTTATAGGAATCACGATTTGCCTGGTTTGGCCCTCGGGTACGTTTTTATCTTTGACTCATTTGTTACCTGGGAGTTGAATTGGGTTATTGTCCATTATAAAAGTAGTAAGATTATTATTGATCCTACTGCTTTTGAGAGGGGGCCAAGTGATTCTGGTGTGGCGAGGACCTGGCATCAGATCAGGATTATTCTGATTTCAGGGCTGAAGTTTTTTTTATATGTTACATGTTACCAGATTTAATGATTAACTGTTCGACAGGAAATGGAAAATCAATACTCAGATGTGAGATTGCATTGTACACTTGACTGAACTATAAGTATGTTATTGTTTACTAATTAATTCCTTAAATGTGAACACTAATTTATACATATCACACGGGTTAAGCTAATATTGCATTGTACACTTGGCTGAACTATAAGTACATGTATGTTATTGTTTACATATTTGATTTTTCAGGAACTAAATGCTGCGGTCGCTAGCGCTCCTTAAATGTGAACACTAATGAATTCCTCAAATGTGAACACTAACTTATACATATCACACGGGTTAAGCTAATATTGAGATAAACTGTTCCACTAGTTTTCAGTTTCATTCTGAAAATGTGTTAACAAATGTACATACTTAAATGGATAAATATTAAAGAGATATACATGTACTAGTTTATAGAATTTGATGTATCCTCTAACTTAAATGTATGACCGTGCTAAAATAATAGGTCATAGCTTCCCTGCCTTGCATGTTATTAAATGTGAAAATAGAAATAACCGCATCAGCACTATATGTATATAAATGAAATGGTTATTCCGAATAAATGTAATGAAACTTGCTTCACGAAATAAATCGCACAATAAAACGCAAGACATATCATAGGTTGTATGTTATTTGAAGAAACAAAACAGAACTGCACTTTATTTTCGTCACGTTCTGTGTATAGATCTAATGCAGTAAATGTAATGTACTTATTTCAGCTTATCAAAGCTTTCCGTGTATGGCATTGTATTAACCTTTTCACCCCTAAGTAACTGGAATGGATTTTGATATGTTAATTGTGCAACCAATCGAACCTTCACAAAATGGTTTTCAGACTACCGGTAGTCCATTTATGAAAAGGGGCTGTTTTTGTTCTCAAAAATATGAAAATTACTTGCAAAAAGTGTAGATGCTGATGAGACGGCTCGTCACGAGCCGGCTCATCTGGATCTACACTTTTGCCAATACCACTATACAGGCCTGTGGTCTTGAAAGGGTTAAATAGCGCTATAAATAGATACATGTAATTGTAGCTGTCGTTGTGTAATTTTAATGTTTATTTAAATGAATCGTTACAAGATTCTATACATTTATTCTGTACATCAGGTTGTTTGTTGCACACGTAACGGTTTATCAAGCAACATGTTTCTTACACTAGTGTTGTATGTTTGTATTGTATTTTAATGTCTAAAATTTCATTTCATGCAGTCTCATGCTAATACATATCATTAACATTTCATCAAATTCATCTTCTATCCTACAAATATTACCAATATTAAAGGTACATGCCCACTCAGTAGGCACACAATGTTCTTTATACGAATTAAATAAGTGTATAATTGTGTCACTATTCCACTAGTTATAAAACTTACAAGTGCCCGCTATACAGATATAATCATTTAGTAATATTTATTTTACTGATAGTGACGCGCGGTGGTATCAGGCTGTTTTCATTTGCAAATGAGGCATTTATACTAATTAAATGTGACACCTGAATAAATAATATTTTCGACAGATTAGAAAGTATGATCATTGCACATCAAAAAATAAATACAGAGCATAAATTGTAATGTCTGTTAACATTTTAAGGAAGCGCGGTTATCGCCCCCGATATCAGTGTGTAAATTTATGTCTGATATAACATGTATATTAATGCCAATCAATATGGGGGGTAATGGTGAATGAATGTTTATTTTACCAAAAACATGTTGTGTTTACTGAGTGGGCATGTACCTTTAACCTATTTGACATTTCTCTTTTTTAGACTTGTACCATTTTCTGTAGATTTCTCTCTAACATGTTCAGGAATTCACCCTCTACACTAGTCGGCCAATCAGCTGTGAAAAGAGACTAACGTAGGCCCATATCAGTGTGCGCTGCACATCCGTGCATTCATTTCTTACCACGCTCCTGTACAGTAGATTTTATTGTAGCAATGGCATCATGGAATTAATCTATTATCCAACTCCTATAGCAATATAAGTTGTAGCAAACACATCATGGAATTCATCTGGCTCATATAATAGTATTGTCTGTTACAAACCTATCATGTTTTTCGTCTATACCAGCAGTTTTTGTAACCTACCTATAATAGTGGAGTACCTTGAATGATCTATTCTATTTTGAATTTCAGACATAATCCCATTACATAATAAAGTTTAATTTAAATAAAAAAAACTGATAACAATCTTCAAACGATGCAAATCCTGATGAGACGGCTCGTTTCGAGCCGGCTCATCTGGATTTAAATCGTTTGCAAACATTAGTTTAGAGGCCTGTAGTGTTGAAAGGGTTAACAAACATATCAAGTAACTCATCCTCTATTCTCCCCATGTTACAGGCACTGACTGGGTGGATCCCGAAGATCCGACCGTTATTGCGGAGAATGAACTGCTCACTGCGGCAAGTTCTATTGAAGCCGCCGCAAAGAAATTGTCACAACTGAGACCAAGACAAGTTGCAAAGGTGGGTACTTTGAATAATTTTGTTATGAAATTGAGTTATACAATTTTTAATTGCATGGTTACCATGCATTATTTATATGATTGATTCGTAAATCTTTGTTTATTTTTATGCAACTTGTTTGTTTGATATATTTGGTGCTTTTGATGGAAATGGATAGACAGAAATGGATGGACCACTACCTACCAGGGGAGGAGAAATTTTGCGATGAGAACTGTTTTATATATTTGGTGCTTTTGATGGTGCCATGGCTTGGCGGAAATGGATGGACAGAGATGGATGGACCACTACCTACCAGAGGAGAAATTCTGCATAGCTTGGTGAGATATGTTTGATATATTTGGTGTGATAGCTGGCCACCGAAATACCAGACATATCCCGACCACGCTATGTTCTACATCATGTGAACATCGGAGGCATGGAATTGAAGCGTTTCTGCATTGGAGGCTCAAAATCTAATATTGCTACAAAACGTGGGAACTAAGATGGTATAATATTGCTGCACATAGCTGGAACTAAGGTGTAGCACAGATATGATTGTTGATCTAAGGTGTGATGAGGGCTCAGGAATATCTGTACGAAATTGGGAACTACAAGCTTGAATCTGAAAGTCGTATGTCCGTCCATGGAAATGGATAATTTCTTGGAGTATAACATGGACACAAGAACTACGAAACGTTACTGTCTGTTTCGCGAAAGCCGCCCAAATTTTACGACTATATAAACAATGCAAAAACAATTATTTTTTTCGATAATAGTAATTAAAGTAAAATTTAAAAATGAGCCTTTTTATTTCGTGAAATTTGGTCAAATATTGATTTTATTGCGAAAAAAAACAATTTCCGCATGTTAAATTACCATAGACATCTATGGGGATTTAACATGGGGAAATTTTTCGAATTTCAGAAATACTTGACCGATTTTCAAAATTTAACTTTTGTTTTCTTAGTTCCAAGCTATTTAGCCAGTTATCGGAGTTTTCTCACAGCTCCTCCACCTCATTTTCCCCCATGTTTTTTATTTCCCATAGACAAATCAATTTTTCGTAATAAAATCAATATTTGACCAAATTTCTTGAAATGAAAAGAAGGGTCATTCTTAAATTTGGATTATGAAAAAAATATTGTTTTTTTGGCATTGTTTACATAGCCTTAAAATTTGTAAAAATGAGAACAAATAGAGAATAGTAGGTTAGTGCCGTGAATGGGAAAAAATATCCAGCAAGGCTCAAGAATTTCTTTATTTCTCATCAGAAGTATATGTTGTGACCACTCATTTGAACCGTCTCGCTGAGATGGTTCAAATGAGTGGTCACAACATATACTTTGGTTCAGAAATAAGGAAAATAGAGAGAGAATAGTAGGTTAGTGCCGTGAATGGGAAAAAATATCTGGCAAGGCTCAGGAAACGGGATGGGCGAGGCTCTACCGAGCACATCCCGTTTCCGTGCCGCGCCATATATTTTTTCCCATTCACGGCACTAACCTACTACATGTATTCTATTTATCCCGTCAACACCTACAAATGGCTGTAAAATGCAAAAATAGTATTGACTGGATATCAAAAATGTTTCACAGCGCCGTGTTTCAGGGCACATACGCACTGTGTTGACGGGATAAATTTGCTACACATTCTTATGATGTTCTCAATTATTCAACCATTATATATTTGCAGGAAGCTGACATGACACTGAGCTTCGACGAACAGATTCTCGACGCGGCCAAGTCGATAGCGAATGCGACGGCGGCTCTAGTAAAGTCTGCGTCTGCGGCACAGCGGGAACTGGTGGCGCAGGGAAAGGTAACCATTACTGATCGCCGATTCAATACCGCCCACCACCGATTGATTGGTTTATCTTTGGCCAGTCAAACTATGGGTGTTAAATGTGTCTTTGTTCAGAGCTGGTTGTCCGATATTACAATATTGGCCCTGCATGTGTTTGCAACAAATATAACATACAGTGAAATCACGATGTCTCGTTATGCCACGGGCCTGTATATTTTGTTCGAGTGATCTCATCTTTCGAGCCATCGAGCAACAGCCATGAGGATGAAACTTCTACCTGTCTGAAATGTGTGACGATTCTTTGTCCTCTAAGAAGTACTGAATGGCTGTTGTTTTGTCGCTCCTGCTCTCCAAACCCCACCCTTTTCATGCTTTATGATGAACCACAATCCTGAGCAATCCTACGACCCAGGCCATTAAATTTTTTGTATATACAGTTAAATCGCGATGGCTCGAAATGCAACGGGCCTGAATATTTTGTTCGAGTGATCGCATCTTTTGAGCCATCGCATCTTGCGATTTTGGTATAGTTGTCGACTACTGTACCCGTCGGATGTAGGAAATAGCGAAGCATGATAGAGTGTATCCATGTTTTAGATGATAATAGTATTTATTCGCAGATTAAAGTTATCTTGTGAAATTAAATAAACTGTATTTAAATGTATTTACAAAACTGTCATTATTATTTCAATTATTATCAAAGGAGAAAAGCTCCAGTATTTACTTTAAAAAGTGGCACACATAATTAATGTCGCAGGTGGTTGTGACGTCACTCGAAATAGTAGTATGGGCCCAGCTCAAACGATGGTGTTATACGGCGCCCATAACTCGGGAATCGGTCATGATTCGTAAAATGTTGTGACGCGTTGTAACTCCCGGGTAGCTGCACGAATAACACGAGGACCACTAGAACGTGGGTTGCTAGTGTTCCAACTCGACTTAAACCCGAGCAACGACTCTGGGTGTTCCTGTGATACTCGGGTTACTCGAGTATAACCCGCGAGTTACCACGAAAAACGACCAATGACTTACCGACAGACTATTAAATGCGCCGAGTGGCTGAAGCCCAGACTATTTAATAAATAGCCGTATATCGTTGATCATAATCAACAACGTTAACGATCAAATTGCACCACTTTAGGCAATTAACTGGACTTGAAAAGAAACCACAATGAGACAGGTAGAGCGCGGCTCGGCATTTGATCGTAATAAGTCGAACGCGGAGGTGTGAAAATTAGCCAAACTTCGACATGACTTTCGAGTCATCGTATAGCAAAATAGCGAGAAATGTTTCGAGGGATCGCATTTTTCGAGGAGTTGCATTTTGAGCCATTGCATGTAAATTACATTAAACATATACGGAAAATTATCGGGACGGCGACTCGACATTACGAGCCATCGCGATTTCACTGTATATGTTGATCTTGTGGTGTGACATGTCCATATTTAACTCGGGCACTCCTTTATGCACATTTCACAACACTCGATGAACACATATCGATGGTCTAGTAACATAAGGTCGTAACTGCTATGCTTTAGCATTTAGCATAGCAGTTACGACCTTATGTTACTAGACCATCGATATGTCATATAATTTGGAAACATATGAATATACTCTGAATAACCAACCTCTCTAGACGAGAAAAATCATTGGATTTTTGCATGCTGTGCAGTGGTATCTTTATGGTCTTATATAGTATTTTATTGACTACAAATTTTTTGAACAATAAACAAAAATGATTAATCAATGAATTGGTATGGGCTAAAGTGCTGCATTTACATACAGGTGAATTACACATTCACAGAGCTCCATATAAGATGCGTATTTTACGCAATTATTTTAGCTGAACACGTATTGATTATCAAAAGTGGTAGTACAAAATACGCACAGCAATGTGAAAATACGCATTGATTTTCAAATTGAGTTGTGAAACTACTGTCATAAAGTTGAAAATTCACTTAGTTGAGCTGCAACAAGCAGACGGTGTTTGCTTTTTGCAGCTCCAATAAGTGAATGTTTAAATTTGTTTTATATATTTTTATCAATGATTTTGAAATCAGGGGGTATAGTACGCTTTAGACACGAAGCTTATCTGGAGGTCTGTATTCAGAATGGAGGTTTTAGTGGGAAGAGGCTCACTTCGTATCTCCATTGACCTCGTCATATGTGTATACAGGGCTCCAGATAAGGAATTAGTAATTGAGTATTATCACTCCCATCATTTCTGAAGCAATTGGGTATTTCACAATTTTAATTGTGTAAAATAGAATCACACTACTGTTTACACATCAGCAGACCGCACTTATTGAATAGTTTGCTTCTAAATGAAAACACATCTTGGTATTTCATTAGAATTGTCTCCTTGGAGACAATTCTAATGAAATACCAAGATGTGTTTTCATGGAAAAATAAGAAAATATGCTATATTTATGGTCTGTTTATTGTTTCCTGAAGCATGATAGATACCACAAATTTTTCATTGCTTTTTGATGCTCACTACTTCTGATTTCAATTGGGTTTTTGGCAATTGTAATTGGGTATTTACGCAAATACGCAGCTTATCTGGAGCCCTGTGTATTCATAGGTATATATTTATATTAACTGTATATATTGGATTATGTATTAACTAACAAAACTATGTATCTGTGTATGCTTGATCCAGCATTATCATCGTGTTTCAGTGTCCATCATTTCGCATCTTCATCTTTTTATCATCATCATTGAATCATTGTATCATAATTATCTGTATCATTTGTCATTGTATCATCCGCTGATCATTGTATCACTTTTGTATCATCGAATAGCCAATACACAGACAGATTAGTAAATTTTCTGTTTCGTTCCGATTTGGGGTTTACCCCGCAATGCAGCCGGTTGAATACGGGGTCCAACCCGTTGGCCCGCCCTTAAATGACCTTAGCACTGTTGATAGGCCGTTAAACACCAACAAACAAACAAACTTTGTGCAGGAATATAATATGTTGTATGATGCTTAATAAACCAGAAACCCACGATTCGAACATTTCGACCGAATGACGAGACGGTTCAACTCGGCGGTAACAACCCATACTGTTGGTGAGAAATAATAAAAATAATTATGTTTTTCCAAAATTCATCTTCGGTGTGAAATGTACGGAGCCCCGCAGGGGACATTGATTTTTATATTTTTTTTAATTCGTTCCCACGAAATAAGAATTTGTTCCCTCAATTTAACAATTCGTTCCCTCGAATTAACAATTCATTCCCATGATATAACTATTTGTTCCCTTGAATTAACAATTCGTTTTCACGAAATGACAATTTGTTCCTTCAATTTAACAATTTGTTCCCGTGGGGAACAAATTGTTAAATTGAGGGAACAAATTGTTAATTCGTTAAATTGAGGGAACAAATTCTTATTTCGTGGGAACGAATTAATGAAAAAAATAATTCTACGTTCCTTGCGGGGCTCCGTTGAAATGGGCAATTTTCCCAGACATTACTATTTGGACTTGGTATTGGCTATTCACACATCATCATCATCATCATCATCCATTTATATTTGTATCCATTGTGTTAATAATTATACCCCCCCCCCCCCGACATACATGTTGAGGGGTATCAGAGCTCCAGTTAAGGTGCGTAATTTGATCAACTTGGGGTGAAATTTTGTTATTTCTTCATCAAAAATGGCAAGTTGGGAGTCCTTTAGAATCGTCTCATTGAGACGATTCTAAAGCACTCCCAACTTTCCATTTTTGATGGAGAAATAAGAAATTTACCTCCAAATTACGCACCTTACCTGGAGCTCTGAGACCCATAGTTCCGTAATTCCGTAATTCCGTAATTCCGTCCATCCCTCTGTTTGTCCGGGCACACATTAGGGTACTTATGTGGCTAGCCCCACAGGGTTATGGACTTGTTAAAGGATAGGGTTGGTTACAATTAGCCACCTAAAAAATCGTTTTATGTGGCTAAAAATCGTTTTATGTGGCTAATATTTAACATGTGATAAGCCACATAAGTACCCTAATGCAAGAACGTCCGTCTGTCCGACGTTTAAAGTTTTTATTTGTCGTGTAGGCGGCGGCCTGGAATATCAGTGAGCCTCTACTCAATTTCTCTAGTTATACACACTGCATACGTAATATGTCGAGGGGAGTTTTCGTAATTCCGTCTTTTTGTCCGTTCTTCCACGTTAAAGTTTTTGGGTACCATTATGATCTCTGTAACAGTAAGTCGGATTGACCTCAAACATATTATAGGAATCAATGGCCTTTTTGTGGAAGGCCTCGTCCAGTATTCCCGCGACTTTTCCAAGTTTATATCCCCGATAAATTCCACAAAAAGGCCATTCATTCCTTATAATTCCAGCATTTGAAATAAATTCATCAAGAAAATGTGTTTATTTTCTGTTTTCTTAAGAATTATTTTAACTGCGCCTGACGGTTACGGAAAGTAGTTCGGCATGGAGTTTACTGGGATATAAATTTTGGACGGAGACTTGCAACGGACCAATCAAATGTTAGGGAATTGTGTAAATATGTTTGTGCTGGAATTATACTTTCTTATCATCATCCGTATTTTCATTCCATACCACACCCATGCGGCCTTCATGTCCAAGGTCAAGGTCAAATTTCTGTCCGTAATATTTGAGTTGAAGTTTTCGGGTACCCATTATCTCTGCAACTGTGAGTCGGATTGACTTCAAACTTAATATACTTCCTTATCATCATCCATATTTTCATTCCATACCACACCCATGCGGCCTTCATGTCCAAGGTCAAGGTCAAAGTTCCGTCCGTAATATTTGAGTTAAAGTTTTCGGGTACCCATTATCTCTGCAACTGAGTCGGATTGACCTCAAACATATACTTTCTTATCATCATCCGTATTTTCATTCCATACCACACCCATGCGGCCTTAATGTCCAAGGTCAAGGTCAAATTTCCGTCCGTAATATTTGAGTTGAAGTTTTCGGGTACCCATTATCTCTGCAACTGTGAGTCGGATTGACTTCAAACTTAATATACTTCCTTATCATCATCCGTATTTTCATTCCATACCACACCCATGCGGCCTTCATGTCCGAGGTCAAGGTCAAATTTCCGTCCATAATATTTGAGTTGAAGTTTTCGGGTACCCATTATCTCTGCAACTGTGAGTCGGATTGACTTCAAACTTAATATACTTCCTTATCATCATCCATATTTTCATTCCATACCAAACCATGCGGCCTTCATGTCCAAGGTCAAGGTCAAATTGCTTAGACATTTTTGTCCGTAAGATTTGCATTAATGTTTTCGGTACCCATTATCTCTGCAACTGTGAGTCAGATTGACTTCAAACTTCATGTACTTCCTTATCGTCATCCATATTTTCATTCCATACCACACCCATGCGGCCTTCATGTCCAAGGTCAAGGTCAAATTGCTTAGAAATGTGTGTTAAATGTTTTTTTTTAATATTTGCGTTCAATTTTTATTTGTCGGTCCAAGCGGTGGCCGGGGGTATCTGTGAGCCTCTGCTCACTTTTTCTAGTTTGTGTATCATTGCATCGAACATTTAGAAGTTCATATAGATCGTTGCATGTGCCCATGTATCCTGTCACATTTTACAAGTACTATGTCCCAAGTGTAACCAACATTACCTTCTTGAAGTACACTACTGTTACGTTTTGCTGCCGACAAACTTTTGGTTATTAAACACATTAAATCTAAAAAATATTTAAAAGTAAGTACTTTTTCATTAATAACAAAAAAGTCTCCCTCCCCAAAAAAATATTCCTATTTAACATGGGGAGTCAATTTCCAAACCTTTTTGTTTTTTATTTATTCTGAAGGATCTGAAGACTCTGAAACCTGGTGAGATCGATAGCTTGAAAATGATGTAACTAAAAAGAAAAACAAAAGTTAGATTTTGAAAATCGGTCATCAAATAAAAAAAATATTTTAAAAAAATCTTTTTTTAGCCCCCATGTTAAATTCCCATAGGAAATTTTTTTTTTTCGCAATAAAATCAATATTTGATAGAATTTCATAAAAAAAAATTTGGGAGGGTGACTTTGTTATTGATAAAAAAGTACTTACTTTAATATTTTTTAGATTTAATGTGCCAAAAGTTTGTCGGCAACAAAACGTGGAACGTATAATACCATAGTCGAGCGATCCAGTGTACAGTGTGTACAATCTGTGACGTCATTTTTACAGTAGATTTTCTTTAATATCTTCCTAACAAACGGGTTAATGCTGAATGTCCAGTGCAAAACGAGAAATCATCAATCTTAGCCATTTGATCACTTTTCAAGTATATTCATCCATTTTGTTTTCAAAAATTACAACTCGTCAAACTTAGCCATTTTAGTGGTATGTTTCTTTCATCGATCATGAGTATTTATCCATCTGTTGTTGTGTTCCCAAGTCGTTTGCCGCTCTTCTACTCACCGACCGACCACACCCATCGTTTCTTGTTTGTTTCCATCACGTGTTTGTGTACGTACTAACAACGTTGAGCATGATTTGCAGATCATAAAACGTAGGAAACCTTTCGGGGCACCTGATCCTGTTCGCGTCAGTCAGACGGTAATTTATGCTTGGTATTCTCACGACTTTGTTAAGGTGTCGGTCATTTTGGGGATATTGTCGAAAATTGATACACATTGTTTATTATTTGGTCGAGAAAACGAACACAAAATCCTAGTGTATCTAATTGATTTTGTATCGCACGTGTTCATCTCAAACACGATCATCATTTATGTTGTAGCATATGCAGTTTTATTTTATATTGCTAAAAGATTAAATTTGCTATAGCAATACATCATGTTAATGGTACTATTTTCTCCATACATGCATGGCTCTAAAATGTTTGCCTCGTTCTAGTGCATATAAATGTTATAACTGTCTGTTGCTTATCTGGGGGCCGTTTCACTAAACTCCGTACGACTAAAATGTTTTAGGATCGTCTGGTAAATTACAATTGATGGATTTACATTTATTGAGCATAGGCTGCATATGCAGCCTCTGCTCAATAAATGTAAATCCATCACTTGTTTACAAGAAAACATTGTTAATGTGAAATTTACAGATTATAATTTTGCACTTACAAACATTTTAACCGTACAAAGTTTAGTGAAACAGCCCCCTGTAAACCATTTCAAGACAATTTTAATTTTGATATACATTTGTTAACCCATATAGGCTATATACAACAATTTCAAGTAGTATGAACATTTATGACTACCAATTTGACCTATTTCTCATTTATATTGCCTATTTCTGCTCATATTAAAAATGCAAGATGCGTTCAATGATAATGTATATCCACGAAATTTTCACGCGCTCGTAGGACTTTTAGTAATTTACTTTTTCTGTTGGTGGGGAATCCCATAAACTGACAGGTCGTGACACTTAACCCTTGCACCGCTATCTTAATTTTTTGTCGTCTGCTGTTTATTTTTAACTTATTTTTAAAAAGAGATCGTCCGGTGTTTATTTTTAACTTATTTTTTAAAGACGATTGTGATGTTCTGTCGAAACATGTTTCCATTGAGACAAAATGGAAAATAAACAGCAGATGAGAAGATTTAATCCAGCACTTAAGTGTTGATATCATCTGCAAGCGAGCACAAGAAATCCATGACGTGCTGGAAATGTTATAAGCCTCCGTCTTAGAATCATCGCTTGTAATGCAAGCAAGAGCATCAAGTGGTAGCAGCAGTTAACCATTACACCGCTATCTTAATTTTTTGTCGTCTGCTGTTTATTTTCTATTTTCCATTTTTATCATCAAAAACATGCTTTGACAGCACTTTAGAATAATTTACAACATGCTTTGACAGCACTTCCGCTATCTTAATTTTTTTTCGTCTGCTGTTTATTTTCTATTTTCCATTTTTATCATCAAAAACATGCTTTGACAGCACTTTCGAATAATTTACAACATGCTTTGACAGCACTTCAGAATCATTTCCATTGGAAAAGTGCTGTCAAACCATGTTTTTATTGAGAACTAAGGCAAGATATAAAATCAACAGCAGACGACAATTGTGTGTAGCGGTCTAAGGATTGATCCCAACTATGCTGTCGGATTGTTTTACTATTAACCCTTAGACTGCCATCTTTTTTGTTATTGTCGTCTGCTGTTTATTTTCCATTTTTATCATCAAAAACATGCTTTGACATCACTTTAGAATATCATATTAAATCGTCACGTCACTCATGTGAGATCCTCTACATAATAATACATTCTCCTACACAGCAAAATGTGCCACATATGCAAATTCATATGAAAAAATTCAATCAAGTTGCAGCAGCAGTCAATCTATTTTGATGAGATGCATGTATTGGAAAAAAAACAACACGTTGACATATAGGTGACATTCTAACTTAGCACACATAAAAGTGCTGTCACAAAAAGATTGCACATTTTCCATTATTTTCACTAAGCCATTAAATACCAAGCTGATAAACTTGATATCAAAAGATACTAGTCTGGACCCGGTTGCTCAAAACTTCTGTTAGCTTAACAGACTGTTAAATCCTTAACAATGTTAAGGATTTAACAGTCTGTTAAGCTAACAGAGGTTTTGAGCAACCGGACCCTGGTATATCATATGATGTTCATATGTAAAACATAGGCAAGATAAGGCAAGATATAAAAGTAACAGCAGACGACAATTGTTGTGTGTAGCGGTCTAAGGGTTAAATACAATAAATTTGAATAATTTACAACATGCTTTGACAGCACTTCAGAATCATTTCCATTGGAAATGATTCTGAAGTGCTGTCAAACCATGTTTTTATTGAGAAATAAGGCAAGATATAAAAGCAACAGCAGACGACAATTGTTGTGTGTAGCGGTCTAAGGGTTTAATATACATTAACATATTTGATAGCATGATTCTGAATTGCTGTCAAAACATGTTTTTATTGAGAAATAAGGCAAGATATAAAAGCAACAGCAGACAACAATTGTTGTGTGTAGCGGTCTAAGGGTTAAGCTGAAATCAAGCAATATGTGTATCAATTCTAGACTTCCAAAATCCATAATCAATCCCACCCCGTCTTACCACGATCCACACGGTTACGTAATTTATATCAACCAATCGGGGCTTATGTTTCTTTTTGAGCCCAGGTTTGAGAATATCTGTCTGTTTTCTTGTCTTGTTAGATCATTAACCCTTACGATGCTGAATTAAAATTTGTTGTCTGTTGTTTATTTTTTATTTTCCATTTTTCTCATCAAAAACATGGTTTGACAGCACTTTAGAATCATTTCCAATGGAAATGATTCTAAAATGCTGACACACCATGTTTTTACTGAGAGAAGAGACAAAATATGACACAGCAGCAGACGACTATTTTCAGTTCCCGCACTCTAAGGGTTAAAGGCTCTGTGTTTCAGATGACGTCTCGGATTTTAAATTTTTTGTTGTTGAATGATAATTCTATAATACCAATTTCCAAATTACTGTAGACACAAGTTAATTAGGAACTAATCTGAGTCGTCACTTTTTGCTCACATCTGAGACCCATTGCCTGTAAAAGTGGGTAACGGAAATTCTGTAATATTCTAGAGATTATCAATAGTCCAATTATTGATTTATTCAACTGTTCTAAGCCTTTTAACTTGAATTCAAGTTTGTTGTTGTTAATGTTAATATAAGCGAGAAGATATTTCAAGTCTAACGGCTCAGAATCCATGCATATTCCAAGTGGCTATGTTGTGTTCATATTCAACATTAGACTAGAAATCTATGTTGTTAATTATAATAACGGTTACACGTCACCATTTTATATTACGGAGCCCCACAGGGGACATGAATTTTTTGTATTAATTCGTTCCCACGAAATAGAAATTCGTTCCCTCAATTTAAAAATTTGTTCCCTCGATTTACAATTGGTTCCCACGATATAACAATTTGTTCCCTCGAATTAACAATTTGTTCCCACGAAATGACAATTCGTTCCCTCAATTTGACAATTCTTCCCACGAATTAACAATTTGTTCCCACGAATTAACAATTCGTTCCCGTGGGAACGAATTGTTATTTCATGGGAACAAATTGTTAAATTATTCGTGGGAACGAATTGTTAATTTGTGGGAACGAATTGTTAAATTGAGGGAACAAATTGTTATTTCGTGGGAACGAATTGTTATTTCGTGGGAAAGAATTAATAATAATAATAAAAAAAAATAATTCTATGTCGGCTGCGGGTCTCCGTAGTTTATCACGTTAGCACACTCGGGGTTCGTTGTGATGACTATTAATTCATTACATTTATATTCATATTCTTTTGAATGAGACTTTAACTCTTTGCATGCTAGCGGCGAAAATATCCGCCAAACAAATTAGGAGTATATGTTTTATTTCTCTCTGTAAATATGTCTTGAAATTTCATTAGAATTGAGTCCTCAGGACTCGATTCTAATGAAATTCCAAGACATATTCATGATATTTACGGGGAGAAATACAAGAAAATATGATGAATTCTTGTCTGCTAGTTTTGAACTATTTATAGCCCACAAGTTTCCCAGCATGCAAAGAGTTAAAGAGAGGTCCCATCTCTATATGACTACCTGTTGCTGGGACGTTAAACCCATTCACTTTTCATTTCCCGGTAATTCTTAACCCTTAGACCGCTACACACAACAATTGTCGTCTGCTGTTGCTTTTATATCTTGCCTTATTTCTCAATAAAAAACATGGTTTGACAGCACTTCAGAATCATGATTCCAATGGAAATGATTCTGAAGTGCTGTCAAAGCATGTTGTAAATTATTTGAATGTGCTGTCAAAGCATGTTTTTGATGATGCAAATCGAAAATAGAAAATAAACAGTAGACGACAACAAAATTAAGATAGCGGTTTAAGGGTTAATATCAATTAAACTTTGCATTATGAATTAGTCGATAGATGTGTGATAAAATTAAATTATTATCCCATATTTTAATGATTTCCCGTTATGTCCACTAGCGTGAACTGTTGCTAAGAAACCGTTTAAACGTCCGGTCACCATGTATATATATTTAGTCTATATATTTATTTCAAGTTTGCTTTTCGACATGTTTTGTTTGTGCTTAAATATATAATGCGTACAAGCCAGGCCCGTACGCAGGAATTAATTTAGGGGGGTGCGTTATCGACGGCGCGAAGGGCTAAACATTTTCTTTTTGCACATCCACGGACAGACCAACCCTTTCACCCCTAAGTAACTGGAATGGATTTTAATATGTTAATTTTGCAACCAATCCAATCATCACAAAATGATTTTCAGACCAGTCCGTTTATGAATATTGTGTGTTTTTGTTCTCAAAATTATGAAAATTACTTGCAAAAAGTGCAGATCCTGATGAGACGGCTCGTCACGAGCCGGCTCATCTGGATCTACACTTTTTGCCAATATCACTATACAGGCATGTGGTGTTGACAGGGTTAATGGGGGAAGGGGGTGCGTACGCACTCCCTCTGCGTATGAGCCTGCAAGCATATGTATATGCTATAGTCACAAACAAATGTTTCGAGAGATGGCAATATTTTATCCACCGATATATGCGACGATCACTCATTTTAGCAACAGCATATTTTATAAATCAATAAAATTATGTTTCCTAATGTAAAATTAGTAATATGGTGTTTCAAAATGATGTTGTCTAATGAAAAATCAATAATATGATGATTCCTAATGTAATGAACTAATCAGTAAACGTCACATCCGGTACATACATATTTATTTGATAAGCGCAATGTAATAATAGTAGATAGTTTGTAAAATCCCAAAATGACTCGCACATTAGTTTAGTAACTAGATTCCCACCCAAGTCGGTTTTATGTTCAGTTTTACCATATCTCAACACGGCCATGTATATAACTGTAATAGAAATAGACATAGTCTCTTTAACTTTGCCAGCTCATCGGAAATGCACCAGTCTTATAAATAGATTACCGTAATAACCCTAGATATTCGGACACAATTTGCTTTGGGGTTTCGTGCAAACCATATATTTGTATGTGTTTCCCAAAATTACTGGTGTCCGAATATTTAGGGTTATTACAGTACCGAACTTGGACAGTGAAAGTATCTTCCCTTAACTGTTTGCATTCTAGCGGCGAAAATATCCGCCAAACAAATTAGGACTATAATTATGTTTTATTTCTCTCTGTAAATATGTCTTGGAATTTCATTAGAATCGAGTCCTGAGGACTCGATTCTAATGAAATTCCAAGACATATTCATGATATTTACAAGGAGAAATACAAGAAAATATGATGAATTTTTGTCCGGTAATTTTGAACTATTTATAGCCCACAAGTTTCCCAGCATGCAAAGAGTTAAAACCACTTCCGGGACATCACCAGCTTTTGGATTTTATGGAGTCTGTCGTCACGTTGCTTGGTTTAAACTAACGTGATGTCACATCGACAAATTCTGTCGAAAACGTTACAATTGGTGGAATTAGTCAGATTGACATCACGTTGTTTAGTTCAAACTAACGTGATGTCACATCGATAAATTATGTCGAAAAACGTTAGAATTGGTGGAATTTGTCAGATTGAGGTGATATCACGTTGCTTAGTTCAAACTAATGTGATGTCACATTGACAAATTCTTCCAATTCTAGCGTAAAACATGTTAGAATTGGCGGAATTTGTTTGTTTGACATCACGTTGCTTACAAATTTTCGTCAAACCAACAAATTCCACCAATTCTAGTCTCAAGGGTGGCCCGGAAGTTATTAAATGTGATTTAACCCGTTCACCGCTATCTTCATCTTTTGTCTTTTTTAGAGGGATTCATTCCACTATACATACAAGTGTGTCATTATCCTAGTTTCCAGTGAGCTGGTATTTATGTTGTCGTAATCACTTACATAATTTATGCTACATTGTCTTTACATTATTATAGGAATGAATGGCCTTTTTGTGGAATTTATCGGGGTATAAACTTGGAAAAGTCGCGGGAATACTGGACGAAGCGATAAAAAATTACAATTTTCGAAAAAAAGAAAAAAGAAAAAAAAAATCTTTTTTTTTATTTTGATATTTTTTCGAAAATTGTAATTTTTAAGGCCTCGTCCAGTATTCCCGCGACTTTTCCAAGTTTATATCCCCGATAAATTCCACAAAAAGGCCATTCATTCCTTAAAATTCCAGCATTTGAAATAAATTAATCAAGAAAATGTGTTTATTTTCCGTTTTCTTAAGGATTATTTTAACTGCGCCTCACGGGTATGGAAAGTAGTTCGGCATGGGAGTTTACTGGGATATAAATTTTGGACAGAGACTTGCTACGGGCCAATCAAATGTTAGGGAATTGTGTAAATATCTTTGTGCTGGAATTATTACCTGGTAGCTGCACATCAATTTCACATGATGGCTAGATAGGGGACACGCCAGGATTTTGTACCTTCTTTGGACATCTGCGTAATTTCATGAAATATGTTTACAAGATTTACAATATTGTCCGTAAATGGCATCAAAAGTTTACAAGATTTTCAGAGTACATGCGGAATTATATTCCGCATGTACTCTGAAAATTTTGTAAACTTCTGACTTTATTTATGAAAAATATTGTAAATTTTGTGAACGTATCTAATGAAATTACACAGGCGTCCGAAGGTACAAAATCACATGGCGTGTCTCATATGTGGCTGTGACTGGAGAAATGGGGCTTATGGGATCTGTGACAAGTGTAGATCCAGATCAGCAGTGTCTGACCAGGATCTGCACTGTTCGCCATTCCATCAAAAAAACACCCATCGTGCTTCTAACAAGCAATTAATATCGTTATCAGGCTACAGGAGTGTGCTATTTGATCAGGAGCTACACTGGTCACAAATACGATAAGCCCAATTTCTCCAGTCACAGCCACATATTAGGTCAAATTATGGCTGTATCAGCCATTTGTCTGTTAACCCTTATACCGCTACTCACAACAATTATCATCTGCTGTTGCTTTTATATCTTGCCTTATTTCTCAATAAAAACATGGTTTGACAGCACTTCAAAGTGCTGTCAAAGCATGTTGTAAATTATTCTAAAGTGCTGTCAAAGCATGTTTTTGATGATACAAATGGAAAACAAAAAATAAACAGCAGACGACAACAAAAAATAAGATAGCGGTCTAAGGGTTAATTACATGTTAGAGCATTACCATTTTTTATAGATTTTTTTATACATTCACATTAAAATATAGTATACCATTACTTGTGATATTTGTGGATATCAGTTCAGATAAATCAACAACAACAAAAAACAACAACAGTCGTGGGATTCTTTTGCATGTTGGCAGATATTTCGGTTCAGTATTTATTTTGAATACAATGTATGGTAGCCTTTGACAGTTTTCCACAACAACCATTAACCCTTACACCGCTATCTTAATTTTTTGTCGTCTGCTGTTTATTTTCTGTTTTCTATTTTTATCATCAAAAACATAGCTATGACAGCACTTTAGAATAATTTACAACACGCTTTAACAGCACTTCAGAATCATTTCCATTGGAAATGATTCTGAAGTGCCATCAAACCATGTTTTTATTGAGAAATAAGGCAAGATATAAAAGCAACAGCAGACGACAATTGTTGTGTGTAGCGGTCTAAGGGTTAACATTGGTATAAATGAGTCGTGTGATTTTGTTCTTTCGGATATCTGCGTACCGGTAATTTCATTAAAACGTTACAAAATTTACAATATTTTCATAAATAAAGTCAAAAGTTGACAAAATTTTCAGAGTACATGTGGAATACAATTTGTAATTTTGTAAACGTATTTCATGAAATTACGCAGATGTCTGAAGGTACAAAATCACATGGCGTGTCTCATATTACTACCGTTTTCTGGAACAAAAATTAGTATTTTCTGTAAACGAAACGTTGTAATACGGTAACCAATACATTACAATAGTCATTTTATCTGTTTACCGCTTGTTATATAGTTAGCATGTATGTAACATAATGACGAACTTGATCTTTTTTTGCAGTTATATCATCTTATATATTGTGTTTCATCACATTTTTGTGTTGTTTGTTATGTTGTGATACTTGTTTTTGTCATTTTTGTTAACTATGTCGGTAACGGGAAGAAGTTGGGCCCCAATTGCAAATCTATTTATAGAAATCTATTTATAGAAATCTATTTATAGAGATCCGATCCAATGCTGTATTTCAGCATTTATTACTTAACGCTTTGCATGCTAGCGGTGAAAATATCCGCCAAACAAATTAGGAGTATATGTTTTATTTCTCTCTGTAAATATGTCTTGAAATTTCATTAGAATTGAGTCCTCAGGATTCAATTCCAATGAAATTCCCAAGACATATTCATGATATTTACGGGGAGAAATACAAGAAAATATGATGAATTTTGTCCGCTAGTTTTGAACTATTTATAGCCCACAAGTTTCCCAGCATGCAAAGAGTTAACTGAATAGAGAAAAACTTGATATTTGCGAACAGAGTAGACCCAGATCAGACTGCACATCTGTCTACACTGATTGCAATAACATTAACCCTTAGACCGCTATATTATTTTTTGTGTCGTCTGCTGTTTATTTTCAGCACTTTAGAATAATTTACAACATGCTTTGACAGCAGTTCAGAATCATTTCCATTGGAAATGATTCTGAAGTACTGTCAAAACATGTTTTTATTGAGAAATAAGGTAAAATATAAAAGCAACAGCAGACGACAATTGTAAGTGGGAAAATATGAATCTGGCGAATAATGTAGTCCCAGATCAGATTGCACAAATATGTAGGATGATCTGGGACCGTACGTAGTTTCTATAAATAAATTCAAAGGGGGATAACTAGATACGATCGCCATCGTATGATTTTTACCAAAGATTATGGAAAAGCTTCACCAAAGATTATGAAAAAAAATATTTTTGTCTGAAATGACATTTGAAATGGGAACAATAATATTTGCTATTTATGAAATTAAAATTTCACCATTTTCTCAATGAAGCGGAAGCTTTAGTATTAATCCAAAAAAGGCGGGAACCGGCAATTGTCGTCTGCTGTTGTTCCATGGTTTGAATTATTTCTAAAAAAAAATTTAATCCAGCTATAAAGGTTAAGAACCATCTCTAAACCTACCCACCCCACTAAACCAACATAACATGTATACGTGTATTTACATATCATAATCAAAAACCAACATAATAAGCATATTGTTTAAATATTTTCATTATTTTTACTCGCGTTCCGTTGAATTGTTCGGTGAAATACACGCAAAATAAATGAGGAAAATATTTAAACTTTTGATGTCCTTTACCTACCTTGACCTTTCAAATTATTCTGCTTTCATAGCCCGACACCTATACCAGTATCCATACACATTTGATTTAATTAATACACAACAACTTACGTGGTTGTGTGTGTATACATTTATTATTTAAGAAAAAAATCCCTCCACAAATTCTGTTAAATTTTGTCTACAATAAGACCGTGAACAGGGATTCCGCTGGGGAAAATAAAAAAAAAATTTAAGTGGCGATTTTTTTTCGAAAATTGTAATTTTTTATCGCCAATTGTTTATTTTTATCGCCAATTGCGAAAGTGGCGATCGCCAGCGGAATCCCTGCATGAATTTGGAGTGTTTTTTTGTTCAAACATTGGTCACACTTTTAAAACAAATACATGTTTTGATATCCTGATTTGTGTCGTTAACAGAATATTATATGAGCAAAATGTATAATTTTATCAAACTTGTACTCTTATAAAAAAACTAAGTCACATGATTACTGTTTGTGCTTTGCAATCATGAACAGACATTACCCGTCACATTTAATCCATGTTAGCTGGGAACCACATATTTACTGTGTTTTTCATATTTCTCAATTTTACTGTATTTCCCGTCTGTATAAAACCTTGCTGTTGAACGGACGTACAATTCCAATCAATGAACTTTAATTAACCCTTTCAACACCACAGGCCTGTATAATGGTATTGGCAAACAGTGTAGATCCAGATGAGCCGGCTCGTGACTAGCCATCTCATCAGGATCTGCACTTTTTGCAAGGAATTTTTGAGAACAAAAACACCCCCTTTCCATAATGGACTCGTCTGACAAGAATTTTGTGACGGTTGGATTGGTTACAAAATGAACATATCAAAATCTCTACCAAATCTAACATACTATTTTACTATTATTTTCTTCTTCATCTAAATTGCTTGGCCCTAAATGATACTCTTTTGTGTTGATGGGCCATTAAGCCCCGTTCCATTCCATGAAAGGGTTAATGAGTTACTGAAGGATTCTCATGTGATTCTAGGTGGGGCCGACGTACCATCGCACAGACACGGACGAGGACGGCCAGTGGTCACAAGGTCTGATTTCAGCGGTAAGTAGAGACTCCTTATGCTTCCGAGGGGTGGCTATATTGTTCTGGGTAGATCTTTTCAACTCTATGCGAAAATAGTCAATGGCATCTTCTCACTGAAACGTATTCCGATATCTCTCAAGTTTTCTGCTATTTGGAGTGTGAAGTCATGTGATAAACAGAATTTCAAACTCGTTTTTATTTGATATGAGATTTATGAATCGAGTCGAGCACAATGTATGCACCGAGCCTCTGACTCGTTCAAATTGCAGACTCGTTTGAGATCCTCTATAAATGAATACGTAACGTTAACCCTTAACTGATCGCGAAAACTGTCGTCTGCTGTTGCTTTATTTTTTGCCCTGTTTCTCAATAAAAACATGGTTTAACAGCACTTTAGAATCATTTCCAATGGAAATGATTCTAAAGTTCTGTCAAAGCATGTTTTTGGTTAGAAAAATCGAAAATAAAACATAAACAGCAGACGACAACATTTCATTCAGCAGGCTAAGGGTAAAACGACGTTAACCTGCTCTGTGCTGACGTAGATGCCTGCGAATAAACGACTACTTTACGAAATCTTGTGATTTACTTCATGGAACCGATATGCTATTGTTTGTACAAATGAACATGAGGCCCGTTTTACTAAACTTCGTAAGACTAAAATGTTCGTAAGTGCAAATTTAGGATCATCTGGAAATGTCAATTGATGGGTTTACATTTATTGAGCATAGGCTGCATATGCAGCCTATGCTCAATAAATGTAAATCCAATAATTGTTTACAAGAAAACATTGTTAATGTGAAATTTACAGACGATCATAATTTTGCACTTACGAACATTTTTGTCGTACAAAGTTTAGTGAAACGGGCCCCAGCTTTCTAATGACATATTTCACAAGACGGTCAAATGGTTCTTTCGATATAACGAGTCCTAGGACTTTAGGACTGCACCTCGTTTTATCTTCAGAATGATAAAAATAAATGATTAACCCTTAATTGGTTGTCTGCTGTTTATTTTTTATTTTCCATTTTTCTTATCAAAAACATGGTTTGACAGCACTTTAGAATCATTTCCAATGGAAATGATTCTAAAATGCTGCCAAACCATGTTTTTATATATAGAAAATACAAAATAAGTTACAACAGCAGACGACAGTTTTCGGTTCCCGCCCTCTAAGTGTTAAAGCTATTTTCATTACTGTGACCATTTTCAGCCATCCACGATCTACTTGTTCCTTTATGTAACCAAAGATGGTGGTTACGGTAACCCTTAGAAGGCGGGATCCGAAAACTGTCGTCTGCTGTTGTAACTAATTTTGTATTTTCTCTAAATAAAAACATGGTTTGGCAGCATTTTAGAATCATTTCCATTGGAAATGATTCTATTCTAAAGTGCTATCATGTAACCGAAGATGGTAGTTACGGTAACCCTTAGAAGGCGGGAACCGAAAACTGTCGTCTGCTGTTGTAACTTATTTTGTATTTTCTCTAAATAAAAACATGGTTTGACAGCATTTTAGAATCCTAAAGTGCTGTCAAACCCACAGGTGGAAGACTCGGACCTATGACACCAAAAAAATGCCTATTAAAAAAAATCCCATTACCCCACCCACTTGGTCTCGTACAGTACTATACGTTATAGTACTGTACGAGACCAAGTGGGTGGGGTAATGGGATTTTTTTTAATAGGCATTTTTTTGGTGTCATAGGTCCGAGTCTTCCACCTGTGGTCAAACCTTGTTTTTGATAAGAAAAATGGAAAATAAAAAATAAACAGCAGACGACAAATTTTAATTCAGCACTGTATTAAAGGGTTAATAAAATAAAAACATGGTTTGGCAGCATTTTAGAATCGATTCTAAAGTGCTGTCAAACCTTGTTTTTGATAAGAAAAATGGAAAATAAAAAATAAACGGCAGACGACAAAATTTTAATTCAGGGTCAATATTAAAAGTGACTTTTTTGTTTATGATACCATGTGTTTGAACAGATGGTCATTATTTTGGTGCCATGTGGGGTATTTTGGTGGATTTCGTTGGTTTTGGGTAATTTACATAGTTTTATGCTCAATGATTACACACGACAGAAATCGTCAAGTATCTACACATTGGGCCGTTGCTAACTTTCGGACCGCTTATATACTGTTGACCTATCCAAGGAAGGAAAGCTTTTTCAATATTTGGCCACTAAAATTTACAACATACGTTGCTTCCAGACCGATTATATCGTCAATTTTCAATTACAAACTCCAAATTTGGGTTCTATCGATTCAGGAGACGTATAATAATCTGCGGCTGCTGATAGAATACGTGAACTGCATTTATCTGTTCCTGCATTTAAGACATTAAAATCCATGCAATTGCGAGATTTTCTGGCGAGCCCTGAGCGGAGATTACGTGTGGCGCGCCATTTATATATATAGCATTTTCCCGCGATATGTCAAAATCCACTACGACATCCCCAGTCACGCTGGATAACACATGTGTGTCAGCCAATGATCGTAGCGCTGTAAAGCGGTTAACAAGGCTGTGTAACCAAATTTCTCCGCTCAGAAAGCTTGACCATCTATCCGAGAATATTTTACGTTTTTTAGACGATATATAAACGTTTGACTTTCATTGGCGGTTCAGGTCCAATACATTAATCAATTTGGGACCAGTTTTATTGTTATTGGTTAAAACGTACGCGGGTAGAAGCTGTGTTTCGCGTCTTGTAAATTTCCATACTTATATGTGTAATTAGTGGGAGCTGATGTAAATTGTATGTTGGTACAGAGCTCCAGATAAGGTGCGTATTTGCGTAAATACCCAATTAAAATTGCCAAAAACACAATTGAAATCAGAAGTCGTGAGTATCAAAAAGCAATGAAAAATTTGTGGTATCTTGATCATGCTACAGAAAACAATAAGCAGACCACAAATATAGCATATTTTCTTATTTTTCCATGAAAACACATCTTGGTATTTCATTAGAATTGTCTCCAAGGAGAGAATTCTAATGAAATACCAAGATGTGTTTTCATTTAGAAGCAAATTATTCAATAAGTGCGGTCTGCTGATGTGTAAACAGTAGTGTGATTCTATTTTACACAATTAAAATTTTGAAATTTCCAATTGCTTCAGAAATGATGGAGTGACAATACTCAATTACTAATTCCTTATCTGGAGCACTGTTGGTAACAATGCACCCAAACCACCAGAAATACCAAAATAATCCATAAAACATCGAAATATGAACCGTTCTTCAAGAACCTGTGTGTTCCATATTGGTGATCAAAAGTGTTTAACCCTGTTTTCAGAAATATTGCTATCCACCCAATTGGTACACTTACTACCTGTATAAAATGCCGGAGCAAAAAGTATGTATGGAAAAGAGGATTTGAATTAAAAAGACCTACGTGTAGTCATAGAAACGCTTTCTGTGGAAATTAGCGCAATTCGTGCTGGAAATGAGGGATAGCTCGGCGCTTACAGTATACTTTCTTAGAACTTATTAAAACGTCTTAACCCTTAGAACCTGAAAGCCCGCTACAGCGGGGTTGCAAATAGTGTAGATCCAGATGAGCCGGCTCGTGACGAGCCGTCTCATCAGGATCTGCACTTTTCGCAAGTAATTTTCATTTTTTTATTTTTTTTTAGAACGAAAACACCCTCTTTTCACAAATGGACTAGTCTGAAAATCATTTTGGGACGATTGGGTTGGTCCGGAAATTAACATGTAAAAATCCATTCCAGTTACTTAGGGGTGAAGGGTTAACTTAAGCCGGAGATAGGTGGTGTTTGTGACGCTGACTGTAGCACAGTCCGTGACAAATGAACACTTGCAATGAAACCGCACTTGCAATGTGGATTTCCCCTGTCAGTCATGTTCGCCAATTATCATGGATCACTCGACTTTCTCTCGTAATTGCCTACAAAGTAGATATATACAGTAATTATGTGAGATTTCTTTTTCATTTTAATTAAAACAAATACATTTCTAGACCGCTATGAATGGTCACAACAGAATAATTTGAGTATCTCACTTCCGTTTCTGTTTGATATACATAGACTGTGTTGCTAGGCAACCTATTTTGTATGTTCGCTTCTACCGGTACCATATGTGTCTATGTATTCAGTTCAGAGCTATTGGTGGTTGGTACAGTGCAACCTCTCTACAACAGCCACCCATGGGAAGAGGCAAAACTGGCTGTTATAGAGAGGTGGCTATTGTAGGGAGGTTAATGCTGAATACAATTTTATCGTCTGATGTTTATTTATTTTCTTCAATAATTCTCAATAAAAAACATGTTTTGACAGCATTTTAGAATCATTTCCAATGGAAATGATTCTAAAATGCTGTCAAAACATGTTTTTATTGAGAAAGAATGCAAAATCAACATCAAACGACAATATTCATGCTCAGCAGTGTAAGGGTTAGATATAGAGGAAATCATCCATTTGGGATATAAAATAGCGGCTGTTACAGAGAGGTGGCTGTTGTAGAGAGGTGGCCGTTCGGGGAGGTTCGACTGTAGTAGCAATATAATTGATTATACTGTAATTAAAAGGTGATAAAAATAGTCTTTGCAAGTCTATCATCAATACTCTGTCTTAGTAATATATGGTTCGACCATGTCCAGCCGTGGGTAAACGTTTGACCGTGGCACGAGGGAACCGTTTGAACTCCCAGGCCGTAGGCTGCGAGTTCAAAAAGTTCCCGAGGGGCATGGCTAACCTTTAGTATTAGACTAATTAAAAGATGATAAAAAATAATCTTTGCAAGTCTATCATCAATAAATAGTTTTGTCTTAGTAATATACAATTTCCTCATTGTTTTTCTGATTGTCCACAGTATATGTATTACTGTTTGTTTCACGAAACCTGCCCAAATTTTACGGCCATATAAACAATGCAAAAACAATTTTATTTTTGATAATATTAAATTGAGTCTTCTTTTTATTTCGTGAAATTAGGTCAAATATGGATTTTATTATGAAAAATTTATTTGTCTGGGAATTTAACATGTAGTGTAGTTGATTTCATATTATAATGGATACTATCTTATTAAATATTATTTAAAATACAAATGCTGGTGCAAAGTCTGAAATAAGCAAATATGATAGTATTGGTATATAATAACACAATCTTATTGATTAGTTATGCTACATGTATACAATTGTCCCGACAGCAGCGCGCAGTGGTACCATAAGGTGCCTTTGGTGGAGCCACATGGTGGTTCCTATATCATCACACACAGAACTGCTGATTATCTTGGGAATACATGTATGTTTACATGCTTTTTCCCAATATGTTTTAATATGTCTTGGGAGACGTTTCATTTACTGTTTGTGGTTCTACTACGTATTTTGCGTTGCTACGTGGTGCTGCATAGCACCACAATTATGCAATATGTAAACATGTATCAACATTGCATTGTTGTCATGAAATAATACAATATTTTATGACACAACTATCATGAAAATGTAAAAAACTGATTCTCCAAATGTGGCGCTCCATAGCAACAAGCGAGTGTCACATGTCTCACGTCAGATGATATACATACTGACTTTAGTACTCGACCAGTAGCTCCTATTAGCTCAGATGAATTAGCTCAGGTGAATTTAGAAACAATGTCCCAAGAAATGCGTGAGTTGGCTAGACATTACTCACCACTCACTAAAACTTGCAATCGTTCGCAGCTGCAAATGGCTGATCTCGAAGTTGACCGTGAACTTATTTCGCGATTGTACATTTCATGCCAAACCAGAGCAATTAATATTGATGACTTCTTCATGCATGAAAACCATCCATATCCATCAAACCATGGAAATCTCCATATGGGTAACAAGTCAGACTTATTGAAATGCTCATCGACAATGATTAATCCATCAGCTGCTGACACTCCAACTGTCGATACTATTGTATTGGATGGTGCGGCTAGTGTGCACTTGCTTGAGCCAAAAACTGTTACGACGTTCGATGAATATGTAACATCGATATTTCTACCATACATTGACAAGCAGGTGAATAATGCTAATCGTGTTGACGTGTTCTGGGATTCATATGTGAAATACAGCCTGAACAAATCAACCAGACAGAAATGAAGAAAGTGTATAGTCCTGCATCAATGATATCAGTACAGAGGTTGTAGAGTTGTATAAAGGTTTACAATTCTGATGTATGACCAAACCAGCAAACTCATGGATATCAATGAAGTTAGAAAAGATCTGTTCACAAGAAAGGGCAGATTCAGACATGAAAGTCGTCCTCCAACTAAGGCAGCCCTAAAGGAACATGCTAAAAGGGCCGCGTATCAAGGTGGGCATGTGTGGGGGAAGGCCATGTCTCCAACGATGGAACTGCCTAATCCAGAAGACTGGTGCTGGTCAAAAGTGATGATGACCGATGGACACTGCTACCAGAAGCGTCAAAGGGGTGCCGTGAACTAATCAAATGTAGCTGCAAGAAAGGGTGCAACATAGGTCGTTGTGGAAAAGTTTTTTTTTTTTTTTTTTTCCGAAAATTATAATTTTTAAGGCCTCGTCCATTCATTTCTTATAATTCCAGCATTTGAAATAAATTCATCAAGAAAATGTGTTTATTTCCCGTTTTCGTTAACAATTATTTTAACTGCGCCTCACGGTTACGGAAAGTAGTTCGGCGTGGGAGTTTACTGGGATATAAATTTTGGACAGAGACTTGCTACGAGCCAATCAAATGTTAGGGAATTGTGTAAATATTGTTGTGCTGGAATTATGAGCAAATAGTTCATGCACAACACTATGTTCATGCATGCGCATTGTAACCTAATAGGCTAATAACTGATGTGAACATAGCATACCACGCCTGGTATTAACTTCACTTTTTGTCATTGTCTGTCACATATCGGCCACCGACTTTAAAATGAACTTACGTCATTTAATACGGGGTATCGAGGGTATGTTGTACGGATCTAACAAAGGAATTAGAATATAAGTATTTTGTTGTTCGCAACATGACAGATTCAGTGACCGTATTTGTAACAGAATATGCTCAAAGCAAACTGCCCAGTAGCGGATTTCATCAAAATTGCTAAGTATACTTATCTAACAAAGTATACTTTGAGGGAGAAATTTTCAATTTTTTATTATACTGAATTTATTACATTATCACAGCCATTTTGGCTGTGATAATGTAATAAATTCAGTATAATAATTATGCATACTTTGAATCATTAAATATAGGCAGTCGTTATAGTTCTATATGAAATAATGCATTTCTGGAAACATAAATGATTACTCCCTCAAAGTATACTTTGCTAGATAAGTATACTTTGCAAGATAAGTATACTTTGCAATGTTGGTGAAATAGGCTACAGGTACACATGCTGGTTTGATGCGACTCTGTTCTTAAATGCTGTAAGACCCGTTGTTTCAATTGACGGCCCATATGATCCATTCAGTAGTTGTAACCAATGTGTGACAAGATGTCGTTAGAAACATTAGCTAATACAAAAACGTATTAATTGACGCATACAGTAAAGTAATTACTCGTTGACATGGATTCACGTGCAGCGAAATACTTACTTGCGTGTGTATCCCAGCAACGCAGTTGATCTGGAATATAAGTGTATTATAGCGCTGCGTGCTTGGTAAGCACAATGAGAGAAACTATATCATTATTGCTGAGTAAATAAGCAAATAGTCACAAAATATGGCGAAAATAACGCAAATATATGTAAATTTAGACAAATGCGCCACTAGGTGGCTCCACCTAGCAACGCAGTTGTCATGGAAGCGAGGTATTTTATGAATATGCATTTCTTTGCTGTAATGTCAACTAATAAAATTGAGAGCAAGTAAACCTGTATTTGTGGGCATTCCTATCATTTGGGAAGGTGGTGGCACCACAGGGCGCCACCGGGCGCTGTCGAGATAGTTCTATATCCTCTGTTGTTTATTGTGAAAAAAACAATTTCCCCATTTTAAATCCCCATAGACATCTTCACAGAGTGAAGATGTCTATGGGGATTTAACATGGGTAAATTGTTTTGAATTTTAGAAATACTGTACCGATTTTTAAAATTTAACTTTTGTTTTCTTGGTTAGATCATATCCAAGCTATCTAGTCGGGTTTCGGAGTCAATTTCCAAATTTTTTCGTTTTTTGTCTCCTCCCACACTTCCTTACCACTTGTTCCCCCAGAGTGAAGATGTCTATGGGGATTTAACATGGGGAATGATATCTACCTGTGTATAGTCTCATGATTGTTTCCAAAAGGGCAATGATAATTAACCCTTTCAACACAAAGTAACTTAATAGGATGTTCCATGCCAATGTTTCAGACTATTCCATTTATAAAAAGGGGATATTTTTTGTTCTCAAAAGTATGAAAATTACTTTCAAACAGTGCAGATCCTGATGAGACGGCTCGTTACGAGCCGGCTCATCTGGATCTGCACTGTTTGCATATAGCGGGCTTTCGGGTTCAAAGGGTTAACAGTATGAACCCTTTCAACACCAAGTAACTTAATAGGATGTTCCATGCCAATGTTTCACGCTATTTCATTAATTTTGTTCATTCAGATTATCCCATTCTTCTAAAAGGGTAATCTGTACGACGTTTAAAATTATTAACAAACAGTGGAGATCCTGATGAGACGGCTCGTTACGAGCCGGCTCATCTGGATCTGCACTGTTTGCAAACATTGTCTCTATAGAGGTCTGTGGTGTTGAAAGGGTTAATGGTAAAGTACACACTATCGTTGACTTGAATTCACATGCAATGTAATACTTACCGGCGTGTGTACCCTAGCAACACAGTTGATCCAGAATAATAATTCTGCTTTACAGCTGCATGCTTGGTAAACCCACCGAGGGAAACTTAACTATATCATTATTACTGAGAAAATGAGGAACTAAAATGAGACAAAAAATGGGTAAATTTAAAACAATGCGCCACCAGGTGGCTCCACCTAGCAACACAGTTGTCATAGAAGTGAGGTATTCTTATGCATATGCATATTTCTGGTGTACTGGCTTCTAATAAGATTGAAAAATCACAATTAAACCTGTATTTATTGGCATTCGATTCATGTGGGAAGGTGGTTCTAGAGCCTATGCTGCTTTCATTTATGATACCTACCCGTGTGCAAAGTTTCATGTTTGTTTCCAAAAGTGCACAAACATGTCCTTATCCCACTGCACTAATGGGGGAAACGAGGTGAAGGAGCTGGGGGAGGAGCCAAAAAAACACGAAACATTTTGGAAATTGACTCTGAAACCTTGCTAGATAGCTTGGAAATGATCTACCGGTAACTAATAAAGCAAAAGTTAAATTTTTAAAATCGGTCCGGTATTTCTGAAATCCATAAAATATTCACAGAGTGAAGATGTCCATGGGGATTTAACATGGGGAAATTGTTTTTTCGCGATAAAATCAATATTTGACCAAATTTCACGAAATAAAAAGAAGTCTCATTCTTAAATTTTGCTTTAATTCAATATTATCAAAAAAAAAAAAGTTTTTGCATAGTTTATACAGCCGTAGAATTTGGGCAGGTTGTTAACCCTTACTATGCTGAATTAAATTTTGTCGTCTGCTGGAAATGTTTTATTTTAAATATTTCTCGATAAAAACCTTGTTTTGGCAGCGCATGAGAATCGTCTCCACTGGAGACGATTCTTATGTGCTGTCAAAACAGGTTTTTTTTTAAGGCAAAAATGAAAAACAGCAGACGACCATTTTCGTCTCCCGCGTAGTGAGGGTTAAACGGACAGTAGAGGAAATGATGTGTAGAGATATTTTGCAACAAAAATATTTTTGGCAGTATTTGTTTTGCTTTGAAATAAGTAAAAAAATAATATAAACAAATGAAAAGCATCAACTATTTAACTATTTATTTCTTTTTAATTGTTACCACCCCTCTTGTAAGGCAATGTAAAATATGATTGTTTATTTTCCCCAGGCAAAAATGGTTGCCGCGGCAACCTACTCGATGTGTGAGGCAGCCAATGCCATGGTTCAAGGACAAGCCAATGAAGAGAAGCTGATTGCCTCGGCAAAGGAGGTCGCGGGGTCAACGGCCGCCTTACTCGTTGCCTGCAGGGTGAAGGCCGACCCGGGTTCTGTTGCCATGCAACGCTTACAGGTAACCATGGTTTTGCCTGCTTTATTCAGGAAGAATAAATAGATACTCTCCAGATAAGGTCCGTATTGGTGTATTTTACACACTTAATTTAGCTAAATATGCATTGATTATCAAATTGAGTAGTGAAAATACTCAATTGGAAAATTAATGCGTATCTTCGCATTGCTGTGAGTATTTTGTACTCCCACTTTTGATAATCAATGCGTCTTCTGCTAAAATAAGTACGTAAAATACGCCAATACGCACCTTAACTGCAGCTCTGTTGGCCAAGACGCGCTGGACCTGTGTAATGGCAGAATGGAGTTCAATAACCTCATACTGATCGTAAAAAATGTTTGCAGGAATACAATTCTCATGTGTGACGTTACCGTTTCTTTCAGAGTGCGGGAAATGCGGTGAAGCGCGCGACGGAAGCGTTGGTGACGTCGGCACAACAAGCCAGCGTTGTCGACGATACTCCGGGGGATATCCGGGTCAACGAACGTATGGTTGGTGGCATAGCCCAGGTCAGTAGCTCGCTCAATCTCCAAGTTACAACAACAACAAATTTTCAATTTTAAGATAAATTTATTAATTTTTATTATGCGAATTTATTACATTATCACAGCCATTTTGAGATCAGTAGCCTATTTCACCAACATTGCAAAGTATACTTATCTAGCAAAGTATACTTTGAGGGAGAAATTTTGATGTGACCAAAGCTAGCGGAAGATTAGCAAAAGGATCAACAACAACAACAACAAATTTTCAATTTAAAGATAAATTTATTAATTTTTATTATGCTGAATTTATTACATTATCACAGCCATTTTGGCTGTGATGATGTAATAAATTCAGTATAATAATTCTGCATACTTTTAATCATCAAATATATGCGGTCGTTATGTTCTATATGACATAATGCATTTCGGGAAAAATAAATGATAACTCCCTCAAAGTATACTTTGCTAGATAAGTATACTTTGCAATTTTGATGAAATCGGCTACTGGACACTGGCTTTTAGTCCTGAAAGTATTTTACTTTTACAAATGTATTATTAATTTTCTTCCTTATTAAATAGGGATCAAATTATAAAAAGTAACACACATTTAAAAACTCACTTATTTGAGCCGTTTGCTTTTTGCAGTTCAACTGAGTAAATTCAACGTTATTACTGTATTTTCACTACTCAATTTGAAAATCAATGCGTTTTTTACACATTGCTGTGTGTATTTTGTACTCCCACTTTTGATAATCAATGCGTATTCTGCTAAATTAAGTGCTTAAAAAAACAATACGCACCTTATCTGGATCTCTGTAATAGTAATTTAGTTTTATTGCAATCAATTAGTCAATCGACCAATCAATCAATCCATCAACCAACCAACCAACCAACCAACCAACCAACCAACCAACCAACCAACCAACCAACCAACCAACCAACCAACCAACCAATCAATCAATCAAACAAACCAATATCGATTACAGGTGTTGATAGCCCAGGAAGAAATTATCCGAAAGGAGAAAGAATTGGCATCGGCGAGACGGAAGCTGAACGTCATCTACCAGAAACAGAACAGATTCAAGGGAGACGATCAGGCGGATGATTCGTCATCGTCGTTCTAGTGATCTCCCTTGATTAGGTTAGTTCTACATGTATGTAATGAACCTCTGGCATATTATTTATTATTATGCTCCAATGCGATAGCGGGGGGGGGGGGGGGGGGGGGGGTGCATATTGCGTTGCTCTTTAGTAAGTTAGTCCAGCCGTCCGTGTACACATTTACGTCTAAAAGTCAAAAGGTTTGTAAGAGTTTCTTCAATTAGAGTCCTGTCTTAATCGGCAAATTAATTTTCAATGCGTTTGTAATTTTATTTGAATGGAGTTTACACTAGAGTATTAAGATTTTTAACCCTACCCTTACTACGCTGAATTAAATGTTGTCGTCTGCTGGAAATGTTTTATTTTCAATATTTCTCGACAAAAACCTGGTTTTGACAGCACATGAGAATCGTCTCCAGTGAGACGATTCTCATGTGCTGTAAAAAACAGTTTTTTGTTAAGATTCAAAGCAAAAATGAAAAACAGCAGACGGCAGTTTCCGTCAACAGCGTAGGAAGGGTTAATACGTGTGATCAAATTATGATATATATCTACTAATTATGTAGTCATAATTCCAGCACAAAAATATTTACACAATTCCCTAACATTTGATTGGCCCGTAGCAAGTCTCTGTCCAAAATTTATATCCCAATAAACTCCCACGCCGAACTACTTTCCGTAACCGTGAGGCGCAGTTAAAATAATTCTTAAGAAAATGGAAAATAAACACATTTTCTTGATGAATTTATTTCAAATGCTGGAATTATAAGGAATGAATGGCCTCTTTGTTGAATTTATCGGGGATATAAACTTGGAAAAGTCGAGGGAATACTGGATGAGGCCTTCCGGCCATCGTCCAGTATTCCCGCGACTTTTCCAAGTTTATACCCTGATAAATTTCACAAAAAGGCCATTCATTCCTATAATAATTGTTTTACAACTCGTGTCTCAATAGAACCGGAAGGCATACAGTAACTTGACTGTGTCCGTCTGCCGTCCATTTAACAAGCCATAACTTTTTTACCACTTGAATGATTACTTCAATATTTCCGAAATCCTCTGAAAAACGGCTGATGCCCCTACCCCCTTGCAAATGTATAATATGTTGCTGTGACTGGAGAAATGGGGCTTATGGGATTGCGACCAGTGTAGATCAAGATTAGCCTGTGCATCCACACAGTCTGATCAGGATCTGCACTGTTCGCCATTCCATCAAACAATCAACATAGATGGTTATCAGGCTATATGAATGTGCTATTTGATCAGGAGCTACACTGAGCAATAAACCCCATAAGCCCCATTCCTCCAGTCAAAATGTTTCACATTCGGTCTGATATTTGAGCAGATCAGACCGAATGTGAAACATTTTCAACTTTCACATCATGAAAAAAAAAAAGTCTGAAATCAACCTAAAGGAGGAAAATTCCCATTTCGGGAAGAAAAATTCTCAAAGAGAGACGCACGTTAAGTCTCTGTAAGGGTCAGCTGGATTGACCTCCAACTTCATATACTTCCTTATCATCATCCATATTTTCATTCCATACCACACTCATGCGGCCTTCATGTCGAAGGTCAAAATATGATTATTTTTTGTGTTGAAGTTTTATTTGTCAGTCCAGCCTCTGCTCACTTTCACTACTGTCTGTTTCACGAAAGCTGCCCAAATTTTACGGCTATATAAACAATTCAAAAACAAGATTTCTTTTGATAATATTAAATTAAAGGAAAAATTAAGAATGAGCCTTCTTTTTATTTCGTGAAATTCGGTCAAATATTGATTTTATTACGAAAAATGGATTTGTCTATGGGAATTTAACATGGGGGGAAAAGAGGTAAAGCAGTGTGGGAGGAGTCAAAAAACTAAAAAATTTGGAAATTGACTCCGAAACCCGACTAGATGGCTTGGATATGATCTAACTAAGAAAACAAAAGTTAAATTTTGAAAATCGGCCCAGTATTTCTAAAATTCAAAAGAAATTCCCCATGTTAAATCCCCATAGACATCTTCACTCCGTGAAGATGTCTATGGGGATTTAACATGGGGAATATTTATTTTTCGCATTAAAATTAATATTTGACAAAATTTCAAGAAATAAAAAGAAGGCTCATTCTTAAATTTCGATAACATTTAATATTATCAAAAAAAATATTGTTTTCGAATTGTTTATATGGGTGTAAAATTTGGGCAGCTTTCGTGAAACAGACAGTAGTTGGAAATATGTTTCAGGAAACAGATCAAAGAGAGACGCCCAATGATTATCCACATGGAAGTTTGGCACCACTGGCCATGAATGAAAATGATCATCGTTCTCATACACTTCATGGAGAGACGGAACAATTAACCCGGCCGTAAATGACCTAAGCTGTTGATCGGCCGTTAAACACCAATTACCAAACAGAACACAATACTCTACACTTGTAATAATCAGATCTCATCGTTATGTGTTGGGGAATTTATTCAGAGACTCACTAATTAAGTTTAACCCTTTGAACCCGAAAGCCCGCTATAGCAGTTTATCCAAACAGTGCAGATCCAGATGAGCCGGCTCGTATCGAGCCGTCTCATCAGGATCTGCACTTTTTGAAAGTAAATTTTCATATTTTTGAGAACAAAAAAATACTCCCTTTTCATAAATGGACCAGTCTGAAAACCATTTTGTGACGGTTGGATTGGTTGCAAAATTAACAGATCAATATCCATTCCAGCTACTTAGTGGTGAAAAAGTTAGAATGCGGAAAACGAAAATTGTTGTTTGCTGATGTTTTATATTTTGTCTATAACTGCATGTGTTGCATGCAAAGCATGTCTTTGTAGAGAAAAAAGGAAAATATGAAAGTAACAGCAAATTAGCAAATTAGCATTAGCAAAGTACTTTGGTTCTCAGATATCGCTGCGTCAGAAAATCGCTGCGCGTCGAGCATTTTATCGTCATGTTGAAATAAAATTGTACTGTAAGTTCGCCTGATGATCAATAAAAAAACACTACCATGCAAAAATGTGTTCAATCCAATCATGTCTCACGAAAATCTGGTGATTTTTCACGTTTAAAGAGGTTGTACAGTGAGACCTCTCCAAGCCGGACACCCTGGCGATCTGTAGCCGATTTCATCAACATTGCAAAGTATACTTTCTAGCAAAGTATACTTTGAGGGAGTAATCATTTATTTTTCCTGAAATGCATTATGTCATATAGAACTAAAGACTGCATATATTTGATGATTAAAAGTATGCAGAATTATTATACTGAATTTATTACATTATCACAGCCAAAATGGCTGTGATAATGTAATAAATTCAGTATAATAAAAAATAATAAATTTATCCTAAAATTGAAAATTTCTCCTTCAAAGTATACTTTGCTAGAAAGTATACTTTGCAATGGTGGTGAAATAGGCTACTGGTGATTTTTCACATTTAAAGAGGTTGTACAGTGAATCGCTGAGACGGTTCAACTGAGTGGTAACAACATACACTTTGAGTGGGTAGCAGGGGCACCCACTAGATTCGCTGGACCAATTTTATGATGAGGTTTCACTGTAAATCAGGCATTTCTGATTCATAGGTGTGTGCTATGCGAGCATGAACAGACATTATCACCAGAGATAAATGACCAAGAAACACATAAAACAGGGGCGTCACAACAGGTCCAACAGGTCCGGCAGCTCTGGATAAATAATTTTGACATATTTGGAATTCATATACAATGTATAAAAAAAAACAAAAAAACGGAATGTAATTTTTTTTTCTGTTTTTTTTTCTCGTTTCTCGTCAGAAATGTATGTTGTTACCACTCAGTTGAACCGTCTCGGCGAGACGGTTCAACTGAGTGGTAACAACATACACTTTGAGTGGGTAGCAGGTGCACCCACTAGATTCGCCGGACCAATCTTATGATGCTTCCGGTGCCCCTGTAAAAATAAGATCACAGGTGTTTTCTTGGTGTCCAGTTTACATAGGTTCCTCTGTTGTAACTTTATACCCCGTGTCTGAGATCCAACGTACTTATTTTTTTATATCCTAATGATACTGCTGAACATGGGGAGTCGGTATGATAAGGGTTATCTCCCTTCTTGCACCGACGCCGTCGTATAACTAGATGTATAGACTTTTCAAAACTTCTCATTTTGTATATTGCGATTTAACGATATGCTGACTGCTCTGCTTGTCTTGTATAAATGCACCGACGCTTTCTCAGTCGGGCACAGCATGGATATTTTTACCTTGTTCTCCCCTTCAACATGTTCAAGGTGTATGATCACGTGGTACTAACAACAACAACAAGTACTGAAACTTCCAGAATCCATCCGATTGAAATTACGTATTCTTTTATATTGTCCTTATTACGTAACGGATTTGATGAAATATGGCGCACCAAACGCGTCTTGTTAAGCTGCATTTGGTGGTCTCTGTATTTTCGCCCAAACTTCTGTTGTTTTTGCGAAGAATCGATTTCCGTGTCTCCAAAACGACACAAGTCTGTGCCAAATTCCCTGGACCACCAAATGTTTGCTGCGTCATATTTCATCAAAATCCGTTGCATATGAAGGAAAATATCAAATAATATTCACTTAGGAGTGGGCGACATTGTTGTTGTTGTTGTAACCACGTGATCATGCACCTTGCCCTTGCGGATAGGCAATGGGGGATTTATAGCGTCAGTCCAGGTACGTGCGTATGTATGTCACATTGTGCGTGCATGTATGAGTACGTAAGTAACACCATTCATTTTTCAATTACTTAGCCGCTTAACTGATTTTGATAATATTTGGCCGCAATGTGTGTTTACAGATGGTGCTTTGTTTTGCATACGACGTCCGACTGCCCAAGGTCAAGGTCACTGAGGACCTATTTGGTTCACCCTATTTGTAAGGCAAATGCGTTAAAAGTTGTTGGTTTTTATTCAATAACTTATGAACCACTGCCCCGATTTTGATAATATTTGGCAGCAATGTGTGTATAGGGATGGTGCTTTGCTTTGCATACGATATTATTATACAGAAATGCCAGTTTTTTGTAATGAACATTTTATTGACAAACAAAACGGCTTATTCTCAGCATGAATGGGTTAATGTATCGATCAGCTGAATGATAACTTAGATGGAAAAAAGAAAGCAATGAATTTGTTGATTAACAAATGGTTTAGTACCTGGTGTGAACTGGGTCGTAGTTAGGGGTGTGAACTGGGTCGTAGTTAGGGGTGTGAACTGGGTCGTAGTTAGGGGTGTAACGATTCACCGAACGTTCGATGCAGCGCAATATTTTGACAGCGATGCGATTCATGAAACGCGACACTGATATTCGATTCGGTACGGTTTCACAATTCAAAGCTTTGGAATCCCAAATTATGCTATAAATGTACGTTATTGTCGGGTAAATTTTCCGAACACTAAAATTAACTCATCGGGAAGAACATGCACAAACTAGTCCAGCGATCTGGAATCATTTTTTGGGTTCGGTTTTATGCATTATATCGAGTATATGGACCATTTAAAAAGTATTTTGTGAACGGGTTCTCGTATCACGTGACCCAAGTATCGTGCCGTGAGGTATGCGTATCGTTACACCACTAATCGTAGTAGGATACAATCTTTCAGTGCTATTAAAGATACATATCACTTCTTATAATTAATATATAATAATCCTGTTTGTATATATTGTATTCGTTTATAGCTCCTTTCATGCGCCTTTCGACGGAGCCCCGCAGGAACGAATTGTCTATTCGAGAGAACAAATTGTTAATTCGATTGAACAAATTGTTATTTCATGGGAATGAATTAATAAATTGAGGGAACAATCCAAAAAAATCCACGTCCCCTGCAGGGCTCCGTAGCTTCATAAATGCTACTTATTGACGCCTTATTTCAAACAACAATCGTTATCTGTGTCTGCGCTATCCAATCAAAATTGCTCCTATATTGTTACATGTTCGTAAGTGCAAAATGATGAGTCTGTAAATTTCACATTACCAACGTTTTCTTGTGAACAATTATTGGATTTTAATGGTACAAAGTTTAGTGAAACGTCCCCCTGCTGAGGTGAATATACATGTATGCAAGAATTTAGGTGGAAATGGGGCGAAATATAGCGTGCTCTCGTTGCTCGGTACATTACTTCTGTGTATTTGCTTGTGCTGCTTTGCTGTAATCTCTATAATACATAGAGACTACCTATGCTAGTGTCTTTTCATATCAAGTTTATCAGGCACGGCTAGGAAACGCGTAGGAATTCCTACCGTTTCCGAGCCGTGCCTGATAAATTTGACAGTAGCCTGGGCCCGGTTGTTCAAAACATCAGTTAGCTTAACGGACTGTTAAATCCTTAACTGAATGGTTAAAATCTCTGTTTAACAAACAGAGATTTTAACCATTCAGTTAAGGATTTAACAGTCTGTTAAGCTAACTGATGTTTTGAACAACCGGACCCTGGTATTCTATTTATCAGGTAACGTTTTATGCTCGAAAATGACCACATATAACGTCGTTATCAATGGACAGAACTTGTTTACGTCGAGCCATTACACGTACATCATCCGACCAATGGAACGTCCGTTGTCACTTCGTTGTGACCCGGATGTTGGTATCGGGTCAATGCCCGATACAACAATATGTTATCAGTCAATACGTATTCGGTCAATACAGGGTAGGTTACCTGATAAATTATCATGATCATGTCGACATTGTCGCCCATATGACCTTGTTCATAATTTGCAAATTAGCACATTTTCTATTGAGATGAATAACAGTGAATCTATTAAAAATCGAGCTTGTCTGTGTATCCAGTTTCAGGGATTCCACTGGGGAAAATAAAAAAATCGCCACATTCAAAAAAAAAAAAAAAAAGAATTTATCGCAAATTGCGAAATTTGGCGATCGCCAGCGGAATCACTGCAGTTTAGAAAGGTTCCACTATACACGCATCAATCATAAATACAAATATTCACACGTAATGCACCCAATAGGGAGTTGGCTAATTTGCAAGAATTCATTTGTGCCTTTTAGCTTATACACATACAGACAGCATGTTCCATTGATTTAGTTGTTATTTTGTATAGATAGAACATGGATTGTTATTGCTGTGCCTGTTACGCATATCAGTTACGGTAATTATGCTATTGCTTATCATTGTTTTGTTTACTCGATATTGTGACACGACTGTCGATGTTCACAGCCGTGTCCAAACGTACAGCACGTGCTGTTTGACCGTGGCTGTAGACAATGCTCATTCCGGGGCATGTGTCTCATGACGTTACTCGAACACGCCATTACGTCACCAGACCGGCCAGTTCACAACGGTCACACTGAAATTTTGAAATTGATGCGGCTGCATCACGCGACGTGTACTGTCGCCCCGGAATATTTATGTGTAAATCAGCTGTTAGAATGGAGCAAAGTACCGAGAGTACTTCATATTTGAAGTGGCGATTTTTTTTTCGAAAATTGTAATTTTTTATCGCCAATTGTTTATTTTTATCGCCAATTGCGGAAGTGGCGATCGCCAGCGGAATCCCTGAACAATAACGCTTGACCGTGGCACTCCGTATTTGCTGTGGCACTCGGGAACTGTTTGAACCCACGGCCTACGGCCTTCGGGTTCAAACAGTTCCCTCGTGCCACGGTAAACGTTTACCCACGGCTGGACATTGTCGAACCTTATATTGATGTACGAACATTAACTGTTGCTTGTGTAAAATACATTTAAACGATATATCCGGCATTGTATGCCATTCATTATTCATCAGTAAATATGTAGAACACATAGAAAATATGTTGGCAATTATGATTTGAAACAAATTCGATTTGTGTCATTAGACTAGACTAGTATAACATTGTGGAATCACTTTGTTTTGGGAAAGTTTCCCGGAACAAATGGAGTCTCAATATGTATGGTTAACAGAGCTCCAGATAAGCTGCGTATTTGCGTAAATACCCAATTAAAATTGCCAAAAACCCAATTGAAATCAGAAGTAGCGAGTATCAAAAAGCAATTAAAAATTTGTGGTACCTTTATCATGCTGCAGAAAACAACAAACAGTCCACAAATATAGCATATTTTTCTTATTTTCAATGAAAACACATCTTGGTATTTCATTAGAATTGTCTCCAAGGTTGCTGTCTGTCGATGTGTAAACAGTAGTGTGATTTTATTTCACCCAATTAAAATATTGAAATACCCAATTGCTTCAGAAATGATGGAGTGACAATACTCAATTACTAATTCCTTATCTGGAGCCCTGTGGTTAATATGGTAAATCTGATGGTTTTATTGGTTGAATAAATCCACCAATCAAATCGCTTGAGTTCAGGTACGAGAATCTCGTACCTGAACTCGAGTGATTTGATTGGTGGATTTATTAAGTGAATCGTTTTTATTATCATGAGCTTTGATATGCTAGCATTTTTTGTTACTAATGGCGGAAAAACATACTGTCGACCAGAGCTCCAGTTAATGTGCGTAATTGAGATGATTCTAAAGCACTCCCAACTTGCCATTTTTGATGGAGAAATAAAAAATTTACCTCCAAATTACGCAGCTTAACTGGAGCTCTGGTCGACGACAAAAATCATCTCCACACATGAAAAGTGTAACACATGGTGTATATGCATGCAGTGATCTGTTGTAAACCTTACCTATGCGGTGTATACATGTAAAATATTGATACAAAATAAACATTTTATTTAATAATAAACATGTTATTGTGTGTTTTTGCTACGATACCATTGTTTTTAAGTTTCTCTGATCTCGCCCGGCGTGGGTGGTTGGGTGGGAGCAATTTAACGATCGGGGTATAATGGATATAACCAGATTCTATGCATTGAATTTGAAATCTTGGGGTATAATACTCTTTAGATACAAAACTTATCTCGAGCTCTGGTAACAGGGACTAACAGGGTTGGGCTAAGTGGTCATTTGGGCCGATTTCATCAAAATATGCATTATTTCATATAGAACTAACCGCTGCATATATTTGATGATTGAAAGTATGCAGAATTATTATACTGAATTGATTACATTATCACAGCCATTTTTGGCTGTAATAAATTCGGTATAATAAAAAATAATAAATTTATCCTTAAATTTAAAATTTCTCCCTCAAAGTATACTTTGCTAGATAAGTATACTTTGCAATGTTGGTGAAATAGGCTACTGGTCTGTATGTGGCTGACCGGAAAATTGGTTCTTTGTGGCCAAAGTAGCCCCTGATCTCAGAAGTCCAGATAAGTTTTGTATCTAAAGAGAAGTAGTCTGATACTGTGAACAAAATATAAAGCACTGTCATATAAGGCCATATCAATTTGTTTCTCATTTAAGCGTCCACCCAGATGGCCAAAACCTATCTAAGTATCCTGTAAAAACAAACGAGGCCTTGTGAAAATGGTAAATTTATGCTAAAAACTTCCTCTACCCTTTGCAGTGTGCAAAGTGTTGAGGAGGTTTTTAACATAAATTTAAAGTGCCGCCAAATAGCAGGTAAATACTCTCGTTAAATTTTATTGAGTCAATTCATGAACGGATTTAACACTTGAACAAGCCCCAATCAGTTTTTAGCTCACCTGAGCAAAGCTCATGTGAGCTATTCTTATGGCAAAGTGTCCGGCGTCCGTGAACATTTTCAATCATCTTCTTCTCCCGAACTGCTGAGCCGATGTTGGTCAAACTTTACAAGGATGATATATGGGTAATGCCATTTCAGATTTGTTAAAATGAAGGTCATCGACAATCCAAGATGGCCGCCGTGGAAAAGTAGGTCAAATTCTTAAAAAATCTTCTTCTCACGAACCGCCAGGCTGATTTTGACGAAACTTTGTATGAATGATCGATACTTAATGCTGATTCAGATTTGTTCATATGGTGGCCCCTGGGTCGTGGCCCGAGGGGTCAAATATGGGTCAAATTTTATTTTTGACCGAATATGGTCATATAATATATCAAATCGAAGGTATCGACTAGTCGATCACTCTGGAGCATTTTTTGTCTAAATCAGATGATATTGTCATCCAAGATGGCCACCGAAAGGTAAAAAAGTTGTTCTTTTACTAAAGATTCCAAACGTATTCTTCTTGTGAACTGCTTGGCCGATATTGGCCAAACTTAACTGTAATGGTCTGTGGGTGAAGCCTGTCCATTTTCGTTAAAATGGAGGTCATCACCAAATCCAAGATGTCCGCCGTTGAAAAGTAGGTCAAATTGTCAAAAAATCTTCTTCTCACAAACCTCCAGGCCGATTTCGACGAAACTTGGTGTGAATGATTGATATTTAACGCTGTTTCAGATTTGTTCATTTGGTGGCACATGGGTCAAAAATGGGCGTGGCCCGAGGGGTCAACTAGGGGTCAAATTATATTTTTGACCGAATATGGTCATATAATATATCAAATCCAAGGTATCGACGAGACGATCACTCTGGAGCATGTTTTGCCAAAATCAGATGATTACGTCATCCAAGATGGCCACCGACACATGCACATTCGCAATATATGTTAGATCAGAAGGTACCAACAAATTCTGTGGAACATTTGAAGTTGTAAGTGAAGAGACTTTGTGAAATCAAGATGACCACTATGGAGGCTTTTAGGTGAGCGATACAGGCCCATTTGGGCCTCTTGTTGTATTACTTCACCAGTTGACTGTGTACAATAGCATACACAGACTGTTTGTTTTTTCACAGAATCACCCTCAAAACCTACCCGCGGACGCTTAACAGAGAAAGAACTTGGTAAGGCCTCAAGGTGCATGATCACGTGGTAACAACAACAACAACAACAACGTCGCCCACTGCAAAGAAAGTATTATTTGATATTTTCCTTAATATGCAACGGATTTTGATGAAATATGGCGCAGCAAACGTGTCTTCATGAGCTGAATTCAGTGGTCTAGTTTGGCACAGATTTATCTCGTTTTTGCGAAGAATCGATTTCCGTGTCAGAGACACGGAAATCGATTCTTCGCAAAAACGACAGAAGTTTGGGCGAAAATACAGAGACCACCAAATGCAGCTTAACAAGACGCGTTTGATGCGCCACATTTCATCAAAATCCGTTACGTAATAAGGACACTATAAAAGAATACGTACTTTGAATCGGTACTTGTTGTTGTTAGTACCACGTGATCATACACCTTGGCTTAACAGAGAAAGAACTTGGTTAGGCATAAGGGTGATTGTATCAGATCAAGGTCCAGATATTCAGAAAATATTATCGCAATGTGCCTTTAAATATCACATGAGCAATAAATACTGAAAATTAGTAGTTCAAATTTCGACTGATATCATGTTTTTTGATACTCGGTACTGATACTGTTGTTCTATATCTTCTCGGTCATATGCCCTTATGGAAGTTGTGAACAGAAATGGGGCTTATGGATATGTGACGTGGACATTCCTTACCGGAATTCCAACTGATACCTGGTTTGACCCTCGTGTACGCCATTGGCATTTTGTATGTGACAGTTGAACTCCTTATGTGAGTACTACGATTATTTGTAATCCTATTTTATGGGGAGGGGCCAAGGTGTGGTGGTATGGACCTGGCATGATGTAAATATTCCCTTTTGATTTTGGGATTTTCCCCCCAACAATGCAGCAGGTTAAAATGGGATTGAACCGGTTTGCCCGGCCTTACATGACCTTAGCTGTTGATAGGCCGTTGAACACCAATAAACAAACAAAGAAACAAACAAACGAACAACTAAACAAACAAACAAACAAGCAAACAAATAAACCATTCTTAGCGAAGTAACATGGTACGTAGCGGTGAGAGTCGTATTTGTCTAATTGGTCCCACCACCATAGTTACCCTTGTCCGTCCATCCCATCCCTTCCGTCCGTCCGTCACCAACCTTATAACTCTTAAAACTTTTAAATCGTACTAGCTACACACAAAGCATCAAACCTCCAGCTCTTACGGTTTATAAGTGTTACAAGTTACAAGGCAAAATGGAGAAATTCTAAGTCGAAAAAGGGAGAGATAATCCATTACCTGGGAGTTGAATCAAAATAAACTTTACGCATCTACTCATCATAAGGAAGCTACATACCAAGTTTCAGTTCTGTATACAGAACTGAAACTTGGTATGTAGCTTCCTTATGATGAGTAGATGCGCAAAGTTTATTTTGATTCAACTCCCAGGTAATGGATTATCTCCCCCTTTTTCGACTTAGAATTTCTCCATTTTGCCTTGTAACTTGTAACACTTATAAACCGTAAGTAAGAGCTGGAGGAGGTTTGATGCTTTGTGTGTAGCTAAGCTATATGGTGTTTAGATTGACAGGCGTTCGGCGTGTTTCGGCTTTCATCGGTATAACTATATATATGAATAAGGCTTCTAACTTAATATTTCACCTGTGCATTCCTCTAAGGCTCTACTATCATGCTGTGACAAATACCAAAGTCAAGGTCCCATCCTTAAGTCTCTTTACAAAGCTTAACATCAGAGAAATTGGTTAGAACTTCTATTTTTCCTTCATTGAAAATTCTTAATATTTCACGCATACATTACTCTAAGCTCTACTATCATGCTGTGACAAATTCATGACCGTCCAACCCCGCTGATTCCAAGGTCAAGGTCACAGACCACAGCCTTGGAAAAAATCTACATATTTAGTTTTTAGTTTAAACAATATTCTATTCACATTTTGACACATACAGTATCATATTTACAAATGTAGTACATGTTACAAAAATTGAAAATATGAAAAGGATTCAGAAGAAAGCTCGAGAGCTTATAACACTGTCTCCTTTTGTTATCAGTACATTTATTTTGTTTTGTTGTCGTGACAAAACGCATATAAATAGTTGTATGATTGTGCAAAGGAAAGCAGAAGAAATGTTGGACACTGTTTAAACTGATTTGGAGAAGAAAAAAAAATAAGAAAGAAGGGAGGTATAAAAAATAATAGTTATAATATAAAAAAAAGAAAGAAAGAAAAATACGAGTAGAAATATGAATACAAGGTAGTTTGCCCGTCCAACTCAGCTGACTGGATAGTCCTCTTATGATTGTGATGTATTCTTTTATAATGGCGTTCCGAAGAAAGAGAGGAATATACAAGTTAGGTGATCAATCGGGTGAGAAAGAGACTATGGGTAGCTACCGATACTCAAACCGTTTCGACCGGATAATGTATTCATGAACGGACTTGAAGATCAACATAATAGTTTCGTCATCAGCTGATGGACTACCATATAGGAGTACACGTAAGTCGTCTCTGGGAATATCGAACTGTAATAAACTAGTGTTCATGTGAAGTCGTAGGTCCATATATATGGGACAGTGTAGGAAAAAGTGTTGTGTATCTTCAATCGCTCCACATCTGCAGCGTGGATTATCTATTATGTTCTTCGAGAATAAGTGTTGGTTTAGATTGCTACAATGTGTACGAATGCGTGTGTGGTAGATTTGTGCTTCGCGCTTACCATAATAGTAATAGTTGGGTGGTTTTCTAATATCTGTGTTAATGTGATTCTTGAAGATTCTCAGGGAAGTGGAGTTACGAATTGGCGATGAGAGTTGGTTCCAGTCTTGTATTGTAGACGGTAGAAATGAATTTAGATACAACTGAGTCATACAAGCAGTGTGGATGTGTTCTGCGAGTTTCTTGGATTATAGTCAACAGTTTCACCTACGTTTGCTGGGACAAGAGATGAAAAATAGGGGGGTGAGAGACGGGTATACATTTTATAGAAGAGTACAAGTTTGTGTTTCTTTCGTCTGGATTTTAAAGTTTCCCAACCTGTTTCGTGATATAGAGATTCAAATGATACAAGCTTAGTGGCTCCAGTAGTATATAAGAGTCATAATGATACAAGTTTATATGGAAGCCACACACTACGTGACACTACGTGTGGTGGCTTCCACACGAAACTTGTAATCATTATGACTCTTATATACTACTACCGCGAGACCATATATTTATGACATGAGAAGATACACCCTATTAGAGATAAAAATATCCCTATGTTATACTCAATATATATATACAACAATCTGTCATACTTTTATTACGAATAAAATAACAACTGACACCCTATTGAAGATAAGAAATCCATAAGTTATACTCAGTATTTTACAGCAATCTGTCACAAATATATACTGACACCCTATTAAAGACAAGTTATCCATATACTCAGTATATATACAACAATCTGTCATACTTTATTACGAATAAAATAACAACTGACCCACCCTATTAAAGATAAGAAATCTATAAGTTATACTCAGTATTTTACACCAATCTGTCACAAATATAAAACTGACACCCTATTAAAGACAGTTATCCATAAGTTATACTAAGTATATTACAACAATCTGTCATATATTTATTACGAATAAATATAAACTTACACCCTATTGAAGATAAAAAATCTATTGGTTATACTCATATAATGCCTACCATAAAAGCAAATGAGAGCAAGCTAATAGTTGGGGAATTTCCCTAAGAGGTTTGAGACTCAAGAAAGATATAGCAGATAGGATAAGTGACGCGCGAACCGTCGTCTACGAGGAGAGGCTGCGGCGTACGGTTTTCGACCGGACGACTGCCCGCCGACCCCGAAAAACGCTCCGAGAAATTGGAGAACGAGACGACGGCCAGTCTGCGCGCCACCGCTTACGCGCAGCTGTTAAAAGAAGATCACAGCGCACGTAGAAAACCCTATACAAGGCGTACTACAATAAGATTTATCAAGGGTTGGTGGGGAGACCTCCCAAGAAGAGGAGAGATATCGCCGGAGCTTTGGTGGAGGAGGGTCCCAGGATTCTCGCTGAAGAAGCCGAAGTTAGGGAAACTGTTGATAGGGGTAGGAGGAAGATAGTATGGACTTTCGAGAGGGGGGTAGACGGGGAGATCGCTAATCGCAATAATGAATAAAATTCGCCCAGAGATGACCCACGCATGTTATCTGAGGTATTCGTGCTCGTATCGTATTAGGCACATAGAGACCGACGCGCTACTATGATCTATCACAAACAATCAAAGGGCAGTCCGTGGATAACGAGATCGCCAAAGCCGAGAGTTGGATATCCGATAGAGAGAAAGGTCGAATGGACATCGACAAAGTCGATAGACCAAACACAAAATGGACCTTCGTTCGTTGGATATCGGTCGAGGTGAAGATGATCATCGACGCACAACAACTTCTCATGGGAGCGGGAAAATCCCAGGGACAGGTTAAGACAGAAAAATGGGAATGTATTCCCGTCGACACGTACGACGACTTTACTTGTGTCTGTTTAGGTGCATAGCCATCCAACGTGGAGGGAGACCCGACGGGTGTTGTATGTAGGAAGGCACGAGCTCTGGCTCGCGAATACCTCGGGCACGATAACGGACCGGGTAGTAAGGGAATCCCCCTGGACGATATTAAGAAGGTCGAAGAGCATTTCAAGATGGGCATTCGCGTTTACGAGCCCACCGCCGACGGAGTGTGGTACCTCATGAAGGTTCCGCAAATTACGACGTGGTTGGGGGAAGACAATGACGATAGGAATGTTTGGAGGTCACTCGTTCCTCATAACGAATCTCCGCAAGATGACGAACGAGTTAACGGGTGCACCGGATTCAACAACGGTTCACAAAGTCGTGTAACATGCACAGGTACGCGACCACCTGCATGGGTGGGAAGACCGTGGTGACATGTCCAGGTAAGAGGGTAGAGAGACCACAGTCGGCCTACGAGAAGGCGTTCTATCCCAAGGGGTCAGCGAGTGTGAGGTCGATTCAATGGTTAAGCAGAGAAGAGGAGAGGGTGGGAAAGCACATACATCACGCCAACTGCGGTCACGGTGGTGAGAGGTGGGTGGCCGGTGATCCAGTCGACGGTTACTGTCACGAGACCGAGACCGTGTTTCAGTTTCACGGATGCTACTGGCACGGGTGTCCGAGGCATTGCATGAGAGGTAACGCGAGATCGCTGTACAAGAGGACGAAAATTCAAGACGCCAAGATAAGGAAGACGGGTTACGAGCTGGTGGTGATGTGGGAGTGCGAGTGGTTGAATGAGGTGAATACCTACTATCCACAATTGCCACGCGAGGAGGAGACGACTCTGTACCCCCACCAGATAGTCTACGACTTCGAGGCGTATCTCGACAAGTCAAAAATCACGCGACCGACCAAAGACCTGAACTTCGAGGTCGAGCACGTTCCTATATCGGTGTCGTTGGGGGATACGATGCATGAAGGGATCACACACCTATGCGAACGAGATCCCGACACGCTAGTCGAGAAGTTCGTGACCGAGCTGCAGATGAGAGCAAGGCAATCAGGGAGGGGTTAGGAAGAAGTATCTGCCGGCCGACATAGATATGTTATCGAAGTCTCAGCAAGCAAAGATTATTTCTTGGATTGACCAAGTCCCGGTGGTGGGGTTTCAACTGTAGCAGGTACGACCTAACCTTATCAAGCAGTACTTTGTAGAGAAGTTGGCGGCCACCGTGAATAAGGTGATGGTTGGAAAGAGAGCCAGCACGACGATGTTTCTGTTTACCCCGGGAGTTTAGATTTCTCGACATCATCCAGTATCTGGGACCCGGTACCACGTACGACCGGTGGGTTAAGGCGTACGACTGTAAAACGGTAAAGTCTCACTTTCCATACGAGTGGTTCGATAGCGCGGACAAGCTCGACCATCCGGGGCTGCCAGACTATCCCGAGTGGTACTCGAAGTTGAAGGGTGAGTTCCTTCTGTCGTTGTTCCGAGAGGAAAGAGTGTAAGAAGGTATTCCGTGAAAAGGGGATTGAAGGACGTTCAAGGAATGGGTTTGCCAACCCACTACAACGACTTGGATGTAGGACCGTTCCTGGAGGCTCTGACTAAAATGACGGAGTTCTACAGGGGAAGAGGCGTGGACATACTCAAGGATGCTGTGTCTCTGCCCGGGGTGTTTCCCTTCAGTACCTACTCCGCGGGTCGATCGATGGGAAGGCGGACAGCCCAAGCTGTGGTCACCGAAGTCTGAAACTTATGAGATGATGAAGCAGGGATTGGTCGGTGGTCCGTCCATAGTATTCTCCAGATACGCCGAGGCTGGAAGGTCGACGATCAGGGGTCAGGTGGGGAGTCGGGAGGAGAAGATGTGCAAGGCGGTGCTGGGGTACGATGCCATTGCTCTATACCTATCTACTCTGTCGAAGGACATGCCGTGTGGTGAGGAGCAGATATGGACGTGTGACGACCCGGATAAAGACAGTCGTATATAGACCGTTTCGTGAGGAATGTCAGGAGTGAAAAGTGGTTCGGTTATTTGCGGAGTTGGAATATAGAGGTCCCTGAAAACGTTGAGAGACAAGTTCTCGGAAAATGTCACCGCTGTTCGTTAATCGAGAAGTCGATGAGAACGAGGTTCCGCAGCACATGAAGGACTACCTGGCCGGGACCGGTAGGAAAAGAGTCGAAGGACAGAGAAAGCTCGTGGGGGCAATGTCCGCCAAGAAGATGTTCATATACTCCCCGCTGCTAAAGTTGGTATCTGGAGCACGGTCTGATCGTCAAGGCGGTGCATAGGGTGATAGACTACACGCTCGGCAAACCGTTTCAATGGTTCGCTAAAGAGGTCACCGCTGCTAGACGGACGGGGGACGTCGACAAGAGCAAGGCGGTGTTGGCGGATATATTCAAACTGGTTGGCAACGCGTGTTGTGGCAAGCTGATAGAGGCACAAGAGAGACACCTGAACACCACATATACGAAGGATAGAAGACTGTCGATCGGGCACTGAGGTCGGCGTGGTTCGAAGACCTGGAGGAGATTGGGAGGCTTACGAGATATCGAGCAGGAAGACTCGAGTGGTGATCAACAGACCGTTTCAGTGTGGCATAGCGGTCTACCAGTTGGCCAAGCTCCGGATGCTGGAGTTCTACTACGATTTCTTGGACAAGTACGTGGATCGCGGAGATTTCGAACTGATACAGATGGACACTGACATCATGTACTTCGCGCTGTCGGAGAAGACGCTGGCGGCGGTGGTGAGAAAGAATATGAAGAGAAAGTTTAATAAGGAGAAGACCGAGTGGTTGGCGTGGGACGTGTGGAGCAACAGAACTCCGGGACTGTTCAAGCTGAAATTCGAAGGGGATAGAGCCATCGCTCTGTGTAGCAAGTGTAACTACGTGGAGCGGTTGATAGGAAAACTAAGCACTCGCCAAGGGATGTCGAAGAGATCGAACTAAACGATCTGACTTGGGGCGGTATAAGATTGCTCTCTCTCGAAGGGGGTAGGGTAAGGCGGAGAACGAGGGGATATCCAGAATGATAACCGGGGTGATGAGACGTACTGTCAACAAAAATTAGGACTCTCGGTCGTACCACGACAAGAGGAGAGTGATGGAAGACGGGTTACACACCGAGCCTATAGGATAGGTAAAAAAAAAAAAAAAACTCTGAGAGAAAATACTAAAGACTCTGATGATCCGGTAGCTGGGTGTCAGAAGGCACCGCGAGAAGTTCTTCGCGAACAAACCCCCTCGAGATGGCCCATCATCCAAATAGTAGAGCACGGGCTCATCGGGCTTGGTAATAGATCGATCTAGATGATATACATTGAGAGACCACACGGGCGGATCAGTCGCGCGGCGGCTGCCACCTTCGAGCTCTCCCGGTTGATAGAGGTTACCGGACGTCAATATCCGATGGAAGCCGTTGCTCCTCTAAACCAACGGGTCGCCCGCGCGAGACGGCAGAGGGCTCGCTCGTCACCCTTTTAAACTTGATAGCATCTACTGGCTTCTTACCTATCAATCTGGTCACCTCTCCGTTCAGTGCGAAGACCACTGCGGGCAGTCTGGCCACCCACTCGGTCGATCGCGAATGAGGGTCTACAAGTTCTTTAGCGTATTGGTGTCCGAACAGTCTCTCAGCCAGGGTTCGATTGAAGCGTTCCACGATCCCCTGGTCCCGGTGGATGTTGATGCGGCCGCGTCTGACAGAAACTTCGTGCTTAGACAATAGATGAGAGACCGCGCCCATGAACTCGCGGCCGGGATCGACCTGGAGAAGATTCGGCCATTTGAGAGGACTCCTCTTATATCGGGAGAGAGCCTCGGCCACCTCCTTAGACTCTTTAGTGGCCAACGGCTCAGCCCCTTATAACGACTCGCTACGTCAACGACTGTCAGCGCGTACTTGTACGTCTTATTACGACCGACGCGATCGTGAGGGAGAAAGAAACAGGAGATCCGCTTGGTGAACTTGGTTCGGTAACCGACACGTCGAATTTCGGGCGCGGAATATTGTGAGGCGGGGGTAAATAAATTAAATCTGCCAGATGGCCTGCTTCTTGAGCCATTCCTTGACAGCGTTTTCTGAAACCTTGATCGCCGCCGCGAGGTTCTTGATGGCAGCGAGTCCCTTCCAGTAGCCGCGGGGGCTGTAGTACGCATTCGCTAGCTTGCGCGTTAGGCGAACCGATAGTTTGGTATTAAGTTTGCGCGTGTTCATCGTATGCGATGTATTCTAATATATCGGACAATCTCCAACATGCCCTCGCCAGATCGTCCGGTAACTGCGTCGATAATAATAAACCTTTGTTGGTTTAAGTACAATCGCGATTGGGGTTAAGTTCTGAAGGAATTGGGAAAATCTAATCCCCCAGGATTGGTGGAGGAATCTAACATCCGCTTTGCGAAAAGGGTGGCCGCTTTTTCGTCCTCCGCCACGTCTCTAGAGAATCTCGGCCAGACGAATCATACCCTTTGCACCAGCTATGCGGTGTTTAAGGGCAGTGTAGCCTACATCAATCATAGCAAAATAAAGTTCGTCAACTGTCATCGTTCTATATATATATATATTTAGTTATTTAAAATAATTAATTTAAAATCTCGATTGGATATAGTAGCCGACGAGCCCCACCACACCCATTCCCACGACGATGAATGCGATCTCGCGGTCTTTTTGGGGCTCTGACGGTACATAGAAATCTGAAAGTTGGGGCTCGCGATCCAGCGGCGCGAGACTTTTCTGCGGATATGCCAGCGCGTACTCGCGGTTGGCTTCTTCAACGTTCTGAAAAGTTTGTGCGGCGTGATTTTCGCTGCGAAGCTCCTCGTTGACCCAGTCCAGATGGGCGGTTCGTTTTTTCGACCACGCTTATCCTTTGCGCTATTGAGTTGTTCTACAGCTAAATCGTGACGCTTGCGCTCCTTATGCACGTTCGAGCTTTTCATTTTAGAGAATATAAAGTTGCTACCGCTGAACGCCAATGCGTTTACAAGCGCACCACCTACTATTACTGCGATTGAAGCCATTTATTTCCATATATTAACTGGTAGAATTCCAGCTTTAACTAGATAATCTCGGGTCCAAACTGCGGCCGCTACGTCTAAGGTCGCGAGCCCTACGTCTCTCGCAGTAAAGTCCAATTTGGGAGCGGATCCTCCTAGGGCCATCTTTGATAGTCGAGCATACCCGATACTGAAACCCGATATCACACGGCGTGATAAAGCGCATTCACTAACATTTTACCGTCTTGTTCAGCCATTATAATTATTGCATATAAAAGGGGTCGCGATCAATGTTTAAATGGGGCGCATCCAATCGCGATTGGTGTTTCGTAACTTTCTTCTGAACACTGGCTGGTTGTTTTTTCGATAATATGGGGTATTTCCACACGCACAGGGCACCAACAACTGCCAGACCACCACCAACAACCCAACTCCAATTCACGAATTTGGGTTCAATCGGATTCGCCCAACTCCAACGGCAGTTGGTATTGGGTGTTGAGTGTGCTTCCAATTCGTGAATTGGGGGTGTACTCAACTCTGTCTTCAGATGTTTTGCTGTCTCCGTCCCCGATTGCAACGACTGTTTAGCCTACTCGAAGCTCGGCGAGTATTTTAATCTTGTTTAACTTTTCGGGTGGCAGCCGCCGCCCGCCCAGCTGCCTGTCTTTTGGGATTTTTTTTTATATGCGGTATGTCATCCAGTGGCGGAGTAACACTCGGGTTTCGATTGGGTTGGAGCAATCGGGTTCAACTCCGTCACTCTCGCGGGTGTGTCTTGTGTCATCATTTTCAGGCTTATAGTTACGTGGGCATATATGTCCAAATTGACAGTGTTACCCGTGGTCAACACGGTTGTCAGCGGAGCTAAGTACATTCCAAACTTGTGATAAATTGAGCAGCAGGCTGTTCTAAGAGTGTGACCTTATACAAGGGTCATCTCTAGATCGTCAATCAATCCCGCGGTGTTTGGATAGGGAGAAGTATACTAACGGCGGTTGCGTACAAATGAATAGCCGCCGATCCGAGAGTTTTTGTCATCTCCGCTCCCAATTTGGATTCGTATCGCGCATACATTTTATCGATCTCCGCATCTGACATCTTATCCACCTGAAAAACTGAGAGACGCCTACCGAGATAATGCTCCGATTGTCCCCCAGCAACCAGCGCAGCTAGCCGCTCTCGTCGCGCCGCATTTTCATTTTCATTCGGAGTCGTTGCACTCAACCCAATACCAACCGCCGTTGGAGTTGATTCCGATTGCTCTGTCGGATCATTATCTATGTTGGCAGTCGGAGTTGAGGTTTCTTCTATTAGCTGATCGAGAAATTCGTCGCAGTTCATTTTTCTTAAAATTAATTTAACTATTCTAACAAGTCTCATCACTTTAACATATTGCAAAGCACACCACCCGATACTTATGATCACCATTATGCTCGCAACAAAGCTCGCAGCGGAGCACCAAATTGTTAACATTGTTAACCATTGTTCAGCATTTGTTCAACATTTGTTAAGCATTTGTTCAGCATTGTTCAGCATTGTTCAGTAATTGCTAAGCATTGTTCAGCATTGTTCAGCATTTGCTAATTAATTATAAAATTAATTGATAACTTCGTAAGTAGTTGGTTGATCAGTCTTTAGCAAAAGCTTGGCGTGCTTAGTTTCCGAAAGCATCTGTCGAACCTCCAGGCGCTCCTCGCGCGTTGGGATAACGTCATTCTCTCGAAGACAGTCATCGAATGAGTCTCGGTCCTTGCAGTGAAAGAGGGCGACCCATTTCGTTTGCTCGCGCAGATCCTTGAGGACGGCGTTATACTTTTGAGTGGATATCCATACGCTTTGCCTAGCATGGCGGCCAGAAAATGCGAGCTCGGAGAGCATGTCCTTCTTTTTGGTCGTCGCCGCCTTGGCCGAGCAATCGTCAATCACGTATAGGGTGGGCTCACCCTGGAATTTTTTGGTATAAACCACGCAACCAATCGTGAAGCCTATCACCGGGGTCAATAACGTATACCTCAGGGTCGGTCCATATCCACGGGCGCTGCTGATAAGTATCGTTGTGCCGCACAGTGGGACACAGGATCACAATGTGACGAAAGGCATCGCGGTAGGAGCCCTCGAGCAAGTCTAGGATGAAAATCGTTTTTCCACATCCTGTCTGCCCACATATTATGGCAGAGTGGGCATCTCCAATCGTGAATTGGTATTGATTGCTAATTTTCTTAAAATTAATTAATAAATCGTTAGATGATTTTTTTATTAAATCAATAGAGTGCTGAGACGTATCGGCCATCTTCGATGTTGAGTTGTGCGTCTGTAATTATATATAAGTACACGTTCAATGGCCCGGCTCCGTCCGCCTCTTTGGTTATCTGGATCGTCACACCCTCACTAGCGTTCTCAACTTGGCGTCCGCTGCCGTGTATTTGGTCGTCGTCGCTGGCTCGCATGTCTAGCCATAGCGCGTATTTGGTATTCAGGAAATCCGCGAGGGAGACGGCCGAGAGATGCAGGTCTTTGGCAGCTGCCGCAACCTCCGGAGAGCGCTTAGAGCCGGCAGCAAACTGCTTTCTTACTTCGTCCCACTGCTGGTGCGCGCGAAGACCCGCGCTGTAGAGTTGATTGGGAACTCCCTCGATCGTCACCTCTACCTTCGTGATTTTGGGGTTATAGAATTTGTCGGTTTTTCTAGCACCGAACGCGAACCGAGCATCCTCGAACAACATCAGTATACCTTTCATCGAGCGGACGGGTACGTTGACATTAATATTCCACAATGTGTCGCCTTTGTCTTTCGTCATCTTGCGATGGCGAAGAACTCGGTCGTAAAGTATGGCAACGCGCCCGGCGTAACTGGGTTCTGATCAATCGCGCGAGTTCGGGACATCGTGACCATGTCGTACTCCAGCGAAACATTATCGATCGTATACGTCGATAACATGTCGCTGGCTATGAGAACTCGGCCGTAGTCGTTGAACGTTAGTTCGTATTCGAGGCGGTCAGCCAAAGCGCTCTGATAGTAGGGCATGTGACTCTCCAGCAACTCAAAGTCGAGCGGGATGTAGAAGCGGTTGCCGTAAGCGCCCGCGACCGCGTTGTCGCTCGCGTTGTTTTCTGCCTTGTTAGCAGCCCCGATTCTAAGTCTGGTTACGTTCTTATTTTTGCTGGTGTCAATACCCTGATAGACGGCGTTTTCGCGCTCTTGCGCCGTCTTCCATAGGTCCTGATAACAATGGTAGACGTCGCTGTCATCGATCGACATCACCTCATTACCAGAAATCTTTATCATGGTCTTCTTGACGATGGCGCGACCAAGGTTCTGAACGACGGTTCGGTCCGCGTCCGTCGATGTAAGCGAAATAGTGAAAGCGAGGCGAACAGTACCCGGCACAATGATGTCGTTAGCTCCGAGGTTGGGGAAGCGGACCAAGAGGTGCTGGTTCTGGTCGATCGTCGATGGGTTGTTCGTAATAACGACACTCTGTCTCACGCCTTTTGCCCCGAGGGGCTCACGCAGTCTGCGGTATGGATTGAGTTTGCGACCGTATTGACTCGAAGACATAATTTAGTGAATCTATATTAAACCCGTATGGTTTTGTCTTTAATACATAATTAATTTTAAGAAATTAATATGACTGATTACGATAATGACATGTATGAAATCGGCAGAGACGATTACCTCGATGCGGATGATGATGACATAGATGATTATAATGACGAAACGCCCTTGATACAGCCTCCAGTTCCAATCCAATCGGGGAATTAAGTGGCGCTACTACTAGTCAAAGTCGGGAATTACTCGAGGGAGCTGTAAACGACTACTACAACAGTTTGGCAGAAAAAGGTCTGGTCCCATCTGTCGGTCGCGACTACTCCAAGTTCAAATTTGATCTGAACGGTAGATTGCGACTAAAAGCAGCATCAAATATCCCAATCATCAACACGAGGACCGGTAAACCCCTAGCGCTGGGCACTGTTGCCGGAAACCCGGGCGGTGGCCAACTCATAAGGAACGAACTCGGATTCGTAGATTGGAATAAGAATAAGAAGATTGTTTTGAGGTCCGCAGCTGTAAGGGCCGTAAACAACCTAAAACTATAAGATGGACGACTCGACAGTTTCTATCGAGCTCAGCGAGCTCAGCGAGGTCCCTCAAGTGGCCACCGACGTTATTAACGCGGTGGAGACCACGTTCAGCGAAAACGAAATGCTCAACCTCGTCAACAAGGGTCTAACGATGACCCACCGTTACCTCTTCGCGAACTCCGGGGCCTCGATAAGGTTATGCAAACGGTCCGGGGCGAACTGGTCCATAACCTCGCCAAACTCTCGTCGCTGGATGAACATATCGCGCTAGAAGAAAGAAAACTGGAGGAAGCTGGTGGCGATAGAGAATCTATCGAGCGGATCACCGAACGCCTGCGGTCGTTGCGGGATCAAAGAGCATCTCACTTGGAGGCTGCCTCGACTAACTGTGAGACTCCGCACCCAAATAAGTCGGATCCGCAAAACAATCTCGAGGGTCCTGCAAGAGGAGACGACACTCGGTGAGCGTCTTCGCACTCTGTTCAGAGAACAGGGCATCACGATAGCAAGCATCCTCGTTGCTATCAGCATGACTATATCGACCATAGTTCTAGCTTTCACTGGTGGTGCCGCACCAGCACCCGCACCAGCACCCACACCACCACAGCCCGCGCCATCAGGCGGAGCCAAGGAGTGGGTAAAAAAACAACTAAAAGCCCTCGCCAGTCTCCTGGCTAAATTAGCCGAAAAGGCGGCTGCCGCACTACCTGGACTGATCAGAAGTATCGTTTCTTACTTGCTATCTATATTATCAAAAACGGCCGGATGGCTAGCCAAAAATACTTGGGCTTTAATCGTGGCAATCGCCGGTCTCCTACTATTCTTCGCTAGAGAGTTCCTAAAACCAAAGCGTAAATAATCCGATCGCCACGAGGGCGACGACGAGCCCTAATTTCTCCTCCTCGTGTGTTGTGCTTCCAATCTCGATTGGTGTTTCAACATTGTTGATGGAACTTGATGGTGCATCCAATTTACTAATTGGGGGTACTGGGTTCGATTGTGTTGAGGGAGGTGTATCCATTTTGTGTTTTGGGGGTTTTATGAAATCTTTTTCAAATTTATTTGAATTTACAACTCCGCGCCCGATCATTTTGGGGGTGCGCTTGATGATATCCGTGTTCACGTTACCGTTGTGACCGATTTTTTGATTGGCGGTGGCGATTATGATTTGATTATTGTAACCATCAACCGGGTCGTCTCGTAGTATCATATTGTTCGGCGCCATATAAAGACCTATTCCAAATACATAGTCCACTGGGGTGCTGGCAGTCTGCAAAACGTCTTGATAATTCTGGATCGCCTTCTCCAGGTCCACCTTAGCTGAGATGGCGTCCTCTACAAGTGCCAAGAATTGTTTTTGTGCATCAAACGCTGTTCCTGTGCCCAGTATAGAACTGCGAGTTTGCTTCTGTGCGCCGAGGATGGCCCAGACGTACGTGCGACGCGAGTAACCCCGGCCTGCGTGAACCCTAGACCCTTATCTAACATAAATGTGGTCCACGCGTTCTGAACCTCAGCAGCCTGCTGTATGTAATCGACGTGAGCCCGTTTCGGAGGTAACATTTTACAAGAAAACACGCCACAGTGCGGACCTCCAGACACTTCTGGCCCGAAAGTCATAGTCGCGGGGTCAAAATTCCCGGCGTTCCGACTGACGATGTGGTTACCGGAGTAATCGTGTCTAAAATCAGTCTGCGTCCAATTCCCGGACTGGCCCCGAATGAGAACGTCCCCGAGGCCGGTGGTGGTAGGAAATGCTTTCTGCCTCCAGTCCGCGTCTTTTGAAATGTTAAATTCGTTACACAGTCTTTCAAACGCCATACGGTCGTATGCGTTGGAAATGGGATCCCAGGCGTCGTCTTGAGGTAGAGAAATACCTAGTTCTTTGAGAATCCTCCTAATAGTATAACGTGTGAAAGTTGTAGACACTTCGGAGCATGATATTCTTGGATGTTAGATGGTCTTTATGTGAAACTCCACACCCAGGCTGTTGCGCACCATACAGCAAAATTTAGCTGGTTCTGCCAAAACTGCATCGGTGTGGCTTTCCACCCGTTTACCGCCTCCATCGTAGTAATCTTGGGCAGCCTATATTTCTCAAACGTGTTAGGGAAATTGGTGGCAAAGCCACTGTCCGGTCTAACCGTTACGGTTGGGTGTACAAGGCGGTTAACAACGTCTTTTTGCGTGTATTTACCACCGACCGCGTACTTTGCATTAGAGTTAAAGCTAAATGCTTTTGTATCCATTGAAAGATATTATTATGTTTGTTACTATCACTAATGTTCAAAAAGGGAGTTGTGAACTTCAAAAATTAATAGACTGCTGCGGACAACGCCGGGTAGGCCTTAGATCAATCACGTTCACGGTCGGGTGGAAAAACGTTGAAACGCTCGAGTTTTTCACATCAGAAGTCGAGGACGTCGAGTTTTTCGCATCAGAACACCCTATAGATGTGCCACATAGAATAGACGTAAATAGACCAAAGGTTATAGTACCTCACGGTCTTTGGAGTTTCGGAGATCTCCAAGCTTTTGTCGCGGTGTTGCGCTCAGAGGACTCTCTCAGAGAAGCGGCGGTTGGTGAACTAGACGGAAAAATAACCGAATTTCGAAAAGAGGCCCGGTCGGGTGTTGAGAAAGCCCGAGAAGACCACCAGGCAGCCCTTGCGAAGGCTTATGAGGCGTTGCGCTCAGAGGACTCTCTCATTAGAGAAGCAGCGGTTGCTGAACTAGACGGGAAAATAACCGAATTTCAAAAAGAGGCCCGGTCGGGTGTTGAGAAAGCCCTAAAAGGCCACCAGGCGACCATTACGGAGGCTTATGATGCGTTGCGCTCAGAGGACTCTCTCAACAGAGAAGCGGCACTTACCGAACTAGACGGAAAGATAACCGAAGTTTCCGATAAACTGAAACATGATCGTATAGCCGCGACCAAAGCTCTTGAGGAGGCCTCTTATAATATTCATACTGAGGCATATAACGCAAACAGTGCGCTTGCCGGAATAGTGCGAACAATGAAAACGCTAAAACGTGCCATCACAGTTTGGGCTGAGAAGCGGGGCCCATTGTTGAGGGGCACTATGAATATTCGTTCGGTGCCAAAGCGAGTAATAAATGTGGGGGATACACTATGACAGCCGCGGGTGAAGTTATCCAAATGGCGGTCTGCTCGGTTAATGGTAGTGGTAAACCTGTGGGCGCGGTCGCGATAAATATTGTAGTAGATGGGGAAGAACGGGGGTTGGAGTCACTAAAATCTCTGGAGATAGTTCGACGGTGGTTTCGTTCTCCGGTTATGATCGAATTAGACTTTCCAAAGGTAGTGTTATTAACTTTGTTACGAAAATCGGTGACCCAGAGAGTTCTTCCACTATTGTCTCGTTGTTAATTGAACTTATTTTGTAAATACTAATATATTGAATTAAATTTGTAAAATTTAAATATGAACGAATCAACGCTTCCAATTGTCAATACAACTCCATCAACACTGTGTACAATTAACGAAAGAAGTTCAGATTTTAGGTTGAATAATATCGTCGCTATGCAGGATATTTTAGTTAGAGAATATACAAATAGAAAAAGAGTGTTTCTGTGTTGTGTGGGGCGGGGACAGCTGCAACTATATCCACCATTATAACGGTTCCCGTAGCGGGGATTTTATGTGCGGTGTCGGCCGTTTCTGGGTTGTTGTGTATGGTAATTAGGGCGTCGGGTGGAAAACTCGAGAAAAAATGTAGAAAACATGATAGAATATCCGTTCTCGCCAGGTCGAAGAAAAATACCATCGACGTTATGGTGTCCAAAGCGTTGGCCGATAAGAAAATATCAAATTTAGAGTTTGAATCCGTGGTGGAAGAAATGGGGAGATATGAACAATTAAAAAATGATATAAGAATCAAGGCACGCGTCACCATGCCCAAAATTGAGTGTACTGATTGGGATAAATTTAGGGAAAAACTTGGAGATAAAGTCGGAAGAAATGCTACAGCACCATTGTGATATTTTATAAAATAATTAATTTTAATTATAAAATTAATTAAAATTAATTATATTGTCGCAGTAAACAATTTATTAATTAATTTTAGGAAAATTATTAACAATTTAAAAAGAAAAAAAAGATTTTTTTTTTAGCTTCCACCGAGGCTCGAACCCACGCCAGCAAAACCCTTCTGGGTCCACCCCGCTAAGCCTTCATTCTCATTCATTCATTCATTCATTCTTTTCTTTTTGGCTTAGCGAGGTGTATGTAGCTACCCGTACTGCACACCCCCATCTCTCGGCTGATCTAGGAACCAGTGTCGAAAGTCTAGGCAACCTTGGAAGTGTCAGCACGGGTGCACTGAGCGCTCATTTTTCGTCAAGGGGCGTCCCCCAAGACAAAGTATTGTTGTTAATTTCACATATATTAAGCTAAAACCGTGTTGTGCAATACCAATATTTACTCTTATTTTTTTAATTGCTTTTTATATAATAAGTTCGTTTTTTATTTAATAATATAGGTTATAACGTTCTAAATTATTAAAAGTAAAATTAAAAAAATAAAAAACATGCCAACCAATCACAATGTAAGAAATGCTTCCGGAATATCGATGAGGGTTGTGTAATACACACCCACGTGTGTGTAGTATATTATAGTGTGTTTATGTTTCATCCCGCGGAAGACGTAAATCGTGTAACTCTCTATAAAATGGACACTTAATATACGTGTAAGGTAGGACACATAATTTGCATGTTTATAACACGTGTAAGTGAAACATTGTCGTCTGCTTGGTGTTGTGATTACGATATAAATTTATAATGCGATATCGTAGAAATGTACGTTCGTAAACGAATCGTTGGGTTTTAAAAATTTTTGTATAATACGCCTTAGTTTCATATCCGATACGCATTATCTGTCTTAATGTTCGTATTTGCCTCTTGTATAGTTGACATAATTGCCGGTATAATATTGTAAATGTAACGTTTTTATCGGAGCGTAATAAATTACGCTGGTATTTCATATATTCATATCGCCTAGTGTTCTCATTTTATAGAATTTATATACAGGATTATAACCCCCGTAAGCTTCGTAAACTTCTTCAACACAGTCATTAAAAATTTTCATTTCAAATTGTATTGTATTATCCATTTTCTCTAATAATATTGGTACTTGTTTTTTCTGTTCAATTCGACGTGAAAAGAACATGATGTATTTATGACACCAATATATACTTTCAAAAGTCAATTACCAATATAATTGGGACTCCCTCTTTTCAAAATTATTTTCTCCAAAAATTCATAAATTTGCTGTCGGGAGACCCAATTTTCCTCGTTAACCAATTTTTTGATTTTCGGGGGTGGTGGGGGTATTATAGAGGGTTATAAATGATATCACGGTAGGTGGTATCATTTTGACTCCCTTACTACTACTGCTCCAGTTACAATACGAGCTGCTTCGATTTGTATTTTTTCCAAATCTTGTTATTCGTACCTTGTGCAGTTATCCCATATAACATCAGCATACTTCAAGACAGGACGAATGAAAGAGGTGTACATTGTTTGAAGAGTTTTCCTGTTGAGACGAAATTTCAACTTCCTCATCATATTGATTCTTGTCCATGCTTTGGAATTTGTAAGTTCAAAGTGAGAGTGCCATGTTACATTGTTTGATAGAGAAAGACCGAGGTGTTTATGATGTTGAACTTCTTGGATGACCGAATGGTTCATGAGCAATGGAGGGTGCTGAGGAGTGTTAGTTTACCGAGAGATAAGAATAGATTCGGTCTTAGAGGGATTGAAGGTCACCATCCATTTGTTGGCCCATTGTTGTATCCTTCCAAGGTCAGTATTAAGACAATCGGCTGCCTGATTAGGGTCATCCACAACAACATAGAGAGATGTATCATCAGCAAACAATTTGATAGTAGAAGTAATGTTGTTTACAATGTCATGTATGTATACCAAGAAGAGCAGTGGTCCCAGAATAGAGCCTTGAGGAACACCAGCATATATATCAGCAAGATCAGAAGTATGACCGGGTAGTACAACACGTTGTTTACGCCCTTGTAGGTAGTTTGTAAGCCAACTGAGCAAAGAACCTGTAATTCCTGTCACCTGTAATTTAAGGACAATGCCTCTGTGCCATACTTTATCAAATGCTTTTGAAATATCGCAGTAAACGGAACGAACCTCTTTATCATCATCAAGAGCCTTACCAAAAGTATTATAGAGATCGACAAGTTGGTTAACTGTAGAGTCATTTGGCACAAACCCAGATTGAAGAGCTGAGATGCAATTGTTAGTGTTGAGAAAGTTGAACATGTGTTTGTGTATGATTTTCTTCATTACCTTTTCCATGGTGCAAAGAAGAGATATAGGTCGATAATTTGATACGTCTGATGGATCACCTTTTTTGAAAATCGCACAGACAGAGGCCTCCTTCCACAAGGTTGGTACCTGAGCAAGATATAGAGATCTGTTAAAAAGACTGGATAGTTGTGAAGAAAGTTCCTTCAGAATACTGTTATTTATATGCCGTCGGGACCTGCTGCTTTTCCGAGTTTTAGAGATTCCAGTACAGATTTAACTTCAGGTGGTGTAATTATTATGTTATCGAGTTTAGGTCGGTCTGGGTCCATGTCCAATATAGATATAGAAGCTATGACATATTTCAGAAACTCCGGCAAACTTCTTCATGTGCCGGACACACGGAAACACGGACACACAGTCCAAACACTATATGCCTCCGGATGTACCGAAAACGGGGGATAAAACAAGAGGGCCATGATGGCCCTAATTCGCTCACCTGACTCCATGAACACCAGAGGAGAATGTGACATTGAGTTCATATGTGTCTATGCCTCGCCCCAAGGCGCGATATGCAGGCCGCGGCCATCTTTTAAGAATGTAGACTAGATTATTTTTTACTATCGGACAATTTGGTGAATACTGTTTCTAAAAGTGAAATAAAATGTAGTTTAAAAACAGATCATTCATTGGTACAAATCATGATAAATATCAATGATCAGCCTAGAGGCCCAGGATATTTTAAATTGAATAATTCAATTCTTTTCGAAAATGATTATAAAACAATTATTAAAAACAATATAGCGGAAATTGCCAACATTAACCATGAAGCAAACCCTAACACATTTATGGGAGTTAATTAAAGGAACAATCAGAAATGAAACTATCAAATATACTACAAAACGTATTAGAAAAGATAAAACAGACGAAAATAAATTACAGCAGCAAATTGATCTATTAAGTAATGACAATATTCAAACACCTGAAGCAATCAATGAATTAAATAATTGTAAAAGCCGTCTAGAAGAAATTTACAAAAGACGAGCAGAAAGTATTATTTTTCGATCGAAAGTACATTGGGTGGAGGCTGGAGAAAAGAATACAAATTTTTTTGCGGCGCTTGAAAAAAGAAAATTTGAAAGAAAAATTATTTCACAGCTAACTGTAAATGGAAAACTTGTTACAGACAAGGAACACATTCTACTAGAAGAAAAACATTATTATGAAAAACTTTATAAGAAAAAAGAATGCACAGATTCTGATATTAATTTTTTCCCAAATGATTATAATAATAAGTTAAATGATGAGGAGAAAAGTAAATGTGAAGGAATATTGACAGAAGCTGAATGTTATAATGCCTTAAAAGAAATGCAAAACAATAAGAGCCCTGGGTCGGATGGAATAACTGTAGAATTTTTCAAAATGTTTTGGAATGACATAAAAAGTAATTTGGTAAAATCATTAAACTTTTCGATGGAGCAAGGCGAACTAACAACACTACAAAAACAAAGTGTTATAAATTTAATTCCAAAAACAGGCAAAGATACAACACACCTCGCCAACTGGAGACCAATAAGTTTGCTAAATATCGACTACAAAATAGCAACAAAGGCCATTGCAAATAGAATATAAAATGTATTAAATAATTTAATAGATTCTTCACAAACAGGATTTATTAAAGGTAGATATATTGGAGAAAATATAAGGCTCTTATCCGAAGTAATTAAACACGCAAATGATAAAAATATACCAGGAATCTTATTATTCGCCAATTTTGAAAAAGCATTTGATAGTATAAGCCATGAGTATATAATTAAGGTATTAACCTTAATAAATAAACATTCGACCCAGCTTAATCAAATGGATTGAAATATTTTATCATAATATATAGTTGTGTAACAAATAATGGCTATCTTTCAGATTTTTTTCCTTGGGAAGAGGAGTAAGACAAGGATGTCCATTATCTCCTTATTTATTCATAATCGCAATAGAAATACTCTCGCACAGTGTCAGAAAAAATCAATTAATAAAAGGAATAACTATAAATAGTGAAGAAATAAAAAATACTATGTTCGCGGATGATGCTACATTTTGCATGGATGGGTCCAGACAATCTCTCGAAATATTAATTAGTACAATAGATAATTTTGGAAACATTTCAGGTTTACGTTTAAACTATTCTAAGTCAATATTGTTTAGAACAGGTTCGACGAAGAACTCTACAACTACGTACTGTGATGATAAACCATTTTCATGGACTGCAGATGTAGCCAAAACTTTAGGGATATATTTTTGCAATGATAAAAATAAAGTGCATAGTTTAAACATATACTCAACAAAACTAGAAACGTCCCTGTTTTATAGCCGGTGTAGCTCTGTCTTTGTTTGTACCACATGTTCAAAGTACATGCATTTTAAACCGTGGCGATGTTCAGAATACGATCGTGTAGAGTTTAGCCGATACACACGGTTTACATAGCGGCCAGTGACCGGAACGTTGATTTCCACTTTTTGCACGTGCACGCTATACTTGTCATCGATAAGGTGATTCAGTTCATGTCGTACCATTCATGCGATAGGGGCTATTCGGAAAATTAAAAAACTTTTTAATTTTTCACTGTTTTTCGATATGCCACGGCTTTCCGAAAACGAGCGAAATCAGGCAATTGGGATGCTTGCGGTGGGATGGCCGCCAGGGCGGTCGCGCCTCGGTTTGGTTGCTGTCGGAAGACGATTGATCGTCTTGCAGCCCGGTACCAGCAGACTGGGGCTGTTCACGACCGGCAGCGACCTGGTAGGCCTCGTGTAACGACGGCTAGAGCCGATCGTTACATTACGTTGACGCACTTACGTCAACGTCGATTGGCAGCCACAGTCACTGCTAGGCGATACGGTGTCTCAGGGCAACCGGTTACGTCGTAACGCCCAACCAATCCGGGCACGCCGCCCGTACACTGGTCAGATAATGACCCAACGTCACCGTGCTGCCAGACTGTTATGGGCGCGACGTCATCTGAACTGGAGAAGGGCTGACTGGAACCGAGTTTTGTTCACCGATGAATCTCGGTTCACAGTTAGTCATGCTGACGGAAGATTACGGGTATACAGGCGTAAAAATGAAAGATTCACCGATTGTTGCATTGTTGAGAAGAACAGTTTGGGGGGGTAGGGAGCGTAATGGTCTGGGGTGGGATCATGGGAAACCGGAAAGACAGATTTGGTTTGTTGTACAGGGCAACATCAATGCACAACGTTATGTTGCAGATGTGCTAAATGCACATGCCTTACCATTTATCCGTCAGCATGGTCCTGGTGTGACATTGATGCACGACAATGCCCGCCCTCACGTAGCCAGGGTCACCACTCAATACTTACAGCAAAACAACGTCGACGTCATGCCATGGCCCGCGGTCTCCCCGGATCTCAATCCCATTGAGCACATAGGGATGAGCTGGGCCGCAAAGCACGAGCTAACCATCAGATTGACAATGTTCGCGATCTTACACGGGCGTTACAACGGGAATGGAGGAATTTGCCCAACGCAATGGTATTGCGTTACGTCACGTCGATGCGGCGTAGGATCATTGCATGCATTCATGCAAATGGTGGCCACACTCGGTACTAACGAGATTTACTGAATTTGCCACATTACTTATTGAAATTCCATCTCTAAACATTAAGTAACACATTTCTGAGTTTTTGTGATTTTTGATTTTGACCCCTACCGCCCTTGGCCGGTTATCTCTCGAATATTTAACAAGATATCCAAATGCAATTTATTGGCTTTGATACAGAAATGAATGAACTTGTTTTTCAATTTTGATTTTTAAAAGTAACCCTTTTGGTTTTTGATAAATCTTTCCTTAAACATGGAGGGACGTTTCTAGTTTTGCTCAGTATAGATCCTAAAATAAAGGAATTTCAGCAATGTTTAGGCAAATGGAAAAAAAGAAAGCTCACCATACTAGGTAAAATAACTGTCATTAAAAGTTTTGCATTTCCAAAATTAATATTCCCTTTAACAGTTCTAGACAATCAGGAGCAGGAGACTTTAAAGCAAATTATACGCATTATGTTTGATTTTCTCTGGGATTCAAAGCCTGATAAAATTAGTAGAAAAAATATTGTTAAAACGTTCGAAGAAGGCGGGCTAAAAATGATAGAATTAGAATCGTTTATTGATGCACTAAAGGCTACATGGGTCAAACGACTTGCAGAAACTGAAAATCACGGAAAATGGAAAGTACTATATTTAAATTATTTGAAGCCTTTTGGTGGTGTACATATATTTGAAGGAAATGTAAACCAAACAGACGTAAAACATTTGATAAAAAATAAATAAATTTTTGACAGATGTTCTTAAATCATGGTGCAAGCTAAACTTCTGCGATAATCCAGAAACAATTATCAAAGCAAATTTTATGGAACAATTCGAAAATAAAAGGTAATGGAAGAATGTTTTACTACAAGGAATGGGCTAATAAGGGGATTAAATATATAGAACAACTATAAGATTATAGAACTACATCATTCTTCAATTTTACAAAAATAAAAGAACTATTTGATGTTAGTAATAACGATTACCTAAAATTCTTCAAACTGATTTCGTGCATTCCTCAAGACAGAACACGAATTAAAAATGAAAGAATGAATAAACACGATTAATACAAAGATACTATTAATAGAACAAATAAAAACCACGACCAAATGTAATAAGAAGCTATATAACATGTTTCTTAATCAACAGAAACCGGTTATGCATAAAGCCAAGACAAAATGGGATGACGAATTCGCGGATAAAAATATAAATTGGAAGATAGTCTACACAAATCATTTTACAAACACTATAAGTTCTAAACTTAGGAATTTTCAGTACAAATATTTGATGAGAATTGTTGCTACAAACGATTATTTACTTAAGTGTAACATTGTCAGCTCCAATTTGTGTGATTTTTGCGCCATGGCTCCAGAAACAAATAAGCACCTTTTTTGGGAATGCACTATAAGCCAACATTTTTGGTCACAGCTGAATACCTTTTTAAACAATAATAATATTGTATGTAATTTTGATTGGCACATGTTTGCTTCGGGCAATATGAGCAAGACAACAAGTTTTTCAACTTTTGTATCATACTAGGAAAATACTTTATATATACATGTAAATTACGAAACACGGAACATAAATTTCCAGAGTTTATGTCTTACCTAAAGGCAACACAAAATATCGAAAAAGAAATTGCAATGAATAGAAATAAGCTCATAGTTCACGAACGAAAATGGAATGTTACCCAATTAGACTAACACTCATTTAGAGATACACGAACCTTCTGATTATACATACAAATATTACAGTTAGGTATAACAGCATATACCGTAATAGTGATGTGTTGCTCAATTATTATTCACTAAACCTATTTCACCATATCTCATGTTCAACTCTATTCTCTCATCTAAATAACATTCTTAAATAAATCCAACCTAACCATGTATGAACAATACGTTATAATCTATAATTATTTACAATACATGTACTCATAGTTGATTGCAAACAAGGAGTGTAAACTATAAATTCATGTTGTTAAACTGCTTGTAACTCATTTATTGTTTGTATATGACTATGTATGGAAATAAAAAACTTAAAACTGAAGAATGTATGCTATTTTTAGACGGCGGCCATCTTGGATTAGCGATGACCTCCATTTTAAGAAATCTGAAAAGGCTTCACCCATGGACCATAACTTTTAAGTTTGACTACCATGGGTCAAGCGGTTCATGTGAAGAATAATTTTGAAATCTCTAATAAAAGAACGACATTTTCACCTTTCGGCGGCATCTTGGATGACATAACCATCAGATTTCGACAAAGAAAATCACCAGAGTTATCGCCTCAGTGATACCTTCGATTTGATATATAACATGACCATATTCGGTCAAAAATAATTTGACCCCAATTTTACCCCAATTTGACGCCCATTTTTGACCCCGGGGTCACCATTTTAACAACTTTGAAAGAGCATTGTACATCGTTCATTCCTTCCAAGTATCGTCGAAATCCGGCTAGCGGTTCATGAGAAGAAGATTTTTTAAGAATTATGCTATTTTTAGACGGCGGCCATCTTGGATTAGCGATGACCTCCATTTTAACGAATCTGAAAAGGCTTCACCCATGGACTATAACTTTTAAGTTTGGCTACCATGGGCCAAGCGGTTCATGTGAAGAAGAATTTTGAAATCTCTAATAAAAGAACGACCTGTTCACCTTTCGGTGGCCATCTTGGATGACATAACCATCCTATTTCGACAAAAAATGCACCAGAGTGATCGCCTCGTTTATACCTTCAATTTGATATATGACATGACCATATTCGGTCAAAAATAAAATTTGACGCCAATTTGACCCCTCGGGCCACGCCCATTTTTGACCCCGGGGTCACCATTTTAACAACTTTGAATGAGCATTGTACATCGATCATTCCTACTAAGTTTTGTCGAAATCCGGTTAGCGGTTCTTGAGAAGAAGATTTTTGAAGAATTTGTGCTATTTTTAGACGGCGGCTATCTTGGATTACGAAATGACGTCATCTTAACAATTTTTTAATCCCCCTACCTAAGGACCCTGACCATGGAGTTTGGTAACTATAGGCCCAATGTTTACCGAGGAGAAGACGTTTGAAAATGTTCACGGACGACAGACACATTGCGGTAACAGTAGCTCACATGAGCTTCGCTCAGGTGAGCTCGCTCAGGTGAGCTAAGAAAAACATTCTGAACATTACGTTGAACAGAGAAACATAATTGTATTTCTCATGCATCAAGTCCGAGGATAAATTGCGACAGATCAGTTTGCTTCGGGCTTTCTTAGCTAGCGCACGATTTTGTTACTTAAAGCAGTTTTATTAGAAAATAATTGACGTAGCGAGACCAGGATCTACCTTCATTATTCAGGTAAGTAAATGCACTTGCATCGGTAGGATAAAACAGTTAATTTGCAAATCTGTAGTTACATCTACTAAATATAATTACAGTCGAACCCTCTAAAACGGGCACAAATTAAAGTTAGTTCTACTTAATTGTAATTGGATTCATTGCATTTATCTCCGCTGAATAAGTCTGTTCGTGACCGCAAAGCACCCACGCGTGTCTTGGAGTAGTTGTCTGACTGTTTAACAGTGGAACCTCTCTAAACCAGACACCATGGGGACCTCCACTATATAAGACGAAGATCTGCGAACAAATATAAACATACTTTTATATGTGTAAATATAATTTAAAGGTACATGCCCACTCAGTAGGAATAAAATTTTCTTTATATGCATTAAATATGTGTATAATTGTGTCACTATTTCACCAGTTCTAAAAATTACGAGTGCCCGCTATACAGATATAATAATTTAGTAATATTTATTTTGCTGATAGTGACGCGCGGTGGTATCAGGCTATTTTCATGATATTTTTTAATTATTTATACTAAATAAATGCGTCACCTGAAACAATAATATTTTCGACAGATTATAAAGTAAATACAGAGAATAAATAGAATGAATGTTTATTTTGCCAGAAAATGTCATATCTACAGAATATACAAAACTATCTGTCTCCCTATATTATAACCTACTGAGTGGGCATGTACCTTTAAGTAAGATGTTTTATTTATGTCGATATCTTGTAATAAACAATATAGCAATTGTCTACAACATATATACCAAATATATAACAAGGTGCATGATCACGTGGTTATAACAACAACAACAGTGGCTGAAAGTGTCGAAATCTTGCCCACTCCAACGTAAGTATTGTTTGATATTTTCCTTAATATGAAACGGATTTTGATGAAATATGGCGCAGCAAGCGCGTCTTCATGAGCTGCATTTGGTCGTCCAGGGAGTTCGGCATAGACTTATGTCGTTTTTGCGACGAATCGATTTCGGTGTCGGTAGACACGGAAATCGATTCTTCGCAAAAACAACATAAGTTTGGGCCAACGTACAGATACCACCAAATGCAGTTTAACAAGACGCGTTTGATGCGCCATATTTCATCAAAATCCGTTACGTAATAAGGACACTATAAAAGAATACGTACTTTGAATCGGATGGATTCTGTAAGTTTCAGTAATTGTTGTTGTTGTTAGTACCACATGATCATACACCTTGTATAAAGTATCAGCTAAAAGGTGTAAGACATATTATGTAAATGTAATTTAATTAATATATTTTATTTATTGTAATAGATAGCTTATTATCCCTCGCCGATAGACCAGAAGGGGATATAGCGTTAGTCCATGTGCGTGCGTGCATACGTACGTACGTACGTTAGTAACACCTTTCATTGTTCAATAACTCGTGAACCGCTTCACCGATTTTGATAACATTTGGCCACAATGTGTGTCTAGGGATGGTGCTTTGTTTTGCATACGAATCACCTCCAACCGCCCAAGGTCAAGGTCACTGAGGACGTATGTTCACATTGTTTGTAAGGCAAACATGTTAACTTTTTTTACCCCCCATAACTGATGAAACCCTTGACCGATTTTGATAATATTTGGCCACAATGTGTGTCTAAGGATGGTGCTTTGTATTGCACACGGCCCACGTCCGACCGTCCAACGTCACTGAGGACTTGCTTTTATTTATTAAGGCTGCGAGCGATGGGGATTAGCTTCATTTAATGATGCCATTTCTGGTTTTATATACAAAATAAGATATGTATTATAGTTGATCTTGTTTTGGTAAACAAATCAAAGTAGCACGTGTCTACAAGATACATCTTGTTTTGGTAAACAAATCAAAGTAGCTCGTATCTACAATATATATACCAACTATATCACATATCTGTTAACATTACTTAGCTATGCTATCCTAGGCAAATGTAATGTAATTGAGATAGCTTATAATTAACAATCATTGTTAATAAGCTATCTCAATTACATTACATTTGCCTAAGATATAACTGTGAAAACCCATTTTAAGCAATAAAACGTGACGTTTTATTGCTTAAAATGGGTTTTCACAGTTTAATAACACAGTGTAATAAAATCATAATACACTAGTGTAATAAATATGCAAATGAGCCCGCCACAGAAAACATGTCAGGTAATCAATACAGCTTCAAATTATGATGATGTGTTTATGCAATAAATATAATCTAACATTTTTGTTGAGTTATTATGATATGTATTAAACGTTGGCATAGCCTCGTTTCTTATGAAATCAGTAAACTCGATTAATAAATATAATATTAAATCATATCACTTATTTAATTCTTGAAAAAACATTTTGTGCCTTTAACATAGAAAGTATATGGCGGTAACTGGAATTACCGGAAAAACGATCATCGTTTTCCGGTAATTCCAGTTACCGCCATATACTTTCTATTTACTTTCTAGTTTGTATGGCCTAAGAATGGTGTGTACCACATTTGAGATAATCCATCATTATACCCCCGCAACGAGTTGTGGTAGGGGGGGGGGGGGGGGGTATACTGGAGTCAGGTTGTCCGTCCGTCCGTCCGTCCGTCCGTGCGTCCGTAAACTTAACATCAGAGAAATATTGTTATAACTTCTATTTCCTTCATCTAAAATGCTTGATATTTCACACATGCATTCCTGTAAGGCTCTACTACCATGCTGTGCCAAATCCACGACCGTCCAACCCCCGCAGATCCCAAGGTCAAGGTCAAATACTTAGTCCGTAAACTTAACATCAGAGAAATATTGTTATAACTTCTATTTCCTTCATCTAAAATGCTTGATATTTCACACATGCATTCCTGTAAGGCTCTACTACCATGCTGTGCCAAATCCACGACCGTCCAACCCCCGCAGATCCCAAGGTCAAGGTCAAATACTTAGTCTCTTTACAAAACTTAACATCAGAGAAATATTGTTATAACTTCTATTTCCTTCATCTAAAATGCTTAATATTTCACACATGCATTCCTGTAAGGCTCTACTACCATGCTGTGCCAAATACACGACCATCCAACCCCCGCTGATACCAAGGTCAAGGTCAAATACTTAGTCTCTTTACAAAACTTAACATCAGATAAATATTGTTCTAACTTCTATTTCCTTCATCTAAAATGCTTAATATTTCACACATGCATTCCTGTAAGGCTCTACTACCATGCTGTGCCAAATCCAGGACCGTCCAACCCCCGCTGATCCCAAGGTCAATGTCAAATACTTAGTCTCTTTACAAAACTTAACATCAGAGAAATATTGTTCTAACTTCTATTTCATCTAAAATTCTTAATATTTCACACATGCATTCCTGTAAGGCTCTAATACCATGCTGTGCCAAATCCATGACCGTCCAACCCCCGCTGATCCCAATGTCAAGGTCAAATACTTAGTATCTTTACAAAACTTAACATCAGAGAAATAAGTTATAACTTCTATTTCCTTCATTGAAAATTCTTATTATTTCACTTGTGCATTCCTCTAAGGTTGTACTATCATGCTGTGACAAATCTACGACTGTCCAACCCCCGCTGATCCCAAGGTCAAGGTCACATACTTAGTCTCTTTACAAAACTTAACATCAGAGAAATATGTTATAACTTCTATTTCTTTCATTGAAAATTCTTAATATTTCATATGCTGTGACAAATCCCCGCTGATCTCGAGGTCAACGTCAAATATGTACCGTATAACCTCGAATTAACGCCCCCCTCCTAATAAACGCCCCCCCCCCCCCCCCCAAATAACAAAATAAAAAAAGAAAAGATTTTACCAATGACCGCCAATTTCAAACACAAATAATCCTTAAATCCTTATTTGTGTTTGAAATTGGCGGTCCTTGGTAATTTTTTTATTTTTTATTTTTTTTTTTTTTGCTGGCTAATAAACACCCCCCCCCCCTTTTGTAAAATGTAACGCCTCCGGGGGCGTTAATTCGAGGTTATACGGTAGTCTCTTTACAACACTTAACATCAGAGAAATCGGTTATAACTTCTATTTCCTTGCTCGGATCTGCTTCACATTTCACACACTCATTGCTCCAATGGACCTCTACCACCCTGTGACAAATTCACGTTCATGCCGCTCGCGCTAATCCCAGAGTCAAGGTCACAAGCCCACACACTTGGACATTTTTACATATTTTAGGGGTACCTGGGTCCACGCGGGGGGTATTCCGTAAGCCTCGCTTACTGACCAATCTAGTTCCATGAGATTTTGGATCTCAGAAGACTTTTTTTTCATGAAAAGCTATTTATAGAAACCGTGATATTTTCTGTAAATGTGGAAAATTGCTGAAATTCTATTTTCACTGCAAATGCGGAATTCATTCTATTCCGCATTTTCACTGAACATTTTTGTCAACTTTCGACGTAATCTATTGCAAATATCTTACATTCTGTAAAAACATTTTTCATGAGATATAACATGCATTATTTGGCATACAGTGGAACCTCTCTAAACCGGACACACAGGCAGTCTGTGTATCCTTAATTGTATGGCGGGGTTTCATTGGTGTATATTTATGATCATAATGCCTGTTCAAGGTCGCAAAGCACAGCCGCATACATTGACATAGTCATACGTCTGATTTACAGTGTCCGATAATCCACGCCGGATGGCCTCCGATTCTGTGTGAGATTCTTTCGTACACGCAAATTTCGCTTTGGATGGGGTATACAAAATGCGAATAACTGAATAAATGCTGGAAACAGCGATTTGAAGTCAGTATATTCACACACCTAATACATTGATCGATTGCCAGAGACAGAAGTCATACATTTAATCGATGTTTATTGTGTTTGTGCGAGCCGGAAAATAGAGGGCTCTTTCTATAATAGCCTTATTTATACCCACCTTTATATACCAGTACTCTATGAGATCAAGTGGGTGGGGTAATGGAATTTTTTTTAATAAGCATTTTCTTTGGTGTCATAGGTCCGAGTCTGCCATCTGTGGTCCGTTCGTGTCGATGTCTTGTGCATAAAAGAGACAGATAGAGCACATGGGCTTCTGATATAAACAAACCGCTCATGCGTAACGAAATCCGGGAAAGCTGGTTCCGTGGTGTGTTATATAATTTTGTTATATCATTAGGCCAGAACCGGGGACCAAGTGATAAAGTACGTAAAGGTTAAAAGCGCAAAGTAACATCACAACACTAGCAAGTACTGAAACTTCCAGAAGCCCTCCGGTTCAAAGTACGTATTCTTTTATTTTGTCCGTATTATGTAACGGATTTTGATGAAATATGGCGCATCAAACGCGTCTTGTTAAGCTGCATTTGGTGGTCTCTGTACTTTGGCCCAAACTTCTGTGGTTTTTGCGAAGAATCTTCGCAAAAACGACGTGAGTATGTGCCGCACTCCCGGGACCACCAAATGCAGCCCATGAAGACGCGTTGGATGCGCCATATTTCATCAAAATCCGTTGCCTATTAAGGAAAATATAAAATAATACTTAAGTTGGAGTTGGAGTGGCGCGCTTTCAACACTTTCATACATTGTTGTTGTTGTAACCACGTGATCATGCACCTTGAAATTGTTTTTCTTGAAAAGTGACACTTGTTTTTAGGTACAAAATTACATGGCTTGTCTCATATGCGATACACAATACCTTTGTTATTCTCGTATTATTCACAACTATGTATGGGGTCAGAACTTTGTGTGTCAATGCTGACCGTGGGTTATTTCCCCGCTTGATCACAGGTGTTTGAATAGATGGTCATTATTTTGGTGCCATATGAGGATTTCGTTGGATTTGGGTAATTTACATAGTTTTTGTACAACTACTAATGCTCAATCATTACACACGACAGAAATCGTCAATTATCTACACATTCACCGTTCTGAACTTTCGGACCCGTTTTATACTGTCAACATGCTGTAAATTACTGTACATGCACTTATACGTGTAATTGGTGGGACCTGACGTAAATTGTATGTTGGTAACAATGCACCCAAACCACCAGAGATACCGAACTAATCCATAAAACACCGAAATATGAACCGTTCTTCAAGAACCTGTGCGCTGGATGGGACATATCAGGATTATTTGAAAAAAATGTTATAAAAAATAAAATCGTGTTTTCGTCATGGCCCTGTGTAAAGTGGTTTAATTGAAGATATATACTGGTGGAATAGGTACGCACTTATAAACTCATTTACCCCTTACAATGCTGAATTAAGTTTTATCATCTGCTGTTTATTTTTCATTTTCATTATAAAAACATGTTTTGACAACACTTTAGAATCATTTCCAGTGGAAATGATTCTAAAGTGCTGTCAAACCATGCTTTTATTGAGAAAGAAGATCAAATATAACACAACAGCAGACGACTATTTTCGTTTCCCGCATTTTAAGGGTTACATTTGTGATTCCTATAAGTAACGCTTTGTGTAGTATTAGAAGAACCTGTGCACTGGATGGGCTGGCTGGGTATTAGATACAAGGTTAGACCACACCAAATAGTTTTACTATATAATTTAATCGATAAGGCCAGTCTCTCCTACTTACACTATTCGTATGGATGCTGTGGGACCTACTTGTACATGCCATGCAGCTATTGATTATTTTCACATGTAGTTAACAATCTCCACAGAGAAAAATAGTTTTAATCCCTGCAAGAAAATTATTATAACTATGTTATATTATACGTTCCTGTTCTTTGTAAGCACTTCATATTACTAAACGGGAACACATTCGAACAATTCAGTAATTTTATCGAGTCACTGATACTTCTAATTCCGTTTCAAACATGATGACGTCAACATCAAAACATCATTGCTTTGTCGCGACATTACGGATGTCATTTGTAACGTCTCCATTTTATTCATTTGATTTGACATATGTAACGTTGACCCAAAATACATTTACGTAATTAGGGTGATGCGGCCAGCCAATCAAATTCGCTCCAGGGGTTATTACACGTGTCATATCACATCTATGCGATAAAGGGTGATATCACTCATTTTAATAGGTGAAACCATTGATTCAACGCAAAAGGGTGAGAACATATATTCGGATGAGTGATATTACCCAATCAAATAGCTGATATCACCTATTTGATTGGGTAATATCACTAATTTGAAACAACCAGTAAGAGTGATATCACCTTTTAAAATTGGTTATATCATCATTTCGAATTAGTGATATCACCCATTGTTACATGGTTTCCGTTGTTTGCACATGTGTGTTTACAAATAGCGCGTGCTGTTTGCACATGGCTTTAGGCAATGCTCATTCCGGGGCCGCGCGTAGACCAAGTGCTTTCATGACGTCACTACGCCGAAGTGCCTTCATGACGTCACTACTTCATGACGTTCATGACGTTCATGACGCGGCCCCGGAATATGCATACCGAAAAGTATCTACGTGAATGGGACGATTTATAAAAGTACTGAAAATACTGAATATAATGCTCAAATTACATCAGTTTTTTTTTTAAATGTAACAATAACGTTTGATCATGTCCATCCATGTGCAAACGTTTGCTGTGGCCCTCGGGAACTGTTTGAACCCGCGGCCTGCGGCCTTGGGTTCAAAACGTTCCCTCGGGCCACAGGAAACGTTTGCACACGGCTGGACATGATCAAACCTTATATTTGAACAGCAATGTGGATACGCAGGCTGATCTGGACCACAAGCGATCGGCATGTTAATAGAATAGTGTATTATACAGTTTTAGACATGTAGAACAAAAAATATAGTCATTCTATAGTCAAAGTGTTATGATAACAATTTGACTATAAAATGACTACATTTTAATTATATGTTATCTCCCTTGTGATAGCATAGTATGTCACGCACATTTCTATGGGGGCAGCCATAAGGTCGTGCTACACCTAAATGGCGAATACGATCAAGAAAACTTATCCTACGGCGTTTTGGTTTGTCTTGCTTTGTATCTAAAACTCTACATATACTATTATCTATAGTTTTCACCGTTTTGTGCTCAATTTATCAGTTAAATTCTGGAAGATAGGAATCAAGACAGTTCGTGCGTACGAATGCAACAGCTATTATATTTAGGTCTCACGGGACAGTTCGGAGCTAGCAGTAAAAGGAGGTGGACGATTTTCTATATAGTTCAGTACTGACCATGCAAGTTACACCAGTGTGTTTTACAAAGTTAACTTACCACCACACACCGATCAGTTTATGTGGAGATAACATATTTCGGTACTTTCAGTACTTTGAATTTGTTTACAAAAGTATAATACACTGTACTATATAAACTGATCTACTGTCTGTTTCACAAAACCTCCCCAAATTGTACGGCCATATAAACAATGCAAAAACAGTATTATTTTTTGATAATATTAAATTTTATCAAAACTTAAGAATGAGCCTTCTTTTTATTTTGTGAAATGTTGTCAAATATTGACTTTATTACGAAAAATTGATTTCTCTATGGGAATTTAACATGGGGGAAAAGGAGGTTGAGTAGCTGACGGAGCAGTCAAAAAACGAAAAAACAATAAATGGAAATTGCTTCCAAATCCTGGCTAGTTAGCTTGGAAATGACTTAACTAATACTGTATTAGACGGGCCTCTGTACGACGCTTATTTAAGGAGTTACCCCTACCCAGAGTAGAACTTTATGTAACATACATATTCTTATAGGAAATTCATCGTAGAAATCGAATCTGCATGTTAAAATTGCGAAAACCGCGGCCGAATACTGTTTTTTTGCTGATTTCCATGGCAACTGCGTTTTTCATCCGAAAATAACTTTCTTATTTAGCCTACGATTTTCAGCCTTTATACTTGCTTAAATACGATTTAGTCAATATATTTTACAAACATGGTGTAAATGTTCATATTTACCTAAATATTCTATCATTCAAACGTATATTTCTGTTACCATGGTAACTAAGTCAGTCTCGCCGTATTTGAAAGTAGTATTTTCAACATTTATTTTTCGTGCAGACAAATCTCCATCATACAAGTTGGTGTAATGAAGCTACTAGTATGTAAAAATCATCATAGAATACGAACCCATGTGTTGAATTTCAGTAAACCTTGGCGAAATACGTATTTTTGGATGTTGCCAAGGTAACCACATTTTATTGAAAAATTCAATACATGCATGCACGTATTTGTTTGTATTATGACACTGGTATTATTAGGTTAATATCGATGAAATACAACGTACACATAAGAATATAATTTAATAATTATACTAGTATATAAATGTTGTCCGTAAAACGATCATGTAACCATAGCAACCACTCACATGGACCAATCCCCGTCGTGTCTCTGTGTGTGGGTGGGTGGGGTCCAAACTATGTCGAATAGTACATTGATACATTGTTTATAGTTTTTGCCTCTTATTTCCGAGCAGTCTTTCACCCGTCCGTTCGTTTGTCCATCTACAAACTCTTAACATTTTGGATTTGAGATGTTCCGAACACAAATAGCACATAATCTGCGTACAAGTGATTGTTACCTCCCTTCGGGCTCTTTAAATGTCACTATATTCAGCACCGCCGTGATTTTTTGCTCTTTGTATGTAACTTTAAGTAACACCGCTGTGATTTTCTACTCTTTAAATGAAACTTTAATTAACACGGCCGTGAATGCATGATTCGTATTTGCACTTTCATATATAAATCACGGCGGTGTTAATATATGTGGTAACGGATGCTGATCGTCCACTGCTCAGTCTGCAAAGACACAGAGTAATATCGCCCCAATTATTACGACAAATTACGGGTATATCAAACCGACGTGTTGTTGTACATAAGCATCGAACGAGAACCGAATTAAGTTTGGTGTGTACGCATCTTCCAAATCAATTATGGATTTAGGTGAACCAGAGGCAAAACGCTTGAAACTGGATAGAAGCATATGCATAATATGTCTAAAGTCTATTCCAGAGGCGTCACACAAGGATATCGTGCAAAATCCAACAGTAACAGGTCTAAAGACATTGTTAGACATAGCAGAGGCTAAACATGATCGAGTAAATGACTTATTAAGGCCGCATCGCCAGGATATACTTTCACATCAGGTAAACGTACGGTATCATAGGGTGTGTTTGGCTACATACACAAACAAATTTTACAGCAGTGACACAGCGCCTAAAAGTGATGATGTCTCGTCAAGCAGAAGCGAATCGCCGATGTCACCAGAGCTTCGAAGGTCGACCAGAGACAGCCAATCGGGTTTTAATATCAGAGAGAACTGTTTCATTTGTGGCAGTGCCAAGAAAATTGGTAACAGAAAAGAGCCATTATCTGGTGTAAGCACTGGGACAGGCGAATCAACAAGGCAGAAAACAGTGAATGCCGCCACGTGAGAAATGATCAAGTTGTCATTTCCCGCATGCAGGCATATGGTGACCTATTTGCATATGATGCGAAATATCACCGTTCATGTTATGGACATTACATCAGCAAACGCAATGTAAGTTTTATGGTACCTCATGAAGACAAGGTCGACGAGCCAGTTCTTTACGAAGAAGCATTTCAGATGCTTTTAAACGAAACCAAACAAACAATCTTCTCCGAGACAAAGTCAGTAGTCACATTAATCTGATCTAAATATTAAATACATACAATTTCTGGGTAGAGCTGGAGTTCCAGATGAACTCGCCAATGTATATAAATCATGGAAACTTAAACAACGGCTGGAGAAACCAATTTGGTGAAGATATATCGTTCTTCCAGAGAAAGGGACAATCGGATCTTGTATGTTCCAGTGCAGTATCAGTTGGTGCTGTACTTCACAAAGCTTCTAAATTGAAATCTGAACTTGACGAATCCAACGAATACAAGGAGTCGAAGTTAGACATACAAGGGGCGTATCTCACAGACAGGCAGATATTATATGGGGCCGCAGGTATCCTTCGGCGAGCCATTAAAGACATTCAGTCCACTACACAAGCGTACCGATTGCAGGATTTAAGCATTGACGCTTGCAGCCAACTCGTGCCAGGACCACTGTACGATTTTATCATTCTGGCTAGTAAATGCGAAAGCATTCGATACAGCCACTGGCACGGGTGATGAAGTTCACAGACGTGACAATATACAGGTGTTAGCAACATGCCACAACGTAATTTCACAAAGCAAGCGCATACTAACACCAATTAACCTGGGGTTAGCTTTAACGGCATACCATGACTTTGGCAGTTCCAAGTTGGTGAGAACGCTGTATACATTGGGATACAGTGTTTCTTATAAGAAGTTTTGCGATTCATAACATCCGCAGCAAAACAACAGCTATCACAAGAAGGTGTACCTTTCGTCCCATTCGGTATAACACACTACCAACACTGACGACAACATGGGAACAGTTCATGCAGCAATTGATAAACTTTGACACAAATGAACACACCTTAGACGGCAAAGAAACAACCCATTCCATGGCCATGGTTGTATATCAGAGGTGTGACCAAGACAGACAGATATCGGATGTTGAGATACCCGGCTCTCGGAGAGAAGTATCGGGCGCAGGTGATTATGGCACCGACATGTCAAGCGTAACATATTTTCAAAAGCCACCAACACGTCCAGCTCCAGACACAGTTGCCAATGCTGCCAACTTTTACATTGATGGGGACAACGACCATATCCGTAAAGCTGTGGTTTCCGACCTGTCTTGGGCTCTTTGTAGATCATATATGGCTGGTCTTGATAATATCCCTGCATGGTCAGGATATAATTCAGTGACTACAAAGGCCTCTGTACCTATAACGACCGTCAGGTTCTTACCTTTCATAGACGCACCGCCGTCAGACAACTCCACAATTCTTCACAGCACTCAATCAGCTTGTCCGACTGGCAGCGGAACTTGGACAAAACCACATCATAGTGACAGCTGATCTAGCCATCTATTCCAAAGCTAGAGAAATATTGTGGACAAAGCCAGCGTGTTTGGAAGGTAAGGTAACACTCAGACTAGGGGGTATGCATCATACAATGGCATTTCTCGCTTCCATTGGAAAGCTGTTTGGAGATGGAGGCCTTCTCAGCTTACTGACAGAGTCGGATGTTTATTCTGACGTTACCGCCAGACAGATGCTAACAGGAGCACAACTGACAAGAGGAGTAAGGGGCATGAAGGTCATCCTAGACGCAATGTGCCGATGCTTCTTTGATGCCTTTATCGATTGGGTGACAACAGAGAAAGACAAAGAACCACAGCCCCAGATAGGACATCACATGGAGAAACTCCGTGATGCAATCAAGGAGAAGGATGTGGAGACCGCAAAGGAGATTCGAGAAACCCTACCAAGAGGCCGAATTTCAAGTACACTTGACCTCATAAGCGAGTTCCGAACACATGGAGAAGCGCAAAGTTAAACATTCAGGTACTGGATGAACTTCCTTGATGCTGCATTTCTGTTACTACGGCTTTTGAGAGCAGAAAGAGACGGCGATTTTGATCTCCACATGTTATCAGTAACGGAGAGTGTTCACTACGCACGGTTCACGCCCGTGTATATCGCCGATATGCTCGCTCTAAAGACCACCAACCCACAAGCATATGAACATCTTGAGAACGGTGGCTTTGTTGTCAGACGGCGATCCGGGCACGCCTTCAATGCAGTTCCAACTGATCAGGCACTTGAACAAACAATAAATAAAGAAGCAAAAGGATCAGGGGGAATCATTGGATTTACTCGTAGAAAGGGAGCATTGACTCGGTGGCTGGTAACTCGTCACATTCTATGGTGAATTTTGTGGACAGTTCAGAGAGACTGTATCCAAGAACCAAGGTGCTAGTCAACACGAGGAATTGGGCAAAAGCCGAAAGGAAAGGGATGAAGCAGATGTTGATTAAGGTAGTTGATCTAGTCACTACACAGTACCAAAATCCGTTCGACTTAAACACGGTATCAGAACGTCTGGTAAACATTGCCACAGGGCAAGTTGCGTCTGCGGACATAGAAAACTAAAAAACTCGATGAATGAATTCCGAGTTGCTAGTCAAGAGGCAGTTGATAAAATTCATATCGGAAAGAATCTCGAAGGAACGTACTGTGAAATTCTGGGAACCAATCCCTCGCAGTAAGGTTAAGACCTTCTCGAATATGCGAAAACCATTTGCTACAAGCAAAACATCGAAACTGATGCTAGACTCGGAAGTTCTGTTCAGACGACTGCTGGCAGTAGCGAATCATAGAGACATTGAAATGAATGATGTCTTGAAACATGAATTGGCTTATCGGTTCCACCTGCCCTATTTCACGACGACGGCACCATGCGCAAAACAAACAAGGCAGAGTTGATGAAGAAACTTGAATCTTTCGTTGAGGAGATCAACGAGTTTCCAGTTCAGCAAGCTGATACTGACAGCAACACGGCATATCATCGATGCGATGGCACTGCTGCAGTCGCTGAACGAAGGACACTTCAAAACATTTGACCAAACTAGGCGCAGTCGTTTTGAAACATATCATGTCACATTTTACCCGGGACAAGTCGATTACATCGGTCACTGTCGTCTTTGACCGGTATGATAAAGCCCAGTTCTCTCAAAGAAGCTGAACGTCAGCGTCGCACGGCCAACAGCGATGTACCTGCCTATATGGTGAGTGGCGGTCGCACAGTTCCAAATTACCGCCGTTTTCTGAGTAACTCTGAAAACAAAGCATCGTTGGCAGCCTTTGTGTGTGAGTACGTAGCTGTGAATGCACCAGGCCATCTGAAACAGCAGCTATCCATTGTACTTGCCGGTGGTTTTCGGAACGGACGAGAAGTACAGTCTGTGACGAAGGAAGGTACGGAATGCTTATCAAACTTGTTTTCGAGTCAGGAAGAGGCAGATACCCGAATGGTGCTGCATGCCACACATATGGCTCAAACGCATGGCCGTATTCTGATCCGTACTGACGATACAGATGTGCTCGTCATCCTTCTGTATTACTACTATACACGTTTCGCGGACACAGAAATATATATGCATACAGGGCATAGAACGAGGCATGCTTTCAGAAACAGGTTTGTTCCAATCCACTCGATTGCCCAACAGATAGGCCAAACCGTAAGCTCCTGCTTACCTGCCATGCATGCCTTGACTGGATGCGACACAAACAGCTCAATATACAAAGTTGGGAAACGAACCTCGTTCAACAAACTGGTGAAAAGTGCCGACAAGCTACGGGAATTGTCCAAGGTGGGCTTATCAGAATCTATAGATGAATGTTTACCAGTCGCGCGAAGGTATACTATGATGCTGTTTGGCGGCTTCAACAATAAGACAAGTGGAAAACCGTATGACAGTATGGATGAAATCCGATTAGCGATCGCTACATCCACGGACAAATCAGCAACGCAACTTCCACCGACAGAAGATGCATTCAAGCACCATGTAATGCGTGCACGAGTTCAGACAATAGTCTGGTGCCAAGGCCATATTCCAGATCCTGAGGTTCCTGATCCAGTCGGAAATGGATGGAAGAAAGATGAAAATGGAATCCTGGTGCCAGTTTACTTCGCAAATCCACCAGCGCCAGTATTCTTGAGGGACCTGACACATTTGTATTGTAAGGATGGCAACTGTAATAGCAGCAAGTGTCAGTGCCATTCCGTGGGCCTTCAATGCATTGACATCTGTCGGTGCCAAGATCAGTGCACAAACAGAACGACTGCTGTTACAATAGGTGATTCGGATTCGGATGATGAAAGTGAGCCCACTTGAAGGTGGAAAGATCTTGCAAACGAAACACGAAATAATGTAGTTTGTATCGTGTACTGATTTCTGCTGTTGAGATCGTCGTCCTGTTCCATTGTATATTAGTTATTTCGGTTATGTACACACCATCTGTTTATGATTTTGTGAATATTTGATCTTCTCAGCATTTGTTTGTTAAATTTGGCGGCCATCTTGAAAAAGTAAAACATATCGACAGGTAGTCGTTAATGTATGCACATACAGTGTATATGCGTTCGTATGATCGTGTGTATAATATCCCGTTCGTTGCATCGGTCAAATACACAACATTTGTTCTCGATTCTATGATTATTTTATCTGCTCAGCAATAGTTCGTTAGATTTGGCGGCCATCTTGAAAATGTTAAAATTGTCGACAGACAGTCGAACATGTATGTGTACATATTTTTCTTTGTACGAGGGTTCTCTATATATTATGACATTCGGGCAACGATTATAATTATACACGGCAATTACATTTTTTTTCTAATTATATGATAATTTGCACTGCTCAGCATTCGCGTATAGTTTAGATAATTAGACCAACCAAAACTACGTATAATGTGATTATTATTGCATTTGAAAGTATAAAAGTGTTAGTTTTCGTCAGTATTATGTGTGTCGAAATGTATAACATTACAACTGACGTTAATTGTTCATAAATACCAAGGTACACGCCCGTTGCAAACGCTAATCTTCCCGATTGGCTAGAAACCCACGTTTCCATGGTTACCGTCTACGAACATGCATTTTAATATTATTGTTCGATTCCAAAATATGTGTGTTTGTAAAATGAAGACAGTTTACCAAATATACAACTTATATGTTGTTTTGCAACACGTAGATGTTTAAATATATATTTTGAATTTTCTGGAAAAAAATATTGGTTACCATAGAAACCAGCGAAAAAAACATATTCGGCCGCGGTTTTCGCAATTTTAACACGCAGATTCGAATTCTACGATGAATTTCCTGTAAGAATAGATATATTTCATAAAGTTCTACTCTGGGTAGGGGTAGGTCGAAATTTTCAGCCGAGCGCCAAAGGAGTATAAGAAAACAAAAGTTAAATTTTGAAAATCGGTTCACTATTTCTGAAATTAGAAAACTTTCCCCATGTTAAATCCCCATAGACATCTTCACTGAAATTGTATTTTCGTAATAAAATCAATATTGGACCAAATTTCACAAATTGAAAAGAAGGCCCATTCATAAATTTTCCTATTATCGACAAAAATTATTGTTTTTGCATTTTTATATAGCCATACAATTTTGGTAGGTTTCGTGAGACAGACTATAAGTATACTGATCTATCCTGGATTGACCGCAAAACCCATAAGCCCCATTTCCCCAGTGACAGCCACATCTTGGGTACATAACGACACATGTTGCGAGATTGTATTTCAAATGACGCAAATGGACCTACATTAAAGCTTGACGTTGATCACAGGTTCTCGAAACGTGAATATAAAACAACAATGCACAGGGATATGATGTATATATCATTGTAGCTACATATAAGCTATAAATTAAGTGATGTCATCCATCACTCTGGATTTTTTTTGTAGTTTGCACAACCATACGAACACATGTGATTAACATGTTCAATCCTATAGACTTTAATAGTAAGTCAGGTTTTATAATGTACCATGCAGACTCCAATTAGATGTAATTGACACATAATTATTGAATTTACATTTATTGAGCATAGTTTGCATATGCAGCCTATGCTCAATAAATGTAAATCCATCAATGGTTACAGCCCAGCTGAATTGCTTATGCGGAGAACATTGCAGACGACAGTTTCTGCAGTTTAAACATAGTTTATTGCATATAAGTACAATGGGTTTGGGCTAAAAGTTCTCACAACATTAGTTGCAGCCCTTACCCAAGTATTTCAACAATACATCAATTTAACAGCAATTGCGACAAGCATACAGGTATATGTACATGGGTACATACCAATAATCATGCGGTATATATATATATATTTGCACAATGTACGAAAAGAAAAATTGGATAAAAAGAGAGAGAGTAAAGAAAGTGAGAGAGGAGATTGGGAGAAAGAATGAAAGAGTTATGTGTCACAATGTACATATAATAAAAGCATAGATAGATGTATACGGCAGTGGATTTCAGTGTTCGTTGTTATCAGGTGGTACTGGATGATGTTGGAAAATGGAAAGCATCCGATAGAGCTTGCGTCTCAGGCATCCATCAAGTGTGTTACTCAAATATTTTCGTAGTTTAAATATAATCTTGTACAGCTTTAAACATGTTAAAAATAACAGTATTGCACTCATTACTTTATTCAGGTATGCCATGTACAAGTATATGTGCGTTTAGAGGATAAAATTGTCGCAGTGACTGGCATAAAATTAGACTTTGCGCATGATATTTAATACATTCAAAGAAGTAATGTTCAGCATCCTCTACAACTTCACTACATTCGCAGTAGGGAGTTTCTCTGATATGGTTATTGCAAGTATCACAATTAAGACTGCTACATTTATTTCGAATTCTTGCATGCATAACTGAAAACAGTCGATCTCCCTCTAAATAGTATGGTGGTATATTATATTGAGTATATAGTTGTTAGGTGCATGATGTTTTGAAGTGTCTAAGACTATCTACATTTCTCAGCAACGGGTCAGTTTCATTCCAGAGTTGAACCGAAGATGGCATAAACGATTGTCTGTATACTTCCAGTTGTGTAGTGGGGACATTTAAATCAAATTGATTTGTAAGATTGTAACGAGATATATTATTAACAGTGGGTGGAATCAGGTTATAAATATAACTAGGTACTTGATTAGTTTGGCTTTGTACATGATCGAAAGCTTTTGAATACTACGTCGAACAGATAGAAGTTGCCATCCAACTTCTTGCCTTTAGTTGTCGAGTGATACTGATCGTGTTAATCCTGTTACTATTCTCGCGGCTTCAGTAGTATATAAGAGTAAAAAAGATACCACCTACTGATGGAAGCCCCCCGCTACGCGCGGTGCCTCCCATCAGTAGGTGGTATCATGTTTGACTCTTATATACTATTCGGATTTTCCCCCACTGTTCGGCGGGTATGTATGAGAAGAATGGAAAAATATTTTTCATCAACCGCGAGACCATATATTTATGACATGAGAAGATACACCCTATTAGAGATAAGAATCCCTATGTTATACTCAGTATATATATAACATAATGGTTCTAGTTAAGTGTGCGTGGTTGAAGACAGGTAGTCACGAGAGATGTTTTCGCACCGGTATTTACGAATATTGCAAACATCACCGTGCATGGATGCGAAGAGGTTCCGTTTCGCCTCGCCCATGTCGGCATTGTGGGGTAGGGACCAAAGCCGAGTCATTGCTATGTCCACCATGCGGTGGAACTCAGGCTACTCATCGAATGGTTAACAAGGAATTACGTGCTCGCAAGTATTATCGTTTAGTAATAATTCAAATCGGAAAGTCAGTTAGAAAGATAGAATCGATCTGATGTGTAGTTTTTGATAAGTCACGGTGTTTCTACAGCACGTAAACACTGTAAAATCCGTCCCAAAAGTATGGAGGTTTTCGGCTACCTTGTTTCAGCTACCCAACGAAATAGCCGAAATCGCACTAGTGTATAAACTGAATAGACAAAAGGTGCGGACCACCTATAGAATACAGAGCCAAGTTAGACAACTGTGTTCTTCTAAAACGGGTCGTCCTTGTCAGAGTTGTCTCTCTTATACCATACTTTTCCACCAACAAAAGTTAGGTTTATATACGAGAAATAAACACAGTTCATTGTCGGGACGCCGGCAATAATATCTCAGCGCTGAGACAAGTTTCGCCACATGTACTTCACTCTGGCCGCTCTACACATTATAGCGGATGGAGGTAATGAAGAGGAGCGGTCCGCGGTATCGGTCCAATGATGGGGTGGAGGAGATGTGAGCGTGACACATCCCACTAAGCCTAAAAAATAGAAGAGAAGAGATTTAAAGCGAAGGCTTAGTGGGATGGGCCCAGAAGGGTTTTGCTGGCGCGGGTTCGAGCCTCGGTGGGACCTAAAACTTTTTTTCTTTTTCTCTTTTAAATTAATAAATTGTTTACTGCACCAATATAATTAATTTTATAATTTTAAGAACATTTTTAAATTATTTTTTAAAAATTATTTACTAAAATATCCCAATTTCCAGGATGGTGGTTCTGTAACATTTCCTCCGACTTTATCTCCAAGTTTTACCCTCAATTTATCCCAATCAGTACTCTCAATCTTGGGCATGGTGGCGCGCGCTTTGATTCTAATATCATTTTTTAATTCTTCATATCTCCTCATTTCTGCCACAACGGATTCAAACTCTAAATTTGATATTTCATTATCGGCCAACGCTTTGGACACTATAACGTCGATGCTATTTTTCTTAGACCTAGCGAGAACGGATATTCTATCATGTTTTCTACATTTTTTCTCGAGTTTTCGACCAGCCACCCTAATTAACATACAAAGTATTCCAGATACAACTGTAATTCCACTCAAAACCCCAGCAATTGGAACTGTTACAATTGTAGATAGCGTTGCGGCAGTCCCCGCACCACTCATTACAGATAAACGTGACAGAACCGTACTAGATGCCTCTGCTAAATTTGCAACGCGCTTATATTTTTTAGCGATTCTTTTTCTATTTTTACATTCGCTAACTAAACTATCCTGCATAACGACGATATTATCCAACCTAAAATCTAAACTTCTTTCGCGAATTGGATACAGTGTTGATGGATTGGTATTGACAATTGGATACAGAGTTGATGGAGTGGTATTGACAATTGGAAGCGGTGATTCGTTCATGATTTTCAATATATTAGTATTTTAAAAATTAAGTTCAATTAACAATGAGACAATAGTGGAAGAACTCGCTGGGTCAGCGATTTTCGTAACAAAGTTAATAACACTACCTTCGGAAAGTCTAATTAGATCATCACCGGAGAACAAAACCACCGATGAAATATCTCCAGCGAGTTTAGTGACTCCAACCCCCCGTTCTTCCCCATCTACTACGAGATTTATCATGACCGCGCCCACAGGTTTACCATTAGCATTAACCGAGCAGACCGCCATTCGAAGAAGTTTACCTGGAGCTGTCATGGCGTATCCCCCACATTTATTACTCGCTTTGGCACCGAACAAATATTCAGAGAGCCCCTCAACCAATGGGCCCCGCTTCTCAGCCCAAACTGTTATGACACGTTTTTGCGTTTTCTTTGTTTTCAACAATCCGGCAAGGCCCCCGATAGAGGTATTGGCCTCAGCACGAACCTTTTCAGTGGTCTCCTCAAGCGCATTGTTCGCAGCTCTACGATCACGTTTCAGTTTATCGGAAACTTCGGTTATTTTTCCGTCTAGTTCAGTAAGTGCCGCTTCTCTGATGAGAGAGTCCTCTGAGCGCAACACCTCATAAGCCTCCGTAATGGTCGCTTGGTGGTCTTCCAGGGTTTTTTCAACACCCAACCGGGCCTCTTTTTGAAATTCAGTTATTTGTCCGTCTAGTTCAGCAACCGCCACTTCTCTGATGAGAGAGTCCTCTAAGCGCAACACCCCATAAGCCTCCGTAAGGGCCGCCTGGTGGTCTTCTCGGACTTTATCAATACCCGTTCGGACCCCCTCAACCCCCAACCGGGCCTCCTTTCGAAATTCGGTTATTTTTTCGTCTAGTTCAGTAAGTGCTGCTTCACTGTTGAGAGAGTCTTCTAAGCGCACCCTATAAGCCTCCATAAGGGCCGCCTGGTGGTCTTCTTTGAGTCCTTCAACCCCCAACCGGGTCTCTTTTTGAAATTCTGTTATTTGTTCGTCTAGTTTAGTAAGTGCTGCTTCTCTGATGAGAGAGTCCTCTGAGCACAACACCCTATACGCCTCCGTAAGGGCCGCCTGGTGGTCTTCTCGGGCTTTCTCAATACCCGTTCGGACTCCCTCAATCCCCAACCGGGCCTCTTTTCGAAATTTGGTTATTTGTTCACCTAGTTCAGTAAGTGCTGCTTCTCTGTTGGGAGAGTCCTCAAATCGCAACACCCTATACGCCTCCGTAAGAGACGCCTGGTGGTCTTACTTTGAGTCCCTCAATTTTCGCCCGGGCCTCTTTCCCAACTTGTGCAGTCGCCGTTAGCACTTCTACTCTAACATCTGCTATACTCCTGCGAATCCCGTTTGTGGCCTTCGATATAGTTTTATTGATCAGGGCCTTGGTTCTTCCGGTAGTTAAAAAGTCACTCTCTGTCGGGACGAATCCCCCTTCTGCTGGTTCCAAATTCTTTGAATCTGTCACCCAATCCCGATTGGAATTGGAAGAACTACCTGGTCCGTATATACTCAATTTCAATAATATTGATAATTCTATTACGAACATGCGTTTAATTAATTGGAAATTTCGAGAACGACCGAAATCGGGTAATAGTTATTCAATTTTCTCGCTCGATCATCGAGGACAGAGACCGTAAATTCGTGGATATGTCCCGATTCCAAAACTTTCATCTCGGGGCATGGGAAGTTTAAGGTCACCGTATCCCCAAAGAAACAGTCGCTGGCTTGCACGGTTTTCAGTAATGTGCTGGGGGGATCCGTCTACCGTGTTGTACGATGTGTTCACCCGATCCAGATGCACCCTGAGATATTTCGTGAAGGCGTGAAGTCCACCGGGTTATCACCGACGTACTCACCCGGGGTAAACACTCCTTTATTTGCGGAGTATGTCTCTCTAAAACCGAGTTGAATACCCAACCCCGGGGAGACCACTACCTTATTATCAGGGCTGATGGTCATTGTTGCGAGCCCGGTAGCCTTCGATACTGTGAGGTTGATTATACCGTCAAGCTCTGAGTTGACAAAATCTTTGAGCTGTCTTATTCCCCACAGTCCGTGAGGCAGCTTTACACCGAATTGTTTTTCATCCTTCACATAGTAAAACCCTTCACTCTTTCCCACATTCTGCCATTCAACCGTGAAGGTGATTGATCTGAGGCCCACCCGGCGTTTTCCGCAGCAGTTGTCGATTGACTTCTGAAGTTCACAACCCTATTTTTGAACATTAGTGATATTAGCAAACATAATAATATCTTTCAATGGATACCAAGGCATTTAGCTTTAATTCAAATGCAAAGTACGCGGTCGGCGGTAAATACACGCAAAAAGACGTTGTTAACCACCTTGTACACCCAACCGTAACAGTTAGACCGGAAAGTGGCTTTACCACCAATTTCCCTAACACGTTTGAGAAATATGTAGTTCCAAAGACTACTAGTCAAGATGTAATACTAAGATGGGATTGTTCCCATTTGAACTTCTGGCAGAACCAGCTAAATTTCGCTGTATGGTTCGCAACGGCCGGATGTGGAGTTTCGCATCAAGACCATCTGACATCAAAGAATGTCATGCTCCGAAGTGTCTACAACTTTCACGTGTATTATACCATTAGAAGGATTCTCAAAGAACTAGGTATTCCACTACCTCAAGACGACGGCTGGGATCCCATTTCCAGTGCATACGACCGTAAGGCGTTCGAAAGATTGTGTAAACGAATTTAAGGGTTTGGGGTACCAAAAGACGCGGGCTGGAGACAGAAAGTATACACCCCAACCAACAGTTTAGGGTTAGTTCACCTTAAAGGCTTAGTTAGTGGTGAGCATCTTGATAAAGTTCCCGCATATTTCTCAGGGTTGTGGAGTGCTCGCGGAGCTACCCCACCACCAGTTAGAAAAATGGCAACATGGACTAAATATAATTATAAATTGAATAAGATGACGTTCGGTGATGAAGTGCTTGGTGGGCTTGCGTGTAAAGACGGTTATTGTCATTGGCTACCTACTAAAGTAGCCCACATGGAATACGTGGACCACATTTATGTTAGATAAAAGCACTGGATTTACCCACGGTGGGGTTATTCGCCTAAACGAATCCATTCGCGTATACGTATGGGCAATCCTCGCCTCACAGAAGCAAACGCGCAGCGCTATACTGGGTACGGGAACGGCCTTTGACGCACAAAAACAGTTCTTGGCACTTGTCGAGGACGCCATCTCAGCTAAGGTGGACCTCCAGAAGGCGATCCAGAATTATCAAGACGTTTTGCAGACTGCCCGCACACCGGTAGACTACGCATTGGGAATAGGTCTTTATATGGCGCCGAGCAATATGATACTACGAGACGACCCGGTTGACGGTTACAATAATCAGATCGTAGTCGCAACCATCAATAAAAAAATCGGCCGCAACTGAAACGTGAACACGGGTATCATCAAATCTCCCCCCCCCCCCAAGACGGTCGGGAGCGGAGTTGTAAGTGGAACCTATTACGTAAAACCCCAAAACACAAAATGGATACACCTCCCTCAACACAATCGGGATTGAAGTTGAACCCAGTACCCCCAATTCACAAATTTGATGCACCATCGAGTTCCCCCAATCCAATCATCAACAATGTTGAAATTGGAACAGGAGCGGAAAAACCAATCGAGATTGAAAGCACAACCCACGAGGATAAAAAATTAGGGCTCGTCGTCGCCCTCGTGGTGATCGGACTACTCGCGCTTTGGTTTTAGGAACTCTCGGGCGGAGAATAGTAGGAGACCGGCGATTGCCACGATTAAAGTCCATGTGTTTTTGGCGAGCCATCCGGCCGTTTTTGATAATATAGATAACAAGTAGGAGACGACACCCCCGATCAGCCCAGGCAGCGCGGCAGCCGCCTTTCCGGCTAATTTAACCAGGAGACTTGCGAGGGCTTTTAGATGTTTTTTTACCCACTCCTTGGCTCCACCGGATGGCGCGGGTGCTGGCGCGGGTGGTGGAGTGGGTGCAGTCGCACCGCCAGTGAAAGCTAGAACTATAGTATATATAGTCATACCGAGAGCCGCGAGGATGCTTGCTATCGTGATGTCCTGCTCTCTGAACAGAGTGCGAAGACGCTCACCGAGTGTCGTGTCCTCGTGCAGAACCCTCGAAAATGTTTCGTGGATCCTACTTGTTTGGGTGCGGAGAGCCTCACGGTTAGTCGAGGCAGCCTCCAAACGAGCTGCTCTTTCATCCCGCAACGACCGTAGGCGTTCGGTGATTCGCTCGGTAGATTCTCTATCGCCACGGGCTTCCTCCAGTTTCCTTTCTTCTAGCGTGATATGTTCATCCAGCTCCGTGAGTTTGGCGATGTTATGGACCAGTTCGCCCCGGATCGTTTGCACAGCCTTATCGAGTCCCCGGAGTTCGCGAAGAGGTAACGGGGGGTCATCCATCATGCTGTCTAACTCGCTGAACGTGGTCTCCATCGTGTTAATAGCGTCGGTGGCTACTTGAGGGAGCTCGCTGAGCTCGACCGTTTCTATCGCGGCGGCCGTCTTCAAAATAGTTTCGTCGGTAGACTGTAGGGCCGCTACAGCGCGGGTAGGCATAATTGGTTTACCCCTCTTCCAATCTGGGAATCCGAGTTCGTTCTTTATGAGTTGGCCACCGCCCGGGTTTCCTGCAATGGTGCTCAGTGCTAGGGGTTTACCGGTCCTCGTGTTGACTATTGGGATATTTGATGCTGCTTTTAGTCGCAATCTACCGTTCAGATCAAATTTGAACTTGGAGTAGTCGCGACCGACAGATGGGACCAGAACTTTTTCTGCTAAACTGTTGTAGTAGTCGTTTACAGCTCCCTCGAGTAGTTCCCGACGCTGACTAGTGGTAGCGCCACCTAATTCCCCTAATTGCGATTGGATTGGAACTGGAGTCTCTATGAAGGGCGTTTCGTTATCGTTAGCATCATCTATGTTATCCTCATCGACGTAATCGTCTCTGCCGATTTTATCCATGTCAATATCGTAATCAGCCATCTTTATAATTTTCTTAATATTAATTATGTATTAATGACAAAACCATACGGGTTTAATAGTTTCACTAAATTATTTCTTCGAGTCAATACGGTCGCAAACTCAATCCATACCGCAGACTGCGTGAGCCCCTCGGGGCGAAAGGCGTGAGACAGAGTGTCGTTATTACGAACAACCCATCGACGATCGACAAGAACCAGCAGCTGTTAGTCCGCTTCCCCAACCTCGGAGCTAGCGACGTCATTGTGCCGGGGACTGTTCGCCTCGCTTTCACTATTTCGCTGACGTCGACGGACGCGGACCGAACCGTCGTTCAGAACCTGGGTCGCGCCATCGTCAAGAAGACTATGATAAATATTTCTGGTATTGAGGTGATGTCGATCGATGACAGCGACGTCTACCATTGTTACCAGGACCTGTGGAAGACGGCGCAAGAGCGCGAAAATGCGGTCTATCAGGGTATTGACAGCAGTCGAAATAAGAACGTAACCAGACTTAGAATCGGGGCTGGTGACAAGGCAGATAACGTCGCAAGTGACAACGCGGTCGCAGCCGCTTACGGTAACCGCTTCTACATCCCGCTCGATTTCGAGTTGCTGGAGAGCCACATGCCCTACTATCAGAGCGCTTTTGCTGACCGCCTCGAATACGAACTAACGTTCAACGACTACGGCCGAGTTATCATAGCCACCGACATAACATCGACGTATACGATCGACAATGTGTCGCTGGAGTACGACATGGTCATGATGCCCGAACTCGCGCGATTGATCAGAACCCAGTACGCCGGGCGCGTTGCCATACTTTACGACCGAATTCTTCGCCACCGCAAGATGACGAAAGACAAAGGCGACACATTGTGGAATATTAATGTCAACGTACCCGCCCGCTCGATGAAAGGTATACTGATGTTGTTCGAGGATGCTCGGTTCGCGCTCGGTGCTAGAAAAACCGACAAATTCTATAACCCCAAAATCACGAAGGTAGAGGTGACGATCGAGTCCCCAATCAACTCTACAGCGCGGGTCTTCGCGCGCACCAGCAGTGGGATGAAGTAAGAAAGCAGTTTGCTGCCGGCTCTAAGCGCTCTCCGGAGGTTGCAGCAGTTACCAAAGACCTGCATCTCTCGGCCGTCTCCCTCGCGGAGTTCTTGAATACCAAATACGCGTTATGGCTAGACATGCGAGCCAGCGACGATGACCAAATACACGGCAGCGGACGCCAAGTTGAGAACGCTAGCGAGGGTGTGACGATCCAGATAGCCAAAGAGGCGGACGGAGCTGGCGCATTGAACGTGTACTTATATATAATTACAGATGCGCAACTCAACATCGAAGATGGCCGATACGTCTCAGCTTTATACTAAACTCTACCTTCAAACAAATCCAATTTACCTATTGGTGATGCCCACTCTGCCATAATATGTGGGCAGACAGGATGTGGAAAAACGGTTTTCATCCTCGACTTGCTCGAGGAGTCCTACCGCGATGCCTTTCGTCACATTGTGATCCTGTGTCCTACTGTGCGGCACAACGAGACTTATCAGCGGCGCCCCTGGATATGGACGGACCCTGAGGTATACGTCATTGACCCCGGCGACAGGCTTCACGATTGGCTGCGTGGTTTATACCAAAGATTCCAGGGTGAGCCCACCCTATACGTGATTGACGATTGCTCGGCCAAGGCGGCGATGACCAAAAAGAAGGACATGCTCTCCGAGCTCGCATTTTCTGGCCGCCATGCGAGGCAAAGCGTATGGATCTCCACTGAAAAGTACAACGCCGTCCTCAAGGATCTGTGCGAGCAAACAAAATGGGTCGCCCTCTTTCACTGCAAGGACCGAGACTCATTCGATGACTGTCTTCGAGAGAATGACGTTATCCCAACGCGCGAGGAGCGACTGAAGGTTCGACAGATGCTTTCCGAAACTAAGCACGCCAAGCTTCTGCTAAAGACTGATCAACCAACTGCTTATAAAGTTATCAATTAATTAACGCTCGTTAGTAACTGCCGAGTAAATGCTTAACAATGCTGAACAATGCTGAACAATGCTTAGCAATTGCTGAACAATGCTGAACAAATGCGTAACAAATGTTGAACACATGCTGAACAATGGTTAACAATGTTAACTATTTGGTGCTCCGCTGCGAGCTTTGTTGCGAGCATAACGGTGATCATAAGTGGTGGTGTGCTTGGCAATATGTTAAAGTGATGAGACTTGTTAGAATAGTTAAATTAATTTTAAGAAAATTAGCAATAATGAACTGCGACGAACTTATCGATCAGCTAATGGAAGAAACCTCAACTCCGACTGCCGACATGACTGAAACTGTAGGAACACCTGTCAGCACGACTGCCGGCACGGTTGCCGATACGGTCCAGAAAGAAAATGAAAACATGACGCGACGCGAGCGGCTAGCTGCGCTGGTTGCTGGAGGACAATCGGAGCAGTATTTCGGTAGGCGTCTCTCAGTTTGTCAGGTGGATAAAATGTCAGATGCGGAGATCAATAAAATGTATGCACGATACGAATCTAAATTGGGGGCAGAGATGACGAAAACTCTTGGGGCGGCGGCTATTAATCTGTACGCTACCACCGTTAGTACGCTTCTCCCTATATCAAACACCGCGGGGTTGATTCGCGATCTAGAGACTGATCCTTTTGTAGGACACACTCTTAGAACAGCCTGCTGCTCAATTTATCACAAGTTTGGAATGGACTTAGCTCCGCTGACAACCGCGTTGACCACGGCTAAACACTGTCAATTTGGACATTTATGCCCACGAACTATAAGCTCAGAAAATGATGATGACGGAGCCACAATCCCCGACTGTAGCTCTTCCAACGGCGTTGGGGGAACAAGCTCCGCATGAACAAGCTCCACAGGAGCAAGTACGACACAAAAACCCAAACAGACAGGCAGCTGGGCCGGCAGCCGCTGCCACCCGAAAAGCTAAACAAGATAAAATACTCTCCGAGCTTCGAGAGGCCAAACGGTCGTTATTCGTTCCTGCTGTTGAAACAGCAAAACGCCCGGTGGTTCCACATCCGAAGGAAAATTGGAAAATCATCCCGTGGGTTGTTGGTGGTGGTCTGGCAGTTGTGAGCACCGTGTGTGTGTGGAAATATATTTCGAGACAACCCCCGACACTGTTGGAGGCGGTTCCGAAGAAAGTTACGAAACACCAATCGCGATTGGATGCTCCCCATTTAAACATTAATCGCGATCCCTTTTATATGCAATAATGGCTGAACACGAGGGTAAAATGTTAGTGAATGAGTTTTATCACGCCGTTGTGATAACGGGTCTCAGTATCGGGTATGTTCGACTAAGAAAGATGATCTTCGGATGGTCCACTCCCAAATTGGACTTTCATGGGAAAGACGTAATAAACGTGACCTTTAGTGTATTTTCCGCAATTTCGACACGAGATTATCTAGTTAAAGCTGGAATTCTACCCGTTAATATATGGAAATAAATGGCTTCGATCGGAATAATGATAGGTGGTGCGCTTGTAAACGCATTGGCGTTCAGCGGTAGCAACGTTATATTCTCGAAAATGAGAAGCTCGAACGTGGATGAGGAGCGCAAGCTTCACGATTTAGCTGTAGAACAACTCAATAGCGCAAAGGAAGCGTGGTCGAAAAAACGAACCACCCATCTGGACTGGGTCAATGAAGAGCGAGAATCACGCCGCGTAAACTTTCCAGAACGTTGAAGAAGCCAACCGCGAGTACGCGCTGGCATATCCACAGAAAAGTTTCGCGCCGCTGGATCGCGAGCCCCAACTTTCAGATTTCTATGTACCGTCAGAGCCCCAAAAAGATCGCGAGATCGAGTTCATCGTCGTGGGAATGCGTGTGGTGGGGCTCGTCGGCTACTATATTCAATCGAGATTTCAAATTAATTAATAATTTTTACAAAATTAATAATTATTTTAAATAATTTTTTACATAAATATATATATATATATATATATATATATAGAACGATGTCAGTTGACGAACTTTATTTTGCTATGATTGATGTAGGCTACACTGCCCTTAAACACCGTATAGCTGGTGCAAAGGGTATGATTCGTCTGGCCCGAGATTCTCTCGAGAAGTGGCGGGAGGATGAAAAAGCGGCCACCCTTTTCGCAAAGCGGATGTTAGATTCCTCCGAATTAGATTCCTCCGAGTTAGATTTTCCCAAGTTCCTTCAGAACTTAACCCCCAATCGCAATTGTACTTCCAACAAAGGTTTATTATTAACGACGCAGTTACCGGACGATCTGGCGAGGGCATGTTGGAGATTGTCCGATATATTAGAATACATCACATACGATGAACACGCTCAAACTTAATACCAAACAATCGGTTCGCCTAACGCGCAAGCTAGCGAACACATACTACAGCCCCCGCGGGTACTGGAAGGGACTCGCGGCCATCAAGAACCTCGCGGCAGCGACCAAGGTTTCAGAAAACGCTGTCAAGGAATGGCTCAAGAAGCAGGCCATCTGGCAGATCTATTTGCCCGCGCCTCACAATATTCCGCGCTCGAAATTCGACGTGCCGGTGCCGAATGAAGTCCACCAAGCAGACCTCCTATTTCTCCCTCACGATCGCGTCGGTCGCAAGACGTACAAGTACGCACTGACAATCGTTGACGTAGCGAGTCGTTATAAGGAGGCTGAGCCGTTGGCCACTAAAGAGTCTAAGGAGGTGGCCGAGGCTCTTTCCCGAATATATAAGAGGAGTCCTCTCAATTGGCCAAATCTTCTCCAGGTCGATCCCGGCCGCGAGTTCATGGGCGCGGTCTCTCATCTATTGTCTAAGCACGACGTTTCTGTCAGACGCGGCCGCGTCAACATCCACCGAGACCAGGGGATCGTGGAGCGCTTCAATATAACCCTGGCTGAGAGACTGTTCGGTCACCAATACGCCAAAGAACTTGTAGACCCTCATTCGCGATCGACCGAGTGGGTAGCCAGACTGCCCGCCGTGGTCTCCGCACTTAACGGAGAGGTGACCAGATTGATCGATAAGAAGCCTGTAGATGCCATCAAGTTTAAAAGGGTGACGAGCAAGCCCGCTGCCGTCTCGCGCGGGCGACCCGTTGGTTTAGAGGAGCAACGGCTTCCATCGGATGTTGACGTCCGGTACCTCTATCAACCGGGAGAGCTCGAATGTGGAAGCGGCCGCGCGGCTGATCCCGTGTGGTCTCTCAATGTATATCATCTAGATCGATCTATTACCAAACCTGATGAGCCCGTGCTCTACTATTTGGCTGATGGTCCATCTCGCGGGTTTTTTCGTGAAAAACTTCTTACGGTACCTTCTGACACCCAGCTACCCCCGGATCGTCAGAGTCTTTAGTATTCTCCCCTTTTTTAGAGTCCTTTTTTTTTACCTATCCTATAGGCTCGGTGTGTACCCCGTCTTCCATCACTCTCCTCTTGTCGTCAGATCGTTTGATCTCTTCGACATCCCCTTGGCCGAGTGCTTAGATTTTCCTTCACCGCTCACGTAGTAACACTTGCTGCACAGAGCGATGTCTCTATCCCCTTCGAATTCCAGCTTGAACAGTCCCGGAGTTCTGTTGCTCCATTTATCCCACGCCAACCACTCGGCCTTCTCCTTATTGAACTTTCTCTTCATCTTCTTTCTCACCACCTTCGCCAGCGTCTTCTCCGACAGCGCGAAGTACATGCTGTCAGTGTCCATCTGTATAAGTTCGAAATCTCCGCGATCCACGTACTTGTCCAAGAAATCGTAGTAGAACTCCAGCATCCGGAGCTTGGCCAACTGGTAGACCGCTATGCCACACTGAAACGGTCTGTTGATCACCACTCGAGTCTTCCTGCTCGATATCTCGTAAGCCTCCCCAATCTCCTCCAGGTCTTCGAACCACGCCGACCTCAGTGCCCGGTCGACAGTCTTCTCATCCTTCGTATATGTGGTGTTCATGTGTCTCTCTTGGGCCTCTATCAGCTTGCCACAACACGCGTTGCCAACCAGTTTGAATATCTCCGCCAACACCGCCTTGCTCTTGTCGACGTCCCTCGTCCGTCTGGCGGCAGTGACCTCTTCCACGAACCATTGAAACGGTTTGCCGGGCGTGTAGTCTATCACCCTATGCACCGCCTTGACGACCAGACCGTGCTCCAGATACCACTTTAGCAGCGGGGAGTATATGATCATCTTCTTGGCAGATAGGGCCCCAACGAGCTTTCTCTGCCCTTCGACCCTAGTCCTCCCGGTCCTGGCCAGGTTGTCCTTCATGTGCTGCGGAACCTCGGTCTAATCGACTTCTCGATTAACGAACAGCGGAGACATTTCAGAGAACTTTTCTCTCAACATTTCCGGGACCTCTATATCAAACTCCGCAAATCTGAACCACTTTTCACTCCTGACCTCCCTCACAAAACGGTCTATATACGACTGTCTTTCCGGGTCGTCACACGTCCATATCTGCTCCTCACCGCACGGCATGTCCTTCGACAGGGTAGACAGATACAACGCATTGGCGTCGTACCCCATCACCGCCTTGCACATCTTCTCCTCCCGACTACCCACCTGACCCCTGATCGTTGACCTGCCAGCCTCGGCGTATCTGGAGAACACTATGGACGGACCACCGACCAATCCCTGCTTCATCATCTCGTAATTTTCAGACTTCGGCGACCACAACTCGGGCGTGTCCGCCTTCCCATCGATCGTCCCACGAAGTAGGTACTGAAAGGAAACACCGGGCAGAGACACAGCATCCTTGAGTATATCCACACCTCTTCCCCTGTAGAACTCCGTCATTTTAGTCAGAACCTCCAGGAGCGGTCCTACATCCAAGTCGTTGTAGTGTTGCAACCATTCCTTGAACGTCTTCATCCCCTTTTCTCGGAATACCTTCTTACACTCTTTCCACTCGGACAACGACAGTAGGAACTCACCCTTCAACTTCGAGTACCACTCGGGATAGTCGGGCAATCCCGGATGGTCGAGCTTGTCCGCGCTATCGAACCACTCGTACGGGAAGTGAGACTTTACTGTTTTACAGTCGTACGCCTTAACCCACCGGTCGTACGTGGTACCGGATCCTAGATACTGGATGATGTCGAGAAATCTAAACTCCGGGGTAAACAGAAACATCGTCGTGCTGGCTCTCTTTCCGACCATCACCTTATTCACGGTGGCCGCCAACTTCTCAACAAGGTACCGCTTGATGAGATTCAGGTCGTACCTGCTGCAGTTGAACCCCACCACCGGGACTTGGTCGATCCATGAGACGATCTTCTCTCGCTGAGGTTTCGACAGCATCTCTATGTTGGCCGGCAGATATTTCTTCCTAACCCCTTCCCTGATTGCATTGCCTCTCCTCTGCAGCTCGGTCACGAACTTCTCGACCAGAGTGTCGGGATCTCGTTCGCAGATGTGTGCGATCCCCTCGTGCATCGTATTCCCCAACGACACCGATATAGGGACGTGCTCTACCTCGAAGGTCAGGTCTTTGGTGGGTCGCGTGGTTTTCGACTTGTCGAGATACGCCTCGAAGTTGTAGACTATCTGGTGAGGATACAGAGTCGTCTCCTCCTCGCGCGGCGATTGTGGATAGTGGGTATTCACCTCATTCAAGCACTCGCACTCCCACATCACCACCAGCTCGTAACCCGCCTTCCTTATCTTGGCGTCTTGGATTTTCGTCCTCCTGTATAGTGATCTCGCGTTACCTCTCCTGCAATGCGTCGGACACCCGTGCCAGTAACATCCGTGAAACTGAAACACGGTCTTGATTTCGTGACAGTAGCCGTCGACCGGATCGCCGGCCACCCACCTCTCCCCGCCGTGACCGCATCTTGCGTGATGTATGTGATTTCCCACCCTCTCCTCTTCTCTGCTAAACCATTGAATCGACACAGCACTCGCTGACCCCTTGGGATAGAACGTCTTCTCGTATGCCGACTGCGGTCTCTCTATCCTCTTACCTGGACATGTCACCACGGTCTTCCCACTCATGCAGGTGGTCGCGTGCCTGTGCATGTTACACGACTTTGTGAACCGTTGTTGACATCCGGAGCACCCGTACTCGTTCGTCATCTTGCGGAGGTTCGTTATGAGGAACGAGTGACCTCCAAACATTCCTATCGTCATTGTCTTCTCCCCAACCGCGTCGTAATTTGCCGGGGACTTCATTAGGTACCACACTCCGTCGGCCCTTACTACCCGGTCCATTATCGTGACCGAGGTATTCGCGAGCCAGAGCTCGTGCCTTCTCACAACAGCGGTCGGTTCTCCCTCCACGAAGGATGGCTATGCACCTAAACAGACACAAGTAGTCGTCGTACGTGTCGACGGAATACATTCCCTTTTTCTGTCTTAACCAATCGGGTAGTTTTCCCGCTCCCATGAGAAGTTGTTGCGCATCGATGATCATCTTCACCTCTACCGATGTCCAACGAACGAAGGTCCATTTTGTGTTTGGTCTATCAACTTTGTCGATGTTCGTTCGACCTTTCTCTCTATCGGATATCCAACTCTCGGCTTTGGCGATCTCGTTTATCCACGGACTGCCCTTTGATTGTTTGTGATAGATCATCGTTTCGTCGGTCTCGATGTTCCTAATATGATAAGAACACGAATACATCAGATAACACGCCGTGGTCATCTCTGGGCGAATTTTATTCATTATGCGATTAGCGATCTCCCCATCTAACCCCCTCTCGAAAGTCCATACTATCTTCCTCCTACCCCTATCAACAGTTTCCCTAACTTCGGCTTCTTCGGCGAGAATCCTGGGACCCTCCTCCACCAAATCTCTGGCGAGCTGTCTCCTACTCTTAGGAGGGCTCCCCACCAGACCTTGATAAATCTTATTGTAGTACGCTTTGTATAGTGGTTTTCTGCACGCGCTGGGATCTTCTTTTACACGCTGCGCGTAAGCGGTGGCACGCAGACTGGCCGTCGTCTCGTTCTCCAATTTCTCGGATCGTTTTTCGGGGTCGGCAGGCAGTCGTCCGGTCGAAACCGCACGCCGCAGCCTCTCCTCGTAGACGACGGCTCGCTCGTCACTTATCCTATCTGCTATATCTTTCTTGAGTCTCAAACCTCTTAGGGAAATTCCCCAACTCTTAGCTTGCTCTCTCATTTGCTTTATGGTAGACTCTTGTCTCTAATAGGGTGTAAGTTGCCAATATTTATGACAGATTGTCATATATATACTGAGTATAACCAATGGATTTCTTATCTCTAATAGGGTGTAAGTTGCCGATATTTATGACAGATTGTCATATATACTGAGTATAACAAATGGATTTCTTATCTCTAATAGGGTGTATTTCACCTTCGCTTCGTGGTCGTGTGGGCTAAGGCGCCAATCTATGGAGACGTGGGTTGTGAGTTCGAATCTCGGCTGGACCTAAAACCTTTTTTTTTATCCTTACAACTGCATGCCAACGGTGTTCCTATCCTTTCGCTCTAGGAAATATATGGTCCCGTGGTTGCTGAAAAATATTTTTCCATTCTTCTCATACATACCCGCCGAACAGTGGGGGAAAATCCGAGTAGTATATAAGAGTCAAACATGATACCACCTACTGATGGGAGGCACCGCGCGTAGCGGGGGGCTTCCATCAGTAGGTGGTATCTTTTTGACTCTTATATACTACTACTTCATTCTGATTTTTTCCAACGAATCCTTTTCATATTCTGTACACCCATCCCACAGACTGATGAAGCATATTCTAGTATAGGTCTCATGTAAGATATATATATATATATTTGGTAGACTTATCTTAAATTTTAGGTTACGCATTATTCCCAATACTCTCGTAGTCGAATTAATTATATGTTGTATGTGTGTATGCCATTTTCCGTTATAGCTCAGTGTTAAACCAAGATGCTTATGATCGTCAACAAAGGTTATGGACGTGTTCTGAAAGATTAAGTTTAAGGGTCGATGAAGTTGTCTTAATGTTAGAAGCATCGCTTCAGTCTTGTTCGGATTGAAACCAATCAACCATTGTTTAGCCCAATCAGAAATCATTAGCAGGTCATGACTTATTATGCCTTCTAGATCATCAACATTTGTTGAAGAAAAGGACAGAGAGCTGTCGTCAGCAAATAATCGAACAATACTTAATAGATGGCCAGTTATGTCGTTGACATATATTAGAAATAGTAATGGGCCGAGTACCGAACCTTGTGGTACGCCAGTAGTAACTAATTTGGTATCTGAGGTTGTGGACCGTATTGATACCGGACTGTTTCCTGTTCGACAAGTAGTTTTCAATCCAGTGGAAAATACAACCATTTAACCCATTTTGCCTTAGATTAAATATTAACCACTTATGCCATACTCTATCAAAGGCTTTAGAAATATCACAAAACACTATACATGTAGATTGTCGTTCATCAAATGCCTGACATATTTGATGGTGAATGTCTATAAGTTGATATACCGTTGAGTGGCCTGGTAAAAAACAGATTGCCTGTTATAAATCAATTGTTGTGAGTGCAAGTGATTATAAATATGTTTAAACATTATTCTCTCCATTACCTTACCTAGACAGCTTAATAACGATATCGGGCGATAATTTTAAGGCGTCTGTGGACACCCCTTTTTAAATAGAGGAATTACACTTGCTAATTTCAACGCCATCGGAAATTGACATTCATTAACAGATCTATTAAAGAGGATCGCCAGAGGTTTTGAGACAGGCTAATTAGATCGTATCCACAAGATTCATTAGTTTGCAAAATTCGTATTATATCTCTAACCTCAGATTAATTTATTTTAATCGTACCAAGAACTTGGTTAGTTTTTAATTCAAACGGTGGTAAAGTAGAGTTAGTATCATCAACAGTTGATATTGAAACGAAGAAGTTGTTAAGACAGTTTGCTTTTTCGGCATCAGACAAATATAAATTTTCGCTGTTACCGTCATTGGTTTTCAAAGGCGGAATAGTACCATTTGACTTGCTGTCTTTCACAAAATGTCGGACTAGCTTCCAGAAATATATTTTGTTATTCGAAAATGATTATGTTAGATTAAACTCTATGTCGTTATAAAATTCTTCTCTTGAATGTTTTTTAATATTATTAACTTTATTCCGAGTTGTTTTGTATCTATTCCAATCGTCCACCCGCCCAAATTGTATTGTTTCCTTTCGTAACTTGTCCCGTAGCTTGCTTGTTTGGCGAATTTCGGAATCATACCATGATTTATCGTTAGGCCGCACTGTGACTTGACTGCATGGAATGCATTGCTTAGCTAGCTCAATGAACTTAGATGTAAATATATTACATGATCATCTACACTACCATTATTTAAAATTGTCCAATCAGTATTAAGCATGAGCTCGTTAAATTTAGCAAAGTCTGCTCTTTTATAGTTCAATACAGTTCGTTTATATGAATTATTATATGAACTGTCAGCTGGTATGATGACACATGTAGCCTTATGATCACTTATGTTTGGCGAAACAGATAATACATCGCTTTTGAGAATGATCTGATCTTGGTTAACAATAATTGGATCCAGTAAGGTTGAAGTAGTAGCTGTTTCCCGAGTTGCGGGTGTAATTAAGTTTCTCAATGAATTCATAATTATTACGTCTTTTAACGTGTGGTTTTGTACATTTAATTGATCTTCATTTACATCGCCAAAAATAATGATATTATTTGTTATATCGGATACCAGTTCTAGATTGCGATTAAGTAATTCCCAAAATTCGATATTTGACGACGGGGGTCGGTAAATCGTGCCAATCAAGAACGTTTTACGGTTTGTCTTAACTTGAATCCAGATGGTTTCATCCCAAAATATTTCTAAATGTTGCATTCTTTCTACTAATAAGTGGTCTGCGACATATACTAATATACCCCCAGCATGTGGCGGTTTGTCCTTTCGGAATGGTAAGCCATATCTATTCAGTTGTAAACTGCTCGTTTCTATAGCGCATGCTAAGTGCGTTTCTGTAAAACATAGAATATCTAAGTCTGTAAAAGTGTCCTCGATTTAACTGACCTTATTTGCGAATACAATGTACTTCTAATATTTAAATGTAACATTTAAAAAGATCCAATCTCATTTTCAGGCCCTGGATTTCTTTCAACATCACCAGCCAGCAGTAGCAAAATCAAAGATATTATTGCTAGACAAATATTGAGGTTAAATAGTAATCCGGATCCTCTACATTTAAATATATTGGTCAAACAATTACCTATATCCGCTAACACATTCAGTATTATATATAAAATATTAGTAGATATTGTAAACGCAAGCGATATCGGCTGTGTGCTACAATTAAAATTACCTATAGCAGCCCTCCAGGAAGTTAAATCATTACCCATTCGGCTTATTCATTAAATCAGCGAGGTGAAGAGCTGCCATAGGTATCAAAAATGACAACCTCACACAACAACACCAGATACCATGTATGTTCACAAATCTTCTCAACATAGTGCATGTACCTATAATATTGACATTCAAACAGCAAGGACGTTTGACTGAGAGAAAGAAGATAGAAGACAAAAGGAATAGTAGAACAAACAACAAGATGATATTGAAGCTGAACACGTACGTACATGCAACATACAAATACATCTTGCTAACATGTGATGCAGAACAGTCATCAGGTTTTTCTGACGGGATGGATAGTTCAGTGAACTATTCTCATATAAAATATCTACTGCAAAGTATCGTGTATTAGTTACAAATAATTTAACGAACATTTGACGATCATATCGCATGTCTAGCCAAACGAGCTTATGCATTTAATCCAGTGACATAATGCTTTCTTTATTGTTATAATAATACATACCTAAAACACACTCACATGTGTCACTGTGAAAATGGATATGCTTTCATTTATTGACCACAATTATGTCACAGTATTATGAACAAGATTCATTCCGCAATAAATATAAACTTACATGCAACTCGAGAGCATGAAGTGACACGGCTGGATATCGATTACATGAGTGACCATTACATAATGTACAACCCGTGCAGGTCCGGACCAGCCTAGGCACAACACTACAGTCTGATTAGGGTATACTCTGAGTACAGCTTGAAATTGTAAAACGTATGACTGCATGATTGAATCGTACATCATCTACAGGCACAGACAAGTCTACACACAAATGTACAGTCTAATCAGTGTATACTCTGTGCTCTGTGCTCTTTGCTACTTTCGTGACAAAACTATATCATTTCCCGTATAATTTCCGCTCTCCGGTCCATTCATATCTAGATTATAGACCACTATTTGAAGACGAAATCCTAAAATAAAAAGGAGGCCAAAAAACGAGGAGGCAACTCGTGCCTCAATATAGTTACGGACCTGCTATTAAGGAAATTGTCAAATAATACTTACTTTGCAAGGGCGGATTCACGTAGGGGAAACCAGGCGCGCGCCCCGCTAAAATTTGGCGAGTACAGATAGTTTTGCTCTAAAATGCGCCATAACGCAACAAAATGGGGTGTAGATATCAAAAATATTCAAGAGGGCATACCGCCGGACCCACCTAGCAGTCTCACCAGCGCCGCTTGGTCGACGAACAAACGAGGCTAGTTCGAAAATATAGTAAACTATTTCAATTAAGAAGTCCCCCCCAACCTGAAATCCTGGATCCGCCCCTGCTTTGGAGTGGGCACTCTTCAACACTTTCAGCCATTGTTATTGTTGTTTTAACCACGTGAGTATGCACCTTGATATAGTTTTTATCTGATATATCCGTAATATGAAAGTAACTATTTATTAGTTTACCAGGAAGCAGGAAGATTTTTAGTTATGAAACTAAATGATTAATAATAACTATTTATCCAACAATGAAAGAACAGCATTTCGTCTCAATTCCATGTAATAGCATATTGCGATATTTTCGCCAATAACTATTAAAGGTACATGTCCACTCAGTAGGTACAACATGTTCTTTATAGCAGAGACATCATCTGAGACATTTTCTGGCAAAATAAATAGAGAATAGTAGGTAATAATAGTGCCGTGAATGGGAAAACATATCCGGCAAGGCTCAAGAATTTCTTTATTTCTCATCAGAAGTATATATTGTGACCACTCATTTGAACCGTCTCGTCGAGACGGTTGTTCAAATGAGTGGTAACAACATATACTTTGGTTCAGAAATAAGGAAAATAGATAGAGAATAGTAGGTTAGTGCCGCGAATGGGAAAAAATATCTGGCAAGGCTCAGGAAACGGGATGGGCGAGGCTCTGCCGAGCACATCCCGTTTCCGTGCCGCGCCAGATATTTTTTTCCCATTCACGGCACTAACCTACTATTCTATTTATCCCGTCAACACCTACAAATGGCTGTAAAATGCAAAAATAGTATTTAATGGATATCAAAAATGTTTCACGGTACCGTGTTTCACGGCACATACGCACTGTGTTGACGGGATAAACATTAATTCACCATTACCGCACGTATTGATTGGCATTATTATACATTTTATATCGGACGGAAATGTCCACACTGATATCAGGGGCGATAACCGTGTTTCCTTAAAATGATAACGGACATTAATATTTATTCTCTGTATTTAAAATTTTGATGTGCATTGATCATACTTATAATCTGTCGAAAATATTCTTTTTTCAGGTGACGCATTTAATTATGTCATGCCTCATTTGCATATGAAAATAGCCTGATGCCACCGCGAGTCACTATCAGTAAAATAAATATTACTAAATGATTATACATGTATCTGTATAGCGGGCACTTGCAATTGTTAGAACTGGTGAAATAGTGACACAATTATACACTGATTTAATTCCTTTAAAGAATATTCTGAGCCTACTGAGTGGGCATGTACCTTTAAATTAATCATTAAATGTTCAGTACTATATATTAGAACTGATTTTATGCATTGTGTCATCAGTTCACGAGATGTGATGTGCTCATGACATAAACATATTTTAACATTTGTGTTGATTCAATATGAGATTTATTAAACTCGTTTCTTATGAAATCAGTAAACTCGTTTAATAAATATTATATTAAATACTCACTCATTTAAGATTCTCTATATATTGAATATATGAGACATCATCTGAGAAAGTGGCTTTAAATTTGATAAAATTTACCGCGTATAAAGTGTCATGTGACCTTATTGTCGAGCGCTGTAATGGTTGATCGGAGACAAATTCGATTGCTATTTAAAGTGTGTATTGTTGGTTTTAGTTAACCGGTTAGTTTCAAATTTAAATATACCATATCGTAAAATAATCGTTTATAGTATAACACAGGGTATCATATCAAATGGCAACAAGTTTGAGATCCCGTTTATCACATGACTTCACACCCCAAAGTACAGAACACTTGGGAGATATCAATACGTTTCAGTGAGAAGGCTATTGACTATTTTCCTCTCAGGAAATGTCTCAGATGATGTCTCTGATATAAGAATACTGAGTGGGCATGTACCTTTCATTAGTATAACCAATTAAAAATACCATGCCTCATTTGCATATGATACCAACGATAGCCTGATACCAACGCGCGTCACTATCAGTAAAATAAATATTACTAAGCCTAAGTGATTATACCTGTATAGCGGCCACTCGTAATCTTTAGAACTGGCGGAATAGTGGCACAATTATACACTTATTTAATTCCTATAAATAACAGTTTGTGCCTTTAAAACAGGATGACGCCAACGTCAAACAACGTTGCTTTGTTGGACGCCATTTGGATCGTCTTCATGTTGTTCGGTTGGCATAACGTTAGTACATAATACGAATATGTAATTAGGGTCATGCAGCCTGCCAATCAAATTCGATGCAGGTGCAAATTTGTTATTGCTTTTTGATACGCGCTACTTCTGATTTCAATTGGGTTTCTGGCAATTTTAATTGGGTATTTAAGCAAATACGCAGCTTATCTGGAGCTCTGGATAACAACAATGGCATAGCCATGGTCTTATCAAAGAGGGTGCTAGTTTTGAGTACATACATGTAACTCTAATTACATTTCATTTAAAGGTACATGCCCACTCAGTAGACACAATCTGTTATTTATATCACAGACATCATCTGATACATTTTCTGGCAAAATAAACATTCATTCACCATTACCCCATGTATTGATTGGCATTATTATACATTTTATACCAGATGTAAATTTCCACACTGCTATCAGGGGCGATAACCGGGTTTCCTTACATTATTAACTGGCATTACTATTTATTCTCTCTATTTATTTTTTGATGTGCAATTATCATAAGTAGTATATAGGGAGTTAAAATAATACCACCAACCTACATAGTGCCCCTACTGTCCATCTACGGTCCCACACTCGAATTTGTGTATGAGTTGAATAAACAAAAAGTGCGGACCACCTATAGCATAAGAAAAAAAAAGTGTATTTGCTAACATATAGGAAGTATGAAAATATTAATTAAATCATTAATTAATTAATTAATAATTTAAAAAAAAAAGTATATTTGCTAACATATATGAAGTATAAAAATATGCCTGCGAGAAATTTCTTCAGACAAAGAAAAATGAGAAAAGTTGTGGATGAGAAAAATATTCCGCCTCAACTGATTAGCGGTGTAGAAAAGCTTCATATAACTAGAGATCAACTGCGAAAACAAGCGGACGGTCTCAACATACCATACAGTAAACGCCTAAGAGTTCCTGGGTTGACAAAATTAATAAAATTTCAAGTTAAAGAAACGAAAACTAGTAGTTATTCAAACATTTAGTGAAACCCCTTTTTAAACCTTGGTTTAAAACAAGATTTGAAAATGTTGCCACAAGTTGAAAAACTCAGAGCAGAAGCCGCATCTCTAGGGTTAAAATACAGTAAACGCCTAAGAGTTCCAGGGTTGACAAAACTCTTGAATGATGCTAAAAACACAGCTTTCATGACTAGGTTTACCAGGGCCTACAAGCGAGGTGCCTTCAATAATATAGACAATGCTGATAAAGTTGGGCATAGACTTGCGGAAGAGAGTGTTATGAGTCTGCGTGCCAATGCTATCGCGCAGAGAAAGATCCTACAGAAAGTGGTGTCGAAGTTGAACCGAAAGTTGGTGAACGCAATAGCCGACGAAGGTGAGAAGATATTAGGCAGCCACGACGAAAGTAAGGAACAGGTGGTGAAAGGTAGGAGAAACATAGAGCTTTCTTTTCGTAAGGGCATAGACGGGACAATATCTGAAAGGATAGTTGACAAGTTGGCTCCGATGCTGACGAGCAACTTCTATCTGAGATACTATTTTTCTTACAAGCTAGCACATATAGAGGAGAAAGACAGTCGTGGTAGAGCGAAAACTATAATATTTCACAAACACCTCGGAGGTAACCAATGGATGAGTTCTTACGAGGAGGTATGTACATGGATGAAGAGACAATACGAAACTCGTATGAACCTGGATAAGGTAGACAGACCAAGCACAAATGGACGTTTGTCCGGTGGGTAGACGTATTCGTAAAACTAATTTTAGGTGATAGGAGGGAGGACACAGGGTTAGCCTCAACAGTAGCATCCGGAGGTCCTCTTCCAGATTGGTTGAGGAACAAGAAGGGTATGTACGCGTTAGATAAATACAACGACGATTTGTGTATTTTCAGATGTCTAGCTATTCATTTGGAAGATGTTCGAGCGGACAGGTGTTGTGATAAGGCACGAAGCATGGCTAACGAGTATTTCGCGAAAAACAAGAACACCGTGAGAGGACCGATTCCTTTTGAGGACATGAAGAAAGTGGAGGAATGTTTCAGTGTAGGAATGGAAGTGTACGAGCCAACGGAAGAAGGAGTGTGGTATTTGAGAAAGACACCAGCACACCACTACGAGGAGGGTGGGGAGAAGAAGATGACGATAGGATTGTTAAAAAACCACGCGTTCCTCGTGACAAACATAAATAATCTAACAAATATCTACTGCTGCTACGACTGCAGACAGAGATTCACCAATGCCAGCAACATGAAGAGGCACGCAGCAACATGCATGAGGGGAGAGACCGTAGTCGTGTGCAAAGGTAAGATGATAGACAGACCAATGTCCGTGTTTGAAAAAGCCTTCTACCTAAAATCGCACGCCAGCAAAATGTCGATATACTGGATAAAACTTTAGAAGTCAATCACATACACATCGCCAGATGCGGACACGGAGGAGAAAGGTGGGTTGCAGGGGCTCCGCTCGACGGATACTGTAGGGAGACAAATACCGTGTACCAATTCCACGGTTGTCACTGGCACGGATGTCCACTCCACACAAGGCGCATGGGTAAAAAGTATAAAAAAACTCTCGATAGGGACACGGCAATAATCTCAGCCTGATACACACTCGTGGTTATTTGGGAGTGCGACTATAATTCACGAAATCATCCACAACTAGAACAGACGGTCCCGAGAGAGAGTGTTGTACCCGCACCAAATAATGTACGACTTTGAAGCTTACCTAGACGTCAACGGAGGGGAGGTAACAACTCGAGACCTAGAGTACGAGGTTGCCCAAGTTCCGATAAGTGTTTCAGTAGGCGACAGTCTCTGAGGAACGACAACACACATTTGCGAGAGAGATCCTGAAGTTTTGGTATCAAAGTTCTTGAGTGAGTTGAAAAGCAGAGGTAAAAATATCAAAAACGATGTGCACCGCAAGTACATGCCTACTGATATGGACAAACTCCTGGAAACACAAGTCAAAGCTATACAGAGGTGGATATAACAGGTTCCCGTGGTAGGATTGAACTCTAGTAGATACGACATAAACTTGATAAAGAAACATCTCGTTGGGAAACTGGCTGACACAACCGATAAAGTTATGGTAGGTAAGAAGACAAACACGACGATATTTCTGTTCACTCCGGAATTCAGGTTTCTAGACATTGCTCTGTACATGGGACCCGGAACTAGTTACGACAAGTGGATCAAGGCATACGACTGCTCGATGCACAAGTCTTTCTTTCCCTACGAGTGGTTCGACTCCCCAGAAAAGTTGGACTACGATGGTTTACCACCCATCGAACACTGGTATTCCAAACTGCGAGGCGGATACCTTATTACAGAGAGTGAGCTAGAAGAGTTCAATGCGATCTACAAAGAGAAAAACATGAACACTTTTGCGGACTGGCTGCGATACTACAACAACCTGAACGTCGCAACGTTCTTGGAAGCGTTGGGAAAAATGTGTAACTTTTACAAAGACAGAGGAGTGGATATTCTTAAAGACGCAGTAACGCTACCCGGTGTCGCTCTGCAATAATTGTTGCGAGAAACCATCAAGGAGGATGTGAAAAGCTGCAGAAGAAAGGAAAACGCCGCCGCATGCGCAAAATGTCCACCACTGTACGCACCCGAAAAAGAAACTTACTGCAGGGAGCTCTTGTCGGAGGACCGTCTATAGTGTTTTCGAGATACGCGGAAGCCGGAGTATCTAACATAACATAGCACGGATAAAATAAGACATGCGGAGCGGTGCTCAGTTACGACGCTAACGCACTGTACCTGTCGACTCTGAAGAAAGTGATGCCTTGCGGTAAAGAGATCATCCGACACGTTGGAGAACCTACAAACCAGATGGTCGTGGACAGATTCTCGCAAAGAATTTTGAAGTCCGAGTGGTTCGGATTTGCCGAGGTGGATATGGATGTGTCAACAAATTTGCGAAAACACTTTTCGGAGATGTCGCCGCTGTTCACAAACAGGGTTGTTAAAGAAGAAGAGGTTCCAGAGCACTTGTTGGATTACCTAGAGAATACAGGTAGGAACAGGTGAGACGGTAAGAAACTAGTGGGAACTCTGTCTACAGAGAAGACGTTGCTGTACGCGCCGCTACTGAAGTGGTATCTGCGACATGGATTAGAGATAACTGCTGTGCACAGAACTTTGGATTACCAAGAAGGAAAGCCGTTTGAATGGTTCGTAGACGAAGTAACCGCAGCACGTAGAACAGGAGATGTCGACAGTAGCAAGCAAGGCGGTTGTGGGCGAGATATTCAAGTTGGTGGGCAACTCTTGTTGCGGAAAGATGATCGAATGTTCCGAGCGCCATCTAAACACAACGTATACTAACAACGAGAGCTGCGTTGACAAAGCATTGATATCCGCATTCTTCGAAGATATCGAGGAGATTGGAGACACTTACGAGATATCTAGCAGGAAACCGAGAGTAGCAATGACTAGACCGTTTCACTGTGGGATAGCAGTTTATCAGTTGGCAAAGTTGAGGATGTTGGAGTTCTACTACGACTTTCTAGATAAATACGTTGATCGAAGCGATTTCGAGTTGATACAGATGGATACAGACAGTATGCATATAGGAATTTCCAGCAACAGCCTGGATTCTATAATAAAGTCGGATATGATCGACTCTTTCGAAAGAGAGAAACGAGATTGGGTAGCTTGGGATAGGTGGAGCAACCGCGAGCCAGGACGCTTCAAGATGGAGTTCCGCGGACACCGAGCGATTGTCTTGTCTAGCAAGTGTTATATTGTCAAAAAAGTTCCCGAAAAAGGAAGTCGGGAAGAAGAAGACAAAAATATTAAACCGGACGATGTTATGAAACATTCCGCCAAAGGTATGTCCAAGAGAACAAACAGTCTGAACTGGGATATATACAAGAAAGCGTTGGAGGGTGGTCTAGACATTGGAAAAACCATGGGTTTCAGAATGAACAGTCATGAAGACTTACTCGCAGACAAAGTTGGGACTATCCGCGTACTACGATAAGAGGAGGGTGTTACCCGACGGTATCCACACGGAACCGTTGATGTAATAAAATGAATCAAGATTTAAATTAAATTTCTATGTAATTTAACAAGGTTTTTAAATTTACAAATTACGATTTAAATTGCAAGCAATTTACTTCAAAAATCTACTTAAAAAATTGACTATGAAACTAAATTTTGAGGAATTTAACTAGAACAACCACCACCAACCCATCACCTGTAAACATCATCTCTATTGGTCTGATCGGCGCTGGGAGTGTAGAAATCACCGACTATGACGACGGCCGATCCGGGGGTGGCTGGGTGTCAGAAGGCACCGCAAGAAGTTCTTCGCACCGCAAGAAGTTCTTCGCGAACAAACCCGCGCGATGGACCATCATCCAAATAGTAGAGCACGGGCTCATCGGGTTTGGTAATTGATCGATCCAGATGATATACATTGAGAGACCTCACGGGATCAGTCGCGCGGCGGCGACCACCTTCGAGCTCTCCCGGTTGATAGAGGTACCGGACGGCAACATCCGATGGAAGCCGTTTCTCTGCTAAACCAACAGGTCGCCCGCGCGAGACGGCAGATGGTTTGTGCGACACCTGTTTAGACTTGCTTTTTACCGATCAATCTGGTCACCTCGCCGTTCAGTGCGGAGACCGCAGCAGTGAGCCTGATCACCCGCTCGGTCGACCGCGTATGAGGGTCTACAAGCTCTTTGGCATATTGGTGCCCGAACAGCCTCTCAGCCAGGGTTCGATTGAACCGCTCCACGATCCCCTGGTCCTGGTAGATGTCGACGCGGCCGTGTCTAACAGAAAACTCGTGTTTAGCCAATATATGAGAGACCGCGCACATAAACTCGCGGCCTGGATCGACCTGGAGAAGATTCGGCCATTGGAGAGGACTCCTCTTATATATTCGGGAAAGAGCCTCGGCAACCTCCTTAGACTCTTTCGTGGCCAGTGGTTCAGCCCCCTTATAGCGACTCGCTACGTCAACGATTGTCAGTGCGTACTTGTACGTCTTGCGACCGACGCGAGCGTGAGGGAGAAACAGGAGATCTGCTTGGTTGACTTCGTTCGGCACCGGCACGTCGAATTTCGGCCGCGGAATACTGCGAGGCGCGGGCAAATAGATCTGTCAGATGGCCTGCTTCTTGAGCCATTCCTTGGCTGCGTTTTCGGAAACCTTGGCCGTCGCCACGAGGTTCTTCATGGCCACGAGCCCCTTCCAGTAGCCGTGGGGGCTGTAGTATGTGTTCGCTAGCTTGCGCGCTAGGCGAACCGATAGTTTGATATCAATCTTGCGCGTGTCCATCGTATGCGAGGTATTCTAGTAGGTCGAACAATCTCCAACATGCCTTCGCCAGATCGTCCGGTAATTGCTTCGTCGATACTAAACCTTTGTTAGAAGTTTCGCTGCAGCTGCCGGTTAAGTTCTGAAGGAACTCGGAGGAATCTAACATCTGTTTTGCGGAAAGGGTGGCCGAGTGTTCGTCCTCGCGCCACTTCTCTAGAGCATAATGGGTCAGACCCTTTGCATCAGCTAAACCGTCTTTAAGGGCCGTGTAGCCTACATCGATCAAATATATATATATATTATTTAAAAAAATTTTTTTTAAAATAATTATTGCTTATTGCTTTTGCTTATTGCTTTTCCAATATAGTAGCTGACGAGACCCGTTGCACCCATTCCCACGACGATGAACGCGATCTCGCGGTGATTCTCGCGGCGAAGCTCTTCGTTGATCCAGTCCCGATAGGCGGTGTCTTTTTCTGACTTTGCTTCTTTGCGCTCTGGAATTGTTCATCAGCTAAATCGTGACGCTTGCGCTCCTCATCCGCGTCCGAGTTTTTATCTATTAACGAGAATACATAGTTGCTACCGCCGAACGCATCAACTATCATTAGTGGGATCTCAGCCATTATTTCCACATATTAGAAGGTAGAATTCCAACTTTAATTAGATAATTTCGAGTCCAACCTGCGGCCGTTACATCTAAGGTCACGAGCCATACGTCTCTCACAGTCATGTCCAATTTGGGAGCGGGCGCTCCGAAGGCCATCTTTGATAGTCGAGCAAACCCGATACTGAGACCCGATATCACCACGGCGTGATAAAGCACATTCACTATCATTTTACCATCGTTTTCAGCCATTACATATAATGATTATTGCATATAAAAGGGACCGCAACCAATGTTTAAATGGGGAGCAATCGGTTTCTTAACTTCCTTCGGAACCGCCTCCAACATTGTTGGGCGTTGTCGCGAAAGATAGTTCAACACACACACGGTGCCCACAACTGCCAGCCCATCACCAACAACCCACGGGATGATCCAGGTACGAGCTACGGCAATCCCCGATTGCACCGATTGCTCCGCAGGAGATTGAACCGCAGCTGTCTTCGGATGTTTTGTCCCCAACTCCAATTGCGATTGGTGCTCCAGCTCAGGAGCGGCTGGTGCGGTTGGAATAAATAACGACTGTTTGGCCTCTCGAAGCTCGGCGAGTTTAGCTTTTCGGGCGGCAGCCGCTGCCTGCCCAGCTGCCTGTCTTTTTGGGTTTTTGTGTCGTTCAATCGGATCCCCCAACGTGCTCGGGAGCGGCGTTGGAGGAGCAATCGGGGATTGCTGTTCCGTCACTATCGCAGGTGCGTCTTGTGTCATCATCATTTTCTGAGCTTATAGTTCGTGGGCATATATGTCCAAATTGACAGTGTTTAGCCGTGGTCAAAGCGGTTGTCAGCGGAGCTAAGTACATTCCAAACTTGTGATAAATTGAGCAGCAGGCTGTTCAAAGAGTGTGTCTTACAAAACGGTCAGTCTCTAGATCGCCAATCAACCCCGCGGTGTTTGGTATAGGGAGAAGTGTACTAACAGCGGTAGCGTACACATTAATAGCCACCGATCCAAGAGTTTTTGTCATCTCCGCACCTAACCTAGATTCGTATCTCGCATACATTTTATCTACCTCCGTATCTGACATCTTGTCCACCTGACAAACTGAGAGACGCCTACCGAGATAATGCTCCGATTGCCCCCCAGCAACCAGCGCAGCTAGCCGCTCGCGTCGCGCCGCGTTTTCATTTTCTTTCAGGAAAGATACCGTATCGGCAGTCGTTCATACAGGTCCAGTCGTGTCGGCAGTCGTTCCTACAGGTCCAGTCGTGTCGGCAGTCGACACAACTGTCTCTTCCATTAGCTGATCGAGAAGTTCGTCGCAGTTCATTATTTTATTTTTCATAATTAATACTATTCTGACTAGCCTCATAAGTGTAACATATTGCCAAGCGCACCATCCGATACTTATGATCACCGTTATGCTCGCAACAAAGCTCGCAGCGGAGCAACACATTCTTAACATTGTTAACTATTGTTCAGCATTTGTTCAACATTTGTTCAGCATTGTTAAGCATTGTTCAGCATTTGTTCAGCATTGTTAAGCATTTGCTCAGCAGTTATTAACGAGCGTTAAGCAATTGCTGAGCAAATACTTATTACTTCGTAAGCAGTTGGTTGATCAGTCTTTAACAGAAGCTTGGAATGCTTAGTTTCCGAAAGCATCTGTCGAACCTCCAGGCGCTCCCCACGCGTTGGGATAACGTCGTTCTCTCGAAGACACTCATCGAATGAGTCTCGGTCCTTGCAGTGAAAGAGGGCGACCCATTTAGTTTGCTCGCGCAGATCCTTGAGGGCGGCGTTGTACTTTTGAGTGGAGATCCACTCGGCTCCGATCCACTCGGAGATCCAATTTTTATCATGGTCTTCTTGACGATGGCGCGACCCAGGTTCTGAACGACGGTTCGGTCCGCGTCTGTCGACGTCAGCGTAATAGTGAAAGCGAGGCGAACAGTCCCCGGCACAATGACGTCGCTAGCTCCGAGGTTGGGGAAGCGGGCCAAGAGCTGCTGGTTCTGGTCGATCGTCGATGGGTTGTTCGTAATAACGACGCTCTGTCTCACGCCTTTTGCCCCGAGGGGCTCCCGCAGTCTGCGGTATAGATTGAGTTTGCGACCGTATTTGACTCGAAGACATATTTTCAGTGAAACTAAATACTCTATTAAACCTGTTTTTTCTTTATTACATCGTTAAATATAGATGGTTACGAAGTGGGAGAATTCGGATGATGATGACATCGATGATGATTACCTCGATGATGATTACCTCGATGATGATAACGAAACACCCTTCATAGGGAATTCACCCTGCGAGGAAATAGGTGGCGCTACCAACACCATTAGTCTAAGTCAGGAATTACTCAAGTCAGCTGTAGACGACTACTACAACAATTTGGCAGAAAAGGGTGCGGTCCCATCTGTCGGCCGCGACTACTCCAATTTCGAATTGGATCTGCGTGGTAGGTTGCGCCTAAAAGCATCAAATGCCCCGATCGTCAACATGGAGACTGGAAAACCCTAGCGCTGAGCACCATTGCCGGAAACCGGAGCGGTGGCGAAATCATAAGCGACGAACTAGGATTCGTAGATTGGAAGCGTGGTGAAACAATATAGAAACTGTCGATCTCAGCGAGGTCCCTCCTGTAGCCACCGACGCTATTCGCACAATGGTGATCAGCGAAAGCGAGATAGACGGAATACTCAGCACGATAGATGACCCACCGTTACCTCTTCACGAACTCCGGGGACTCGATAAGGCTCTGCAAACGGTCCGGGGCGAACTGGTCCTTAACCTCTCCAAACTCTCGGCGCTAGATGAACATATCGCGTTAGAAGAAAGAAAACTTGGGGAAGCCCGTGGCGATAGAGAATCTACCGAGCGGATCACCGAACGCCTGCGGTCGTTGCGGGACGAAAGAGCAGCTCGCTTGGATGCTGCCTCGGCTTGCCGTGAGGATCTCCGCACCCAAATAAGTCGGATCCGCGAAATAATATCGAGGGTTCTGCAGGAGGAGACGACACTCGGTGATCATCTTCGCACTCTGTTCAGAGAGCAGGGCGTCACGATATTAAGCATCCTCATAGCTCTCGGCATGACTATATCAACCATAGTTCTATTTTTCACTGGCGGTGTGGCAGCTGCACCCGCGCCAGCACCCGCGCCAGCACCCGCGCCATCCGGCGGAGCCAAGGAATGGGTATAAAAGCATATACAAGCCCTCTCCAATCTCCTGGCTAAATTAGCCGGAAAGGCGGCTGCCGCGCTGCCTGGACTGATCGGGGGTATCGTCTCCTTCTTACTATCTATATTATGAAAAACGGCCGGATAGCTCGCCGAAAATGTTTGTGCGTTAATCGTGGCGATCGCCGGTATCCTACTATTCTCCGCCCGAGAGTTCCTAAAACCGAAGCGCAAATATTCCGATCGCCACGAGGGCGACGACGAGCCCTAATATCTCCTCCTCGTGGGTTGTAGTTCCTAAGGAACTTTCTGGTGCATCAAGTCTACCAGTTGGAACAGCGGTGGGACTTGATGATACACTAGTTCCTAAGGAACTGGTGGAACTTGATGAGACACTAGTTCCTAAGGAACTGGTGGAACTTGATGAGACACTAGTTCCTAAGGAAGTGGTGGAACTTGATGAGACACTAGTTCCTAAGGAACTGGTGGAACTTGATGAGACACTAGTTCCTAAGGAAGTGGTGGAACTTGATGAGACACTAGTTCCTAAGGAAGTGGTGAAACTTGATGATACAATAGTTCCTAAGGAAGTGGTGGAACTTGATGGTGTGCTTTTTACTGGGGTGGGTGTTTGCGTTTTTATGTAATAGGTTCTACTTACAACTCCGCTCCCGACCGTCTTGGGGGGAGCTTGATGATACCCGTGTTCACGTTCCCGTTGTGGTCGATTTTTTGATTGGCGGTGTAGATTACGATCTGATTATTGTAACCGTCAACCGGGTCGTCTCGTAGTATCATATTGCTCGGCGCCATATAAAGACCTATTCTAAATACATAGTCTACTGGGGTATGGGCATTCTGCAAAACGTCTTGATACCGCACGATCGCAGCCGGGAGGTCCACCGGACTGTTTATTGCGTCCTCGACATTTGCCAAGAACTGTTTTTGCGCGTCAAACGCCGTCCCGGCTCCTATTATAGAACTGCGCGCTTGCCCCTGTGCGCCGAGGATGGCCCAGACGTATGTGCGAATGGAGTCGTTGAGGCGGGAAATCCCGGCCTGTGTGAAAGTTTTTCGTTCTTCTTTCACAAATGTTGTCCACGCTCTAGATATGTCTACGTCGTGTTTGTATGAGTCTTTATCACTGAAGAAAGTTTCAGCCGCCCTCTATTATCTAACCTATATTTTCTGTCGGGCTTCCAAAACATTGTGAACCTACCTAGACCACCGTTAGACTTGTCCACCTTTTGTCTGAAATCTGTTGTCGGTGTAACCCAAAACTTGTTCAGAGCGATATTGCCAGTTATTACGGGGTTTGTGTACTCGTAGGTCAAATCTAGAAAACGCTCGTTGAACTTGTCCCCATTCATTGTGACGCATATGTCTTGCCGACCTAACGCGAGGTCTTTTACACCGTAGCGTTTCACATCCGCCATCTTTTACAGTGAATATCTCTAATATACAGAATAAATTTCTTCTCGGCACGGAGTGTTTCCAACATAAACAGAATTGAACACAAAAGCTTTTGAAAGTATATTACCATGTTTGCTACTATCACTAGCGTTCAAAAAGACAGTTGTGAACTTCAGAAGTCAATCGACAACTGCTGCGGAAAACGCCGGGTAGGCGCCTCAGATCAATCACCTTCACGGTTGGGTGGCGAAACTTGGGGGAGCGTGAAGGGTTTTACTATGTGAAGGATGGACAACAAGTAAGTGTAAAGCTGCCTCACGGGTTGTGGGGAGCAAGACAGCTCATAAACTTTGTTTCCACAGAGCTTGGTGACGAAGCCAATCTCTCGATATCGAAGGCCTCGGTTTCAGCCGCCCACTTAAATAGATTGTTTCCCCTCTGGGCCCAAAAATTGTTGGAGATGTGCCTGTGGATCTTGCCTTTACCAAAACCCTCATGGTGCACCTAGCCCAACTGAACACGTCGTACAACCTGGTAAATGGGGCCCCCAGCACACTACTTAAAACAGTGCCCACCAGTGATTGTTATTTTGGGGAGACTGTGACATTAGACTTCCCATCCCCCGAGTTGAAAGTTTTGGAATCTGGACACATCCACGAATTTAAGGTCTCTATTCTCGACGACCGAGCTAAAGAGTTGAAAAACTATTATCCGATTTCTGTCGTTCTCAAAATTTCAAATTGAAATCAAGTTTTTCCAATTTATAAACCTCAATATTATGAGTATATACGGGCCAGATAGTTCTTTCAATTTATTATCCCCACCGAACTACAACTATGATTCAGGTGGTGGATTCACCCCCACAGATAGTGATTTTTTAACTACCGGAAAAACCGTAGCCTGGTTGATGACACTGTGGCTTCAGCTACAAAGTACATTCATAGAAGTATAACACAACTGAGGACGGGGATTGGGGAAGTCCGGACGGGTATTGAGAAAGTCAGATCAGATACACAGACGAACCTTACGGAAGCCTATGGGATGTTGCGCTCTGAGGATCAGACAGCACTTACTGAACTAGGCGGAAAAATAACAGAATTTCGGGAAGAGGCCCGGGTGGGGATTGAGGGAGTCCGAACGGGTATTGAGAAAGCCCGAGAAGACCACCAGGCGGACCTTACGGAGGCGTATGGGGTGTTGCGCTCAGAGGATCGGACGGGGATTGCGGGATTAGGAGCCCGAGTGGTTGAATCTATCCGCGCCGTTGATGAATCACTTGTCGCGGTTGATGATAAAGTAAATCGAGTTCGTAAAGACGCGAACAAAGCACTTGAGGAGACCTCTGAAAAGGTTCGTGTTGAGGCCCATACCTCTATCGAGGAGCTTGCCGCATTGTTGGACACATCTGTAGAGCAGTTTAAGTTATTACACCGCCGAAAACCCATCATCACAATTTGGGTGGAAGAGCGGGGCCCATTGAATGAGGGGACCTATGAATATTCATTTGGCGCCAACGCGAACAATATATATGGGGGTACGTCATGGCAGCTCCAGGTACACTTCTCCGAATGGCGGTCTGCTCGGTTAATTGTAAGGGTAATTATGTGGGCGCGGTCACCGTACATCTCGTACTGGATGGGGAAGAACGGGCGATTGGAGTCACTAAACTCGCTGGACAGAGGTCATGGATGATTTTGTTCGCCGGTGACAATCCAATTAGAGTTTCCGAAGGTAGTATTATTAACTTTGTTACGAAAATCGCTGACCCAGCGAGTTCTTCCACTGTCTTAACATTGTTAATTGAACTTGATATATATGACGAGTGATTCCCCCAATTTCAACACGCTCGGCAGCGGAGTTCCAATCGCGATTGGAGATCGGAAGTTGGATGTTGGCTCTTCGACCCCTTCAGATTTTAGATTGGAAAATATCGTAGAGATTCAGGATATTCTAAAACGAGAGGGAGAAATGAGGAAAATGAATGCTAAAATGTATACACGTGCGGCAAATATAGTACAGGGGGCGAGCGCCGTCCTGGCAGCGATTTCTATAATGGGTGGGGCTGGAACCCCGCACTGTTGTCCACAGTTGTGGCAATCCCTTTCGCAGGGGGGTTGAGTGGTGTGGCCGCAGGGGCAGGATTGTTGTGTATGGCGTTTAGAGTAGTGGGGAGAAAATTCGAAAACAAAAGTAGAAAGCACGACAGAATATCTGTTCTCGTAAGGTCTAAGAAAAATAACATCGTCGTTATCGTATCCAAGGCGTTAGCCGATAATAATATATCGGATGACGAATTTGAGTCGGTGGTGGCGGAGATGTCTCGATATGAGGATTTAAAAAATAATATTAGAACTAAGGCGCGCGCCGCCCTTCCCAAGGTTGAGAATACTGATTGGGATAAACTTAGGTTAAAAATAGGGGATAAAGTGGGGGGGGGGGGGGGTGGGGGGGGGGGGGGGGGAATTAGTTCCTTGTAGAAAGCGTTGAATTGGGGAAGGCAGAAAGTTGTGGGTCCAGCCGAGATTCGAACTCGACTGGACCAAAAACATTCTTCTTACACTCTTATTCTATAGGTGGTCCGCACTTTTTGTTTATTCAATTCATACACAAATTCGAGGGGTGTGGGACCGTAGACGGAGCGTAGGGATACTATGTAGGTTGGTGGTATCATTTTAACTCCCTATATACTACTTCATACTTTATAATCTGTCGAAAATACTTTTTCAGGTGACGCATTTAATTAGTAGAAATAATTAAAAAAATATCATGCCTCATTTGCATATGAAAATAGCCTGATATCACCGCGCATTACTATCAGTAAAATAGCATTACTAAATGATTATATCGGTGTATAGCGGACACTCGTAACTTTTAGAACTGGTGAAATAATGACACAATTATACACTTATTTAATTCCTATAAAGAACAGTTTGTGCCTACTGAGTGGGCATGTATCTTTAATACATTACTTCAGCACCTTATCAGCTACAGTCATCAAACTTTATTAACAATATAGGAAAACCGATATTTATGTACCTATATGGGTGAAAATAGAAACAACCCAGCGGTCCTAGTGCCGTCATATATCATCAATTAAACCACTTTACAAAGGCCCATGATGAAAACACGTTTTTTTATTTTTATGCCCTCGGTCTCGGTGGCATATAGTGTTTGGACTTTGTGTCCGCGAGTCCGTGTGTCCGGCACATTAAGAAGTTTGCCCGAGTTTCTCAAGTATGTCATAACTTCTATAAAACGCTTCAAGGATTGCTTAAATATTTCAGCATAGCATAACTGTGGCCAAATGCCACAAACCCATGCTGCCATTAATATGACCTAAGTCCTTGACCTTTTGACCTACACAACTACTTGTTCACACATTAAGAAGTTCGCCGGAGTTTCTCAACTCTGTCATAACTTCTATATTCCTTGATAGATTACTTCAACACATCCATGCTGCCCTCAATATGACCTTGACTTTTTGATCTTCACAATTTTGAAATTTTAATTCACATTAAGAAGTTCGCGGGAGTTTCTTAATTCTGTCATAACTTCTATATCCTTAGTGGATTACTTTAATACAGGGCTGCAGATAAGGAATTAGTAATTGAGCATTGTCACTCCATCATTTCTGAAGCAATTGGGTATTTAAAAATTGTAATTGCGTAAAATCAAATCACTCTACTGTTTACACATCAGCAGACAGCAATTATTGAATAGTTGCTTCTAAATGAAAACATGTCTTGACATTTCATTAGAATTGTCTCCTAATGAAATACAATTCTAATGAAATACCAAGATGTGTTTTCATGGGAAAAAAAGAAAAACATGCTATATTTGTGGGCTGTTCATTGTTTTCTGTAGCATGAGCAAGGTATCACAATTTTTTCATTGCTTTTTGATACTCACTACTTCTGATTTCAATTGGGTTTTTGGCAATTTTAATTGGGTATTTAAGCAAATACGCAGCTTATCTGGCGCACTGTTAATATTTCAATACATCAATGATACTTGGAGACATATGCCACACATCCAAGTTGCCCTTAATATGAACTTGACCTTTTGACCTTCACAACTTTCACACATTAAGAAGTTTGCCGGAGTTTCTCATTTCTGTCATAACTTCTATATCCCTTGATGGATTACTTTAATATTTCAATACATCATACTTGTGGACAAATGCCAGACATCCACATTACCATTAATATGACCTTGACCTTTTGACCTTCATAAATGTGCTTGTGAATACTTACCACGTTGGTTAATTAACTTTGTCACATTTTCTCAAATCAGCCACCGGGGGCTTCGTGTGGCGACAGGCCACATTTCTTGTTTGTAGTATTTTTTTAAACAAAATCCTGGTATGCCCCTTTAACCCTTACACTGCTGAATTAGATGCTGAATTAGATGCTGAATTAGATGTTGAATTAGATGCTGAATTAGATGCTGAATTAGATGCTGAATTAGTTGCGCTGAATTAGATGCTGAATTAGATGCTGAATTAGATGCTGAATTAGATGCTGAATTAGATGTTGTCGTCTGCTGTTTATGTTTTATTTGCCATTATACTCATGAAAGACCGCTAGAACAATTGTCGTCTGCTGTTGCTTTTATATCTTGCATTATTTCTCAATAAAAACATGGTTTGACAGCACTTTAGAATCATTTCCAATGATTATGAAGTGCTGTCAAAGCATGTTTTTGATGATAAAAATGGAAAATAGAAAATAAACAGCAGGCGAAAAAAAAATAAGATAGCGGTCTAAGGGTTAAAACAAAATCCTGGTTTGCCCCTTTAACCCTTACACTGCTGAATTAGATGTTGTTGTCTGCTGTTTATGTTTTATTTACCATTATGCTCATGAAAAACTTGCTTTGACAGTACATTATATAGAGAATAGTAGGTTAGTGTCGTGAATGGGAAAAAATATCTGGCAAGGCTCAGGAAACGGGATGGGCGAGGCTCTGCCGAGCACATCCCGTTTCCGTGCCGCGCCAGATATTTTTTCTCATTCACGGCACTAACCTACTATTCTATTTATCCCGTCAACACCTAAAAATGGCTGTTAAAATGCAAAAATAGTATTGACTGGATATCAAAAATGTTTCACGGCACTGTGTTTCACGGCACATATGCACTGTGTTGACGGGATAAAATCATTATGTCTTCCCCATAAATGGAGAGACATATTGTTTTTGGCTTGGTTGTCCGTCTGTCCGGGCCAACGTCTAGGGGTTTGAGAGGTTAGGGGCGTGGTTTAACACAAATGATTCCTTTCATTTATTCCGTAAGCTCATAAACCCTATTGTTGTTTAGGGGCTTTTTATTTGATCTTCAAACATTGGAAATACCCCATAAACCCAAAATGTTGGAACGTTCGTCCATCTGTCCGTCCGTCCGTCTGTCCGTCTTTCCGTCACAACATTTGTGTCGTGCATATCTCCAAAGGTTTTTAGGTTAGAGTTGTGAAACTTTACAGGAATACTTGTCATCGTGTGACGTTGCGCACCTGGGGTTTTAGATGCGGATTCATCATGTATTTACGTAGTTATGACCCTTGACTTAGCGAAAATTGGGTATTTTCAACTTGTGTCGCGCTTATCTCCAAATGTATTTCGGTTAGAGTCGTGAAACTTTACAGGAATACTGGTCATCGTGTGAAGTTGCGCATCTGGTGTTTTAGATGCGGATTCATCCAGTATTCAGGGTTTATGGTCCTTGACTTAGTGAAAAGTGGGGATATTCAACTTGTGTCGCGCGTATCTTCAAAAGTATTTTAGTTAGAGTCGCGAAACTTTACAGGCATACTGGTTATCGTGTGAAGTTGCGCACCTGGTGTTTTACATGCGGATTCATCCAGTATTCACGGAGTTATGGCCCTTGACTTAGTGAAAAGTGGGGATATTCAACTTGTGTCGCGCGTAATATGATAACATGCATTGGTGGTATTGGGTGAGACATATGTTTTTGTCTGAAAAACAATCCTCTAATTTCTAATGTTTTTACTGAGAAAGAATACAAAATATGAAACAACAGCAGACGACATTTTCGGTTGCCGCCTTTTAGGAGGCCGTGGCTGAAAATACTCAATAAATATATTTATTGGGGCATCATTATTCTTGGGAACATTTTCAGTATGCATGGGTTTAAATGCAGGCTGGGGGTGATTACTATCTGACACTCATTAGGTAAACCGTTATATGGTAGTTAATTCGTGTGAATGGACCCCAACAGACTGGACATGCAACCTGTAATAGCTATCTGAATAGCCATCTGGATAGTGGCTGTACCAAGCAAGCCATTCTTCTGAATAGCCATCTGGATAGTGGCTGTACCAAGCAAGCCATTCTTCTGATAGCCAGCACATAAACGTTTACTATTGCACCAAGAATATTACACCATCAAATATTTAACAATGGAAATTGGCTTGAATATATTCCATACCAATCAAAATCAATGAACAGATCAATTATTATACTGAATTTATTACATTATCACAGCCATTTTAGCTGTGATAATGTAATAAATACAGTATACATTGTCATCAACGGAGTCAAATGCCCTAAAGCATAAGCATGTTGGGTGGTGGTGATGGGGCTATTGTTGCTCGTTTCTATGTTCTCATGATGCCAGTATAGACAAATCTCTGTTTCACTAGTATATCTGCATACTCTAGGAGAGAGGTAGCAGGGCTTTTGTCTTTTCTATGTATGGCTATCTGACATAATTTTGTTTCAAGCATTTCGGTATTATCATAATATATGCAGGAAAAAAAGTCTAAAGTCATGTATTTGCATTGCTTTAACCCTTCAAATGCAGGAAACGAAAGGTCAGGTTGTCCGTCCGTCCGTCCGTCCGTCCCTAAACTTAACATCAGAGAAAAATGTCGTAACTTATATTTCCTTCATCGAACATTCTTAATATTTCACGCATGTATTCCTCTAAGGGTCTACTACCATGCTGTGACAAATACATGACCGTCCAACCCCCGCTGATCCCAAGGTCAAGGTCAGATACTTAGTCTCTTCACAAAACCTAACATGAGACAAATCAGTTATAACCTTTATTTCCTTCATCGAAAATTCTTAATATTTCACACATGCATTCCTCACTTAACATCGGAGGCATCATGCTATGACAAATCCATGACCTTGTCGCCCCCGCTAAGCCCAGTGTCAAGGTCACAGACCCACAAACTACAAATCTACACATTTGGGACACCTGGGCCCACGCGGGGGGAGGGGGGGGGGGGGTATTTCGTAAGCCTCGCTTACTGACAAACTAGTTTACATTGAACATGATTCCCAAGTGTTTGATTCCGCGGAATTCTTGTTTACTTATATCACTTTGTTATTTCATGCACTGATCTCGTGTCCGGCGCATAACTCGAACACCCTTTGGAATATGTTCATTAAACCTCACATATACATAGACCACGACCCAAATGTGTGTCGCGCTCAAGAATGACAACTCTTGCATCGTTATTTTGTTTTGCTTATCTCCCTTTTTTGTTTCATGCACTGATTTCGTGTCCGGAGCATAACTCTAACACCCTTTGGAATTTTTTATTAAACTTCACACATGCATAGAAGACGACCCAACGGTGTGTCGCACGCAAAAATGACAACTCTTGCGTCGTTAATTTCTTAGTTATCTCCTTTTGTTGTTTCGTGCACTGATTTCGTGTCCGGAGCATACCTCGAACACCCTTTGGAATATTTTCATGAAACTTCACACATGCATAGACCACGGCCCTGAAGGTGTGTCACGCAAGAATGACAACTCTTGCATAGCTATTGTTTTAGTTATCTCCCTTTGTTTTTCCGCGGACTGATTTTGTCTCCGGAGCATAACTCGAACACCATTTTTTCAAACTACTTGTGTATCTGGGGAGGGGGATACACATGCGCTTGTCGACAAGCGTCCAATTCTAGTTTTACTAGTATATTTGCAATCATTGCAGACACTGATCAGACTGCACAGATGCACAGGTCTCCAACATTTACACATTTAAGAAGTCCGACTTTGCCAGATTGTTGTTAATTTTCTTACATTGTACTACATTGTACTAAATAATGCACGTCTGCGTGCTTTGTTTGTTATCAAAGGGCCGTTCTAGTCGGAAGCGTGTAAAGAATATAAAGCAAACGCACATGCACACATTAAACGCGTCTAAATTCAAATGAGCCGCTTCGAACAATAGTCGCAGGGTGTGGAGTGTCATTTCAACAAAATCAATGTTGTGATCGGGACGAATTTAGTGTGTAAATCACTGACTGTGTTATAGTGTGCAGTTATGTAAAATACATGTACGTACGCCACGGTGCTTTTCAGGGGCGGATCCAGGATTTCAGGTTAGGGTGGGATGGGGGGGGGGGGGGGGTGGCGGACTTCTTAATTGAAATAGTTTACTATACTTTCGAACAAGCACCGTTTGTTCGTCGACCAAGGGGAGCTGGGGAGACTGCTAGGTGGGTCCGGCAGTGTGCCCTCCGGAATATGTTTAATATTTACACCCCATTTTGCTGCGTTATGGCGCATTTTAGGGCAAAAATATATTTACTCGCCAAATTTTAGGGGTGCGGGGTGGGGGGGGGGGGGGCGCCGGGTTTTCCCCTACGTGAATCCGCCCTTGTTTTTAGCATGGCTGTTTCTTTGTTTACACAGGCGCTGAATGTACTTTTTCTGAAACACAACAAAACTAAATTGCACATTTCATTTTCAAATTAATTATTCCCGACGAGAGAATATACTGCCGGTATTTTTATCGGGACATGTAACAATTATACAACAATGTATGTTACATCTCCACATTTTCCCGGCAGTGGCGGTGGTGGCCAGTCGAGGGAGTGGGGGTCAGTGCGCAGCATTTTCCCATAGACCTGCTACCTGCTGGTACGGGTTACATGTACATTAGCCCCTCCGTCAGTCATATTGGCTACACAGGAAAATGTTCCTGCCGCTTTCTGAGATGTAAATTTAATGCCGAGAGTCGGGGAATGGACAGTCGATTTTTAGTTTGTTTAGAAAATGCCCGGGGGTGTCCGACTACCCTCTAGACCCCATCGGGCGCTGAAGTCATTGATATGTGCAGCCATAGGCCTATCCAAATTCTGGTCATTCATTTCTACAGAAATAAAATGCATTTGTTTCAATCACCGATACGATGTGCATATAATTTACAATTTCGAACACCAGGAATGCCGTTTAGTTTTTAGCTCGCCTGCACGAAGTGCATGAGACCTTATGGCATACCCTCGGCGTCGTCGGCTTCGGCATTGGCGTCCACAAACTTAACGTTGGGTAAATGTCTTATAACTTCTGTTTCCTTTCATGGAACACCTTGATATTTCATACATGCATTCCTCAGATGACCCTGTATCATGCTGTAGAAAATCCATGACCCACCACCCAACCCTTACCCAAAGGTCAAGGTCACAAACTTAGCACATTCATAAACTGAACGTTGGGGTAAATTTCTTATAACATCTGTTTCCTTTCATGGAACGCCTTGATATTTTATACATGCATTCCTCAGATGACCCTCTATCATGCTGTAGCAAATCCATGACCCACCACCCAACCCTTACCCCAAGGTCAAGGTCACAAACTGAGCATGTTCATAAACTTAACGTTGGTGTACAAGTTGTGTAACTTCTGTTTATTTACAGGAGGGAATGCCTTCATATTTCATACATGCATTCATCTGCTGACCTTCTATCATGCTGTAGCAAATCCACGACTCACCACCCAACCCTTACCCCAAGGTCAAGGTCACAAACTTAGTATGTTGATAAACTTAACGTTGGGGTAAATGTTGTGTGACATCTGTTTATTTACAGGGAACGCCTTCATATTTCATACATGGATTCATCTGATGATACTCTATCGTGCTATTGCAAACTTAGCACATTCATAAACTTAACGTTGGGGTAAATGTCTTATAAATAGAGAATAGTAGGTTAGTGCCGTGAATGGGAAAAAATATCTGGCAAGGCTCAGGAAACGGGATGGGCGAGGCTCTGCCGAGCACATCCCGTTTCCGTGCCGCGCCAGATATTTTTTCCCATTCACGGCACTAACCTACTATTCTATTTATCCCGTCAACACCTACAAATGGCTGTAAAATGCAAAACTTGTATTGACTGGATATCAAAAATGTTTCACGGCACCGTGTTTCACGGCACATACACACTGTGTTGACGGGATAAAATCTGTTTTCTTTCATGGAACGCCTTGATATTTCATGCATGCATTCCTCAGATGACCCTCTATCATGCTGTAGCAAATCCACAACCCACCACCCAACCCTTGTTCCAAGGTCAAGATCACATTCTTAGCATGTTCATAAACTTAACGTTGGGGTAAATGTTGTGTAACTTCTGTTTCTTTACAGGGATCGCTTTGATATTTCATACATGCATTCATGTGATAATACTTTATCGTGCTATAGCAAGTCCATGACCCACCCCACTCCACCCCTTTCCCCAAGATCAACATCATAAACTTAACGTTGGAGTAAATGTCTTTTTATGACTTCTGTTTCTTTACAGGGATCACCTTCATATTTCATACGTGCATTTATCTGATGATACTCTACCGTGCTATCGCAAATCAATGTCACAAACTTAGCATGTTCATAAACTTAACGTTGGGGTAAATGTTGTGTAACTTCTGTTTCGGTACTGGGAACATTTTGATATTTCATACATGCATTCATCTGATGATCCTCTATTGTGCTACAGCAAATCCATGACCCCCACCCCTTTCCCCAAGATCAACATCATAAACTTAACGTTGGAGTAAATGTATTTTTATAACTTCCGTTTCACAAACTTAGCATGTTCATAAACTTAACGTTGGGGTAAATGTTGCCTAACTTCGGTTTCTTTACAGGGAACGCTTTGATATTTCATACATGCATTCATCTGATGATCCTCTATTGTGCTACAGCAAATCCATATCCCACCCCCCACCCCTTTCCTCAAGGTCACAAACTTAGCACATTCATACATGCATTTTTCATGTGAATAGCTATCATGCTGTAGAAAATCACCAACTTAGTGCGTTCATAAACTTAACGTTGGGTTAAATTTTGTTTTACTTCTGTGTTCAGGGAGCGCATTGATATTTCATACATGCATTCATCTTAATATGCTATATTATGCTATAGCAAACCCACGACTCACCTTGTACCACTGACCCCAATGTTAAGGTCCACCGCACGCCCCTTGACCCAAGGTCAATTATATATAATTGTCATGTTTTTGTATGCAACTGTGCCAAGTTTCAGTGAAGGCTGCCAACAGGCGAGCTTTGTTGTCTTCTGACAACTCTTGTTTGGTCTTTGGTGACGTATTGTCTAAATCAATAAATGACGTCACAATTAACTGTAAATGACGTCAATTCTGAAATAATTACAATGTATCTTTCTGACGACATACGTATATGAATCTATTATGGCGATGGTGGCAAATTACGAAGCCACAGGTCGGCTAATTATATATTTAAAATCGATAGCTGTGCGTTTGTTTTGTTCACTACATGTACATATCTTATTCATAGTTTTATTCTGATGAATGTTTGATAGTATACATACTAACACTTGTAGATGCATTTAGTGTAACTTATCAGCAAATACAGTTTACAGCAAGCACAGTCAATGAGTCTATGAACACTCATTCCTACTGTAGGCTGTTGAGTTGCATTGTACAAACGTCGCCGTTTCAATAACGTCATTTTGTCGATGACGTTACGTTTTGTTTCGTGTGTGATTCACGGGGTTCTACAAAAGGTGAGATAAAACAAAAACTATTAAACATAATTTGACCTTGACATTGGGCATGCGGAGAGCATGAATGTGGTGGGGAATGGGAATGTGGATGATAATAAACATGAACATGAAGTTTCAAGCCAAGTGGTTGTAGATCAAATAAGTTATCGAAGAATGGAGAATTGCGCACGCATCGACTGGACGTAATTTATAAGTTATTTGATATTGACCTTGGGCATGGGAGAGCATGGGTGGGGTAAGGAATGAAAGTGTGGATGATAATGAACATGTACATGAAGTTTCAAGCCCAATAGGTCATACAGTACAGAAAATATAGGCGAATCGAAAACGTGACGGACATACATACGGACGGACGTACACACTGCGGTATACTTGTAAACCCACTTACTTGTGCACCTGTAAATAGTCTGCCTGTGCACAAGAAAAAATGTTGCACAATTACCTCTTATACGCACGAATTGATCCACAAGTATACCTGGTGGAAGACTGACGAACAGACTGACGGACAGCTTTTTCATTTCATTTTCGCTACGCGATAGGATAAGAACTGGTCAGATGCATGCCACAACATGCCACTGATAATGTCATATCAAGAATTACATACAGTGGGCACAGGGGAGTCGGGAGCTATTGTGATGTGTAACCCGGCTACATGTGTTATGATACTGCTGTTATCTCTGGTATGTGGTAGGACTGCCAGCAACCTGGATAATTACTAAATTCTGTGTCCTAATGTTGTATGGGGAGCATGGATGTTTGTATAACTGACCTGAGCTGAATTTAATGAGATTATTGAATGTGATTTACGTCTTTCCAAGTGTGAACGACCACGGCCTGTATTCCACTCTATATTTTAGTTGATCCTGTGAACGGAACGAGAAGTTGTCATGGCAACTCAACATTGGAAGCTGGTGGTTGCCATAGCAGCAGCCTGTATACAAATCGTGGTTGCCCAGCAACCACCAATAAATCCGGATAACTTGGACCCAGAAATGGCACATGTCTGCACAAGCACAGTTGAGTAAGTCATCAGGGCTCCAGATAAGTTGCGTATTGGCATATTTTGTGCGCACTTATTTTAGCAGAATACGCATTTATTTATATCAAAAGTGGGAGTACGAAATACGCACAGGAATGTGAAAATACGCATTGATTTTAAAATTGAGTAGTTAAAATACTGTAATAAAGTTGAAAATTTACTTACTTGAGCTGCAAAAAGCAAACAGTCTTTACTTTTTGGAACTGAAATAAATGAATTTTTAAATTTGTTTTATTTTTCCTCATTTGTTCCCTATTTAATAAGGATGACAATCAATAATACATTGGTAGAAGTATTACTCTTCCAAATTCCCACGCATTGAATTTGACATCTGGGCGTATAATAATCTTTAGATACAAAACTTATCTGGAGCTCTGCCTGGACCATTCACAATTTCTTGAAAAAAATGCTATTAGACTGTACGAGCGGACGGACAGCGGCAAGATCAGCTTTTTCTCATAACTCAAGTTACGGATCTTAATCAAATTTGGTATGCATGGTTTTCGCTGTTTTTATTACTTCTCAAAAATATATGTTGTGACCACTCATTTGAACCGTCTCAAAGAGTGGGGACAACATGTACAGCTGTGCATAATTAAGACAATTATTATGATTTTTCTAGCAAGCTTCCTGCATTAATACCATGGGCGCCCCCCCCCCCCCTAAAATTCGCCGAGTAAAGATTTTTCACAAGTTACAAGGCACGTTTCATTTTTCGGTCGTTGTCTTATTGTTTCAAAATTTAAACGTTTTCAAAACAAAAATCATGTCTAAACATACTGTGACACCTCCAAAATGCGTAGGAAATACGATGTAGATTTCAAAAAGTTATCGGGGGGGGGGGATGCTCCCGGACCCCCCTAGCGCTATCCCGAGCTCTGCTCGGTCGACTATTTTGCAATACATGACTATATTATCCAACGAGCATAGCTCGTTCGATAATATAATCACGTATTGCAAAATAGTTACGCCCTAACCCGAAATCCTGGATCCGCGCCTCAATACGATATGTTGAACGATACTTCATCAACCAGGAACCCACTCTTCCAAATTCCCACCCCCTCTCCCCGGACCCCCCTAGCGCTATCACGAGCTCTGCTCGGTCGACTATTTTGCAATACTTGACTATATTATCCAACGAGCATAGCATAATATAGTCACGTATTGCAAAATAGTTTTACGCTAACCCGAAATCCTGGATCCGCGCATGAATACGATCGATATGTTGAACGATTCTTCATCAACCAGGAATCCACTCTTCCAAATCCCCCCGGACCCCCCTAGCGCTATCCCGAGCTCTGCTCGGTCGACTATTTTGCAATACTTGACCATATTATCCAACGAGCATAGCTCGTTCGATAATATAGTCACGTATTGCAAAATAGTTACGCCCCCCTTAACCCGAAATCATGGATCCGCGCCTGAATACGATATGTTGAACGATACTTCATCAACCAGGAACCCTCTCTTCCAAATTGTCGGCATAAGGCCTTTACCAAGGAATTATCAAGGAATTATCAAGAAATGAGTGCATACTATCCGCTAGGGGGCATCCATTTTAGATTTTCTTTTGTTGGCGTTTTTGTGATGCTTACTTTAGCACATGCCCATGATCATGTTACGGTTAAATGCCTCGGCAGGCACGACACCGCTTCCGTGGCGGAATTCTTGTCTAGTGTATCTTGTAAACTGTTTTTTCAGCGAATACTACACTCAGTTGCAGTATTACCAGCACTACAAGACCGTTTTGACCATGACTTGGTGTTGGTCTAAAGGACGATGCACAAAATATTCGTAAGTCACTCTCTGCATGAAAACCTCTAGTTTCGAGATGAAAATTCTGAATTTTGCGTCTTAAATTTTGAGCTTCAAGCTGACATTTTCAAGTTTTAAGTTGACCTGAAGTAAAAAAGTACCACATTTTCTGTCGTCGTCTTCCGCAAATGTCAAAAGGTTTGTACAAGCTTTATCATCATGGTATAACTTTAATAATACTTGACGGATTGCTTCACTTGATACATGTAAGCATTTGGAACACGCTCATGCCGTCATTAACATGACCTTGACCTTTTTATCTTCACATTTTTGCAGAAAACACTTGGCCATATTTTGCGTCAAAATGTTTGTACAAGTTTCTTCATCATCGTATAACATTAATATTACTTGATGGATTGCTTCAATATTTGAACACTTGATACATGTAAGTATTTGAAACACACTCATGTCGCCATTAACCTGACCTTGACCTTTTTTACCTTCACATGTTTGCGTAAACACTTTTTTTACGTCAAAAAGTTTGTACAAGTTTCTTCATCATGATATGAATTTAATATTATTTTACAGATTGCTTCAATATTTGGACACTTGATACATGTGAGCATTTGGAACACATTACTGCCATCATTAACATGACATTGATCGTTTTTACCTTAAAATTTTTGCGAAAACACTTAGCCATTTTTTTTGCATCAAAAAGTTTGTACAAATTTCTTCACCATAATATGACATCCATACTACTTTACAGATTGCTTTAATATTTTGACACTTGATACATGTGAGCATTTGGAACACATTCATGCCACCATTAACATGACCATGACCTTTTGTACCTTCACATTTTACGGAATCAGGTAGCCATATTTTGTGTCAAAAAGTTTGTACAAGTTTCTTCATCATCATATAACATTAATATTACTTGATGGATTGCTTCACTATTTGGACACCTGATATATGTAAGCATTTAGAACACACTCATTCCGCAATTAACATGACATTGACATTGACCTTGACCTTTTTGGCCTTCATATTCTTGAGGAAACACCGTCTTCAACGTTGACATTTTTCCTGTTATAAGCATGCCCTTCTCTGAAGGATTTTGTAATTCTTACTTTTGCACATGCTCATAATCATGTTACGGTCAAATGCATTGGCAGGCGCGACACGTTTTAACTCACCTGAGCCGAGATATAGTTACAACTTAGTACAGTGGAATGTGGTTGGTTTGGTTTAGATTGATCTATTAAGTTAATATGTGTTCATGTTCGCAAGGCACATAATCACTTCTTGGAGTTCTTGTTTGCCTGTTTTACAGTGGAACATCTCTAAAGCGGACACCATGGGGTATTAAAGGTACATGCCCATTCAGTAGACACAAAATGTTCTTTATATCAGAGTCATCATCTGAGACATTTTCTCGCAAAATAAACATTCATTCACCATTACCCCACGTATTGACTGGCATTATTATACATTTTATATCAGATGTAAATTTTCACACTGATATCAGGAGCGATAACCGTGTTTCCTTAAACATGTTAAAATGTTAAGAAACACATTTAATTAGTATAAATAATTAGAATATATCATACCTTAATTGCATATGAAAATAGCCTGATATCACTGCGCGTCATCTATCAGTAAAATAAACATTACTAACTGATTATACCTGTATAGCAGGCACTTTAGAATTTTTAGAATTGGTGGAATAGTGACCAAATGATACACTTATTTAATTCCTATAAAGAACATGTTGTGCCTACTGAGTGGGCATGTACCTTTAGTGGGGACTTTCAGGTGAGCCATACAGGTACATTTGGGCCTCTTGTTTTGCCGATCCATTTCTTGTCCGTGGGTGGTTGGTCGGGCGAACGCGATAGCGTAAATTAACGGTAGGTGTTCCTCCTTATAGGAATCGCGATTTGCCTGGTTTGGCCCTCATGAACGTTTTTATCTTTGGCTCTTTTGTTACCTGGGAGTTGAATTGGGTTATTGCCCATTATAAAAGTAGTAAGATTATTAATGATCCTACTGATTTTGGGAGAGGGGCATGTGATTCTGGTATTGCGAGGACCTTGCATCAGGTCAGGATTATTCTGAATTTCAGGGCTGAATATATAGTTATTTGTCTCGCCAGTGAAATCGGAAGCGAGACATTGGTTTTCCTTTTCGGGAGTCGTCGTCGGCGGCGGCGTCATCATTTGAGAATTATCATTATCTTGCTAAAATAGCATACAGTCGAGCACCAGTATCTCGAAGCAGAAGGGAGCTCGTCCATATAGTCGAGATAGGACTAGGTTCGAGATAGCGATAAAGTGACATTGTCGAATATTTTCGTGATAAATTTGAAATAATTTTACCCATTACACCACAAGTAAATTCACAAATTAACTAATGACCAAAGGTAGTAAAGATAATCAACATTACAAGGTGGCGTAATGACTCTCAGTGACTTACGTAAATGACCAGCTTGATATGTATAATGAATCGTGACAAACACTCAAATATATCCAGGTAGACTAATTAAGCAACAACATGAGGTAGGTGTGAATTTATTTTTTGATAAATTACGGTCATTACTTCAACACCTTATCAGCTACAGTCATCAAACTTTATACATACCTTTACTATGATATGTAGATGAACATAGGACTATTCTCGGGGCCCCAGGGTAAAGGTCAAAACCCCAGGGTCAAGGTCAAGTCGGAACAAGGCGAGACATTTGATTCCGCGGAATTCTTGTTTATTGTAAATATTCAGTTCTGATTTTGGGATTTTCCCCCCATTTGTACATGTACTTGAACATGTACATGCACTTGTACAGGTAATATATGGGATTTAGTACTAAACCCATTGATTCAGCTTTAAATGACCTTAGCTGTTGATTGGCCGTTAAACCCCAACAAACAAACTAACAAACATTTCCTGTCCAAAACTTTATTTTCATTATAGGTTACACTCAGAAACTGCGACTAAAATTGTGACCTTGAGCCGACAACGATTATCTTATTCCTGTTGTAACGGATATCATACAGACGCCGATATATCACATTGTATACGTAAGTATCCCATTTCAATCACAGGCATTCGGTGAGTTTCGGCTTTCATCGGTATAACTCTGGGTATAGGAACAAGGCTTCTAACTTTGGTCGGACACGACCTCGTGTCATAACAAATTCCATGATTTTATTAACGCTAATGTGAATATTTTGGCTGAAAGTGCACATGATCATTTGAGAATTATTTTTATCTTGCTAAAATAGCATACATGTAGTTAAAACATAATTATTGAAAGAATATCGAATTACAGCTGCTGTTCCTAGGTCGGACGAAACCTCGTATCATAACAAATTAAATAATGTGTTTAAGGCTCTACCGTCAATATTGCTGTGGCAAATTCATCTGTAGCCTATTTCATCAACATTGCAAAGTATACTTTAGTAGCAAAGTATACTTTGAGGGAGAAATTTTCAATTTTATGATAAATTTATTAATTTTTATTATACTGAATTTATTACATTATCACAGCCAATTTGGCTGTGATAATGAAATAAATTCAGTATAATAATTCTGCATACTTCTGATCATGAAATATATGCATTTGTTAGTTCTATATGAAATAATGCATTTCAGGAAAAATAAATGATTACTCCCTCAAAGTATACTTTGCTAGTAAAGTATACTTTGCAATGTTGATGAAATAGGCTACTGATCATTTTGAGAATTGTCATTATCCTGCAGAAATACATAGAATGCATAGACATTTAAATTTTAAACATGTTATTTTGTTATGATACGAGGTCGTGTCTGAACAAAGTTAGAAGCCGTGTTCATATATATAGAGTTACAGGGCTCCTAACATTTCAGAATGCCAATCGATCCAGACGTAACTGTCAGACACTTGTATGTCTAGGTCGAGAATGCGTAAACGCGGGATTGTAACATGGCCCTAACAGTACACCATACGATTCACATGTTTTAGGAGCCGATTCTCATGTTTTGTCAAACTATTTTCTTTGTAATAAACATTCTCATGTTTTGTCAAAATATTCATAAATGCTCTTACTAGTTTCTATATTTCTCCATAAAGTTATACAGAGCTTCAGATAAGCTGCGTATTTGCGTAAATACCCAATTAAAATTGCCAAAAACCCAATTGAAATCAAAAGTAGCGAGTATCAAAAAGCCACAGCAAATTTGTGGTACCTTGATCATGCTACAGAGAACAATAACCAGATCACACATATAGCATATTCTAATGAAATGCCAAGACATGTTTTCATTTCGAAACTATTCAATAATTGTTGTCTGTTGATGTGTAAACAGTAGTGTGATTTTATTTTACCCAATTAAAATATTGAAATACCCAATCGCTTCAGATATGATTGAGTGAAAATACTCAATTACTAATTCCTTATCTGGAGCCCTGTTATATAAACCACACGTCGAGACGGTTCAAATAAAGAAAATAGGGATTTTATCTTTCTCAAAAGTTTCACTATAATTGTATCTTACGGAGCCCCGCAGTGGACGTGGAATTCTTTATTTTGTTAATTCGTTCCCACGAAACATCAATTTGTTCCCTCAATTTAACAATTCGTTCCCACGAATTAACAATTTGTTCCCTCAATTTAAAAATTCGTTCTCACGAATTAACAATTCGTTCCCGTGGGAACGAATTGTTATATTGTGAGAACGAATTGTTAATTCGAGGGAACGAATTGTTAAATTGAGGGAACGAATTGTTATTTCGTGGGAAACGAATTAATAAAAAAAATCGATGTCCCCTGCGGGGCTCCGTAGTATCGCGTCTCAAGTGGGTTATGTAGAGGATATTCCATGGTACATGTACCAGCGAACGAGTTGTTTACGCGGAAGCCGATTTACAGTCGAACCTCCCCAAACGGCCACCTCTCTACAACAACACCCTCTCTATAACATCCGATATTTTATATCCCAAATGGATGATTTCCTCTGTATCTAACCCTTAGACTGATGAACACGAAAATTGTCGCCTGCTGTTGCTTTTGCCTTCTTTCTTAATAAAAACATGTTTTGACAGTATTTTAGAATCATTTCCATTGGAGAAATATGTTATAACTTCTAATTACTTATTACGGTATGTTATACAAATATGTTATCACTATTTCCTTCATCAAAAATGTTCAATATTCCACGCATGCATTTCTCTAAGGGTCTACTATCATGATGTGCAAATGCACAACCACCGCTCATCCCAAGGTCAAGGTCACATACTTGTTCTCATTACAAAACTTAACATACGATAAATCAGTTATACCTTTCCTTCATCGAATATTCTTAATACCTACATTCCTCTAAGGGTCCACTATCATGCTGTAACAAATCCACTACCGTTCTACCCCCACTCATCCAGAGGTCAAGGTCACATACTTAAGTCTCTTTACAAAACTTAACATCAAGGAAATTATAACTTCCATTTCCTTTATCGAACATTTTCTATATTCCACGGTTCACTATCAAGCTGTAACAAATCCACGACCGTCCGACGCCCGACCTCCTTTAATAAATATCATATTAACCCATACACCGCTATCTTAATTTTTTCTCGTCTGCTGTTTATTTTCTATTTTCCATTTTTATCATCAAACACATGCTTTGACAGCACTTCAGAATAATTTACAACTTGCTTTGACAGCTCTTCAGAATCATTTCCATTGAAATGATTCTGAAGTGCTGTCAAAACATGTGTTTATTGAGAAATAAGGCAAGATATAAAAGCAACAGCAGACGACAATTGTTGTGTGTAGCCGTCTAATAGTTAATACATATCATATTAAATCGTCACGTCACTCATGTGAGATCCTTTATATTATAATACATTCTCATACACAGCAAAATGTGCCACATATGCAATTCATATGAAAAACATTCATGTGATGTTCATATGTAAAACATATGAACAACATATGAATTGCATATGACATTCATAAAAAAAGATCCGATATGGAAATCAATTTCATATGACAACTTTTTATATGAAAAACATACGAAATTCATAGACCACACATTTTGTAGTGTATACCTTTATTTGCAGCGACATGCGTGGATGACTGCAACAGCGGGGCCCAGCAAGGGACATGTATTGCCCCAGACAGGTGTATATGTAAACATGGGTTCAGAGGGGAGCTATGCGAGTCTGGTGAGTATACCATGATAATCTATAAATATCACGCAATCTGTTGGCTGATGGTCATACATTACAGGTATATCATTGTTGATGAACGGTCACAAATTACATAGTGGAGCGCCGTGGCGTAATGGTTAGTGTGTCGGACTACTGATCCAAGGGTCGTGGGTTCGAGCCTGTCTAGCGGCGTGCGTTGTGTCATTGAGCAAGACCCTTTATCCACACTGCTCCAGTTCACCCAGCTGTAAATGGGTACCGATAATTCGTAGTTGCTCTGTAAATACGAATTACCGGCTTCTCTCAAAAATCTCTACCTCCGTTCTTTCTCCCATTCTTGGGAGACGGCATGTAAGGTCCTAGAGCCAGTGCCGCCGTTAAATATAGGCTAAAGAAAGTCACAAATGATTTCAATATGTATTCCTACGTCAGTAGTAAAGGAGTGCATTAGAAATAGGTTAACCGCATTGTAATTTTGAAATTTGTGGCGCATATCAGAAAATGATAGGTCGGAAAACATGTTTAATGGCGACGCTAGCACGTCACCATTAAACATATTTTCCGACCTATCATTTTCTGATATACAGTTAACCCTATATTACAATACAGTTAACCCTATATTACAATACAGTTAACCATATATTGTTCCAACAATGCCTCATTTATTCAACTTTCTACATCATTTACAGAAAATGCTCCATGTAGCATACTAAAGGGGTAGAATAAATGCTGTTTATATCTGAAGTAACCTAATATACCTGAAGTAGCCTAATATACATGAAGTGCCGTTTTTTGTCTTTATTTGTTCACCTTTGACCCCTAATCGCGGCCTCTGAATGGTCTAGTGAGTAGACAGTGCAACCTATACAACAGCCCCCATGGGAAGACGCAAAACTGGCTGTTGTAGAGGACACATCCCCCCGAACCCCCTCCCAACTAATGAGAGACAATACTCCTCTTGCTCTCCCCTTCGTCTTTGGCAGTCGAACCCGCTTTTGAAGAATTCCTGGCGATGCCTATTCTGATGTCATTTATAGAAAATATCACAGTTTCTATCAATATATTTTTTTCATGAAAATTTGCACAGGTTAAAATCTTCCAATCCGGAGGTTGTGGGTTCAAATCTCGCATAGGGGATAAAAAATACTTTCATAGTACAATCGAACCTGTGCTAAAGACCACCTCCTAATAGCAATCACCTGGCTGTAAAGGCCACACTTTTGTTGTCCCAATGGCACAATTACTATATAAATAACCCTGCGAATAAAGACTACCTGTGAACAAAGGTCAGCTTTTTTTACTTCCCATGGCTGGCCTTTATTCACAGGTTTGACTGTATTTCCATCCCACTGGTCTGTCGAATGAGACTTTAAACTGTGGTCCCGTCTCTATATATGACCTTAGCTGTTGCTGGGACGTTAAACCCATTAACTTTCACATCGTGTTTTGTAGATTGCACCATGGGAACGTGGGGACAAGATTGCCTTGGTACGTGCGATTGTCATGATAACTACGGGGCATGTGACGCCAGTAATGGAAACTGTATTTGTCACGTCGGTAAGTCCAACACACAATAACTAGTCAGAGCTCCAGAAGAAAGTGATTTATGACGGTATGGTATTTGATGTGCCACCCTCACCCTATCTTAGTGTGCTGCATCAGAATGCTATATTAACCTATCATGATAACCGTGATTGCTGATTTTGTGTTGCTAATTGGGTTTTATATATATATTTGTTTTTGTTATTTACTAGTATTTATTTATTTTTAATTTAGTTTTGAGTCACCTACCACACAGTCAGATTTTGGCCGAAAATCGACTACTAAACATTCAATCGTTTGATTTTTGTCTATATTGGAGTAATGCAGATGATCAATTTCGACATAAAAACAATTACTCCTGGTGGAGGAAACCTGCAGTTCCCCCGGTAAGTCCGGAGTCCCTGTAGTAAAGCTAAACAAAAAGCCTCAAAAGGAGGCGATTTGCTACCAGTTAGCTAGACAAGCAGCATGTGTTAATTGCACATTATAAAAGTTGTAAGATTATTACTGATCCTACTGCTTTTGGGAGGAGGCCAAGTTATTCTGGTGTGGCGAGGACCTGGCATCAGATCAGGATCATTCTGATTTCAGGGCTGAATATATAATCCTTTTATTGTAAATATTCAGTTCTGATTTTGGGATTTTTTCCCCATTTGTCCATGTACTTGAACATGTACATGTACTTGTACAGGTAATATATGGGATTTAGTAATAAACCCATTGACCCAGCCTTAAATGACCGTAGCTGTAGATAGGCCGTTAAACGCCAACAAACAAACAAACAAACAAACAAACAATGGGACATGTGACTGGAATAATGGAAACTGTATTTTTCATTTTTCATTTCGGTAAGTCCAGCTATCGTACGAAGACTTATAATTTTACAAATGAGGCTTATTATTTTCTTCTCATTTTACATGAAATATTTAATGGGGCTTAATCTGGCGGAATGTGACGATTCAAACGATGGTCATATTTATGTGTAAAAATAAGAAACCATTCAGAATTTTCGTAATGAATACAATTATCTTGAAATTTTCATAAGAAAATGTTTCTCATTTCTCATTCAAAGTATATGTTGTGACCACTTATTTGAACCGTCTCGACGAGACATGATTTCACATTTGACGTCACACAACGTAACGTCAAAATGCAGGAAAACACGTCATTGTATAACTATTCATGCGCACATCACAATTCATTGATTATAATCTGAAAAATAGACTCAATGTGCATATATATCCACCGTGGAAGTGTAATAAATAGGATATTCCATCGTACATGTTTGAATAGCGGAAATAATACACTCGTGTCCGTCGGCATCCGCGCAAGCAACTCGTTCGCTACTCTCACTCGTTGCTTACGCAGAACCGACGCACACTTGTATATTATTTCCCGCTATTCAAAATGTACGATGGAATATCCTCTATATACTTACGAGAAAAAATTAAAAATAAATTTTCAATACTATGATTTTCAGGCTACACGGGTCAAGATTGCTCGCAGGCATGCCGAGGAAGTTTCGGCTTACACTGTCAATATCAGTGTGCCTGTGAAAACGGGGGGACGTGTAACAATATAAACGGTAGATGCACATGTCCCCCGGGATATGACGGAGCTTAGTAAGTACATGTTACATGGTGGGATCACATTAGAAACAAAATTGTTACCATCTCCAGACCCCTCGCGAGGGTAGAAATTTAACCCCATCTCTTTAATGTAACGCATGGAAGAGTGATTTTTACAATCAGGTATCTGGCATGTTAGTTTAAACAATATTTATTCGACAGTATATGGTACAATACAAGGTATACAATGACAGGGATATGAAAACAAGCGTGAAGCGTATATGAATTCGTCTCCCACAAGGTGGATGTAAGACACGAATGTGGTACAAGATAGTTAAGTGCACTTACAGGCTAATATACATGTTGAAATAGTCTAAATGGAATAACTTTGTCTTACAATGATGTACTTACATAATGAGATTGACAGTGTTTAAACCTTAGATTTATGACATGATAATGCGTGTGGCTGTGCTTCAGAGATGGTCACCAAGTAAATGAGACAGGGACACGGGAGTGGGGGGTTACATGGGGAATCGCCCATGCCTTTCCCAACCCTCACGATTTCCCTCTCACATTCCGTGGACGGGGAGTCGCCCCCGAGCGGCGTAAATGGATAGTGCCCGGAAGTTGTCGTCTATTGTTAGGATGATATGTATGGTATCTTTTGGTTGTCTATGTTGGAATGATATTATGATGCTAAAATCTATTTGTTGCTGTTATGTAGTTTTGGACACTTATAAACATTTTTTTATTTTGATCGAAAGTCAAGTGTTCGTTTCCGTTCAAAAGATTTTCAGTTGACGGAATACATGGAATATCAGTGATGTACAATTGTCGTTGGTGTTGATATTGTCTGCATGATGTGAGAAAGTGACTGACAGTCTCTGGGGCGCCACATGTACAGAGAGGTGAGTCTATTATTGATTTTCTGTAGAGATCGTAATTTAGGGAACTACAAGACATTCGTAATCGAGCGTGTAGGATTTGGTCTTTTCGGGTACCCACGTTAAACAGAGGGGATGATTTAGATGTATCTTTGTTAAGTCTGTATTTGAAGCTGGATATTGTTGGGGCGTATCTGGTAGATTCTGGTAGACTGTTCCAGTCTCTGATAGTGGACGGGTGGAAGGAATTGGTATATTGCTGGGTGCGACCATATAGTGACGGTATATTGTTGACATTTCTAAGGGCGTAACGCTGTTGTGTTTCGATAGGTATAAGTGTTGTTAAATATGTTGGTGTTAGGCCATTCTTCATTTTGTAGAGTTGTACGAGCTTGTGTTTTTTTCGGCGTAATGAGAGAGTTTCCCATTTAAGGTCTCTATAAAGGTTGTCAATGCTGCAAAGTTTTGTTGCACCTGTCACAATGCGTGCTGCCTCGGTTTGTATAGCATCGAGGTAATTTTTTAGATAGTTTGTACAGTTGTCCCAAACAAAATTTCCATATTCGAGTAGTGGGTGGATGGTTATGATATAAAGGCGTTCAATGCTTGTTCTAGTTAATGTGAATTTGAGCGATCTTAGAATTCCTATCCTCTGCCAAGCTTTCTCTAAAGAACTTGAAATGTGTGCTGTCCATTTACCATCGTCAGAGAACGTTAAACCTAAGTGTTTGTGCTCTGTTACAGTGTTTATTACAGTATTGTTCATATAAAGATCAGGATGATGGGGCTTATTTTGTTTTTTCGAAAATATCATGGACTCGGTTTTTGATGGATTAAATGCTACTGACCAGTTTTGTGACCATTGGTGCACTGTGTTAAGATCGGCATTTAGTTGTGTTGCGGATTCTGATGGGTCGTCTACAATGATGTATAAGCTTGTATCGTCTGCAAATAGTCGAATTTTAGAGTTGATAGTTTGAACTATATAGTTAATGTAGATAAGAAAGAGTAAAGGGCCCAAAATGGATCATTGGGGAACTCCGGCGGTTACATTAGACCATTCGGAAGATGTGTTTAAGTGTATTACTCGCTGTTTTCTATCTGCTAGGTACGATTTAAACTAGGAAAGAAGGTTCCCGGTCATTCCGATTGAGGAGAGTTTCATTATAAGGCCGCGGTGCCAGACTCTATCAAATGCTTTTGAGATATCGCAGAAAACGGCTCGGACTTCTTTACCGTCATCCAATGCTTTGATGATATCGTTGTATATATATGTTAGCTGGTTGGTCGTCGAGTCTCCTTTAATGAATCCTGATTGAAGAGGCGTGAGAATGTTATTGACAGTTATATAATTGTATACATGCTTGTGAATGCATCGCTCCATAAGTTTACCAATACAGCTTAGTAGGGATATGGGTCGGTAGTTCTGCTGATTCGATGGGTCAGCCTTTTTAAATATCGGAACTACGTTTGCTAGTTTCCATGTAGAAGGGAAATATGAAGATGCAATGAGCTTGTTGAAGTATGTGGCTAGAGGCTGCGATAAGACTTCGGAGCCTTCACGAAGAAGGCGCGGGCTAATTATGTCGGAACCACATGCTTTAGAAGGGTCGATGTTGGATATGGCACCACGTACATCTTGGGGAGTGAGAAAAATAGTCGAAATGGAGTATGGTGGTGTTTGCTCAAGTGTAGGTAATTCTGTGTTGCTGTCATCTAGTAATGATTGCTTACAAAAATAAGAATTAAACATTTCGGTTTTTTGAGTATCAGTCGTAGCTTCAGATCCATTTTCAAAAAGCGAGGGGATTTTTAAAAATGAGCTGCGCTTGTTTGTTAGTTGCTTAGCCAGTTTAAACCAGTTTTTTGCATTGAAGTTATTATCATTAATTTTATCTACGAATTTGGTTTTAAATTCGGCCTTGCACTTACGCAGGGTGGTGGTTACTTCATTTCGTATTTTACGGAAACATGCCCACGTGTGTTCATTGTTAGAAGTGTTTGCCTTTTTATGTATTCTATTTCTTTTCCTTATAAGTCTACGTATAGTGCAGTTGAACCATGATATGTCGTTAGGTCTTATGGTCACCATTTTGTTTGGGATAGAATTTTTAGCGGCGTTCGTGATGATTTCCGTTATTTTGCTAGCCACATTGTCTAAGTTATTTGACTGATGAATGAATTCCCAGTTTGTGTTTGCTAGAAATTTTCTATATTTATTAAAGTCGCCTTTGTCGTATAGCCAAATGTGCCTCTTATAAGCAGTTATTTTGGGTTTATCAAATTTTAGGACGGTTACAATTGGGCAGTGGAAACGTATTACATTCGGAATAAACGGATCCGCAACGAATGATGTTCGGACATGTTGGGTGTGTTTAACGAACATCAGGTCAATTAGTGAGCTGGAGTGTTCAGTAAAGTGAGTTGCCGTTGTGATTAGTTGCTCTGCGCTATAAGATGTTGCTACTCCGCCGCCGATTCTGTTTTGTCTATCACATCGAAATGGAGGATTAAAGTTAGGAATTAATATATCTTCGTTATGTGTAGTTTGTGATAGCCATGTTTCAGTGAAAACAAGGACGTCGTAAGGTTGCGATTCGATTTCCAGTATATCAAGTTTGCTGGTTATGCTTTGTATGTTCAAGTGCATAATGCTAAGGCCCCCGTTGATTAGATTTATATATGATGACGTCGAGATGTTGGATAATTCATCGGATAGTTCTGAATGCAGGTAGGACCAGGGTTGGGATGTATGTCACCTGATAATAAGATTTGTAAATAGATGTGTGGAGTTGTCTCATGATTCCCATTATGTGTTATCGTGATAAGTATGAGTATGCTAGTTAGGGCAATTAGTGCCTTGAATAGTTTGGATGTGAATCCTTTATTTTGAGTCAGTGAATTATCATTAGGCGTGAACCTCCTTGTTGACAAGGTGGCTATCCGACTTAGCTTGGACGTAAGTTTGAGCGATATTACTGTGCTATACAGTTTTAGCGATGAGTCATTGTTAACGTGTGTAAGGAGCATAGTTATAATTGTTATCAAGAGACGATTTCTATTGGCACTATTCATTCGTGAGCCTGCACGGCGTCCCCGCATCGGGTCTATGTTGTTTGACATTATGTAAGTGTAGATTAGACAGACCGACACGGGGGCACAGCGCAGGACAACCCGCCCCGGGACAAGCTCCCATCCCACGGAAAGAACTTGGGGACTCTTTGAAGAACAAACCACAGCTTATATGAATGCAATGCGAGGTGTATTACCTCGATAATATAGTTAAGAAACATGCGGAAAAAATGGGTGGGGAAGGGGACGTGCTCAATGTGTGTGACGAGTCAAGGTGTAGGCATAAATCAGTGACGATGGCTAGACATTCCAGGTTTGTGTTTATCATGGTTATGTGGTTCAGTTTCCGATGTCCAAAATGAGTGGAATTCCCGAAACAGAGCTCAATATTTACAGAAGGAGTGATATATGTCTTGATATGCTGTTAATATGTATAACTGGATTTTGCTCTCAAGTATCGGACGTACGAAACTGTACATGAGGGCCAAAATGCAAATATTGAATATGTTGTACATGTATCAAAATTATGACGAGGTCAGATTTTCGACGTATATGCGAGTTGGACGTATAGTTGGGGGAACCTTAGGGAATGAGCAAGGTACCAAATGGTTAGGATCATAGCTGCCATGTTCGCCATTGCGTCTCTGCTGTTGTTATATTAATTTCTGAGAACCTGGTATTTGTTAAAAGGTCGTGGGAGTATACTAAGTTGTAAGAAGTATGCGTTTCATTTGTATGCATCTGGCATGTTGATATGTTAACGATATAAAAGTGTCAAAGTTGTATCAATAAATCTTAATAAAGAACATACACATGCAGAAATTGGTTATTTTACTGTGACCAGGTGTTTATCTGACATTTACATGTATATCTTGAAAATTTGAAAGCTTCATTTCGTTATGTTGAATGTTCAACAACAACTAAAGACAATATGGCTTCCATGGGAAAATGATTTCCCTGTTCTATTATTTTTGGCAATTTACTAGTTCTACATCAAAGATTATTTATTTAGAGGTATAAAATATGCAGTGTAACTAAATTTTGACCTACATGCAACGGGTTGGGTATGCACTTCGGTTGCTCACATTTTTTGAATGGGTCAAATTGTAGCCGTATATAACATATCGGAGGCGAATTATTGTAGCTAGGATCACACGGTTTATTGTTTTGGTTATACGTATTGGTGCCACTCGGTTGTGAGTTAAATCATATTTTTCATCAATACAACCGTGTTTTTCCTTTTAACCCTTGCGCCCCTAAGTAAATGGTCATGGTCCTTAGGTAGGGGGATTACAAAATTGTTAAAATGACGTCATTACATAATCCAAGATGGCCGCCGTCTAAAAATAGCACAAATACTTGAGAAGAAGATGTTAAAATGACGTCATTACGTAATACAAGATGGCCGCCGTCTAAAAATAGCACAAATTATTGAGAAATCTTCTTCTCAAGAAACGCCAACCGGATTTCGACAAAACTTGGTAGGAATGATCGATGTACAATGCTCAAAGTTGTTAAAATTGTGACCAGGGGGTCAAAAATAGGCATGGCCCATGAGGTCAAATTGGGGTCAAATTTTATTTTTGACCAAATATGGTAATGTCATATATCAAATTGAAGGTATAAACGAGGCGATCACTCTGGTGCATTTTTTTTGTTGAAATCTGATGGTTATGTCATCCAAGATGGCCGCCGAAAGGTCAAAATATCGTTCTTTTATTAGATATTTCAAAATTCTTCTTCACATGAACCGCTTGGCCCATGGTAGCCAAACTTAAAAGTTATGGTCCATTGGTAACGCTTTTTCAGATTTGTTAAAATGGAGGCCATCGCTTATCCAAGATGGCCGCTGTCTAAAGATAGCATAATTTTTTAAAAGATCTTCGTCTCATGAACCGCTAGCCTGATTTCGACGAAACTTGGTAGGAATGATTGATGTACAATGTTCTTTCAAACTTGTTAAAATGCTGTCCCCGGGGTCAAAAATGGGCGTGGCCCGTGGGGTCAAATTTTATTTTTGACCGAATATGGTCATGTTATATATCAAATCGAAGGTATCAATGAGGCGATCACTCCGGTGATTTTTTTTGTCGAAATTGGATGGCTATGTCATCCAAGATGGCCACCGAAAGGTCAAAAGGTCGTTCTTTTATTAGATATTTCAAAATTCTTCTTCACATGAACCGCTTGGCCCATGGTAGCCAAACTTAAAAATTTTGGTCCATGGGTGAACCCTTTTCAGATTTGTTAAAATGGAGGTCATCGCTAATCCAAGATGGCCGCCGTCTAAAAATAGCATAAATTCTTAAAAAAAATTTTCTCATGGCCGGATTTAGATGAAATTTGGTAGGAATGATTGATGTACAATGCTCTTTCGAACGTGTTAAAATTGTGACCCCGGGGTCAAAAATGGGCGTGGCCCGTGGGGGTCAAATTGGGGTAAACTTTTATTTTGACCGAATATGGTCATGTTATATATCAAATCGAATGAATCAATGAGGTGATCACTCTGGTAATTTTTTTGTCGAAATCGGATGATTATGTCATTCAAAGTAACCACCGAAAGGTCAAAAGGTCGTTCTTTCATTAGAGTTTTCAAAATTCTTCTTCACATGAACCGCTGGGCCCATGGTAGCCAAACTTAAAAGATATGGTCCATGGGTGAAGCCTTTTCAGATTTGTTAATCCAAGATGGCCACCGTGTAAAAATAGCATAAATTCTTAAAAAAATCTCTGCTCATGAACCGCTGGCCGGATTTCGACGAAAATTGGTAGGAATGATCGATGTACAATGCTGCTCTTTCAAAGTCGTGAAAATGGTGACCCCGGGGTCAAAAATGGGGTTGGCCCGTGGGGTCAACTTGGGGTCAAATTTTATTTTTGACCGAATATTCTCATGTCATATATCAAATTGAAGGTATCGATGAGGTGATTGCTCTGGTGCAATATTTGTCGGAATCGGATGATTATGTCATCCATGATGGCCGCCAAAAGGTCCATATTTATTCGAGATTTTGAACGTCTTTTTCTCAGGAACCACATGGCCGATGCTGGCCAAACTTCATAGTAAGTTAAGAACCTTGGGTGAAGCATTTTCAGATTTGGTAAAATGAGAGTCCTCGCTTAATCCGAGATGGCCGCCTTCTAAAAATAGCACAGTTTCTTAAAACACATATGAACTCAATTTCACATTCTCCTCTGGTGTTCATGGAGTCAGGTGAGCGAATTAGGGTCATCATGGCCCTCTTGTTTTATACCCCACAACGATAGTGGAGGGGACATTTAGTGTTACCCTTGTCCGTCCTGTCCGTCCCGTCGTTTCTTATGATGAGTAGATGCCAAAGTTTATTTATATTTTTTATTTGACTCCCAGGTAACGGGTTATCTCTCCCTTTTCGACTTAGAATTTGGCAATTTTGTCTTGTAACTCATTAAACATTTAAACCGTATGTAGCTTCTTTATGATGAGTAGATGTGCAAAGTTTATTTCGATATTTTATTTGACCCGTTGGGTCATGGATTATCTCCCCTTTTCGACTTAGAATTTAATCATTTTGCCTTGTAACTTGTAAAACTTGTAAACCGTAATAGCCATAGGTAAATAAAAAAACAACTCATTCAAACAATAAATCAATCAGCCGAACAATCAATCTATCAATCAACCAGCCAATAAATTGATAAACCAACCAAGCAAGCAATACAGAGGGTAGAATCAATAAACAAACCAACCAATCTAACTACCAACCAACCAGGCAACTAATTAATTAACCAATATATAAATCAAATTTGTATATACATATGTACTTTCATCTGCCATTGAAACACAATGCAATGCGAGTTTCCCATTTTGACGTCGCGTGAGTTGATATTGGTCCGTGCCGGAGCTACGCTTCACAATGCAAAATAGTTCCCTCTAAATCACCATTAATTTATTTTATTTATCGCAAACTTTTAAACAGACCAAATGTATTGTACATGCAAGTAAACGTAACCGCCCATGGTTTTACTTGTTATGCCCCCGCCACCGAATGGTGAGGGGGGCATATAGTGTTACCAGCGTCCGTACGTACGTAACGTACGTCCCGAAACCTTAACGCTCGGGTAAATGGCTTATAGTTTCCTTCCTCGGATCTGCTTCACATTTCACACACGCATTGCTCCAATGGTCCTCTGCCACCCTGTGACAAATCCACATTCGTCCCACCCCCGCTAAGCCCATGGTAAAGGTCACAGACTTGGTGCGTTCGAAACCTTAACGCTCGGATAAATGCCTTATAATTTCGGTTTCCTTGCTCGGATCTGCTTCACATTTCACACACGCATTGCTCCAATGGTCCTCTGCCAACCTGTGACAAATCCACATTTGTCCCGCGCCCGCTAAGCCCATGGTCAAGGTCACAGACTTGGTGCGTTCGAAACCTTAACGCTTGGGTAAATGGCTTATAATTTCGGTTTCCTTGCTCCGATCTGCTTCACATTTCACACACGCATTGCTCCAATGCTCCTCTACCGCCCTGTGACGAATCCACATTCATCTCTCCCCCGCTAAGCCCAGGGTCAAGCTCACAAACTTGGTGCGTTCGAAACCTTAACGATTGGGTAAATGGCTTATTATGCCCCGCAACCGAATGGTGTGGGAGGCATATAGTGTTACTGACGTTCGTACGTACGTACGCACGCACATACGTACGTACGTCCAGAAACCTTAACGCTCGGGTAAATGGCTTATAATTTCTGTTTCCTTGCTCGGATCTGCTTCACATTTCACACACGCATTGCTCCAATCAACCTCTGCCACTCTGTGACAAATTCACATTCGTACCGCCCCCGCTAAGCCCAGGGTCAAGGTCACATACTTGGTGCGTTCGAAACCTTAACGCTGGGTAAATGCCTTATAATGTATGTTTCCTTGCTCGGATCTGCTTCACATTTCACACACGCATTGCTCCATTGGTGCTCTGCCACCCTGTGACAAATCCACATTCGTCCCCCCCTGCTAAGCCCATGGTCAAGGTCACAGACTTGGTGCGTTCGAAACTTTACCGCTTGGGTAAATGCCTTATAATTTCTGTTTCCTTGCTCCGATCTGCTTCACATTTCACACACGCATTGCTCCAATGGTCCTCTGCCACCCTGTGACAAATCCACATTCGTCTCGCCCCGGCTAAGCCCAGGGTCAAGGTCACAAACACTCGGGTAAATGGATTATTATGCCCCCGCAACCGAATGGTGAGTGGGGCATATAGTCTTACCGGCGTCCGTCCGTACTCGGGTAAATGGCTTGTAATCAAATATGCCTAGATTTCTTTGGCTGCCAGCGGGGGCATTCGTGTGCCGACAGGCCACATTTCTAGTTATATTTACGCTGAATTTTCTTTAAAAAACGCAAGTAAATAAATATGGCGTTAAAATTAAGAATAATCCTGTTTTATGTCATTTTGTCGCGATTCCTGGAACAGCGACGTTGCCGGTCAACAGCGTGCTGTTATTGGCAACCTCATGGAAATTAATGACGTCAAACAATCTTTAAACAATGAACAACATTGCGCGACGTCACGTGACTCTAATGTATTGTATTTGGATGTAAACGCAAAACGTCCAATGGGCCTTTCCATTATGAATTTATGGAAGGTGTAAATATTCAACTAAGCAATCAATCAATCAATCAACCAACCAACCATACAACCAACCAACCAATCAATATATTAACAATTGCAACTGATATTTCCAATCAACCAATCAGTGTAATTGCCAATCAACCAGATCAACCAGCCAATTAAGCATTCAACCAACCAACCAACCAACCAACCAACCAACCAACCAACCAACCAACCAACCAACCAACCACCAACCACCACCAACCAACCAACCACCAACCAGCCACCACCACCACCACCACCACCACCAACCAACCACCACCAGCCAGCCAGCCAGCCAGCCAGCCAGCCAGCCAGCCAGCCAGCCAGCCAGCCAGCCAGCCAGCCAGCCAGCCAGCCAGCCAGCCAGCCAGCCAGCCAGCCAGCCAGCCAGCCAGCCGCCAGCCAGCCAGCCAGCCAGCCAGCCAGCCAGCCAGCCAGCCAGCCAGCCAGCCAGCCAGCCAGCCAGAGCCAGCCAGCCAGCCAGCCAGCCAGCCAGCCAGCCAGCCAGCCAGCCAGCCAGCCAGCCAGCCAGCAGCCAGCCAGCCAGCCAGCCAGCCCAGCCAGCCCAGCCAGCCAGCAGCCAGCAGCCAGCCAGCCAGCAGCCAGCAGCCAGCCAGCCAGCCAGCCAGCCAGCCAGCCAGCCAGCCAGCCAGCCAGCCAGCCAGCCAGCCAGCCAGCCAGCCAGCCAGCCAGCCAGCCAGCCAGCCAGCCAGCCAGCCAGCCAGCCAGCCAGCCAGCCAGCCAGCCAGCCAGCCAGCCAGCCAGCCAGCCAGCCAGCAGCCAGCCAGCCAGCAGCCAGCCAGCCAGCCAGCCAGCCAGCCAGCCAGCCAGCCAGCCAGCCAGCCAGCCAGCCAGCCAGCCAGCCAGCACAACAAAACAAAACAAAACAAAACAAAACAAAACAAACAAACAAACAAACAAACAAACAAACAAACAAACAAACAAACAAACAAACAAACAAACAAACAGCCAAACAAACAGCCAAACAAACAGCCAAACAAACAAACAAACAAACAAACAAACAAACAAACAAACAAACAAACAAACAGCCATCCATCCATCAAACTAATCAGTATATTGACAATTGCCACGAGATGATAATCAATCAGTCATTGTACCTACCAATTAACCAGCCAATTAAGCATTCAACCTGCCAAGTACTCAATCAATCCATCAATATGTTCACAGTTGCCACAAGAGCTGTCCAGCGGGGACCCACGGTCAGGGTTGTGTCCATGTTTGTAAATGCCAGAACGGGGCGAATTGCAGCAGCGAGACGGGGCAGTGTATCTGTAACTATGGTTACATGGTTAGTTGCCACGGTGATTCTGTAAACATCTCAGACAAGCCATGTGTTTTTGAAGGCATGCAAAATCACATGGCTTGTCTCATATTATGTGATGTAATGTTCCTATTGTTACACAGTTAGCTACCATGGTGATTCTGTAAACAAATTATGTCATATAATGTAACTATGGTTATACAGTTATAGTGATCTTATAAACATATTATATAGTGTTCCTATGGTTACACGGTTAGTTACCATGGTGATGCTGTAAACATATGTCATGCACTGTAACTATGGTTACACGCTTAGTTACCATGGTGATTCTGTAAACATATTCTGTCATATAATGTAACTATGGTTATACAGTTATAGTGATCTTATAAACATATTATATAGTGTTCCTATGGTTACACGGTTAGTTACCATGGTGATGCTGTAAACATATGTCATGCACTGTAACTATGGTTACACGCTTAGTTACCATGGTGATTCTGTAAACATATTCTGTCATATAATGTAACTATGGTTACCCACTTTGGGACCGTGCCTGAAAAAAGTGACCTACAATGTACATTGTATGTGACAAATGTAGTTCCAGATCAGCTTGCTCATCCTATCTATTTACAGTGAAACCTCTCTAAACTGGACACCCTGGGGATCTCCCAGGGTGTCCATGCAGTTTAGTGAGGTTGCATTGTAAATCAGACGTTTGATCATTCTTAACCATAGTTGTGTGCTATGCGATCATGAACAGACATTATCTCTGGGATAAGTGACCAAGAAGCCCATCAAAAATAAGATCACGGATGTTTCTAGACTTGGTGTCCGGTTTAGAGAGGTTCCAAAGTATAAGGGAATTCTGTCTATTTATAAGGGAATTATGTCTACTTATAATGGAGGTATGTCTATTTATAGGGAATCACGTCTATTTATAAGGGAAGTATGTGTATTTATAAGAAGTATGTCTATTTATAAGGGAATCGTGTCTATTTATAAGGGAACTATATCTATTTATAAGGAAATCCTGTCTATTTATAGGGAGTGCTGTCTATTTATAATGGAATTATTTCTGCTTATAAGGGAATTAATTATGCCTATTTATAAGGGAATCGTGTCAATAAGGTAATTATGTCTACTTAATATAAGGGGATTATGTCTGTTTATAAGGGAATCCTGTCTATTTATAAGGGACTCTTGTCTATTTATAAGGGAATCGTGTCAATAAGGCAATTATGTCTACTTAATACAAGGGAATTCTGTCTATTTATAAGGGAATCCTGTCTATGTGTAAGGGAATTTTTTTATAGGGGAATTGTGTCTATTTATAATGGAATTCTGTCTGTTTATAAGGGAATTATATCTATTTATAAGGGAATCAGTCTATTTATAAGGGAATTATGTGTACAGGGAATTATGTGTACTTATAAGGGAATCCTTTCTATTTATAGGGTGAATTCTGTAATATTCCGTGTGACGCAAATCACTGGGGTCGTGGTTGCCAGGAGACCTGTACGTGTTACCATGGCGGGCAGTGTAACAGCCAATCAGGGGCCTGTATATGTCCGATGGGATACGGGGGTGACAGGTATAGTCTCAAGGTCATTTGTTGACAATCAAATTGGGCAAGCTCCAGATAAGGAATTAGTAATTGAGTATTGTCCATCATTTCTGAAGAAATTGGGTATTTCAAAATTTTAATTGGGTAAAATAAAATCACACTTCTGTTTGCACATCAACAGACAGCAATTATTGCATAGTTTGCTTCGAAATGAAAGCATGTCTTGGCATTTCATTAGAATTGTCTCCTTGGTGACAATTCTTATGAAATACCAAGATGTGTTTTTATGGAAAATAAGAAAAATATGCTATATTTGTGGTCTGTTTATTGTTTTCTGCAGCATGATAAAGGTACACAAAATTTTAATTGGGTATTTACGTACCTTATCTAGGGTGCAGTTGGGGTGTCCGTTCATAGCACAAATTTTTGATACATTAGAATAAGCTAAAATACTGGAAACCGGACTTTGTCCATTTCGCGCACTGGCAGGTTATAATTGTCTCCCCTTTCGTGAAGCGCAGGGGGAAATCTGACCCATTTTCCTATATAATTTAATCATCGTTAAACGCTTCGAGCCACTAAATTCCAATCGCTAAATCAAATTTAAATGCAGATTTATAACGTTAAATGGTCATTGAAATATTTTCTTATCACCATTTAGTATTTTTCTTGTTCTAAATGTGAAATATGATTTGTACTGATTCTTGTGTCTGGCATTCAACACCAAAGTTATAATGTTCATGTTTGTTTTATGTAACTTTTCTGCATATTTTAACCAATTTCATGCTGAGGATATGCCATTTTGATTGGGGAAAATCATATATATTTTCTTTAAATGATCGTCCTGCCTCCGCTAAGCAGCCAAAGAAAACGAGGCACATTTTAAAACACAGAGAAGCAATCGATATTAACACTTACCAGAGTTTCGAATGTACCAAGTATGTCACATACTAGGTACATACGAAACTCGGGTAAGTGTCTTATAATATCGATTTACTTGCAGGGATCTGCTTGATATTTCACACACCCATTCGTCTGATTGCTTCTCTGGCCCTCTGTGTTTTAAAATGTGCCTCGTTTTCTTTGGCTGCCAGCGGGGGCATTCGTGTGCCGACAGGCCACACTTCTAGTTTATTTGGCCTTGAGGATAAGATGCCTGACGCCCAGGAATTGTTTCTGACGCGGCGATATCTGAGAACCAAAGTACTTGTTTATGGCCTTATATAGCTTTCATCGATCTTGCTACCAGCGATGGTATCTATGTTACCTGAACACATTACAAGGTTCTGTCCATTTCAGTTGCCAGGACGAATGTGCGACTGGTTTCTATGGAAACGAATGTCTCACCAAATGCTCGTGTGAAAACGGCGGGACGTGTTACTATGGAAACCCTGGTGTCGTCGCTTGCAACTGCTCGGATACCGGTTACCATGGCAACACATGCACACAGAGATGTAAGAATCAAGTCCGGCTCAGCTTAGTCTCCTCCAATCAGAAAGCTTGATTTTGAGTTGAAGTGTATATATGAGAGACGTCATGTGATTTTGTGCCTAAGAACATGTGCAATTTTTCATGTAATTTATTTACACAAACTCTGATATTTTCAGTAAATGACGTCAAACGTTTTCTGTGAACACTTCATCAGCTTTCGACGTCATTTACATATTCTCCGTGTGGTTGTGACTGGAAAAAATTATGCTTACATGTATCATGGCCAGTGTAGATCCAGATCAGACTGTGCGGATGCACAGTTTGATCTGGACCTACACTGTTCGCCATTCCGTCAAGCAAATACCCGACATGCTTCTAACAAATACTATAGATCGTTATCAGGTGACAAGAGTGTGCTGTTTAATCAGGAGCTACGATGATCACAAATTTCATAAGTCCCATTTCTCCAGTCACAGCCACATTTTACCTTTGAGTATATAATTTGAGGGATCAGTGCAATATGAGGTTCGACCATGGTCGAACGTTATTGTTACATTTCCGTCTGAAATATGCAATTTGAGTATATATGCAGTACTTTCAGTTTAATAACCCATTCCATTCCATCAGCTGATTTACACATACACATTCCGGGGCCGCAGTACACATCACGTGATGCAGGTGTCCCATCCTCCGCATCAATTTCAAAATTCCAGTGCGACCGTTGTTAACTGATCTAGTGACGTAATGGCGCGTTTATGTAACGTGATGCGACACATGCATTATGTAGGTGTTGGCTTGGCCCCGGAATGAGCATTGTCTACTGCCATGGTCAAAGAGCACACGCTGTACGTTTGAACACGGCTGTGAGCGAAGTCAAGCGACGCATGTAAGAATAAGTCATAGTTATAGTTCACATATTCTATTTTTAATAATTTAATTTCGAGCGAGCGTGAGCAGGCAAGAAATTACTTTATTAAAAATTCAATATGTGAACTATAACTTACTTATTGGTTGCCGCGCCTTCTTCACGTACACATGTCCGCTTCAATGCAAGTCCCACCCATACACTTTTTCGACATGCTATACCTATGTTATTGGCCGTAGTCAGAAGTAGTCGCAATATGCGATTAATTGAGACGAAATGCTATGCGTTAATTGGTCGAGAATCTAGACAAACAATATATGGGAGCTATAAGGCACATTCCTATTTGTATATGACCTTGCTGTTGAACGGGCATAAAACCAGAATCAATCAATTGATGAATCAATGAATATTAAATGAAAACTATCTATCATTAATTAAACGATTAGTCAGTAAAGAATGAACCAATCAACCAACCAATCATTCATTCAACAATCAAATGATCTACGGAACAACCAACCAACCAATTATCCACTGAATCAACAAACAACGAACCAACCAATTACCCAATTAATCAACAGGCATCCAATTATGCAATTAATCAACAGCCAACCAATTATCCAATTAATCAACATCAAACCAATTATCCAATTAATCAACAACCAACCAATTATCCAATTATCAACAACCAATCAATTATCCCATTAATCAACAACCAACCAATTAATCAACGACCAACCAATTATCCAATTAATCAACAGCCAACCAATTAATCAACAATCAACCAATTATCCAATTAATCAACAAACAACCAGTTATCCAATTAATCAGCAACCAACCAAACAACCAATTTCCCAATTAATCAACAACCAACCAACCAACCAATTATTCAATTAATCAAAAACCAACCAATTATCCAATTATCAACAACCAATCAATTATCCCATTAATCAACAACCAACCAATTAATCAACGACCAACCAATTATCCAATTAATCAACAGCCAACCAATTAATCAACAATCAACCATTATCCAATTAATCAACAAACAACCAGTTATCCAATTAATCAGCAACCAACCAAACAACCAATTTCCCAATTAATCAACAACCAACCAACCAATTATTCAATTAATCAAAAACCAACCAATTATCCAATTATCAGCAACCAATCAATTATCACATTAATCAACAACCAACCAATTAATCAACGACCAACCAATTTATCCAATTAATCAACAGCCAACTTTTTATCCAATTAATCAACAACCAACCAACCAATTATCCAATTAATCAACAACCAACCAACCAATTATCCAATTAATCAACAAGCAACCAACCAATTGTCCAATTAATCAGCAACAAACCAACCAATTATCCAATTAATCAACAACCAACCAATTGTCCAATTAATCAACAACCAACCAATTATCCAATTAATCGACAACCGACCGACCAACGAACCAACCAATTATTCAATTAATCAACAACCAACCAACTATCCAATTAATCAACAACCAGCCAATTACCCAATTAATCAACGACCAACCAACCAATTATCCAATTAATCAACAACCAACCAATTATCCAATTAATCAGCAACCAACTAATTTTCCAATTAATAACAACCGACCAAGCAACCAACCAAACAATTATTCTATTAATCAACAACCAACCAATAAACCAAGCAACCAATCGTTTGCGATGTTCCAGATTGTGGAGTGACCCAGTATGTGAATGGATCCAACTGTGCCAATTGCAACTGTGACTGGGATCACGCAAACAGGTATGATTAACTCTTTCACCCCTACGTAACTGGAATGGACTGGGATATGTTAATTTTGCAACCAATCCAACCGTCTCAAAATTATTTTCAGACAAGGCCATTTAAGAAAAGGGTGTGTTTTTGTTCTCAAAAATATGAAAATTACTTGCAAAAAGTGCAGATCCTGATGAGACGGCTCGTCACGAGCCGGCTCATCTGGATCTGCACGTTTTGCCAATACCTCGATACAGGCCTGTGGAGGTGAAAGGGCTAAATCATAAAATGGACAAAATTTATATTGCTGTTTTTTCTTTTTAATGATTTACAATATTCCGTGAAATCAATTTTAATAAAAAAAACTGTTGCAAACAGGAAATATCAGATGACAAATATAGCACATTACAGCATTACCGGCATCTGTCCGTTTGTCTGTCATAAACGTAAATCGTCATCCTAGTATCAAGCTATCTTTGTAATATGTAAGTACCGTAGGTTTTGACATTGGGTTTTATGCAATACACGCTGCTTGTCAACATTCTAAACACACACTCTCACAACTATACATTATAGTAGTATGATTATTATTGATCCTACTGCTTTTGGGAGAGGGCCAAGTGATTCTGGTGTGGCGAGGACCTGGCATCAGATCAGGGCTGAATATAGAGTTTTTTTATTGTAAATATTCAGTTCTGATTTTGGGATTTCCCCCCCCCCCCATTTGTATATATGTACTCAAACATGTTCATGTACTTGTACAGATAATATATGGGATTTAGTACTAAACCCATTGACTCGGCCTTAAATGACCTTAGCTGTTGATAGGCTGTTAAACCCCAACAGACAAACAAACAAACACAACTACACATACACACAGCCCAGTTTGCACGCGACACCATCCACTCTGATTATGAATCAAAATCCTGAAAGTACTGAACCCAATGAATATCATTAGATAACATGTAAAAATCTGCAATTGTGGTATATTCACCACGAAACGCATTTTGAGCATTAGCGAGCCATCACTCAACTGGCCTCTTTCCTTGAAAAGGTCACAAATATTTTTCAGCTGTGACCCAGCTACCGGTCACTGCTCTTGTATAGCTGGGTACGAGGGTGTGAGATGTAACGCGAGCTGTGATTGGCCGTACTTCGGAGCTGGTTGTAAGGAGGTTTGCACGTGTAATCACGGCCAATGTGATTCAGTATCGGGCACGTGTCTGTCATGTGAGCCTGGTTATACAGGTACATACAGTTGAGTCTCTCTAAACTGGACATATTGAATATGTCGGTGATTAAACCTTGAAGGTGCATATCAGGGCCATGATGAAAACACATCTTTGTCGCGCCCGCTTGCGGAAAGCGCGATATAGTCGGCACTTTGGCGTAAGTGTGTCCGGTTAAAGTTTTTGGTTAAGTTGTTTGGTTAAGTTTTTTGGCTAAAGTTTTTGGTTAAGTTGTTTGGTTAAGTTTTTTGGTTAAAGTTTTTGATTAAGTTTTTTGGTTAAAGTTTTTGGTTAAAGTTTTTCGTTATACTATATCTCTGCAACTGCTTTGCCCATTACCTTGAAACTTCACATGGGTGTTTATCATCATCTATATTTTCATTCTACCCCCTCCCGTGCGGCCCCTGTGCCCAATGTCAAGGTCAAATTACTTTGAAGTTTTTGGTAAAGTTTTTTGGTTAAAGTTTTTGGTTAAGTTTTCTGGTTAAGTTTTTGGTTAAGTTTTTTGGCTAAAGTTTTTTGTTAAGTCTTTTGTTAAGTTTTTTGGTTAAGTTTTTTGGTTAAAGTTTTTCGTTATACTACATCTCTGCAACTGCATTGCCCATTACCTTGAAACTTCATATGGGTGTTTATCATCATCTATATTTTCATTCTACCCCCCTCCTGTGCGGCCCCTGTGCCCAATGTCAAGGTAAAATTACTTTGGTTTTTGGTTAAGTTCTTTGGTTAAGTTCTTTGGTTAAAGATTTTGGTTAAGTTTTTTGGTTAAAGTCTTTGGTTAAGTTTTTTGGTTAAGTTTTTTGGTTAAAGTTTTTCGTTATACTATATCTCTGCAACTGCTTTGCCCATTACCTTGAAACTTCACATGGGTGTTTATCATCATCTATATTTTCATTCTCCCCCCCCCCCTCCCGTGCGGCCCCTGTGCCCAATGTCAAGGTCAAATTACTTTGAAGTTTTTGGTTAAGTTTTTTGGTTAAGTTTTTTGGTTAAAGTTTTTCGTTATACTATATCTCTGCAACTGCTGTACCCATTACCTTGAAACTTCACATGGGTGTTTATCATCATCTGTATTTTCATTCTACCCCACTCCCGTGCGGCCCCTGTGCCCAATGTCAAGGTCAAATTACTTTGAAGTTTTTGGTAAAGTTTTTTGGTTAAAGTTTTTGGTTGAGTTTTTTGGTTAAGTTTTTTCGTTATACTATATCTTTTTTTTTAATGTCCATACCTCGCCACAAGGCGCGACATGCAGGCCGCGGCCATCTAGTTATTTTCTATAGTATTTTGTTTCTCAAAAAATCTTGATATGCCCCTTTAAATTTTGTTACTTTCTATGTTCTCATCAAAAATATGCTTTGACAGCACATTATAATCATTTGTGTTTCCTTACACTGAGGGATGGGCCGTGGCCCAGGGGATATGGCATTGGACTTCAATACCGGAGATTGTGAGTTCAATCCTCACCCCAGGGATGGGCCATGGCCTAGGGGTTATGGCATTGGACTTCACTACCGGAGATTGTGAGTTCAATCCTCACCCCAGGGATGGACCGTGGCCCAGGGTATATGGCATTGAACTTCAATACCGGAGATTGTGAGTTCAATCCTCACCCAGGGATGGGCCGTGGCCTAGGGTATATGGCATTGGACTTAAATATCGGATATTGTGAGTTCAATACTCACCCAGGGATGGGCCGTGGCCTATGGTATATGGCATTGTACTTCATTACCGGAGATTGTGAGTTCAATCCTCACCCAGGGATGGGCCGTGGCCTAGGGTATATGGCATTGGACTTAAATATCGGATATTGTGAGTTCAATACTCACCCAGGGATGGGCCGTGGCCTAGGGTATATGGCATTGTACTTCATTACCGGAGATTGTGAGTTCAATCCTCACCCAGGGATGGGCCGTGGCCTAGGGTATATGGCATTGGACTTAAATATCGGATATTGTGAGTTCAATACTCACCCAGGGATGGGCCGTGGCCTAGGGTATATGGCATTGGACTTCATTACCGGAGATTGTGAGTTCAATACTCACCCAGAGATGGGCCGTTGCCTAGGGTATATGGCATTGTACTTCATTACCGGAGATTGTGAGTTCAATCCTCACCCAGGGATGGGCCGTGGCCTAGGGTATATGGCATTGGACTTAAATATCGGATATTGTGAGTTCAATACTCACCCAGGGATGGGCCGTGGCCTAGGGTATATGGCATTGGACTTCATTACCGGAGATTGTGAGTTCAATCCTCACCCAGGGATGGGCCGTGGCCTAGGGAATATGGCATTGAACTTCAATACCGGAGATTGTGAGTTCAGGCGTGAAAAATACATTTGCATCCCACTGGTCTGTCGAATGAGACTTATACTGTGTTCCCATTTCTATAATATGACCTTAGCTGTGACGTTAAACCCATTCACTTTCACTTTTCCCTGACACGGCTGAATTAAATTTTGTCGTTTGCTGACTATTATTTATTTTCCATTTTTGATCTCATTAAAAAACATGCTTCGACAGCACTTTAGAATAATTTCCAAAGGAAATGATTCTCAAGTGCTGTCGAACCATGTTTTCATTGTCAAAGTGAGAAACATTGAAACAATAGCAGACGACAATTTTTGTTCCCAGCATGCTAAAGATTACTGTTTTAGTATCTCTATTACCGTAAGTATGACTGGCATGAAACTTCATATACTTATTATAGCATCAAAATATATCATTAACCCATGTGTTGTACAGGTGCGAATTGCGATGCTGAATGTGTGACTGGCAAATGGGGTTTGAACTGTTCGTCTGACTGTGAATGTTACAACGGGGCGAAATGTGATCACAGGTCGGGTTACTGTAGCTGTACTGCAGGATGGCGAGGTATGAATTCATTAGCGAGAAAACTTTCACCGACCCGGGGCACAACCCGGGACCTCAGGTTTACCGTACCATCGCTCTTAACCGCTTCAGCTAACCAGGCACGAATACACACCTTCTGCCTATCGTGAGTTACATACATACCGTGACATAATACTAATAGTTATACAGTGCACATAGTCATGTTGAATTTTGAATAAATTTCGAGCGAGCGTTAGCGAATAATTTAATAAATATTGACTATTGACGAAAGTGTCGCAATGTGAGATTAATTGAGACAACATGCTACAAAATGCTGTGCTTTCATTGGTCGAGAAAGTTGGGCAAACAAGACATGATTTTTTTTTTAGTGTGTCACAATCTTTGGAAATATTGGAATATTATTGGCCGTTGTATGTAAAAATAACATATTTTTATAAAATATTACAGTCTAAAAATCGGACTAATTTGCTTGGTGGTGTATGTAATGAATATACTACAAATGTATTCATATTCTTGAAATGATTATGATATATATGTTTATCTCGTGGTGTGGGCATTTCACACCACAAGGTGAACATTTATCCCTTTCACATAGTGCGTATGTGGCGTGATATTTTTTTGATATCCTGTCAATACGACCTAATCACTGCGTATGAATATGTGCGGTGGCAGGGGTTATCTTTTTGTATTTTAAAGCGATTTCTAGGTGTTGACGGGATAAATAGAATAGTAGGTTAGTGCCATGAATGGGAAAAATATATGGCGCGGCCCGGAAACGAGATGTGCTTTGCAGAGCCTCGCCCATCCCGTTTTCTGAGCCTTGCCAGATATTTTTTTCCCATTCACGGCACTATATAACCTACTATTCTCTATTTATGTGGTTGTGACAGGAGAAATGAGGCTTATGGGATTTCTGACCAGTGGAGTTTCTGGTCAAATAGCGCACTCCTGTAGCCCAATAACAGAGCTCCAGATAAGCTGCATATTTGCTTAAATACCCAATTAGAATTGCCAAAAACACAATTGAAATCAGAAGTAGTGAGTATCAAAAAGCAATTACAATTTTGTGGTACATTTATCATGCTGCAGAAAACAATAAACAGACCACAAATATAGCATTTTTCTTATTTTCCATGAAAACACATCTTGGTATTTGCCAATACATGTTTTGCCAAGACATGTTTTCATTTCGAAGCAAACTATTCAATAATTATTGTCTGTTGATGTGTGAACAGTACTGTGATTTTATTTTACCCAATTAAAATTTTGAAATTCCCAATTGCTTCAGAAATGCTGGAGTGACAATACTCAATTACTAATTCCTTACCTGGAGCCCTGCAATAATGATCCATATTGCTCGTTAGAGGCATGATGGGTTGTTTCATAATGGAAAGGCGAAAAGCGCAGACCCTGATCAGACTGTGGATGCACACGCTGATCTGGATCTTTATTGGTCGCAAAACAATAAGCCGAATTTCTCCAGTCACAGCCACAGCCACATACCGTATGCCATATTTGTTGCAATACTATCATAATCCGATATTTATTCCAAGCTTTTGATCACTCCCATCTATATTTAGGTTTCGGCTGTACACTACCCTGCCCGGTGGGTCGTTATGGCGATGGTTGCTCGGGCAACTGTACATGTGACGTGACAAAATCCATGTGTAACGCGATCGACGGAACTTGCCAGTGCTTCCCCGGTTACCACGGTGACACATGCAGCCAATGCGAGTCCATGAAGTTTGGATTTCACTGTCTACGCGAGTGTCATTGTTTACCTAATGGGACCAGGCATTGTGACCACAGAACAGGGGAGTGTTTATGCAAATCGGGCTGGAAGGGCGTGGATTGCAGTTCAACGTGAGTTTTGTATCGACCAATGGGAATCTGTATGTAAATTTGGGTTACAAGGTGTCTGATAATGACATTGATAATGTTTATGCAACTGAGGCTATCATGGTGGGGCTTGTTACAAGTTATCAAGAGGTTTTATCACATCAAATGACCATATTTATGCAAATCATAGTGACGGTGTCGCTAATTGAATAATGTCTATGCAAGTCTGGCTGGGGAGGCGTGGCTTGCAGTTCAACGTGAGTTTTGTCTCGGCTAATGAGAATCTATTAGGGTTGCTAAATTTATAATGTGTATACAAGCAAGGCTATCATGTATGGCTGATGGTCATCAAAATGTTGTATCACATCCAATGAGCATTTTTATGCAAATCAGGGGGCTGTTTCACTATATAACTTTGTATGACTAAAATGTTCATAAGTGCAAATTTTGGATCGTCTGGAAATTTCAATTAACGGATTTACATTTATATTTGCATATGCAGCCTATGTTCAATAAATGTATAACCAATAATTGTTTACAAGAAAGTGTTGTTAATGTGAAATTTACAGACTATTATAATTTTGCACTTACAAACATTTTAGTCTTACAAAATTTAGTGAAATGGCCACCTGGATGGCAAAGCATGGCGGCTTGCAGTTCAACGAACCAACGAACCAACGAACCAACGAACCAACCAACCAACCAACCAACCAACCAACCAACCAACCAACCAACCAACCAACCAACCAACCAACCAACCAACCAACCAACCAACAAACCAACCAACCAACCAACCAACCAACCAACCAACCAACCAACCAACCAACCAACCAACCAACCAAACCAAACCAAACAATCTTTCAGGTGTAATGATGGAACGTGGGGCGTGGGGTGTTCCAAAAGTTGTGACTGTAATAACCACGGTTCGTGTGACCAGCAGAATGGAACGTGTGCCTGCTACGCTGGCTATATCGGCGATCATTGTGAAAACAGTGAGTAAAGCTCGATGGTCATCTAATAAATAGTGAAGCCAATTTACAGTCGAACCTACCCAAACGGCCACCTCTGTACAACAACACACTCTTTATAACAGCCGTTATAGCACTTAGACTGCTGAGCACGAAAATTGTCGCCGGCTGTTGATTTTGCCTTGTTTCTCACTCTCAATACAAACATGTTTTGACAGCATTTTAGAATCATTATACACCCCACAACGAGCTCGTTGTGGGGGGGGGGGGTATACTGGAGTCAGGTTGTCCGTCCGTCCGTTCGTCCGTCCGTCCGTCCGTCCGTGCGTGCGTGCGTGCATGCGTGCGTGCGTGCGTGCGTGCGTCCGTCCGTGCGTCCGTCCGTCCGTCTGTCCGTCCGTCCGTCCTTCATCTAAAATGCTTAATATTTCACACATGCATTCCTGTAAGGATCTGCTACCATGCTGTGCAAAATCCACGATCGTCCAACCCCCGCCGATCCCAAGGTCAAGGTCAAATACTTAGTATCTTTACAAAACTAAACATCAGAGAAATAGTGTTATAACTTCTATTTCCTTCATCTAAAATGCTTAATATTTCACATATGTATTCCTGTAAGGCTCTACTACCATGCTGTGCCATATCCACGACCGTCCAACCCCCGCTGATCCCACGGTCAAGGTCAAATACTTGGTATCTTTACAAAACTTAACATCAGAGAAATAAGTTCTATTTCCTTCATTGAAAATTCTTAATATTTCACACATGCATTCCTCTAAGGTTGTACTATCATGCTGTGACAAATCTACGACCGTCCATCCCTCGCTGATCCCAAGGTCAAGGTGACATTGTTAGTCTCTTTACAAAACTTAACATCAGAGAAATATGTTATAACTTCTATTTCTTTCATCGAACATTCTTAATATTTCATGCATGCATTCCTCTAAGGCTCTACTATCATGCTGTGATAAATCCCCGCTGATCTCGAGGTCAAGGTCACATACTTAGTCTCTTTACAAAATTTAACATCAGTGAAATCGGTTATAACTTCTCTTTCCTTGCACGTTTGTGCCGCCCCCGCTAAGCCAAGTCAAGGTCACAAGCTCATACACTTGGAATTTTCATTTACATATTTACGGGTACCTGGGCCCACACGGGGGTATTCCGTAAGCATCGCTTACTGACCAATCTAGTTTCCATTGGAAATGATTCTAAAATGTGTTTGATGAGAATTATCAAAGAAAATAAATAAACAGCGGACGACAAAATTTAATTCAGCATTAAATAGTGAAAAGAATATGGAACTTGGAGTGCAAGCCGTGAATATTTTTGACTTTCCATAATGACGTCTCGTGAGTTCATAGGTCAGTGCTGGAACTACATTTCACCTTAGAAAATAGTTCTTGCTAAATCATCAGTAATTTGTTTACTTCATTTATACACATTGTTTTAAATGTGCTTCCTTCGGAGGTTATTTGAAATTACTTCATTTATAGTTTGTATATTTTTCGAGGCCCATATAATTTGTGAGTGAGTTATTTACAATATATATAATAGAAAAGGTTATTTGATTTGTATGTGGATTTATGCCGTCAGCTCAGTGCGTATGTGCCGTGAAACACGGTGCCGTGAAACAATTTTGATATCCTGTCAATACGACCTAATCACTGCGTATGAATATGTGCGGTGGCTGGGATTATTTGTTATGCATTTTAAAGCCATTAGTAGGTGTTGACGGGATAAATAGAATAGTAGGTTAGTACCGTGAATGGGAAAAATATCTGGCGCGGCTCGGAAACGGGATGTGCTCGGCATCCGGTATGGGTTCCTCCTTATAGGAATCACGATTTGCCTGGTTTGGCCCTCAGGTATGTTTTTATCTTTGGCTCTTTGGTTAGCTGGGAGTTGAATTGGGTTATTTCCCATTATAAAAGTAGTAAGATTATTACTGATCCTACTGATTTTGGGAGGGGCCAAATGATTCTGGTGTGGTCAGGACCTGGCATCAGATCAGGATTATTCTGATTTCAGGGCTGAATATATAGTTTTGTTATTGTAAATATTCTGTTCTGATTTTGGGATTTTCCCCTCATTTATACATTTACTTGAACATGTTCATGTACTTGTACAGGTAATATATGGGATTTAGTACTAAACCCATTGACCCGGCCTTAAATGACCTTAGCTGTTGATAGGCCGCTAAGCACCAACAAACACACACAAACAAACGAACCTTCGGACATCTGCGTAATTTCATTAAATACGTTTACAAAATTTACAGTATTTTTCATAAATAAAGTCGAAAGTTGACAAAATTTACTGAACGTATTTTTAAAATTTTGTCAACTTTTGACGCCATTTACGGAAAATATTATAAATTTTGTAAACATATTTTATGAAATTAAGCAGATATCCGAAGGTACAATATCATATCGCGTGTCTCATATAGTCGTGCAAAATCGCACGCAACAAAACTTGTGCATATATCCACATACCGGTCCAAATAAGAAAATACCTCAGTGCTCCGGATAAGCTGCGTATTTACTTAAATACCCAAATTAAAATTGCCAAAAATCCAATTGAAATCAGAAGTAGCGAGTATCAAAGCAATACAAAGTTTGTGGTACCTTTATCATGCTGTAGTAAACAATAAATAGACCACAAATATAGCATATTTTTCTTATTTTCCATGAAAATATATCTTGGTATTGCATTAGAATTGTCTCAAAGGAGACAATTCAAATGAAATGCCAGGACATGTTTTCAATTCGAAGCAAACAATTCAATAATTGCTGTCTGTTGATGTGTAAACAGTAGTGTGATTTTATTTGACCCAATTCAAATTTTGAAATACCCAATTGCTTCAAAAATGATGGAGTGACAATACTAAATTACAAATTTTGATCATGTACCTATAAATACTTTACAGCGTGTGCTAATGGGTCATTTGGCATGCGATGCGAAGAGACCTGCCCAGAATGCATCAGCGACGGTGTTTGTGATTTTATCACAGGGATTTGTCCTCTACCTACAACCTGTCCTGCGGGATTGATGGGCGAATATTGTCAAACAAGTAAGATGATGATTCGGTCTGTAATTAGGCCATATAAAGTTATTTACTGAATATTGTCCGAATTTTGGGGGAAAATGGGGAGGGTGGGAGACCTTTATTTCTTATTAAAATGTGTTGTAATTTAGTTTTAAGTAAACAATACTTAATGATTTTTCTTTTAACATATAGAAATACAATTTTAATCTGACTTTATTTTTTAGAGGTGGGTAGGAAAGATATTGTAAATTAATTTTATATTGCCTTATACAATGATTGGAGACTCATGTGGCATGAATGAAGGAGTTTTATATTGCCTTATGCAATGATTGGAGACTCGTGTTCCATGAATGAAGAGAGTTGTTTTATATTGTCTTAATACAATGATTGGATTGACTCGTGTTGCATGAATGAAGGAGTTTTATATTGCCTTATACAATGATTGGAGATTCGTGTTGCATGAATGAAGGAGTTTTATATTGCCTTATACAATGATTGGAGACTCGTGTTGCATGAATGAAGGAGTTTTACATTGCCTTATACAATGATTGGAGACTCGTGTTGCATGAATGAAGGAGTTTTATATTGCCTTATACAATGATTGGAGACTCGTGTTGCATGAATGAAGGAGTTTTATATTGCCTTACACAATGATTGGAGACTCGTGTTGCATGAATGTAGGAGTTTTATATTGCCTTACACAATGATTGGAGATTCGTGTTGCATGAATGAAGGAGTTTTATATTACCTTATACAATGATTGGAGACTCGTGTTTCATGAATGAAGGAGTTCTATATTGACTTATACAATGATTGGAGACTCGTGTGGCATGAATGAAGGAGTTTTATATTGCCTTATACAATGATTGGAGACTCGTGTTGCATGAATGAATGAGTTTTATATTGCCTTATACAATGATTGCAGACTCGTGTTACATGAATGAAGGAGTTTGATATTGACTTATACAATGATTGGAGACTCATGTGGCATGAATGAATGAGTTTTATATTGCCTGCCTTATACAATGATTGGAGACTCGTGTTGCATGAATGAAGGAGTTTTATATTGCCCTATACAATGATTAGAGACTCGTGTGGCATGCATGAAGGAGTTTTATATTGCCTTATACAATGATTGGAGACTAGTGTTACATGAATGAATGAGTTTTATGTTGCCTTATACAATGATTGGAGACTCGTATGGCATGAATGAAGGAGTTCTATATTGCCTTATACAATGATTGGAGACTCGCGTTGCATGAATGAAGGAGTTTTATATTGCCTTATACAATGATTGGAGACTCGTGTTTCATGAATGAAGGAGTTTTATATACAATGATTGGAGACTCGTGTTGCATGAATGAAGGAGTTTCATATTGCCTTATACAATGATTGGAGACTCGTGTTGCATGAATGAAGGAGTTTTATATTGCCTTATACAATGATTGGAGACTCGTGTTGCATGAATGAATGAGTTTTATATTGCCTTGATACAATGATGGCATTACCTTTCGTGTTACATTTGAATGAAGGAGTTTTTATAATTTGCCTTATACAATGATTGCAGATAGTGTTTGCATGGATGAATGAAGTTTTATATTGCCTTTTTACCATGATTGGCACATGGAATTGGAGATCGTGTTGCATGAATATGAATGAGTTTTATCTGCCTATGAACAATGATTGCAGACTCGTGTTACATGTGAAGGTATATTGCCTTATCAATGATTGCAGACTGTGTTGCTGAATGAATGAGTTTTTATTGCCTTATACAATGATTGCAGTCTGACATGAATGAAGGAGTTTGATATTGACTTATACAATGATTGGAGACTCATGTGGCATAAATGAATGAGTTTTATATTGCCTGCCTTATACAATGATTGGAGACTCGTGTTGCATGAATGAAGGAGTTTTATGTTGCCCTATACAATGATTGGAGACTCGTGTGGCATGCATGAAGGAGTTTTACATTGCCTTATACAATGATTGGAGACTAGTGTTACATGAATGAAGGAGTTTTATATTGCCTTATACAATGATTGGAGACTCGTGTGGCATGAATGAAGGAGTTTTATATTGCCTTATACAATGATTGGAGACTTCGCGTTGCATGAATGAAGGAGTTTTATATTGCCTTATACAATGATTGGAGAGTCGTGTTGCATGAATGAATGAGTTTTATATTGCCTTATACAATGATTGGAGACTCGTGTGGCATGAATGAAGGAGTTTTATGGGGCACGGTAGCGTGAATTCGGCGCAGAACATTTTTGTTTTCTGTGTCCTCCCGACCTCTTGCTATTAGTATTACAACTGAATGATCTAACAGCAATTTTGAACCACCCCCTTTTCCTATTGTCTGTGTTTTTGGAACACCCATATTTCCTATTTTTCATATTTTCACTGTACATCCCACCGCCTTGCTATTACAACTGAATGATTTAACAACAATGTTTGACCTCTCCTACTTGTCCTATTGTCCCACCCCCTTGCCATTAAAACAGAATGATTTAACAGCAATTTTGGACAACCTCTCTTTCCTATTTTCAGTGTGCCCGCAGGGAAGTTACGGGCCTGGCTGTATCCACACGTGTGCCCCGACGTGTGCTACACCCCAGGGAATTTGTAACCCCGTGTCTGGGGCTTGCCACTGCTATATGGGCTACACTGGCACACAGTGCGAATCTGGTGAGTATAAACCCACTACGTCAACCGATACTACAAACACAAATATTCAATGAATATTTGTGTTTGTGGTATCGGGTTGCGTCGTGTACTACTGTCTGTTCCACGTTTTGCTGGCCGATGAACTTTTGGCCATTAAACACATTAAATCTAAACAATATTATAAAGTAAGTTCTTTTTTATCAATAACAAAAAAGTCACCCTCCCCAAAAAAATATTGATTTTATTGCGAAAAAACGATTATCCGTCCGTCCGTCCGTCCGTCCGTCCGACCGTCCAGTCCGTCCGTCCGTCCGTCCATCCATCCATCCATCCATCCATCCGTCCGTCCGGGCCAACATCGGGGGTTTAGGAGTTAGGGTAAGGGTTAGTAACCTTTGATCTCTTTGATATTGTCGGTGCCTCATAAATTTAGGAGCTAACTCTTTGATATTTAGGAGCTAACCCTTTGATATTTTATATAGTGCGTCCGTCCGTCCGTCCGTCCGTCCGTCCGTCCGTCCGTCCATCCATCCATCCATCATCCGTCCGTCCGTCCGTCCAGTCCGTCCGTCCGTGTCCGTCCGTGTCCGTCCGTCCGTCCGTCCATCCATCCATCCATCCATCCATCCATTCATTGTTGTAGAATGTGAGGATGGCACCTACGGGTCGCGGTGTGCCTACAAATGTGCATGTATACCAGCCCACACCCAGATGTGTAGCCATGACCACGGCTCCTGTCTTTGCAAGCCGGGCTATCATGGCTTCTTCTGTGAAAATGGTAAGTAATAGTAATAGTTCATATATTGATTTTTAATAAATTAATTTCGTAGTGAACTATAACGTACATTTTGTTTACCAGCCCTCTCGCGAAGCTCCGCCCCTAAACGTGATTTTGAATCGCTATACTAGCATGTGATTGGCTGTGTGACACGAAGCTACCGCGTGTGTGGGCGGTAATATGCTTTGCATGTCGTGAACTGATGACACAGGCGTAAAATTAGTTCTAAATATAACGGCTGAACATTTAATGAATAATAATAGTAATGTCCGTTTCTTTTATCGTATTTCCACCCCACTGGGTTTTCGGATGACACTTAAAATGGTTAGAAAAAAAGTGCAAGTGAAAGGGGTTTCCAACCATTTATATCCCACAATGTGTGCATAGAACGTTACCTGATAAATAGAATACCATGACAGTGTCTTTTGATATCAAATTTATCAGGCTCGGCTCGGAAACGGTACAAATTCCGAAGCACTCCCTAGCCTTGCCTAATAAACTTGATATCAAAATACACTAGCCTGGTATTCTCTATTTATATCCCACAGAGTGCGCCGACCTGACGTGGGGTCCGGACTGCAGGTTCAATTGTGGCGATATCTGTGACAACTTCACTAGCTGTGACCCCGTTACTGGGTCACCGTGTGTCTGTACACACGGCTACGAAGGGAAACATTGCCAACGTAAGTTTCGCACGGTTACAGTTGACACTCGTTACCTCAAACTCTCTTAACCCTTTCACCTCTAATTAACTGGATTAACAGATTTTGATATGTTACTTTTTGCAACCAACCCAATCGTCACAAAATGATTTTCAGACTAGTCCATTTATGAAAAGGGGGCATTTAAGTTCTCAAAAATATGAAAATTACATGTAAAAAGTGCAGATCCTGATAAGACGGTTCGTAACGAGCCGGCTCATCTGGATCTACCATTACACGTTTTGCTACTACCACTACACAGGTCCGTGATGTTGATAGGGTTAAGTCAAATTACGGATAACTCGAAGTCATTGCCAACGTAAGTTGCTCACGGTTAAAGTCGACACTCGTTACCTCAAACTCTTTGAACGCTTTCAACACTACAGACCTACATGTATATAGTGATGTTTGCAAACAGCTGACCCATGATGAGCAGTTACTCATGCTTACGACATAAAATGGGACAACTTCGTCATCTGTGACCCTGTTACAATGTATCTGTTCACCGTGATTTTGTAACCACGGCTACAAAGTGAAACATTATCACCGAAAGTTATACACACATTTACTACAACTTAAACACCATTTAATAAATAAATAAATGTTGAGGTCAATGGGCAAGCAACAACGACAACAACAATCATATGACCTTGACCTTGTGTTGCAGGGTTAACCAATGCGTCGGTGACTGAACAAAACATCGGCGATGACACCTCGTCAGTCGTAAATCCCACGATTATCGGAATTGCGGTGGCGGCTGGCATTCTTCTCATCTTGCTGATTATCATAGTTATGTACTACCATCGCCGGGTGGCGCAACTGAAAACCGAGAATTTCCAAGTTCAGTTTGACGGGCAAACCAGAATCATGAACGATAGGAATGCTACGCCAAGTAAGTTTTATCTTCCGAGCTGATATTGTGGGTGGCAGGTGGGAACATGCGATGGGTAATTTAACTCTTTGCATGCTGGGAAACTTGTGGGCTATAAATAGTTCAAAACTAGCGGACGAAAATTCATCATATTTTCTTGTATTTCTCCCCGTAAATATCATGAATATGTCTTGGAATTTCATTAGAATTGAGTCCTCAGGACTCAATTCTAAGGAAATTTCCAGACATATTTACAGAGAGAAGTAAAACATATACATGTACTCCTAATTCGTTTGGCGGATATTTTCGCCGCTAGCATGCAAAGAGTTAATGATCGTGGTTCATCCTTGCCGGAATACCGACTGGATACCTGGTTTGGCCCTCACATACCTCAGGACTCAATTCTAATGAAATTTCAAGACATATTTACAGAGAGAACTAAAACATATACTCCTAATATACATATACATATACTTGCCGGAATACCGACTGGAGACCTTGTTTGGCCCTCACATACGTCTTTGGCATTGTGTATGTGACGGTTGAATCTGGTTATACCTTTATGTTAGTATTACTGTTATTCATAATCCTATTTCAGACGAAGGGGCCAAGTGACTGGGTGTTGTATGGACCTGGCACCATGTCAGGTTCATCTAATTTCAGAGCTGAATATATTTTTTCTTGATGTAAATCTTCCGTTCTGATTTTGGGATCCCAATGCAGCAGGTTAAAACGGGATTGAAGCCGTTTGCCCGACCTTACATGACATTAGCTGTTGATAGGCCGTTAAACACCAATACAAGAATAAGTCAATCGAGTAGCCTCTCTATAAACATGTCAAATTCATCGAGCGGTAATGGCAACTCGGATTGACCTCAAACTTTATATGCTTCCTTATCATCATCCAAGGTCATGTCCAAGGTCAAATTACTTACAAATTTGCATTTTATTTAAATATTTGCGTTAAAGTTTGTGTTCGTTGTTCCAGGCCGCGGCCGGGGTTATCATTGAACCTCTGCTCACTTGCTCTAATAAACTTGTTGTCACTACTCTCTATTTTCAGACCGCGAACCATTAGACTTAATTAATCCGATTTACAAATCGGACAATATAGCAAACAAACAGTGATACCTGCATGTAACGTCGCGACAATCATTCCCCCCACCTGTTAAACTTAGAAGTCAATCGATTAAATGTAAATTCATCAAGCTCGGCTCGGAAACGGTAGGAATTCCTCGGCAAGCCTCGTAATTCCTACACGTTTCCTAGCCTTGCCTTATAAACTTATTGTCACTAATCTCATTTTCAGACTTAGGCTTAAATAATCCAATGTACGAATCGGACAACGTAGCAAATGAACGGCGGTACCCGCACCTAACGTCGCGACTATCGGTTCCACCACCAGATCTGGCAGGATGCGAGTCATCTCAGGATATTTGCGTCGAGGAATGTCGGCCAACGTCAGGGATATATATGGTTACTGACGAGGACAGATACGCAACGTTGGAATCAATCATACCGTCAGCTACAAACAATGAAAGCAATGGTATGTAGCTGGTGATGAATGTATACATCACAAATAGGGGTGGGGTGGGGGGGGGGATGTGGTGGATTGTCGGGCAACGTCAGAGCTATAATGTGGATATTGACGAGGAGAGATACGCAACGTTGTTGCAGTCAATCGTAGTGTCAGCGACAAACATGATATCAATGGGTTTTGCGACCAGTGTAGAACCAGATCAGTCTGTCAGCCCGTTAACGACGTAGAGGACGATTTAGCTAGGCCTAACGAGTAGCCGTAATTTTCCGTTAACCTCGCTTCCTGGTTTGTATCCTAGCATGCACCTGCATCTTTACATCTTTGCTTATGCTTCACAGGTCGTCGGCATGTTGATAGGATAGTGTAATAAATAGAGGATATTCATATTTTTGCAACGAATATGACATATATGTTTATCGTTAGGCACTCGTGAAATATGGATATTTCACACCACTCGATGAACATATAATTATGTCATAACGATACTCGTGAAATATGGACATTTCACACCACTCGATGAGCATATATGTCATATTCGTTGCAAAAATATGAATATCTTCTATTTATTATATACCGCTCCATGGAAATTAGCCATGTTTTAGACTGTATACGGTAATGATTGTGTATTTGCAGCATATTTGCGTTGTTTGTTTTCTTTCTAAATACAGAATATGAATATAGATAGCGGAAATAGTCATATTTTCACCGGAAGTTGTTTATTTCATCGATGAGAACATATGACTTTTATTTACATCGCATAACTATGTATTTCATGTGTAGCTGTATATAATAAATACAGTCGAACCCCTCTAAAACGGACACAAATAAAAGTTAGTTCTACTTCTAATTATAATCAGGTTCATAGCCATTTATCTCCGCTGATTATGTCTGTTCATGATCGCAAAGCTTCCACACGCGTCTTGGAGTAGTTGTCTGATAGTGCTTTTATAATAATTTGTTTTTACCACCTATAATTTATATGTTTATCTACAAATTTTGCTTATTAAGAAACATATTATATAACATTTTGTTACATTATATTGTAGATTTTATTCTTACTAATAATAGTGTGTTTGCGATTACAGTGTTTATTTCTTCATTCCTAATCCGTTTTGCGTGATGCTTGTAACTACTTTAAAATATTTTAAATAGTCGTTATTACTGATATCATATAACGGCCTTATATGTGAGAAATCAAAACATGCTTTCCTTCTGTAGTCGTAAAACTGTTCTACTGTCTGTTTCACGAAATCTGCCAAATTTTACAGCCATATAAACAATGCAAAAACAGTAGTTTTTTCGATGATTACCCTAAATATTTACATTCATAATGGAAACACCGTTTACATCGCAAATCAATACATTAGACCCACGTGACGTCGCACCATGCTGTTGATTTGTTCGTTCCACTTCATTAATTTCCACGAGGTTGTCAATAACTGCACGCTATTGACCGGCAACATCGCTTTCCAGGAATTGCGACAAAATGAAGTTGATCCAGCCAGTAGCCGATTTCATCAACATTGCAAAGATTTGGGGGAGTAATTTTAAATTTTAGGATATAATTTTTATTATACTGAATTCATTACATTATCACAGCCATTATGGCTGTGATAATGTAATACATTCAGTTTACTAATTCTGCATACTTTTAATCATCAAATATATGCAGTCGTTAGTTCTATATGAAATAATGCATTTCAGGAAAAAATAAATGATTACTCCCTCAAAGTATACTTTGCTAGAAAAGTATACTTTGCAATGTTGGTGAAATCGGCTACAGATGAGCTGGCTCGTGACGAACCGTCTCATCAGGATCTGCACTTTTGCAAGTAATTTCAATATTTTTGAGAACAAAAACACCACCTTTCATAAATGGACTTGTCTGAAAATCATTTTGTGAGGATTGGATTGGATTGCAAAATTAACTTACCAAAATCCTTTCCAGTTACTTAGGGGTGAAATGGTTAAAGGAAATCTACTGTAAACACATCAAAGAACATGACGTCATGCCATTCGGAAACCACATGATCTCACAGCCTCCTTTTAGGAAAAGTACGATGATAACCCTAAATATTTACATTCATAATGGAAACCCCGTTTACATCGCAAATCAATACATTTGACCCACGTGATGTCGCACCATGCTGTTGATTTGTTCGTTTGACTTCATTAATTTCCACGAGGTTGTCAATAACTGCACGCTAGTGACAGGCAACATCGCTGTTCCAGGAATTGCGACAAAATGAAGTAAAACAAGATTATTCTTAATTTTAACGCACTATTTGGTTATTTACATTTTTGAATCTATCAGAAAATGCAGTGTAAATATAAGTAATAAAACCATGGGCTGTTGCTTTTACTGGGGTGCACAATACTGCCCTCCCAAGTCAAACTGCAGTATCTGTTAAACTGCAGTATCTGCACTATGATGCTATGCTGACCCTGTGCAATCATCCCAAGTCAAACTGCAGTATCTGTTAAACTGCAGTATCTGCACTATGATGCTATGCTGACCCTGTGCAATCAACCCCACCTGGGGATGATTGCACAGGGTCATCATAGCATCATAGTGCAGATACTGCAGTTTAACAGATACTGCAGTTTGACTTGGGAGAGCAGAATACATTTGGTCTGTTTAAAGTTTCTGAGGCGTCCTAATAATCGGACTCCATGCACTTTAAACAGACCAAATATATTGTAAATCCCAGTAAACGCAACAGCCCATGGTTTTATTCTTTAAATATTTGGTCACCACATGCCAAATGCAGGGCTCCAGATAAGGAATCAATAATTTAGGTTTTCATTTTCATCATATCTGAAGCAATTGTGTATTTCACTGTTTTAATTGGGTAAAATAAAATCAGACTACTTTTTACACATCAACAGACAGCAATTATTGAATTGTTTGCTTCGAAATGAAAACACATCTTGGCATTTCATTAGAATTGTCTCCTTGGAAACAATTCTAATGAAATACCAAGATGTGTTTTCATGGAAAATAAGAAAAATATGCTATATTTGTGGTCTGTTTATTGCTTTCTGCAGCATGATAAGGGTACCACCAATTTGTTATTGATTTTTGATACTCGCTACTTCTGATTTCAATTGGGTTTTTGGCAATTTTAATTGGGTATTTACGCAAATACGCAGCTTATCTGGAGCTCTGCATACGAAATATATTATACTTCCCAGTAAACGCAACAGCCCATGGTTTTATTCCTTAAATATTTGGTCACCACTTGTGTTGGGTATTGGGGTTTCCCAAACTATTTGTGTTAAAAAGTGTTTAAGTACCAAATGTCTCCACAAATAGTCTTAAAATAATTTCTTTCTATAGCAATAGTATAAACCATATATTAAATGTTATTAACCCTTCCACCCCTAAGTAACTGGAATGGATTTTGATATGTTAATTTTGCACCCAATCCAATCGTCACTAAATTATTTTCAGACTAGTCCATTTATGAAAATGGGGTGTTTTTGGTCTCAAAATTATGAAAACGACTGTCACGAGCCGGCTCATCTGAATCTACACTTTTTGCCAATACCACTATACAGGCATGTGGTGTTGAAAAAGCTAATGAAGATTAATTTTCTTTTCATAGGCAAAGCAGACAATTAATATTCCTGTAGTATGAAATAAAGGTCTTATCACGCCCGCTTGTGGTCGGCGTGATGTACTTGCCGCTTATGGTGTGTGTCCGTCCGACCGGAATTTGCTTGCGTTAAAGTTTTTAAGTGTCAAATATCTCCACAACCCCAAGTAGGATTGACTTGAAACTTGACATACCTCTTATCATCATCCATATTTTCATATTATCCCTATGTACCAGGTCAAGGTAAACTTACTCTGAAATATCTGCATTTTAAGTGCCCAATATCTCCACAACCCGATTAACTAACTCCACACATACACACTGGGACCATCAGATACCTCGGCGGGCGTGATATGCTGGCCGCGGCCATCTAGTATTGTATTACATTGTATCCCCATAACCCGATTAACTCTTGGCGGGAGTGATATCTAGTGATATCTGGCCGTCTAGTCTTGTATTATATGTGGCTGTGACTGGAGAAATGGGGCTTATAGATTTTGTGACCAGTGTAGATCCAGATCAGCCTGTGCATCCGCACAGTCTGATGAGGATCTGCACTTTTCGATACTACATCAATGAAACACCGTCATGCTTCTAACAAGCTGTATACAAATGTATATCGTTATTGGTTATCTGGCTACATCGTTGTGCAATTTGATCAGGAGCTAATCCCACAAATCCCATAATCTCCATTTCTCCAGTCACAGCCACATTTATGTTTGACCCCATGATCCAGATAAGCCCATTTAATCAAATTGTTAGCAATTGCCATTTTCATGTCTATTTATAGATGACCTTGACACCGACGACGAAACCCGTCGAAATTCCGCCACAAATCCAAACATGCATGACAACATGTCCACTGTACGACGTCCAACTAGAATCGAGGGTCACGGCGCAAACCAATCTTCACCAGACTCTACTTCGGTTATGTCCATGGAAACGACAACTGCCCTTGATGAGACATTGACAATGAAACGGATCTGAAATTCGCGGAAACAGGTGCCGGTCTGGTAGCAATTTATCCAACGTTGCCACAGCCTGCGGCTGAAAAATCAAAGACATACATAAGAATGGATTAAGGCGTAAATCTGCATCCGACAGAAAATGGCAGTAACTCCCGTAATTTAGTTGATCTGGGCAACACCAGGTACCCAGTAACTGAACAGAACGGCGAGGCATCGACGTGTTAAAGGTGATTATATTACCCAAAGTTTTCTCTCAAGTATAGCATTCAGCTAAACGTGGCTGTGACTACAGAAATAGGGCCTATGGAATTTGTGACCAGCCTAGCTCCTGATCGTCTAGCACACAAGCAATATGGGTATTGTTCCACTGACTGTATGGCGAACAGTGCAGATGCTGATTAGACTCTGGATCTACACTGGCTGCAGATGACATAAGCTCAGTTTCGTCCGTCACAGACATATATATGGGGTGGTGTTACACATCAACTTACAGGTGAAATATGGGATTCGACCCCCGTTGATGAGTGGCTGGTTAACGGGTAATTTAACGGTATGGCTCAACCTTACCAAGGGCCCGTTTCATTAATCTGCATACGACTAAGAAGTTTGCAAATGCAAAACTAAGATTGCAAACAAAATTCGCATTAACAGCCGATTTTGGGAAATCTTTGGTGGAGTTGTTCAAATTTAATTGCAATAACGATATTTATTGATTGTTAGACCGGTGTTTCATTGATGGCATGGCCAACAGTGCATATCCTGATCAGACTGTGCAGATGCACCGGCTGACATGGATCTACACTGGTCGCAAACCCATTAGCCCTATTTCTCCAGTCGCAGGCACATTAATATGACCTGTTTACGATCGTTGTGATCGATATTGATGATGCATTCAAACTTGCTACATATTGGAAGCATGTGACTATCTATCAAGAATAATGTCCCAATTTGTTTGTGTTGTGTTTTTGCCACGTCCACGTTGGAAAGTGATACATAGCGGTCACTGTATTGGGAATCCTACATGAAGTCCCTTAGGACTGCCAATACAGTTTCTAACTATTTTGATAAAGACCATTTGGTCGAAAATTCCATAAAAAGAGTGACTATTTAATTAATAAGTATCGTATGTGTTTCCCTTCGGAGATTTTTGGATATTACTACAAATATATATATATATGTCCGAATATTTTTGGTTGTTACTGTGATTTGATAGTAATGTTAATTATGTTTAAATATACATACCATGAACTGTTAAGTATAAACATGATTTGAATTCCAGTGTGGTGTAATTAATACTCCCGATATACGGGTATATAGTTTTCTTCTGTCCGTCCGTAAGATTTGCGTTAAAGTTTTTGGGTACCCATTATCTCTACAACCGTAAGTCAGATTGACTTGAAACTTCATATACTTTGTTACCATCATTCATCTTTTCATTCTGTAGCCCACTCATGTGGCTTTAATGCCAAATATCATAGAAAATATTGTTGGTCGGCCGAGGTATCCATGAGCGCCTGCTCACTTGCTCTAGTATTCTAAATAATGCAAGTTATTAAACAGCAGTCTATGTGATTTTTGTTCCATGTATGTTGAAAGTATAAAACACATATTCTGGGAATGTACTCAAGTGTAACATTTTTTTTATCACAGCTCGGAATGTATTTAAACAATAAAAACATAGACTATACGGTGAATTTTAAATCATCTCTACGAATTAACAATAAGTCGCAATCTTATGATTTCAATTTCAATTCATTAGAAATTAGTTGCTACATATTCATGGCTGCGACATGCATATCTGAAATATTGTGATATAAATGTGACTGACTGGAGAAATGGGGCTTATGCGATTTCTGACCAAAGTAACTAAAGTTAGAAATTCCTTGTCAAATTCACACTCCTGTCGCCTGATAACGATCTATATTGCTTGTGGGCAGCATGACCGGTGTTTCATTGATGGAATGGCGAACAGTACAGACCCTGATCAGACTGTGCGGATGCACAGGCTGATCTGGATCTACACTGGTCTCAAAACCCATAAGCCCCATTTCTCAAGTTACAGCCACATATAATGCATATGAATGCAAGTTTAAAGGTACATGCCCACGCAGTAGGTTACACTGTACTACTACTTTTCATTTTCTGTCATGCCTTATATGAGCCATTTGTCTACCCACTAACGAGTTATTTTTAATTACGGCGCGTGTTAATTGGTGTTAAATCGCATTTTATAGCCGCGACCAGAAAGGGTATTTTCCGACCTCGTGCTATTTTTACCAATACGCGTCACGTGACACGATCAATCATATCACATCTTTGACATGCGCACTGAAGTATCGGAAGTTGAGAAGAAAAATCTCTATTCGAGTCCAAATGTAAATCTCCACGTAACTCTTTCCATTTGGTGATCTGGTCGCCAATATTAACCACTCTCTCTCTCTGTACTGCCTGTCGTCCCTCAGATATTTCACCTTTCTTTTGGCCGACGCCGTTTCATACAATTTCCTTCTTGGACGTTTCGACATGTTGATATTCTTGTTTACATATTGGGAAGCCTACTGGCGCGCGTAGTATACTGCGCATTCGCACCGCAAGCCGTGATGTGAAAGTCGTCGTCCCCGCACATTATCAAAATAGACTGTTACCGCCGCGCGTCGCTAACAGTAAATTGATAATTAATAAATGATTATATTTGTATAGCGGGCACTCGTAATTTTTAGAACTGGTGGAATAGTGACATAATTATACACTTATTTAATTCCTATAAAGAAGATTTTGTGCCTACTGTGTGGGCATGTCCCTTCAATATACATATAAATGTGTGGTGTATGAACATGCGACGTAATACATGTCTGTATAATAACAACAGATAGAAGCGATGTAACATAAAAATGTTACTTGACTGCAGTTGTTTGACATTGTCGAACCATATAATAATGTTTGCTTTATTCTTGTTATCCGGTTGCCGATAGTCCAGAGGGGAAATATCGTTAGTCCATGTACATACTTGATAATATTTAACCACACACTGCGTGTCTAGGGATGCTGCTTTGTTTTGCATATGCCCAATGTCCGAGCACACAATGTCGAGGTCACTGAGGACGTATCTATTTATCTATTTTCCTTATTTCTGAACCAAAGTATATGTTGTTACCACTCATTTGAACCGTCTCGGCGAGACGGTTCAAATGAGTGGTCACAACATATACTTCTGATGAGAAATAAAGAAATTATTGAGCCTTGCCGGATATTTTAACCTACTATTTAACGATATTTAGGGATGCTGCTTTGTTTTACATATGACCAATGTCCGAGCACCCAATGTTGAGGTCACTGAGGACGTATGTTCACCTTGTTTGCAAGGCAAATGCGTTATTTTTTGTTTGTTTATTAAATTTGTTTTGTTTATTGTCAAGGCTGCTAGAGAGGGGATTAGATTAGTGATAACCGTAATCTCCACCGTATCACAATACCGACAGTGTAGATGGAATATGGGATTCGACCTCATTAACCCGACTTAAAATGACCTGATCTGTTGACAGGCCGTTAAATATCATAATTTTCAAATTGATGTATGTATGCTTTTGTATGTTTGTTTTTACATGTATTTGGCACCAAGTGCAACAGCGATATTTTAATGAAAAGGAATATTTTGTAACTTTTACACTTGTACGAGATTCACATAAACAGCTTAATTTATCCACGTTTTATTAATACTGAATTAACATAATCCCCATTTATGTAATTAATTAACCCTTTCAACACTACAGACCACTTTCCCATTGTTTGCAAACAGTATAGATCCAGATGAGCCGGCTCAAAGGAGCTGTCTCGCCAGGATCTGCACTTTTGGGGGATATTTTCTGACTGTTGACAAACACACCCCTTTTTCATATTAATGGAATAGATCAAAATTCTACATGAAATATTCCATACCAGTTACTTAGTTGTGAAAGGGTTAACCTTAATTAATAAAAAAAATCTAGATTTGTTTTTGATTTCATTTTATCTGTTGAATAACTAATACTTCGGTGTTTTAGCACTCGTAACAAGCAATTCATATCTATGCAGCTGAATTTACCCACATTTGATTAACACTGGCCATAAAACCCCATTCAATCCATTTAATACCCATTACTAGATGTTTTATGTCATTTTTTATATATCCAAATCTTTTCTTTACGGGGTACATGTAGTCGCCACTCTGTCCGTCTGTCCAAGATTTCCGTCAATGCTTCAACTATTTACTATATCTATTACCAGTCAGATTGGCTTGAAACTTCATATGGTTATTTGTCAATATCCATGTTTTCATTCCATAGCCCACCCATGTGGCAGGGGCCAAGGTCAAATAGCGGTTGGTGGGAAGCATACGAAGGGTACATTTAACAACGGGCTACAATGTCCGAGCGCCCAATGTCGAGGTCACTGAGCAATTATGTTCACCTTGTTTGCAAGGCAAATAGAGAATAGTAGGTTAGTGCCGTGAATGGGAAAAATATCTGGCAAGGCTCAGGAAACGGGATGGGCGAGGCTTTGCCGAGCACATCCCGTTTCCGTGCCGCGCCAGATATTTTTTCCCATTCACGGCACTAACCTACTATTCTATTTATCCCGTCAACACCTACAAATGGCTGTAAAATGAAAAATGGTATTGACTGGATATCAAAAATGTTTCACGGCACCGTGTTTCACGGCACATACGCACTGTGTTGACGGGATAAATTAGATTAGTGATAAAGATGTTCTCCTTGTTTGCAAGGCAAATGCGTTTTTTTTGTTTTTTTGTTTATTCAATAACTTGTTTTATTGTCAAGGCTGCTAGAGAGGGGATTAGATAACGATGCCCTTGTTAAAATATACATATCATAAATCTCTCATATAATACACACTTATATGACAACACCACATGGAAGCCATGTAACATAGAATAATGCTTGCTTAGTTCAAATATACATATCATAAATATGTGATATACATGTAATACATGTTTATATGATAACAACATTTTGATATAATGCAACCTACTGTCTGTTCCACGTTTTGCTGCCGACGAACACTTGGCCATTAAACACATTCAATCTAAAACATATTTAAAAGTAAGTACTTTTTCATCAATAACAAAAAGGTCACCCTCCCCAAAAAAAATTATTGGATGAAATTCCATCAAATATTGATTTTATTGCGAAAAAAAAAATATTTTTCTATTGGAATTTAACATTGGGAGTCAATTTCCAAAACTATTTGTTTTTTAAAAACTAAATAAATTGGAAATTGACTCCGAAACCTGGCGAGATAGCTTGTAATGATGTAACTAAGAAAACAAAAGTTAGATTTTGAAAATCGGTCCACAAATAAAAAAAATATTTAAAAAATATTTAAAAAAAAATCTTATTTTAGTTCCCATGTTAAATTCACATATGAAAATCTTTTTTTCGCAATAAAATAATTTTTCATCAAATACTTTTGTTTGGGGAGGGTGACTTTCTTTCCTGTTATGCCTGTTATATATGTCGTAAGATTAGTACTACTCCTGGTACTTTTAGGGAGAGGCTAAGTGACTGGTGTGGTGAGGACCTGGCACCAGGTCAGCTTCTTCTAATTTCAGGGCTGAATATATATCTTTCTATAAATATTCAGTTCTGATTTTGGGAATTTTGCCCATCGCAACAGGTGAAATATGGGATTTTACCCCATTAACCCAGCATAAAGTGACCTTAGCTGTTGACAGGCCGTTAAATGACATTAAATAAATAAATAATTATATCAAGTTAATGTCAATTACATATAATTAATATTGTCATATTTATAAACAGTACATTTCAAAAATATCTTGTGTTGATACATGTACATGTGATACGAGACATATTTATATCCACACCATATTCTAGTAATGCGATTTAACGATCTGTATGTTTTTGCTTTGAAGAGAATAACAGAAAACAGATATTAATATATTGAATTTATGCAATTAGTGACATGTGTCTAACAAACGTACGTGTGAGGGGTTGGTCGGACGAACGCGAGAGTGTAAATTAACGGTAGGGGTTCCTCCCTATAGGAATCACGATTTACTTGGTTTGGCCCTCAGGTACATTTGTATCTTTGGCTTTTTTGGTACCTGAGAGTTGAATTTGGTTATTGAATCCGTTGGCCCGGCCTTAAATGCCCTTAGTTGTTGATAGGCTGTTAAACACTAATACATCAATCAATCTTTGTTGTGGGAAACCATATATTTACAAATGTTTGCCAGAATAAATGGTGTCAGAATATACAGTCTCATCAGGGCTATTATGGTAGTATAAGTTATTGTTCAAATATTTGATTTTTAAATGCAGATATATCTGTAAATCCGACAAAGAAACGAGTGCGGAGTACAAGTTTCTTTGTCGGATTTACAGATGTCAAAATGATAGTGGAATAAATTGTATGTTACATGCTCTTCGAAAATGTGATAATAATTCTATGCAATTTAGTGCTATTGCATGTGAGAAATGTTAAAAATGTGCTGTTTGTTAATGTGTTGGTAGAATTACATTAATGTGTGACAATGATCTATGCAATTTAGTGCTATTTTACAGGTGCTGCACTGTGCACTGGTATAAAATGTTTCACGTTGAAAAATGCACCAGTTTCCTACTTAGAGAGATATAGCATAAACACATTTTTCGGCTAGTAACTGGCGCACATTTCTTGCCAGTTACTAGATGAAAATGTGTTTAAGCAGTATCTTCTGCATGTACCAGTAGCTGAAAGCGAATTAATTTTTCCCCCATTTGTACAGGTAATATATATGGGATTTAGTATTAAACCCATTGACCCGGCCTTAAAAGAACTTAGTTGTTGATAGGCCCCAACAAACGAACAAACTATTTAGAGATATAGCGGAAACACATATCTTCTGCATGAAATGGCGTGTATTTCGACTTGAAACAATTTACGGTGGCGCGGAATGCAGACCTTGTACATATTTGGCTTTCTTTGGTGTGGTATTGACCTGGCACCATGTGGGGTTATTCTGGTTAAATACGGGATCGAACCCGTTGGCCCGGCCTTAAATGACCTTAGCTGTTGATAGGCAGTTGAACACAAATACTCAATCATGATATTCCTGGTTTGGCCTTCAGGTACATCTTTGCCTTTAGAACCTCTCTAAACAAGACACGCAGGCAGTCAGTCATACCTTGACATAGTCATATGTCTGGTGTACAGTGGAAGATCTCTCAACCGGACACCCTGTTGAATCTAGTTTATACCACCATCATAAGAGTAGTAGGATTATACTTCTCGCGGCAATCAATTCATTCCGCTACGCCATCTTGGCGACATGTATATATACTATACCCTGTCTGCACTGTGTCACGGAAAATCTCCACCATATCACAATACCGACAGTGTAGATGGAATATGGGATTCGACCTCATTAACCCCGACCTAAAATGACCTGATCTGTTGACAGGCCGTTAAACATTATAATTTTCAAATTGATGTATGTATGCTTTTGTATGTTTGTTTTTACATGTATTTGGCACCAAGTGCAACAGCGATATTTTAATGAAAAGGAATATTTTGTAACTGTTTGCACTTGTACGAGATTCACATAAACAGCTGAATTTATCCACGTTTTATTAAAGGTACATGCCCACTCAGTAGGCACAAACTGTTCTTTATAGGAATTAAATAAGAGTATAATTGTGTCACTATTCCACCAGTTCTAAAAACTACGAGTGTCCGCTATACAGGTATAATCATTTAGTAATATTTATTTTACTGATAGTGACGTGCGCTGGTATCAGGATATTTTCGTATGCAAATGAGGCATATTATTTTTTAATTATTTATACTAATTAAATGTGTCACCTGCAAAAATAAAATTTTCGACAAATTATAAAGTATGATAATTGCACATCAAAACATAAATACAGAGTATAAATAAATAGTAATGTCCGTTAGCATTTTACGGAAACACGGTTATCGCCCATAGCAGTGCGGAAAGTTGCGTCTGTTATAAAATGTATAATAATGCCAATCAATACGTTGTGTAATGGTGAATGCATGTTTATTTTGCCAGAAAATGTCTCAGATGATGTCTCTGATACACAGAACATTTTGTGCCTGTGGGGGGGGGGGGGGGGGGGGCAATGTATCTTTAATACTGAATTAACATACACCCCATTTATGTAATTAATTAACCCTTTCAACACTACAGACCACTTTCCCATTGCTTGCAAACAGTATAGATCCAGAGAGCCGGCTCAAAGGAGTCGTCTCGTCAGGATCTGCACTGTTGGGGGATATTTTCCGTTTTTGACAAACACACCCCTTTTTCATATTTATAATGGAATAGGTCAAAATTCTACATGAAATATTCCATACCAGTTTTTTAGTTGTTAAAGGGTTAACCTTAATCATGTTAATTGATAAAAAATAAATAAAATAATCTAGATTTGTTTTTTATTTCATTTTATCTGTTGAATAACTAATACTTCGGTGTTTTAGCACTCGTAACAAGAAATTAATATCTAAGCCGCTGAATGTATCCACATTTTATTAACACTGGCCATAAAACCCCATTCAATCAATTTATTACCCATTACTAGATGGGTGGGTGGCATGTCGGAGCACGCGATGGGTAATTTAACGATCGGGGTTCATCCTTACCGGAATCCCGACTGGAGACATGGTTTGGCCCTTACATACGTCTTTGGAATTTTGTATGTGACAGTTAAATCTAGTTATACCCCTTATGTGAGTATTACGATATTCGTAATCCTATTTTAAGGGAAGGGGCCAAGTGACTTGGTGTGGTATGGACCTGGCACCAGGTCAGGTTATTCTAATTTCAGGGCTGAATATATTTGTTCTCGATGTAAATATTCCGTTCTGATTTTGGGATTTTCCATCCAATGCTGCAGGTTAAAATGGGATCGAACCCGTTTGCCCGGCCTTACATGACGTTAGCTGTTGATAGGCAGTTAGTTTAAACCATATTTATTAAGTTATAAGTCATGTAAAGGAACAATACATGGTATGATACAAGCATTAAACAGTGTGTGGATTGTAAAACAAGCTGGAAAAAGCTTATATGAATTCTTCTCCACTATAAGCGTGAGTGGAATATACATGGAATTACTGTCAGGCTGGTTATGACTAGTTAATTATCAATGGTGACTGAAATAACAATTGATCATTTACATTTGAAATATATGGTAATATGTGTAGATTGGTGGTGGAATATGTATTTTAAAGCATTATTTATAAAACTATAAGTTCAGTATTTCAGTACTAACCAAGGGAGTACATGCATAAAATGATCAATGTAATCGAAATTATAACTATGGTATGATGTTGACGAGGTAACTGGGGGAGGTCGGGGGGGGGGGGGGGGGGTGGGGGGGGGGGGGGTAAAGGGATGCACTCATTGCTGGCATGGCACTTGTCTCCTCAATTGCCGAAACGCCTTGTAGCCACGATGAACTTCTGGACCTGCTGAAATACGAATCTGTTTTCCTCGAATGTCATTGCCGCGGAGCAGTGTGTCTGCTGTGGGAGGACATGGAAGGTTGTTAATATGTGTGTTTCGCTGAAGTGTATATTTGTTGCAATACAAGAGAAAGTGGCTGACTGTTTCTATGGATCCGCATGTGCAGTGTGGGTGTAAACAATAGATCTCCTGTGAAGGTCGAAGTTGAGAGCGCTACATGAAAGACGAAGGCGTGTATGAAGAATTTGTCCTGTCCTTTTTCCGACGTTAAAAAGGGGTGATGATTTGACAGAATTGGCCTTTAGGTTTGCTTTGAAAGAAGACAGAGATTGAGTGTCCTTTATGTTCCGATTCAGTGCATTCCAGTCACGAATGGTGGATGGTAAGTATGATTGGTTGTACTGTTGTATGCGACAATGTATGTGAGGTATGTCGTCAGCATTTCTAAGATTGTAGCGAGGTTGCCTTTGAACGGGGATTAAATGTGCAAGATAAGATGGTGTAAGATTGTTTAACATCTTATAGACAAGGACTAGTCTGTGTTTCTTACGCCTATCGGTCAATGTTACCCACTTGAGTTTCTGATAGAGTCTGGCTATGTTGCAAAGCTTGGTCGCGCCCGACACTATTCTGGCAACCTCAGTTTGCACAGCCTCCAGGTCATCTTTCATCTGGTTCGAGAAATTATCCCAGACAACATCGCCATATTCAAGGAGAGGACGAATAAACGAGAAATGCATACGTTCCAGCGAGGACCTTTTAAGATGAAATTTTAGAGATCTCAAAATGCCTATACGTTGCCATGCTTTGTTAATATACTGTGATATATGAGAGTTCCACTTTCCGTCGTCAGATAATGTAAGTCCAAGATGTTTGTGCTCTTTGACAGGATCGAGTGAGGCATCATTCATGAGTAGAGGAGGATGTTGTGGTTTGTTGTATTTCCGGGAAAAAGTCATAGTTTCAGTTTTTGATGGATTGAAGTTTACGAGCCATTTCTCTGACCAATTGTGGATAGTGTCAATATCGTTGTTTAGAATAGTTGAAGAACGGACAGGGTCATCGACGATAATGTAGAGACTGGTGTGAGACTGGTGTCGTCGGCGAAAAGACGAATGTTTGATTTCCTCGACGCTATCGATTATGAAGATAAGAAAGACAAGAGGACCAAGAATAGAACATTAAGGAACACCGACATTCAATGAGACCACTGCGAATTGGAATTGTTATAAACTACCCTTTGCTGTCGATTAGATAAATAGGAAGAGAACCATTTATGAAGAGGACCGTGAATACCAAGGGAAGTCAGTTTGTTTAGATGACCGCGATGCCAGACTCTGTCGAAAGCTTTGGAGATGTCACAAAAGACTGCTCTGACCTCCTTGCCGTCATTAAGTGCCTTACAGATGTCGTTGTATACATAAGTAAGTTGGTTGATAGTAGAGTCGCCTCTACTAAAGCCTGATTGGAAGGAAGTTAGCTTATTGTTGTCAATGAGAAAGTTGTACAGATACTTGCGGATGCAGCGCTCCATCAACTTACCAATGCAGCTGAGAAGAGATATTGGTCGGTAGTTTTGTGGTTTTGATGGATCTGACTTTTGAAAGATTGGTGCAACGTTGGCTAGCTTCCAAGAAGAGGGGAAATGAGACCTGCGGATCAATGTTGTAAGGTATGTAGAGAGGGGGAGTGATAATACATTTGCTGCTTCCCGTAGAAGTCTTGGGCTGATAAGATCAGGACCACAAGCTTTGGATGGGTCAATTGCCTTTATTGCGTCACAAACGTCGCTAGGATATTTTATTGTCGTACTCTGACTTGGACTTTCGAATAAGTTTGGTGACTTCATTACGTAATTTTCTGAATTCGGACCATAAGTGGATGTTTTTCAATTTTTTAGCTTTTCTATGTAATCTGTTTAGTTTGCGCATTAATCTACGTAAGTTGTTATTGAACAAAGGGATATCTGTGGGACGAATGGTTACAGTTTTGTTTGGAATAGTTTATGTGGCTGCGGATGTGATTGCCATTGTAATTTTACTTGCAGTTGTGTCTAAATTTTCATCGTTCAATATATCGTTCCAATTTGAAGATTCCAAAACACGTCTATACTCAGAGAAATTTCCGCGATCATAAAGCCACATTTTCCGTTTAAATGACGTTGATTTAGGTTTGTCGAATTTTAAAACAACAGCTACTATGGGACAGTGGTATCGCACAATATCAGGAAGGAAAGGGTCTGCTACAAAGCTTGAAATAATTTGCGTCCTGTCTTTTGTGAAAATAAGGTCGATACGAGAGCTAGAAGTTCCAGTGAAGTGAGTCGGTGAAGAAGTCAGCTGATCAGCATTAATTATAAGATGAGATAAGCCTACTAATCTTATCTGAGACCGAATTGTGAACATTTATATTGAAGTCTCCCGCCACTACTATGTTGTCACATGATTGATCGAAGGCTTGATCGATACGTTGTTCCATTAGTGTCCTATGGTTGTTGTTGGAATCAGGTGGTCTATAGATGCCTCCTACTAAGCGTTTGCGCTGATGTATGTGGAGTTCGACCCACAACGCTTCGAGTCCGTTGATGGAGAGGTCAGTACGCTCGGTGGCAGGGAACCCTTCACGGACATAAATCGTTACTCGGCCCCCAAGTCTCCCCACCCTATCTCGCCGGAATGGGGGTTTGAAGTTAGGAATGTGTATGTCATCAGATGCAGTGTCAGGGGAGAGCCAGGTTTCTGAAAATATGAGAATGTCGTAAGATTGAGCTTCGACTTCCAAGATATCGATTTTTGGTTTGATGCTCTGTATGTTAAGATGCATGATGCTAAGACCACTGTTAATGACGTCGATGTAGGAAGCAGTAGATGTAGATATGTCGTGTGATGTGTCAGAGTGTGTGCTTGGTCCAGGGTTTGGATGAACATCACCCGATATGATGAGGAGAAATGCTACTAAAACAAGGATACACAGTAACAATAGACCGAATGTGAGTGACAGTGTGTATATATGTATTTGAACCGCCAGGCAGGGATTCTTGACCGATGTGGCTTGAAGACGGAAGATAGCTCTGGACAACACTTGTGGGGTCTGGTATATATAGGAATCATGGAGGATGGTATCTCAATCTATTTTCCCCAAGCACCGTCCACGTGAGATTCGACATGAAGAGACAAGTATGACAGAAGGACAGGGAACCACCAGCAGTAACATGTGCACAAAGAGGAGGGATAGGTGTTGTAAGTATTATTATCGGCGTGAGTCGGGATATTATCAATGGATTGTATTCCTATGGACATGTTATTTAGAGTTTACCATTTCGCAGCATGAATATATTTCGACAAAAGGGTAATGTAAGTGATATCAGTTTAGGCATGTGTTACCAGGTTTGTTTGACGCGTCATGAGAAAATAGGCTCGAATGCGACCGTGATCAATTGAGTCCCTATGCAGATTGACTAAGGTCGTTTGTCGCTCGTTACACTTCTCGGTCAGTCACATACACGATTACGATCAAACTGCATCATATGTTGGTCACGTTTTCTCATGGCGCAAGCAAATATTTACACACAGCTTATCTCCGAACATACAAGAATTTGGTGACTGTAGATTATTCAGTTACGAAGACATACGTTAGATGGCGAATTTAATAATTTTACAGATACTAGTCGACAGTACATGTAAGTATGGGCGCGACCCTTATCCTGACTGAAGCGAATAGTTGTCTTCATGACATTGCGAAACAGTTTAGACCTGAAGCGAGAATAATGTGCCTCGGTCGTTATACGGCTCATAATGCCCACCACAGCTACAATATATTCATCCTGGACCGTTTACTGAATAGTTTGAATTATATTGTCACCGAGCTAGCAAGCGAGGTAAATGATTGGTCGAGACTGCAGTTCGTTACAGTTAGCATGAGGATCCGCCACCATCACACACACAAACTGCTATGTATTTCCTTAGTCCGTACATCTAAACCTGGAAATCATCGACTGTATAACACATGTGCACTATTCCATTAGTCACAACAGGGGTGTCTTAAACAAAAATAAGCAGAGTAGCAGTCACTGTGTATCTGATGAGAAAGCACATTTGAGCTGCCTCATCTGGATATATAGCGCTTGGAACGATGGTTATACGTTTTAGTGCTGTTAGAGCTAAGATAACATGATGAGAATGGAAATACATATCGCCGCATAAAGAAGGTGGTACAGTTGTAGACCAGTATATATAAGGGTAAAAATAGGCCAACATGGGGAAAATTGCAACAGAAGGTTTTTTTGTTTTATATTGTTTAGGGGGTCATTCTATGTATCATATTCAAAATAGGACAAAATCGGACAACCGGAAGTGGGTAAAATCCATAATTCAATATGGCCGCCATTTTCTCCAAATTGATATAATTTTACTGAAAACGATTGGATTTACACCATATAAACATAGTACACATATATAAGTAACTGATACCTATCAGTCCAAAAACATACAAGAACATTTTATGACGTCACTGTGACGTCTATGACGTCATATGACGTCATATTAGCTAAACATTCATAATATTGAGAGAAAAAAAGCAGGTTTTACGGCTTAGCGTATCCAAGTACACATAATTTGTAATTACCCTGATTTTAATCGCTATTGTCTGTGTCTGAATGCATCATATAAGTTTGTGTATAATACATCATATATTTGAAGTCCATAATATCACATTACTGTAATACGTGTGCTGCATCGTGAGAAAAATGGCCGAATTAGGGCTTCCTATCAGTGTACCTCTAGATCAGCATTTGCATTCATGCATTCTAATCGGGTTCTAAACTGGTCCCAATGCTCTGTCAAGCCATTATGACGCATCTAATGAACACCTAGGATTTTGATCATACCCCGGGAGTGAACTAGATGATCCGGAGCTACACTGATCAAAATCTCAATTAGGCCATTTGACCGATGGTGTGTCACATAAAGTTTATAATGTGATATTTTCATTCAGTATTATACAGACTCATTTTCATCATCTGAGTCTGCTGCCACTGCCTCAGCAGATGAGTTGCTGCATGATGTTCCTTTACAGCCTACACACGCACTCGAACATGCCATACTACTCTTTCTTTGGCAGGTACAACGGAGATTATCACAGTCACCTTTACACTGACACCGTATGATTTTTAGCAGACATTCCGGAGCTGCCAGTGAGTCCATTTTTTGTGGCGCGAGTTTTTCACTGGTAAGTTGCCAACCCCAATCGGTAGGATTTAATTGAGTGTTTGATCCCATCCAAACCTGTCCCTGGTAGTACACCCTCCGTGAATGGTACTTAGCTGCGTCAGATGTCGGAGGAAGAGATTGTACCTGAACGCTACTTGCTCTAGTGGCTACCTTCTCTGTAAACTTTCTCACCCTTAATGCATCCAACTTCTCAAAACCCTTACCACCGTACAAGCAGATGAGTGCCTTTTCGCCTACAATGTCTATGGCAACTGCTTCCATATTGTGTTTGGTGAGACACTCAATGTGTGTCTTAAATGTAACATCACTCCGCGCTTTCTTCAAGGCGACACGTTTTCCAACACCAAACAACCGCGATGTTGTGTCACATCCACATATGGCATGGATTACGGGCAACATGTGACACAACTCTATCCCTAGAGTATGCCGCACAACATCAATGTTCCATACCCTACTCTTGGCACTTTTTTTGTCCGACCTATATATGAGTCCCTTTGAGTTGTCAGCGGAATAGTGGCACAGGAGAACTAGCACATCGGTGTCCTCGCCAATCACATGTGTCATTCCCGAGATGGAACAGAGCACACCTGTCTTCGCTATAAGAACATCGGCATCTCCTTCTGCGCTCTGGGTTTTTATTCCATGATCATTCATTTTCTGCTTTAGCAGGTCAATAAATTGTTACTTGTTCTCACTGTTGGCGAGGAAATGTTCTTTCTTCGATTTCAAGGGCATAGACTCAGCAAACGACACCCGAGGACCAATGAAACCTTTTGCCCTTCTCAAGTGGGTTGTATCTTTAGTAGAAGGCCCTTGCATGTATCCATCAAATACAACTATTGCATTTGGGTATTTCTTTTTCACATAATGTATGTACATGTCACATATGCTTCCATAAGTGTCATCTTTCTTCCATGGTAGTTTGTGTATTAGAGACCCTCCATCTAACACGTAGGATGTCGGTGTGTCTGTTGATTGCACAGACTGGTCCACTTTGACTAGTGTTACCAATGTATCCGCAAGCTGTGCCTTATTTGCTTCCCTCAAAAGGCCATGTTCATCGAACATAGACGTTGGAACACTTGACAGTTCATGTTTGAATACGTCGTCAATGTTACAATCAGTACTCTTAGCTACAATTAGAAGCCGTTGGAAGAGGAGTTGTGGATCAATGACTATCATCTCACCACCGGCGCATACAGCTTTCTGTCCCATCACTTTTACATGGTCTACTTTCTTGAACGTGAATTGGAAGGCATTCTGTCCTTCAATCTTCTCTAGTATCGCATGTCCAACCTCGACAGTTTTTTTGCGGATTAGCAGACGTATGAGCGACTACACCCGTTACAATGTTACGCAGAGTGTCAGTTTGTTGGAACGGATCGCGATCTTGTAGAAATTCAAACACTGCTCTCGTATCTTTGTCATCCCGGGTCTTTCTGGAGTCCGTCATCTCCTTATGCTGCTCACTCGTAGAGTACTGCGCCCCTGTCAGATGTTGCATGTGTTCGTTTACTTCCGCACATGCAGGCATGGATAACAGCCATCGATTCCTCTGTGCCTCCTCCATTACCCGCCCACGTGTTAAACCACCAGTTGTCTTGAGTGCCCTCATGAGTACTTGTTCTATGACTAGGTCTGTAGAAAGGCCTGACCAAAACCTATCACTTCTGCGGATGACGAACTGTCCTGATAGGAAGTGTTCATACACGTTTGGATTGTTCTCCTCAAGGTCAATCATGTCTTGTATATATATGTGCACTGACTTGGTATAATGCGAGTGTCCGGAAGACGCGAGATAGGGCAACATAGTCTGCAGCGATTTCAAATGGAGCTTAAAGTCACCAGTCCTTTCAGCCGTCAGGAATCTTCGCATCAGAGCTACCATGGTCATGTACTGATTCCATAGTTGTCCTGTAGGAGAGTTAGCCAGCTTTGATATCTGTGTGTTTAAGGTCTGGTGTATCTTTTCAAATACAGCATTACTACATGCATCATTCACTGTAATGTCACTGGCTATAAGACCATTCAAAACCCCTAGTGTCTCTTTTAAGTCGGGATGCAAATCATCCATCTCTTGCTGTTGATCACCAGTTTTACATTCTTCGGCAACAGGAAGTGTAATACCATATGCTTCCGTTACAACCATCGCATTCAGAGCTGCATCAACTAGCGTGTGTGCTCGGACAGCTCTGGCATATGCTTTGCCTGATAGAATGTGAGTGACGGCGTTATCGGCATATATCAATTCAAGGATTTCCCTGAGCCCTGACGAATTCATCAAATGTCCAAATGGATCCTAGGTAGCCTCATCATGATATGAAAAGCTCCCAGCTTCAACACCACATTCTTGAGATCACTTTCTTCGCACTCATTACTGATGATTGTCTTCGCTTTAAACCACAGCGGTTGGTCAAATGTCAGGACGGGAGTTGTAGCATGCTTTCTGTTTTCCTCAGCAACAAACAGCAATGTTGAGTAAATGCATGACATATCAGTAGGGTCCATGTCTATCATTGGCAGGAAATGGATCGACGATTTACCTGGATGTTCACCAGTGCAAACTGCCTGCATCATTCCTGACCACCCTGGCCTTCTGGACGAAGTGGCCAAGATATTTTCCAAAGAAGATCCAAATTCGCGTGCGAATAATCACAAATTATTTCTGGTTGTGTTTGATACAAAAGTGTCCCTTTGCCGAGCAATGCATTGTAATAGCTTATTCCTATTTTAGCTGCTGTTACTCCTTCATCCGCGAATGGTAGTCTCGGAACTAGAACTTGTCGTTTCACCTCAGGATTAACGGCTACAATAATCCCCATTCCATGGAAGGTCCCACGACCATCTAATGTCCGCAAGTTATGATCGACATTGTCCGCAATATAATGTCCGAAATGGCCAGAAATTGAATGGGTGCTTTCGCGAACATTTGCTGCACATTTAGAAAAGTGCAACACTTCTTGATACGACGAACATAGCCCATGTTGCGATAAACTGTCAATCAAAAACCGGGAACCATAAAGATGGTGCATCTGAACACCGAGTCCAAATGGAATTGGCGCAAGAATGACTCTAGGCCGCGTAGCCTGCATTATACACTGACCAATGGTTGCGACCTTCAGATCACTTGAGGTGCCGCAGAACATATCGGAGAGCAGACACCGGAGTGATTCGGGTAAGTACGCAAGATTCTGTTCCAATTCTCCCAGTTTAATTGGATCTGGGTACAACTCTTTTGATGTTTCCAGGCTTTTGATGTCTGTTTTGATTAGTTCTGTAGCAGCTTTGATTATTCGTTGCTTTTCTGCATCTTTGTCGTCCATCTTTGGCTGACAGTCATGAAATGTTTGTAGTATTTTGAATGCTGTAGTGTGGAACGTTACTACATTAGCCTTTCCGTGTATACGAGTAATCACCACATTATCTCCTAAATGCTCTCTTATCGTTTGACGCATGTGTCGCGGGCTGTATGGATCGGGGCATATTTCAGACATTCGCTCAATAAGGTCATATATTGTTGACTGTTCATCATCATGTTTACGTAGTTCATCGATTACTTGCAGAAATGCATCTTCACGCGAAATGGCGGAGCGTCTGCCCACCATTGGTGGCTTGATGTCGTGACTGTCACGTCGGTACCGCAGTGGAATGTGTTTTCCAGTCCGAAAGTTGACGCTGCAAACTTGGTGATAGATAGCCTCAACTGCTATAAGATCTCCCGCAAATTCAACGAGTCCACGAATCGTCTTAGCCCACTCGTCGTCATTTCGCTCGTCGCAGACTTTCAAGAGAGAAACCTGGAACTCCTCGGTCCTGACCATGAAAACGTCATCATCATTGGTTTCACGTTGTATGCGATTCCCACACAGTAAACAGTGATCCGGAAATGTGAATTCACACTGAGAGCGGAGAGTTCTAGTCTGCGGAACATCATCATTAGGCTCGAGTTTCCTTTTCAGTGCGGATTTAATTGACTTCTTGTTGCAATAGTCCAAGCGGCAACTGCTGTGTAATGTTTGTCCCGAATTGACGCGAAAATCTGTGTTTCCACGGGCATCACTGGCGTTGTTTATACCTGTTGCGCCCTTTTCAGTAATCTGGACTGTTTCTTTACCATCATCAAGTCCACCTCCGCATATGGCACATGTCGTCACCGTGTCATACATGACTCAATACGTCATTGCCCTGGAATATATATACAAACTAGTTACATCTTGTGTTATTGTGAAACGAAAGCCACTGATCAGAGGGAGGGCGGGCACTTTCACAAAACATGTACGACAAAACAGACATATTCAGCACCATTTGATATTTCAGAACACAACTGTAGACATGAATCATATCATGCGACAATATTTTATTTTGTGAAAGTGCACCTAGCCCTTTGTATGCAACTATCGGTACTATCAAATAGTTTAATGTATGGATTTGATTTTAAGTTACCACTGCAAACTTCACAACCAATGCAGCGATGAAATATCGTCGCTAATGCCATCAAGCATTACAGAAACACCAGAAGATAAATAAATTTACGTTTAGATACTTCATGTCATCTTCCTATCTACTTGTTATACAATTATGCGATTGCAAAACATTCGTTCATGAAAAGTTCATATGGTGGCCATTTTGGAATCGCCTAAAATGAAAAAGTCAGCATCTAAGAAATTTGGCAATGGAAGGTGTACACGAAAGTGATTTGTGGATTTTTTTCCAGCAATATTGGCATTTGCAGGTTAGTAGGGTGGGTGGGGTGGGGTAATATCAAATCGATATATAATTAATACGCTGAATTGTGGTTGGAAGCGGGTAAAAATTACGAAGTCAACATCCTGAAAAAAAATTTGGCGAAGGGAGGTGTACACAAAGGTGATTTTTTTATTTTTTCTAGCAATAATGGAATTTGCATGATGTTAGTATGGTGGGTGGGGTAATATCAAAGCAAATCAATGAAATATCATATAATAAATGCTAGAGAAGACTAGTTAAGACTGGTTTGAACATATTAAGAATGTGTTATCATATTACCTCAACTGAGAACAGTCTGGGTTGATGGAACACGGCATTGTTGTCAGCTCCCTCTGTTTATCAGTTTCGAAATTTCCTGGTTAAAATACTTGTTGTTGTTGTTGTTGTTGTACATCAACCGAATCCCCCCGCTGACTTTTCGGCACAGCTCTCTTCAGCAACACATCATACGGTGTAGACATGGTCATCATTACCAAAACCACTGTGTAACTATTGTCATAAAATATACAACAATGTTTATAGAAGTATGTTTGTGCATTGACATAGATGACTGTCGGGAACAATCACTACAATAGAATATATGGTACCAGAAAATACGGATGAGAAAATCATATTTGACGATTCATGGCGGCCATATTGATTTCTTGAATGACATTATTGGTCAGCTGTTACCATTCTACATTGCATTGTACTTATAATGGTTGAACACATAAAGCAGAGCCAAAATATATTGCTCTAGTGCCATTCGTTTGACAGTTAATTAATTAATAGTGGCTATTGTATGCAATGACGGCGGCCATCTTGGATTTAAAAACAATCCAAAGGGAGAAAATATACACATCACCCAGAATTATCATACAGAACCCTCACGAAGTTATTCCAGTAGAAAAAAAAGAGTTATGCCTGAAGGATCCCACTGACCAAGATATGCGGATTTTTTTTTTAGATGGCGGCCATTTTGAAATTCAAGATCGTTGCCTTTACAAAATCATCCTATGTTAATTGTAATGCTGTTACAGTGATTATTGAGTATAGACACCAATATATTGTTCATGTGTGTAACTATTACAATGATAATACATTTTTTCTGTGTCCATTATTGTGAATGGCGGCCATCTTGTATTTATGCAAATTGACCCATTTCCGGTAGTCCGATTTTGTCCTATTTTGAATGTGTTATTCAGGGCATCACACCGAATGATTTAAAACCATAAAAGCTTCTGTTGCAATTTTCCCCATGTCAAAGTGTATATATACTGGACTATTGGTGACAACACATTGCTATGACAAAAGTGAACGTGGTAACGGTACATGTGCTTTTGTAATCGGTAAAATGATCAAAAGCTGCTGTTCATGAGAAAAAATGCTATGAGTTGACTGACAGACGACCAGCATGGCCGTTAAACACTAATAAACAAACTAACAATTACTAGATGTTTTATGTCATTTTTTATGTGCCCCCAATTTTTTTTCCGGGTACATACTTTTATAGTCGCCACTCTGCCCGTCTGTCCAAGATTTCCATTAATGCTTCAATTACTTACTATATCTATTACCAAAGTCAGATTGGCTTGACACTTCATATAATTATTTGTCAGGGGTCAAGGTCAAGGTCAAATAGCGGTTGGTGGGAAGCATACGAGGGGTACATTTAACGACGGGTTTACACTGAATGGACATAAAACCACATAATTGGCGGTGAATGTACATAAAACCACATAATTGGCGGTTGGTGGGGAGCATACGAAGGGTACATTTAACGACGGGTTTACACTGAATGGACATAAAACCACATCATTGGTGGTTGGTGGGAAGCATACGAAGGGTACATTTAACGACGGGTTTACACAGAATGGACATAAAACCACAATATTGGCGGTGAATGGACATAAAACCACATTATTGGCGGTGAATGGACATAAAACCACATTATTGGTTGTGGTTGGTGGGGAGATGCGAAGGGTTACATTTAACCGACGGGGTTTACTCTGAATGGGACATAAAACCACATTATTGGTGGTTGGTGGGAAGCTTACGAAGGGTACATTTCACGGGACGGTGGTTTAAAACCCACTGGAAATGGACATAAAACCACATTATTGGTGGTTGGTGGGGAGCATACGAAGGTACATTTACCGACGGGTTTACACAGAATGGACATAAAACCACATTATTGGCGGTTGGTGGGAAGCATACGAAGGGTACATTTCACGACGGGTTTACACTGAATGGACATAAAAGCACATTATTGGTGGTGAATTGACATAAAACCTCATTATTCGTGGTTGGTGGGAAGCATACTAAGGGTACATTTAACGATGGGTTTACACTGAATGGACATAAAACCACATTATTGGCGGTTGGTGGGGAGCATACAAAGGGTACATGTAACGACGGGTTTACACAGAATGGACATACAACAACATTATTGGCGGTTGGTGGGAAGCATACGAAGGGTACATTTCACGACGGGTTTACACTAAATGGACATGAAACCATATTATTGGTGGTTGGTGGGGAGCACGAAGGGTACATTTAACGACGGCTTTACACTGAATGGACATAAAACCACATTATTGGCGGTTGGTGGGAGCATACAAAGGGTACATTTAACTACGGGTTTACACTGAATGGACGTAAAACCACATTATTGGCGGTTGGTGGGAGCACGCAAAGGGTACATTTAACGACGGGTTTACACAGAATGGACAAAAAAACACATTATTGGCGGTTGGTGGGAAGCATATGAAGGTTTCATTTAACGACGGGTTTACACAGAATGGAAATAAAACCACAGTATTGGCAGATGGTGGGGAGCATACAAAGGGTACATTTAACGACGGGTTTACACTGAATGGGCATAAAACCATATTATTGGCGGTTGGTGGGAAGAATACGAAGGGTACATTTCGCGACGGGTTTACATTAAATGGACATAAAACCACATTATTGGCGGTTGTTGGGGAGCATACGAAGGGTACATTTCAAGACGGGTTTACACTGAATGGACATAAAACAACATTATTGGCGGTTGGTGGGAGCATACAAAGGGTACATTTAACGACGGGTTTACACTGAATGGACATAAAACAACAATATTGGCGGTTGGTGGGGAGCACAACGGGTACATTTAACGACGGGTTTAAACTGAATGTACATAAAACCACATTATTGGTGGTTGGTGGGGAGCATACGAAGGGTACATTTAACGACGGGTTTACACTGAATGGACATAAAAGCACATCATTGGCGGTTGGTGGGGAGCACGAAGGGTACATTTAACGACGGGTTTACACTGAATGGACAATAAAACCACATTATTGGCGGTTGGTGGGGAGCATACAAATGGTACATTTAACGACTGGTTTACACAGAATGGTCATAAAACCACATCATTGGCAGTTGGTGGGAAGCATACGAAGGGTACATTTCACGACGGGTTTACACTAAATGGACATAACACCACATTATTGGTGTTTGGTGGGGAGCACGAAGGGTACATTGCACGACGGGTTTAAACTGAATGTACAGACAACCACATTATTGGTGGTTGGTGGGGAGCATACGAAGGGTACATTTAACGACGGGTTTACGCTAAATGGACATAAAAGCACATTATTTTATAGGTTTTTGGGGAGCACATTACGCAAACACGTCTTATTTGGAATTAATAAATCACTTTAACTACTTTCGGCAAGGGAGATAATCAATATCACGCGAACTATTTTCATACGAGCCAAGCGGATTGTTCTGTTTATGATTAGGATATATAGTTTTAAGCTATCTCCTGTGATATATAATGATACATTACTTTGTTATGTTATGGGTACTAATACATGTTGTTTCAATAGCGTATCTCTGTAACGATATTGTTGTAGATGGAGTTGCAAATAATTTAATAATTATTACGTTCAAATGGTGGCGTAATACTGATAGCACTTCTGTATAACTGTGATTGTCATAAATGGCGCAACAGTCTTGAGGTTAAGGTCGCCGACTTCAATGATTTAATTACCGATTCCCGAAAGGGTCGGGGGTTCAAACCTCGACGTGGTATAAATTTTTTTTCTCCATATATATTATTTTTGTGAATTTAATATTTTTTAATATTTTCACAATTTTATGATTTTAATAAAAATACCTATAAATTGATAGAAACTTACCAACAATTAAAGTGTCTGTCTTTAAGTAATATATACACAGACAGTTTGTTACTGATGTTTTAAGTTTAAGTAATATATACACAGACAGTTTGTTACTGTTTTTTTAAGTTTGAGGTACTGTCTATACTGTCTATACCATATAATGTTTTACTGTCCCAAAATCTATTTTTTTTGGTTGTCACAATTAATTAATTTTCGGACAGCAAACATTTGTTTATGAATTTGAAATAATTATTGTCCTCCATCTGCTCACAACATTGTTCGAACTGCGCCTGTGTCTACCACGATCAGAATTCACTGGCCGCAAACACAGTAGCCATCGGCGTCTATTTATTAAATTATTATTTTGTATTTAATTTGAATTCCGCGTGAACGCTGCATTTTGTGTCAACACCATTTACAGAAAATATTGGTGATTTTCTAAACGAATATCGGAGAAATGCGGCTATATATTTTGTCAATTTTCAACACCATTTACGGAAAAAAGATTACTGATTTATTAAAACAATATCGGCACAACTAAATACGGTGATAGAATTTTTGTCAACTTTTCAACACCATTTCCGGAAAATATTACTGATTTTCTAAAAACAATATCGGCGAAGGTGTACTGAACTACTCTTTATTTTAAATAACCAGCCGTCTAATAGATCTGTGTATAATCGAGAGTATATCGTTAATTGTCATGTTGTCTCCGACAGTGAGGTGTTGCGGCACACATCAAAACGACACGTCAATTTCAAAACATTGCCTAAGGGTCACAGCTGTGTGGTGTCATCAGATCAACACCTCGTCACACACAACTACGCATTATCGATTTTTTCCCCACACAAAGCGACGTGTATTTACAACTAGATCTGTGTAATGTGTCGGGTGTAGCCAAAGACCATACATAAATTCGTAATTAGTCACAGATGTAGCCTTAAAATATAATCGATTTCCTTAAATTACGTCCGCATGTTGACAGATATTTCAGAGCAGACGTCATCGTAATTTGCCGTTATTTATTTCCAAAATTAACCATATATTCTGTAAATGGCGTTGAAAGTTGACAATAAATTAAGACCAGATCAGTACGTCAAATCGCTATCGACGAAAACTGACGATCCGATGAGAGAGTAATACCGTTTAAGCGTATCCAATGTTAAATATACATCTCATATCTCACTATCCACCTCTTCTCTACCTTTCTGTCCGTTTTCATTCCATACATTATGTAAACATATATTTATCGCTTGGTAATTGGTTTGTATCCGTGTTTATATGCCTGTATACATGTATTCATGTATCGCCATTGCTGTTGAATTATTGTACTTTGTAACACTTAGGTGAGGGCTGTAACTAATGTTGAGAGAACTTGTAGCCCGAGCCTATTGTATTTATATGCAATAAACTATGTTTAAAAAAAAAAAAAAAAAAATATACATCGTTATTTTTTTATGACTTTCGTAGTTTTTACCGAGAAATTCAAACCGTTTCCAATTATTGGGGAACATAATATCATGATTAGCACATCGTTTCACTAAGCGGGGGCTACTCAGGAAATGGGATCACACGGTCTATTGTTTACACTGGATTAATGGCGGCCTCCATGAGGTCTCAGGTAAATCTTATTTTTCAATAATACGACTGTGGTTTCTTCCTTTTAGTGATAACCATGTTCCAGCCGTTAACACTTATTTAGCAACATTACTTAATATGTAGTTAGTCTGAACATTCTGCTGAGAAATCTGAATTGGACGGAATCGAGCGTTGTTTAAACTTAGTCCGGTTCATATTCACAGGTCAAAATATGAACTGAAAATGGCGCTTTGTGTGACAGAAATCCGTACGCGGACGAATAAAAAAATATTTTGTTATAAATATCACATACAGCGAAACAGCGGTAGCATCTACTGTTTTAATAATATGCATACATATTGTAATTAATGTTTAATAGTGATATACTTATGAATAATATACGATACTATGGTTTATACTCCAGCACTATGTTTTTAGGCTGTGTGATTTGCCTCAATATAAACTGGATTAATTAATACTTATATTCATGCGCTTCATGACAACATCATTACATTTAAAATATACAAATATTACTTAAAGGGGTACCGATATGATACATTTTAATAATATAAATATTGAAAATACACATTACAATCGCTTACAACATAAGTTATTGATTGAAAATAGTCACTGCATCGTGACCTATTTGACCGCATTACCTATTGCGCCAATCTCATCAAACCCGCTGTTTACATAGGTAACCGGGGTTTGGTAAGGTAGGCTCGCTAATACAATGTTTGCGTAATGTACGAAGGGTACATTTCACGACGGGTTTACACTGAATGTACATAAAACCACATTATTGGTGGTTGGTGGAGAGCATACAAAGGATACATTTAACGATGGGTTTACACTGAATGAACATAACACCACATTATTGACGGTTGGTGGGAGCATACGAAGGGTACATTTAATGATGGGTTTAAACTGAATGGACATAACACCACATTATTGGTGGTTGGTGGGGAGCATACGAAGGGTACATTTAACGACGGGTTTACACTGAATGGACATAAAACCACAGTATTGGTGGTTGGTGGGGAGCATACGAAGGGTACATTTAACGACGGATTTACACAGGATGGACATAAAACCACATTATTGGTGGTTGGTTGGGAGCATACAAAGGGTACATTTAACGACGGGTTTACACTGAATGGACATAAAACCACATTATTGGTGGTTGGTGGGGAGCATACAAAGGGTACATTTAACGACGGGTTTACACTGAATGGACATAAAACCACATTATTAGCGGTTGGTGGGGAGCATACAAAGGATACATTTAACGACGGGTTTACAGAGAATGGACATAAAACAACATTATTGGCGATTCGTGGGGAGCATACGGAGGGTACATTTAATGATGGGTTTAAACTGAATGGACATAAAACCACATTATTGGCGGTTGGTGGGGAGCATACGAAGGGTACATTTAACGATGGGTTTCATCCTTTAAATGACGGAATCCCAATAACCCTGGTGCGACTCTCGTGTACATTTTTTTGACTTTCTGGTACTTTGAATCCTAATATTTTTGAGAGTCAGGCTAGCTGACTGGTTTGGTGAGGACCTGGTACCAGGACAGGTTATTCTAATATCAGGGCTGAAGATATATTTTTTCTGTAAATATTCAATTTTGATTTTGGGATTTACCCCCCAGGGTTCATCCGTAACGGAATTCTGACTGAAGACCTGGTTTGGCATACGTCTTTTGAATCTGGTTATACCCCTTATGCAGTATTACGTTTATTCTTCATTTTATTTTAGGGGAAGGGGCCAAGTGACTTTGTGAGGTATGGACCTGGCACCAGGTCAGGTTTTTCTAATTTCAGGGCTGAATATATTTTTTCTTGATGTAAATATTCCTTTCTAATTTTAAAATGGGATTGAACCCGTTTGCCCAGCCTTACATGACCTTACTTGTTGATAGGCCATTAAACACCAATAAACAAACAAACAAAATACACGACTGTCTCTGTTCGACAACGCTCACAGCCGTGTTCAAACGTACAGCACGTGACCATGGCTGTAGACAATGCTCATTCCGGGGCCAAGCCAACACCTACGTAATGCATGTGCCTCATGACGTTACTGGAACGCGTCATTACGTCATCAGACAAGTTCACAATACATGTAGTCGCACTGAAATTTTGAAATTGATGCGGCTGCATCACGCGATGTGTACTGTGGCCCCGGAATATTTATGTGTAAATCATCTGTTTGAATGGAGCAAAGTACCGTGAATACTTCATATATGCTCAAATTAAACGTTTTTTTCCGATGGAAATGTAACAATGTTTGACCATGTCCAGCCGTGTTGGCCATGGCACTCCAGATTTGCCGAGGCACTCGGGAAATGTTTGAACCCACGGCCTACGGCCTTCGGGTTCAAACAGTTCCCTCGTGTCACGGTAAACGTTTACTCACGGCTGGACATTGTCGAACCTTATATTGATGTATGAACATTAACTGTTGATTGTGTAAGATACATTTAAACGATATATCCGGTATCGTATGCCATTCATTATTCATCAGTAAATATGTAGAAAACATATACAATATGTTGGCAATTATGATTTGAAACAAATTCGGTTTGTTACATTAGACTAGACTAGTATAACATTGTGGAAACACTTTGTTTTGGGAAAGTATCCCGGAACAAATGGAGTCCCAATGTGTATGGTTAAGATGGTAAATCGGATGGTTTTATTTGTTGAATAAATCCACCAATCTGATTGGTGGATTTATTAAGTGAATCGTTTTTTTATTAACTTGAGCTTTGTTTTTTGTTAATACTGGCGGAAAAACATACTGTCGACCAGAGCTCCAGTTAAGGTGCATAATTTGACCAACTTGGCGTGAAATTTTGTTATTTGTTCATCAAAAATGGCAAGTTGGGAGTCCTTTAGCATCGTCTCATTCAGACGATTCTAAAGCACTCCCAACTTGCCATTTTTGATGGAGAAATAAAACATTTACCTCCAAATTACGCACCTTATCTGCAGCTCTGGTCGACGACAAAAATCATCTCCACACATTAAACGTGTAACACATGGTGTATATACATGCAGTGATCTGTTGTAAACCTTACCTATGCGGTGTATACATGTAAAATATTGATACAAAATAAAAACATTATTTAATAATAAACATGTTATTGTGTTTTTTTGCTACGATACCATTGTTTTGAAGTGTCTCTGATCTCGCCCGGCGTGGGTGGTTGGGTGGGTGGTTGGATGGGTAATTTAACGATCGGGGTATAAGGGATATAACTAGATTCTATGCATTGAATTTGAAATCTGGGGGTATAATACTCTTTAGATACAAAACTTATCTGAAGCTCTGGTAACGGTGACTAAGTTTGGCTAAGTGATCATTTAGGCAGTTCTGTAGCCGATTTCATCAACATTGCAAAGTATACTTATCTAGCAAAGTATACTTTGAGGGAGTAATCATTGATTTTTCCGAAATGCATTATTTCATATAGAACTAATGATTGCATATATTTGATGATTAAAACTATGCAGAATTATTATACTGAATGTATTACATTATCACAGCCAAAATGGCTGTGATAATGTAATAAATTCGGTATAATCAAAATTAATACATTTATCTTAAAATTGAAAATTTCTCCCTCAAAGTATACTTTGCTAGGAAAGTATACTTTGCAATGTTGGTGAAATAGGCTACAGGTCTGTATGTGGTTGACCGGAAAATTGGTTCTTTGTGGCCAAAGTAGCCCCTGATCTCAGATTCCAGATAAGTTTTGTATCTAAATAGAAGTAGTCTGATACTGTGAAAAAAATATCAAGCACTGTCATATAAGGCGATGTCAATTTGTCCACCCAGTTGGCCAAAACCTATCTTGAGTACAAACAAGGCCTTGTGAAAATGGTAAATTTATGCTAAAAACTTCCTCTACCCTTTGCAGTGTGCGAAGTGTTGAGGACGTTTTTAACATAAATTTAAAGTGCCGCCAAATAGAAAGCAAATACTCTCGTTAAATTTTATTGAGTCGATTCATGAACTGATTTAAAACTTGAACAATCAGTTTTCATATTACTTCACCAGATGACGGTGTAAAATAGCATACACAGACTGTTTATTTTTTCACAGAATCACCCTCAAAACCTACCCGCGGACGCTTAACAGAGAAAGAACTTTATAAGGCCTAAGGGTGATTTTATCAGATCACGGTCAAGATATTCAGAAAATATTACCACAATCAAGGTGCATGACTTATGTCGTTTTTGCGAAGAATCGATGTCCGTTTCAGAGACACGGAAATCGTCCGTGTCAGAGACACGGAAATCGATTCTTCGCAAAAACGACATAAGTTTGGGCGAAAATACAGAGACCACCAAATGCAGCTTAACAAGACGCGTTTGATGCGCCATATTTCATCAAAATCCGTTACGTAATAAGGACACTATAAAAGAATACTTACTTTGCATCGGTACTTGTTGTTGTTGTTAGTACCACGTGATCATACACCTTGGCTTAACAGAGAAAGAGCAATATGTACTGAAAATTAGTAGTTCAAATTTCGACTGCTATTGTGTTTTCTGATACTCGGTACTGATACTGTTGTGCTGTATTTTCTCAGTCATATGCCCTTATGGAAGTTGTGACCAGAAATGGGGCTTATGGATATGTGACGTGGACATTCCTTACCGGAATTCTGACTTGAGACCTGGTTTGATCGTCATGTACGTCTTTGGCATTTTGTATGTGACAGTTGAACTCCTTATGTGAGTATTACGATAATTTGTAATCCTGTTTTAGGATTTGTAATCCTGTTTTAGGGGAAGGGGCCAAGAGACTTTGTGTGGTATGGACCTGGCATGATGGCTCGATGTAAATATTCCCTTTTGATTTTGGGATTTTACCCCCAATGCAGCAGGTTAAAATGGGATTGAACACGTTTGCCCGGCCTTACATGACCATAGCTGTTGATAGGCCGTTGAACACCAATAAACAAACAAACAAACAAACAAACAAACCATTCTTAGCGAAGTAACATGCTACGTAGCGGTTAGAGTCGTATTTGTCTAATTGTTATGCTCCACCACGATATTGGAGGGTGCTTTTAGTGTTAGTCTTGTCCGTGCGTCCGTCCATCCCTTCCGTCCGTCCGTCACCAACATTGTAACTCATAAAACTTTTAAACCGTACTAGCTACATGTACAGACCTGAAACTTGGTATGTAGCTTCCTTATGATGAGTAGATGCGCAAAGTTTATTTTGATTCGACCCCCAGGTAATGGATTATCTCCCCCTTTTCGACTTAGCATTTAACCAGTTTGCCTTGTAACTTGTAACACTTCTAAACCGTAAGAGCTGGAGGTTTGATGCTTTGTGTGTAGCTATCTGGGGCCCGTTTCACTAAACTTCGTACTACTAAAATGTTCGTAAGTGAACATTTATGATCGTCTGGAAATTTCAATTGATGGATTTACATTTATTGAGCATAGGCTGTTTTCCTTCATCGAAAATTCTTAATATTTCACGCATGCATTACTCTAAGGCTCTACTATTATATCATCATGCTGTGACAAATCCATGGCTGTCCGACCCCCGCTGATCCGAAGGTCAAGGTCACATACTTGGAAAAAAATCTACATATTCACGGGTATCTGGGCCACACGCGGGGAGTACTCCGTAAGCCTAGCTTACTGACAAATCCACTTCGTCATTCACAAACACATACTCCGAAGAATTTCAGGACGTTCAGTCCTTTGATTTACTGCCTCAGGAGACAGCCTACTGGTCGAAACTGGGATTTCGCGAGTTGAACAGGAACAAAACGGGTATATATAAATACACTATGCACAATGGTAATTCCAACTACTGATGTGCATAATCGCCCATGCTTCACTGACTGAATTCATGTCGGTACGATAATAATAAACAATATGTAATGATATGAGTATAAAAAAAAAGTCCGCAGACGATAACTTGCTACTTGTTTACAAACAATCCGGTCATAAACAAACCACATAATAGGTGAGACAGGTAAATATACCCATGCCAGTATTCCTTTTCAATATTGATTTTGAGATTCATTCATTCATTCGGCTCATATTTAAGGGTGGGAATTGGCTCGAACACCTTCCATACCCGGATTTTGAGATTACTCATCAAGTCTTATGTAGTCGAGGGGTTAGAGTGGCGGATATCAATGCCGTAGGTAGTGAGTTCGAATCTTAGTTTTGCATACATACATGTATATACACATATATTTTGATTTCTTTATATTGTATTATATATTTATTTTGTATGCGTACGTGTTGCTCATACAAATTGCATTCATTTAACAAAGCATGAGATTACATGTAGAACGTTGGTCTCACTTTGAAGAAAGCTAATAACTGAATGCACATTTCATATCTGTATACTTGAAGAGTATGTTCTCGCCGATCATGTCACATCGCCGTTTCACTTATTCCCTTCACCAGCAATAAGTCATAAAAAGAACAGAATTATATCGGCAAAAGTAATGAGTTTGTGAGGTTCGAACTCTCGACCTAATAAAATGAATAAAAGTTCTGCAAACCGATATTCTCCCGCTTCATTACCAATGAGCCACACTACATGTCTAGTTTGCGCACCAAGATACACTATTATATTGACATGCATGCATGTGCACTTTATCATGTATATATTATGCACGAACACGAGGCTAGGATATGATAATACACGTGGTCTACCTATATTTGGACTCATCGATTGACCTCCAGCAACTTATTATCGTCTGTCATTTATATGTGTTATTCTGTTACCCTTGCACAGCTACATTGTGTTTTGTCGTCTGCTGTTTATTCGAAGTGCAGAAGAGTTTATGGCATACTCCGGGCGTCATCGGCGTCAGTGTCCACAAACTTAACGTTGGGGTAAATGTCTTATAACTTCTATTTCCTTTCATGGAACACCTTGTTATTTCATACATGCATTCCTCAGATGACCCTCTATCATGCTGTAGCAAATCCATGACACACCACCCAACCCTTACCCCAAGGTCACAAACTTAGCACTTTCATAAACTTAACGTTGGGGTAAATGTCTTATAACATCTGTTTCCTTTCATTGAACGCCTTGATATTTCATACATGCATTCCTCAGATGGCCCTCTATCATGCTGTAGCAAATCCACGACCCACCACACAACCCTTACCCCAAGGTCAAGGTCACAAACTTAGCATGTTCATAAACTTAACGTTCGGGTAAATGTTGTGGAACTTCTGTTTCTGTACAGGGAACGCCTTCATATTTCATACATGCATTCATCTGATGATACTCTATCATGCTGTTGCACATCCACGACCCACCACCCAACCCTTACCCCAAGGTCAAGGTCACAAACTTAGCATGTTCATAAACTTAACGTTGAGGTAAATGTTGTGTAACTTCTGTTTATGTACAGGGAATGCCTTCGTATTTAATGCATGCATTCATCTGATGATACTCTATCGTGCTATGGCAAATCAATGACCCACCCCCCACCCCTTTCCCCAAAGTCAAGGTCACAAATTTAGCACATTCATAAACTTAACGTTTGAGTAAATGTCTTATAACATATGTTTGCTTTCATGGAACGCCTTGCTATTTCATACTTGCATTCGTCTGATGATACCCTATCGTGCTATATCAAATCCATGACCCACCGCCCACCCCTTGCCCCAAGGTCAAGGTCACAAACTTAGCACATTCATAAACTTAACGTTGGGGTAAATTTCTTATAACATCCGTTTCCTTTCATGAAACGCCTTGATATTTCATACATGCATTCCTCAGATGACCCTCTATCATGATGTAGCAATTCCATGACCCACCGCTCATCCCTTACCCCAAGGTGAAGGTAACAAACTTAGCATGTTCATAAACGTAATGTTGGGGTAAATGTTGTGTAACTTCTGTTTCTTTACAGGGAACGCTTTGATAGTTCATACATGTATTCATCTGATGATCCTCTATTGTGCTACAGCAAATCCATGATGCACCCCCCCCTCCCCCCACCCCTTTCCCCAAGATTAACATCTTAGACTTAACGTTGGAGTAAATGTCTTTTTATAACTTCTGTTTCTTTACAGGGAACGCCTTGATATTTCATACATGCATTCATCTGATGATACTCTAACGTGCTATAGCAATTCCATGACCCACCCCCACCTCTTTCCCAAAAAGGCGAGCTTCGTTGTCTTCTGACAACTCTTGTTCTTATTCTTAGACCACTACACACAACAATTGTCGTCTGCTGTTGCTTTTATATCTTGCCTTATTTCTCAATGAAAACATAATTTAACAGCACTTCAGAATCAATTTCAATGGAAATAATGGTGCATGTTGTAAATTATTGTAAAGTGCTGTCAAAGCATGTTTTTGATGATAAAAATGGAAAATAGAAAATAAACAGCAGACGACAAAAAATTAAGATAGGGTATAAGGGTTAACGCTGAATTAAATGTTGTCGTCTGCTGGAAATGTTTTAATTTAAATATTTCTCGACAAAAACCTGGTTTTGACAGCACATGTCAAAACCAGTTTTTTGTTAAGAATTAAAGCAAAAATGAAAAACAGCAGACGGTAATTTCCGTCAACAGCGTAGGAAGGGTTAAATGCACATGAGCACTCAGTAGGCACAAAATGGTCTTTATAAGAATTAAATGAGTGTAAAATTGGCGTCAAAAGTTGACAAAACATGCATGTACTCTGAAACTTATGTTAACTTTAGACTTTATTCTGTAAATGCATTTAATGAAATTAAACAGATGTCCGAAGGTACAAAATCACATGGCGTGTCTCATATTGGGTTAAACAAAACTGCGGGTTATTTAATTTATAGAAAGAAAATGTTGTGCCTACTTAGTGGGCATGTACCTTTAAATAAGTGTATAATTGTGTCACTATTTCACCAGTTCTAAAAATTACGAGTATTTTACTGATAGTGACGCGCGGTGGTATCCGTCTATTTTCATATGCAATTTAGGCCTGATATTTTTTAATTATTTATTTTAATTAAATGCGTCACCTGAAAAACAACAATATTTTTAAATTTCGACAGATTATAAAGGATGATCATTGAACATCAAAACATAAATACAGAGAATAAATGTAATGTTCGTTGACATTTTAAGGAAACACAGTTATTACCCCTGATATCAGTGTGGAAATTTTCGTCTGATATACTAGTAAAATGTATGATAATGCGAATCAATACGTGGAGTAATGGTGAATTAACGTCTATTTTGCCAGAAAATGTCATATCTACAGAATCAACATACAAAACTATCTGTCAGCCTATATTATAACCTGGCATGATTGATCGCAGCTATATAACTTAAGATTACACACACAAACGGGTATTTTATTTCCGCCTTATCTAATTACCTAGCGCATTGTCATAAAATCAAAACTAGAAATGTGGAAATGCAATACCATGCGTCATATTTATAAAAGAGGCATATAACATTTTCAACCAGTGTAGTCCCAGATCGGCCTGCGCTTCCCCCACTGTCTGGCCAGTAGCCTATTTCACCAACATTGCAAAGTATACTTATCTAGCAAAGTATACTTTGAGGGAGAACTTTTCAATTTATGGATAAATCTATTAATTTTGATTATACCGAATTTATTACATTTTGGCTGTGATAATGTAATACATTCAGTATAATAATTTTGCATACTATTAATCATCAAATTTATGTAGTCGTTAGTTCTATATGAAATGGTGCATTTCGGGAAAAATAAATGATTACTCCCTCAAAGTATACTTTGCTAGACAACTATACTTTGCAATTTTGATGAAATCTGCTACAGGGCATACAACATCGCTGTTGTGCTGCAATCTGCACCGGCGTAAAATGTTTCACGTCGTAAATATGATGTACGAACGGGGTCAAAACTAAAAATACAGCTGCACCTGTAAAAATATAGCTGCACCTGTACAAAATACAGCTGCACCTGTAAAGACACAATTTAGTTTTGACCACGTACGTTCACCATATGTACGAACGGGGTCAAAACTAAACATACAGGTGCAGCTATAAAAATATACATGTATAGCTGCAGCTGTATATTTATAGCTGCAGCTATAAACGTATTTTATAGGTGCAGCTATACATTTACAGGTACAGATGAAAAAAATGCAGGTGCACCTGCATATTTTATAGCTGCACCTGTAAGTTTAGTTTTGACCCCGTTCGTACATATGGTGTACGAACGGGGTCAAAACTAAATTGTATTTTTACAGGTGCAGCTGTACTTTTTACAGCTGCACCTGTATATTTACAGCTGCACCTGTATTTTTTATAGATGCACCTGTAAATTTACAGGTACACCTGTATATTTTTTATAACTGCACATGTACATTTAGTTTTGACCCCGTTCGTACACCATAGAAAAATGCACCGGTTTCCGGACGGGATGCCATTGACCTCTAAAACATACTCATTTTTAGCTCGTCTGCACGAAGTGCAGAAGAGCTTATGGCATACCCCGGCGTCGTCGGCGTCGTCGTCCACAAACTTAACGTTGGGTTAAATGTCTTATAACTTATGTTTCCTTTCATGGAACACCTTGTCACCTCAGATGACCCTCTATCATGCTGTAGCAAATCCATGACCCACCTCACAACCCTTCCCCCAAGGTCAAGGTCAAGGTCACAAACTTAGCACATTCATAAACTTAAAGTTGGGGTAAATTTCTTATAACATCCGTTTCCTTTCATGGAACGCCTTGATATTTCATACATGTATTCCTTAGATGACCCTCTATCAAGCTGTAGCAAATCCATGACCCACGACCCAACCCTTACCCCAAGGTCAAGGTCACAAACTTAGCACATTCATAAATTTAACGTTGTGGTAAATGTCTTATAACATCTGTTTTCTTTCATGGAAAGGCTTGATATTTCATACATAAACTTCTGTTTATTTACAGGGAACGCCTTCATAGTTCATACATGGATTCATCTGATGATACTATATCGTGATATAGCAAATCCATGACCCACCGCCCATCCATTACCCCAAGGTTAAGGTCACAAACTGAGCACATTCATAAACTTAACGTTGGGGTAAATGTTGTGTAACTTCTGTTTATTTACAGGGAATACCTTCATATTTCATACATGCATTCATCTGATGATACCATATCGTGATATAGCAAATCCATGACCCACCTCCCACCCCTTTCCCCAAGGTCACAAACTTAGCACATTCATAAACTTAACGTCGGGGTAAATGACTGATAACATCTGTTGCATAAGTTTTTGCAAATCCATGACCCACCCCTTACCCTAAGGTCAAGGTCACAAACTCAGCACATTGATACACTTAACTTTGCGGTAAATGTCTTATAACATCTGTTTCCTTTCATGGGACGCATTGCTATTTCATCCATGCATTCATCTGATGATACCCTATCGTGCTATCGCAAATCCATGACCTACCACCCACCCATTACCCCAAGGTCAATGTCACAAACTTAGCACATTCATAAACTTAACGTTGGGGTAAATGTCTTATACCATCTGTTTTCTTTCATGGAAAGGCTTGATATTTCATACATGCATATACATCTTAATATGCTATATTATGCTATAGCAAACCCACGACCCACCTTGCACCACTGACCTCAACGTCAAGGTCCACCGCACGCCCCTTAACCCAAGGTCAAGTTATATAATATTCATGTTTTGTTATGCAACTGTGCCAAGTTTGAGTGAAGGCTGCCAACAGACGAGCTTCGTTGTCTTCTGACAACTATTGTTTATCCAGGTGAGCCGGCTCATGACTACAACACCAACGCCATGTACATAGTAGTATTGTCAAAGAGTGTAGATCCATGTGAGCCGGCTCGTGACGACAACACCAACGCCATGTATATAGTAGTATTGGCAAACAGTGTAGATCCAGGTGAGCCGGCTCGTGACTACAACACAAACGCCATGTATATAGTAGTATTGGCAAACAGTGTAGATCCAGGTGAGCCGGCTCGAGACGACAACACTAACGCCATGTAATAGTAGTATTGGCAAACAGTGTAGATCCAGGCGAGCCGGCTCGTGACAACAACACCAACGTCATGTATATAGTAGTATTGGAAAACAGTGTAGATCCAGGTGAGCCGGCCCGTAACGAGTCGTCTCATCAGGATCTGCACTTTTTGCAAGTAATTGTCAAATTTTTGAGAACAAAATCACCCCCTTTTCATAAATGGACTAGTCTGAAAATCATTTTGTGACGATGGGTTTGATTGCAAAATAAACATATCAAAATCCATTCCAGTTAGGGGTGAAAGGATTCATTATAGGCCTACATCGTTTGACAACATTTTATAACAAGGCCATGCCATTGTTTTCTCTGTTAAGCATCCACCCGGATGGCGAAAATCTACTTACATACAGTGAAACCTCTCTAAACCGGACACCCTGGGGAGATCCCCAGGGTGTCCGGCTTAGAGATGTTCCACTGGCAATCAGGCATATGACCATTCTGGGACATACTTATGCTTTTGCAATCATGAACCTACATTATTATCTGAAATGCATTACCAAGAAACCTCTCGAAAGGAGATCATATACATTTTCTTGGTGTCCGGTTTAGAGAGGTTCCACTGTATCCGGTAAAAACAAACAAGGCCTTGAAAGAACGAATGTAAATTTATGTTTATGCAGCGTGCAAATGGTTCAGGAAGTTGAATTTAAATTACCGCTACATAATGAGAAAATATTCTATTTATGAACGGATTTAAAACTTACTAGACAACTCCCATATCAACATGATCCATTTTCATATTACTTCACCATTAAATAGTGTAAAATAGCATACACAGTTTGTTTGTTTTTTCATACAGAGTGGCCTGCGGTTCTCTTACCAGGCGAATTTCAATTCCTGGAGCGCAGTATTGCAATTCGCGTTCCCATTAATTGCAATTGGACCGCAATCGGACTGCAATCATGTGACTGCGGTCCAAAGAGTTGGTTGTGGAATTGCAATACTTATATCGCAGTTAGCGCTGCGCTCCGCTTTTAATTGCAGTTTACTTTAAACTGCGAAAGAATGACCGCTTTACGCTGCGCTCTGCGGTCAAACCAGCGGACCGTTCTGCTTGACCAATGCGGCAATAAAATCGAAATAGTTTGCAAACGTATCCGTGTTCCAATCCAAAATGTTATCCCATCTATTTCATCCAAAGTGGCTAGAAAGTCAGCGGTATTGGTGATCTGTTTTTTTGGTGTGCAAATATAAAGCGGCGGGTTATTGCGAGAAAAACAGTGAAACATTGACCTTGACAATTTCTTGGACAAAACAAAATGTCGTCACTGCTGTTCCGAATATCAAGAACACATTAATAGACACCACCATACTCACAATATATTTATTTTCATATAAAATCAAATTATAATGTGTGTTCTACGGTATAATATTGCCAAACTAAGCATCAATTTTGCGGTTTGTTTACTTTTTCGTCGGTATTAAATTACGTTTACCTATTCTGTTAACATTATTTCGACGCGATCCTATAGTCGACATGACAATTTCTGAGATCAACACAACTTTTCATAATGTCTTTCAATTTCAAGCTGCAAGGAGACTGTGAATTGCATATTAACCATAATAACATGGTGAACATATTGATAATAATTTTAAAAGAAAAGCATATTTTTATTTTCGAAACCTGATCAAAAACAAAATATTAAAAATTTATTTTGGAATTAGATTTATATTACTGCAAACGTTCTGTTCTGTTCTGGCTGTTGATTTCTATTGGCCCGAATCAAATTTTGTGAAGATAATATTTATTCCGGTGATAGCCATTTCTTTAGAATAAAACGGTTTACTTGTGTCACAGAGTGAGAAAGATAAATAACGGCCCGGAATCGAACCAGGGACCTCATGTTTACCGTACCATGCCAATGGCTCTACCGAACAAGCTAACAAGGCACACTTCATACACACTTCATCCCCATGGTCAGTTGCGTACTGTGACATTCTTCTCCGCCAAATTGAAATTCGTCCTCGAATTCTATGTTTAATTTTTGTCTCCGAATTCCATATGTTTGGGTACAATTTGGGAGTATTTATCAGTCGCGGTCCTTTGTTGGGCAACAGAATACTCAATTATCGTCCGTACCCAGAGTTCCGGTGCTCCATAGGTTTTTCCTGCAGAGTACCGAATCGGATCTCATTCGCGCTTTAGCTGTTAATTGTGACATATTTTTCTGTACTTATTACACAGAAATGAATAAGTATAATACTGACATTTCTTTCAATTGAAAAATACAGAAAATATGTCGCAATTAACAGTTAAAGTGCAAATCAGATGTGATTTGGTACTTTGCAGGGGAAAGCTACGGAGAGCACCATTATAAACTCTCGGTACGGACGATGCGGGAGTATTCTGCAGAGTTACTTCCCGCAACTACGTTGGGCGCTAAATGTCACAGGGTGAGAAAGATGTGCACCAGCCCGGAATCGAACCGGGGATCTCTGGTTTACCACACCATCGCTCTACCTGCTGAGCAAACCGGGCACAAATACACACTTATTCACCATAGTGATCACTTCATTCAACCAAAAATTCACAAGCTAGAAGTTATGCCAAATTATTACAGTCAACGTCACAGATTATGCTCTTGACGACATTAGCGGACACAAATTTGTCCATCAATTTGATCAAATAAACAACGCAATCTGACAGATAACACTACGACGGCGCATGGAAACATCATTATTCTGGTACTTGGAATCAAAATGGTGGATATTAAGATCAATATGTGAGGCGCTGACGGAATCATTAACATTTGTTATCACGATAGCAGCTATAGGGATTGTTGGACGCATTTATTTATAGAAACAAGAGATTACAATGGATTGGATAATATACTAAGTGACATTTTGTTCTAACGTACACCAACATAGAGGATTAAATTTGCGACAATGTTGGATTCTGGATTTTGTGGACAGGTGACAGAAATCGGAGCTGGATAAGAACCGACAGACGTGATTCTGAATATGCGTGCTTGGTCTGTGGTTTTTCTTCCAGATCATGTCATGCATGTTTTAATTTCACGTCATGTCAAAGCAGCACTATTGAATATAATGAATAACTTTAATATTCTACACCAGAATTAAAGTTCATTCATCGTCTGATGTGTAACTGATGAATTAAGGTAAGTTACTTGTATATGACAACTTTTGCCTCACCACGATAGTGGAGGGGGCATTTAGTGTTACCCTTGACCTTGTCTGTTCTTCCGTCCGTCACCAACCTAGTAACTCGAAAAACTTTTAATCCGTAATAGCTACATACTTGTACCTGAAACTTGGTACATGTATGTTTGATTCGACCCCATGGTCATGGATTATCTCCCCCTTTTCAAGTTAGAATTTTCCAATTTTGTCTTGTAGCTCGTAAAATTTTTAAACCCTAATAGCTACACACCTGAAACTTGGTATGTCCTGATGATGAGTAGATTTGCAAAGTTTATTTTCATTCGACCCCCGAGTCATGGATTATCTCCCTCTTTTTGAATTAGAATTTGAAAATTTTGCCTTGTAACTCGTAAAACTTTTGTAATAGCTACATCACTGAAATTTGATATGTAGCTTCCTTATGATGAGTAGATGCGGAAAGTTTATTTCGATTTTTGATTCGAACCCCGTGTCATGGATTATCTCTCCCTTTTGGACACTGTAATTTTGCCTTGTTTACTATCAAAGCGATATGTGGGGTATCCGTGTTCTATGAACACATTTTCTAGTTTAGTTATCTCCCTTTGTTTTTTCGCGCACTGATTTGTCCGGAGCATAACGCGAACACCCTTTGCAATATTTTTTTATGAAACTTAACACATGCATAGGTCTCAATGGACAGTGCGGAGCTAGCGCTAAAGGTACATACATGCCCACTCAGTAGGCACAAAATGTTCTTTATGTCAGAGACATCATCAGAGACATTTTCTGGCCAGATAAACAATCATTTACCATTACCCACGTATTGTTTGGCATTATTATACATTTTATATCAGGACAGAAGAAAATTTCCACATTGATATCAGGGACGATAACCGTGTTTCCTTAAAATGTTAACGGACATTACTATTTATTCTCTGTATTTATTTTTTGATGTGCAATGATCATACTTTATAATCTGTCAAATTTTTTTTCAGTTGATGCATTTAATTTAATAGTATAAATAATTATTAAATATCATGCCCCATTTGCACATGAAAATACCGATACCACCGCGCGTCACTATCAGTAAAATAAATATTACCAAATGATTATATCTGTATAGCGGGCACTCGTAATGTTTATAACTAGTGGAATAGTGACAATTATACACTTATTTAATTCCCATAAAGAGCATTTTTAGCCTACTGAGTGGGCTTGCACCTTTAAAAAGGGGTTGGACAATTGTTGTCGCGACCGCCTGCGGACAGTGCGATATAGTCTGCACATTGACGTCCATCTGTATTTTTTTGCCGAGCCTACTTGCGGAAAGGGAGACTTAGTGATCACAATGACGTCCGTGCGTCAGTCCGTCCGAAATCGGTGTATGTTTTTAAATACCATATCCTAAGTCACATTGACTTGAAACATCAAATGCTTATTAGTCATCATCCATATATTCATTCTGTGTCCCACTCATGCGGCCCCTGTGCCCCAAGGTCAAGGTCAAATGACTTTGAAATTTTTTGTTAAAGTTTTTGCATACCTTATATCTCCACAACACTTACCCAGATTTGCTTCAAACTTCAGATAATTCTTTATTATCATCCATATTTTCATATTATAGCCCACGCATGCGACCCACATGCCCAAGATCAAGGTCAAATGACTCAAATTTGCGCTAAAGCTTTTACATACGTTAATTCAAACTTCAAATAAAATATACTCCGACACCATCAAATGCCTCGGTGGGCTCAACATGCGGGCCATGGCCATCTGGTTTTTATTTACCGTAGGTTAAAGTTTTTAAGAACACTATATCTCAGAAACAGCTTCGCCAATTCACTCGAAGCTTCACATGTGTGTTTATCATCATCCATATTTTCATTCTATGCTCAACCCCTGCAACCCCTGTGCCCAATATCAAGGTCAAATTACTTCGAAATTTACCTCAAAGTTTTTGACATGCCTGCATGTGGACAGTGCGATATAGTTGTCACATTGGCCTACATACGTACGTACATCCATATGTACGTCACTTCGTGCGTCCGGTTAAATTTTTTGGATTTAAGGTTAAAGTTTTTAAAGGTACATGCCCACTCAGTAGGCACAAACTGTTCTTTATAGCAATTAAATAAGTGTATAATTGTGTCACTATTCCACCAGTTCTAAAAATTATGTGTACCCGCTATCCATATATAATCATTTAGTAATATTTATTTTACTGATAATGACTAGCAGTGGTATCAAGCTATTTTCATATTCAAATGAGGCATGATATTTTTATGCCACCGGGTTTCGAAGAAACGGGTGGCATATAGTGTTTGGACCGTCCTTCCGTCCGTCTGTCCGGGCCAACATCGGGGGTTTAGGAGCTTAGGGTAAGGGTTAGTAACAAAGGATTCCTTTGTTATAGTCGGTTAGCTCATAATTCCATTGATCTTTAGGAGCTAATCCTTTGATCTTTTAAAGAACAAATAGCTCATAACTCCCAAATGTTTGAACGTCCGTCCGTCTGTCCGTCCGTCACACTTTTCGGTTAACCACTTTGTCACAGTTTCTCAAATATGCTGCAGGTGGCATCCGCGTTCGACAGACGCATTTCTTGTTTTTAATAATTTATGCTAATTAAAGGTACAGTGCAACCTCTCTACAACAGCCACCCATGGGAAGAGGCAAAATTGGCTGTTTTAGAGAGGTGGCTGTTGTATGGAGGTTAATGCTGAATACAATTTTATCGTCTGATGTTTATTTATTTTCTTCAATAATTCTCAATAAAAACATGTTTTGACAGCATTTTAGAATCATTTCCAATGGAAATGATTCTAAAATGCTGTCAAAACATGTTTTTATTGAGAAAGAATGCAAAATCAACATCAAACGACAATCTTCATGCTCAGCAGTGTAAGGGTTAGATATAGATGAACTCATCCATTTGGGATATAAAATAGCGGCTGTTACAGAGAGGTGGCTGTTGTAGAGAGGTGGCCGTTCGGGGAGGTTCGACTGTACATACCCACTCAGTAGGCACAACAATTAAAGTTATGTGTATTCTCAGTTATTTGTAGGAATTAAATAAGTGTATAATTTCTATTCCACCAGTTCTAAACATTACGAGTGCCCGTTATATGGATATAATCATTTATTAATGTTTATTTCACTGATAGTGACACGCGGTGATATCAGGCTATTTTCATAGGCAAATGGGGCATGATATTTTTTAATAACTTATACTAATTAAATGTGTTTCCCTGAAAAAATAATGTTTTCGACAGATTATAAAGTATGATCATTGCACATCAAAATATAAATAGTAATGTCTTGGTAACATTTTAAGGAAACACGGTTATCGCCCCTGATAGCAGTGTGGAAATTTACGTCTGATATAAAATGTATAATAATGCCAATAAATATGTGTATTAATGGTGAATTAATGTTTATTTTGCCCGAAAATGTCTCAGATGATGTCTCTGATATAAAGAAAAAAAAAATTAACATTTTGTGCCTATTGAGTGGGCATGTACCTTTAAGAACACTATATCTCTGAAACCGCTTCACCAATTCACTCGAAACTTCACATACGGTGTATTTGTCACCCACATTTTCATTATTATTTATATGTGCCCAATGTCACGGTCAAATTACTTTGAAATTTCCCTTAAAGTTTTTGTTGGGCCCGCTTGCAGACAGAGCGATATAGTTGGCACATTGGTGTGCATTCAGGATAAAGTTTTTGGTTAAAGTGTTTTTTAGTTAAAGTTTTTGGGTATACTATCAAAGCCTCGGCGGGTGCGGCACGTTTTTAAGTCGACGGGCTAAAGCTTTGTTGCAATAAAAAAAATTGTTTGTACTATCAAATGCCTCGGCGGGCACGACATGCAGGCCATGGCCATCTAGTTATTATGGCAAGCGATTTGATCAGTCGGCCATCGCACCATGACTAGTTTAGCACTTGATCAGTCGGCCATCGCACCAGGACTAGTTTAGCACTTGATCAGTAGGCCATCACACCAGGACTAGTTTAGAACTTGATCAGTCGGCCATCACACCAGGACTAGTTTAGAGCACCGTGTCGGACATCGCTCCAGGAATAGTTTATAACTTGATCAGTCGGCCATCGCACCAGGACTAGTTTAAAACTTGATCAGTTTACCATCTCACCAGGACTAGTATAGCACTTGATCAGTCGGCCATCGCACCAGGACTAGTATAGCACTTGATCAGTCGGCCATCGCACCGGGACTAGTTTAGCCCTTGATCAGTCGGCCATCGCACCAGGACAAGTATAGCACTCGATCAGTCGGCCATCGCACCAGGACTAGTTTAGAACTTGATCAGTCGGCCATCGCTCCAGGACTAGTTTAGAACTTGATCAGTTGGCCATTGCTCCAGGACTAGTTTAGAACTTGATCAGTCAGCCATCGCACCAGCCACCAGGACTAGTTTAGCACTTGATCAGTCGGCAATCTCACCATGACTAGTATAGAACTAGATCAGTCGGCCATCGCTCCAGGACTAGTTTAGCTCTTGGTTAGTCGGCCATCACACCAGGACTAGTTTAGCCCTTGATCAGTCGGCCATCGCACCAGGACTAGTGTAGCCCTTGATCAGTCGGCCATCGCACCAGGACTAGTATAGAACTTGATCAGTCGGCCATCGCACCAGAACTAGTTTAACCCTTGATCAGTCGGTCATCGCACCAGGATTAGTAGAGCACTTGATCAGTCTGCCATCGCACCATAAGTAGTATAGCGCTTGATTAGTCGCCCATTGCACAATGCCCAGTATAGCACTTGATCATTTGGCCATCTCACCATGCCCAGTATAGCACGTGATCAGTCGGCCATGCCGAGTATAGCACTTGATCAGTCGGCCATCGCACCAGGACTAGTAGAGCACTTGATCAGTCTGCCATCGCACCATAACTAATATAGAGCTTGATCAGTCGCCCATTGCACCATGCCCAGCATAGCACTTGATCAATTGGCCATCTCACCATGCCCAGTATAGCACGTGATCAGTCGGCCATGCCGAGCATAGCACTTGATCAGTCGGCCATCACACCAGGACTAGTTTAGAACTTGATCAGTCGACCATCGCACCAGGAATAGTTTAGCCCTTGATCAGTCGGCCATCGCACCGAGACCGGGGGTGTAGTATAGTCATAGACAAAAACTGGTGGTGGTGGTGATACACATTGTTCCCACTGTGGGATATAGACCGGAACTTTTAGGACGCCAAATGTAGATGGCTGGTGTGCGTGGGGGATCATTGTTTTGTATTCCCGGCGGTGGTGCGGAGTACAATGATGAATTACTGATGAATTACTGTATTGAACACACATGTATATGCACTGTGATACCGTACTTCACAATCCTCAGTTTTAAATTGTTTCTGTATCGTAAAACTGAACATTTATTCATTTTGAAAAATTTAAAATTGTGGCAGATGATTGAAATGAAAACCGGATGTTTACATGCGAAATGAACCGGTGCATCGGTATATTTTAACCGCACGATGACCCACTGTATGTTCATACCATATCCGTACGGATATATCGTATACACGAACGGATATCGTATGTTTTTGTATAATATTCGTATAGTACGTTTGTATAATGTAAACAAACTGTACTATACGATGATACGGTAAGTTTATAACGGAAATAGCGAAAGAATGACCGCACAAACGGTATCACGAAAGAATGACCGCACAAACTTGACCGCGAAAGAATTACCGCACAAACGGTATCGCGAAAGAATGACCGCAACAACGGGACCGTGATTGGACCGCAATTAGACTGCAATTTCAGAGCGGACGAATTGCATTTCAACGACCGCTGGATTGCAATTCTTGGTAAGTGAATCGCAGGCGGGAGTGTAGTATAGCGCTTAATTAGTCGCCCATTGCACCATGCCCAGTACGTATAGCACTTGATTAGTTGGCTATCTCACCATGCCCAGTATAGCACGTGATCAGTCGGCCATGCCCAGTATAGCACTTGATCAGTCGGCCATCGCACCAGGACTAGTAGAGCACTTGATCAGTCTGCCATCGCACCATAACTAGTATAGCACTTGATCAGTCTCCCATTGCACCATGTCCAGTATAGCACTTGATCAGTTGGCCATCTTACCATGCCCAGTATAGCACGTGATCAGTCGGCCATGCCGAGTATAGCACTTGATCATTCGGCCATCACACAGGACTACTTTAGCACTTGATCAGTCGGCCATCGCACCAGGACTAGTATAGCACTCAATCAGTCGGCCATCACACCAGGACTAGTTTAGAACTTGATCAGTCGGCCATCGCACCAGGACTACTTTAGCACTTGATCAGTCGGCCATCGCACCAGGACTAGTATAGCACTCGATCAGTCGGTCATCGCACCACGACTAGTTTATAACTTGATCAGTCGGCCATCGCACCAGGACTAGTTTAGAACTTGATCAGTCGACCATCGCACCAGGAATAGTTTAGCCCTTGATCAGTCGGCCATCGCACTGAGACTAGTTTAGCCCTTGATTAGTCGGCCATAGCACCAGGACTAGTATAGCACTCGATCAGTTGGCGATCTCACCAGGACTAGTTTAGAACTTGATCAGTCGGCCATCGCACCACGACTAGTTTAGAACTTGATCAGTCGGCCATCGCACCAAGACTAGTTTAGCCCTTGATCAGTCGGCCATCGCACCAGGACTAGTTTAGAACTTGATCAGTCGCCATCGCACCAAGACTAGTTTTTGCCCTTGCTCAGTCGGCCATCACACCAGGACTAGTTTAGAACCTTGATCAGTCGGCCATCGCACCACGACTAGTTTAGAACTTGATTCAGTCGGCCATTCATGTACCAAGACTACTTTAGCCCTTGATCAGTCGGCATCGCACCACGACTAGTTTAGACTTGATCAGTCGGCCATCGCACCTAATACTAGTTTAGCCCTTGCTCAGTCGGCCATCGCACCTGGACTAGTATAGCACTCGATCAGTCGGCCATCGCACCATGACTAGTTTAGAACTTGATCAGTCGGCCATCGCACCACGACTAGTTTAGAACTTGATCAGTCGGCCATCGCACCAATACTAGTATAGCACTTGATCAGTGGTCATCGCACCAGGACTAGTTTAGCACTTGATCAGTCGGCCACGTCATCCTGCGTTACAGACAGAATTGGTGGTCGGGGGGGGGGTGGGGGTGTAGTGTAGTCATAGACAAAAACTGGTGGTGGTGGTGATACACATTGTTCCCACTGTGGGATATAGACTGGAACTTTTAGGACGCCAAATGTAGATTGCTGGTGTGCGTGGGGGATTACAGAGTGGCCTGCGGTTCTCTTACCAGGCGAATTGCAATTCCTGGAGCGCAGGATTGCAATTCGCGTTCCCATTAATTGCAATTGGACCGCAATCGGACTGCAATCATGTGACTGCGGTCCAAAGAGCTGGTTGCGGAATTGCAATACTTATAGCGCAGTTAGCGTTGCGCTCCGCTGCGCTCCGCTGCGCTCCGCTGCGCTCCGCTGCGCTCCGCTTTTAATTGCAGTTTACTTTAAACTGCGAAAGAATGACCGCTTTACGCTGCGCTCTGCGGTCAAACCAGCGGTCCGCTCTGCTTAACCAATGCGGCAATACAATCGAAATAGTTGACAAACGTATCCGTGTTCCAATCCAAAATTTTATGCCATCTATCTAATTCAAAGTGACTAGCCTAGAATGTCAGCGGTGTTTGTGATCTGTGCTGTTTTGTGGTGCGCAAATATAAATCGGCGGGTTATTTCTAGACAAACAGTGAAAAATTATTGACCTTGACAATTTCTTGGACAAAACAAAATGTCGTCACTCACTCACTGCCGTTCCGAATATCAAGAACAAATTAATAGACACCACCATGCTGACAATATATTTATTTTCATATAAAATCAAATGATAATGTGTGGTCTACGGTATAATATAGCAAAACAAAGCATCAATTTTGCGTTTTGTTTACTTTTTTGTCTGTATCAAATTACGTTTTCCTATTATGTTGACATTATTTCGACGCGATCCTATAGTCGACATGACAATTTCTGAGATCAACACAAGTCAACTTTTCATAATGTCTTTCAATTTCAAGCTGCAAGGAGACTGTGAATTGCATAGTAACCATAATAACATGGTGAACATATTGATAATAATTTTTAAAAGAAAAGCATATTTTAATTTTCGAAACCTGATCATAAAAAAAATATTAAAAATTTTATTTTGGAATTAGATTTATATTATGCAAACGTTCTGTTCTGGCTGTTGATTTCTATTGGCCCGAATCAAATTTTGTGAAGATAATATTTATTCCGGTGATAGCCATTTCTTTAAAATAAAACGGTTTACTTGTGTCACAGAGTGAGAAAGATAAATAACGGCCCGGCGGAATCGAACCAGGGACCTCATGTTTACCGTACCATGCCCATGACTTTACCGAGCAAGCTAACAAGGCACAGATCATACACACTTCATCCCATGGTCAGTTGCGTACTGTGACATTCTTCTCCGCCAAATTGAAATTCGTCCTCGAATTCTATGTTTAATTTTTGTCTCCAAATTCCATTATGTTTGAGTACAATTTGGGAGTATTTATCAGTCGCGGTCCTTTGTTGGGCAAGCAGAATACTCAATTATTGTCCGTACCCAGAGTTCCGGTGCTCCATAGGTTTTTTTTTTTCCTGCAGAGTACCGAATCGGATCTCATTCGCGCTTTAGCTGTTAATTGTGACATATTTTTCTGTACTTATTACACAGAAATGAATAAGTATAATACTGACATTTCTTTCAATTGAAAAATTCAGAGAATATGTCGCAATTAACAGTTGGAAGTGCAAATCAGATGTGATTTGGTACTTTGCAGGGGAAAGCTACGGAGAGCACCATTATAAACTCTCGGGTTTACGGACGTCTGCGGGAGTATTCTGCAGAGTTACTTCCCGCAACTACGTTGGGCGCTAAATGTCACAGGGTGAGAAAGATGTGCACCAGCCCGGAATCGAACCGGGGATCTCTGGTTTACCACACCATCGCTCTACCTGCTGAGCAAAACCGGGCACAAATACACACTTATTCACCATAGTGATCACTTCATTCAACCAAAAATTCACAAGCTAGAAGTTATGCCAAATTATTACAGTCAATGTCACAGATTATGCTCTTGGCGACATTAGCGGACACAAATTTGTCCATCAATTTGATCAAATAAACAACGGAATCCGACAGATAACACTACGACGGCGCATGGACACATCATTATTCTGGTACTTGGAATCAAAATGGTGGATATTAAGATCAATATGTGAGGCGCTGACGGAACCTTTAACATTTTTTATCACGATAGCAGCTACAGGGATTGTTGGACGCATTTATTTAGAGAAACAAGAGATTACAATGGATTGGATAATATACTAAGTGACATTTTGTTCTAACGTACACCAACATAGAGGATTAAATTTGCGACAATGTTGGATTCTGGATTTTGTGGACAGGTGACAGAAATCGGAGCTGGATAAGAACCGACAGACGTGATTCTGAATATGCGTGCTTGGTCTGTGGTTTTTCTTCCAGATCATGTCATGCATGATTTAATTTCACGTCATTGTCAAAGCAGCACTATTGAATATAATGAATAACTTTAATATTCTACACCAGAATTAAAGTTCATTCATCGTCTGATGTGTAACTGATGAATTAAGGTAAGTTACTTGTATATGACAACTTTTGCCTCACCACGATAGTGGAGGGGGGCATTTAGTGTTACCCTTGACCTTGTCCGTTCTTCCGTCGTCACCAACCTAGTAACTCGAAAAACTTTTAAACCGTAATAGCTACATACCTGAAATACTTGGTACATGTATGTTTGATTCGACCCATGGTCATGGATTATCTCCCCCTTTTCAAGTTAGAATTTTCCAATTTTGTCTTGTAGCTCGTAAAACTTTTAAACCCTAATAGCTACACACCTGAAACTTGGTATGTCCTTATGATGAGTAGATTTGCAAAGTCTATTTTCATTCGACCCCCGAGTCATGGATTATCTCCCTCTTTTTGAATTAGAATTTGAAAATTTTACCTTGTAACTCGTAAAACTTTTGTAATAGCTACATCACTGAAATTTGATATGTAGCTTCCTTATGATGAGTAGATGCGGAAAGTTTATTTTGATTTTTGATTCGAACCCCGTGTCATGGATTATCTCTTCCTTTTGGACACTGTAATTTTGCCTTGTTTACTATCAAAGCGATATGTGGGGTATCCGTGTTCTATGAACACATTTTCTAGTTTAGTTATCTCCCTTTGTTTTTTCGCGCACTGATTTGTCCAGAGCATAACGCGAACACCCTTTGCAATATTTGTTATGAAACTTAACACATGCATAGGTCTCACTGGACAGGGCGGAGCTATCGTTAAAGGTACATGCCCACTCAGTAGGCACAAAATGTTCTTTATGTCAGAGACATCATCGGAGACATTTTTTGGCCAGATAAACAATCATTTACCATTACCCACGTATTGTTTGGCATTATTATACATTTTATATCAGACGAAAATTTCCACATTGATATCAGGGACGATAACCGTGTTTCCTTAAAATGTTAACGGACATTACTATTTATTCTCTGTATTTATTTTTTGATGTGCAATGATCATACTTTATAATCTGTCAATTTTGTTTTCAGTTGATGCATATAATTTAATAGTATCAATAATTATAAAATATCATGCCCCATTTGCACATGAAAATACCGATACCACCGCGTGTCACTATCAGTAAAATAAATATTACCAAATGATTATATCTGTATAGCGGGCACTCGTAATGTTTATAACTAGTGGAATAGTGACAATTATACACTTATTTAATTCCCATAAAGAGCATTTTTAGCCTACTGAGTGGGCTTGCTTTCCTTTAAAAAGGGGTTGGACAATTGTTGTCGCGACCGCCTGCGGACAGTGCGATGTAGTCTGCACATTGACGTCCATCTGTATTTTTTTTGCCTAGCCTGCTTGCGGAAAGCGAGACTTAGTGATCACAATGACGTCCGAGCGTCAGTCCGTTCGAAATCGGTGTATGTTTTTAAATACCATATCCTTTTAAAGTCACATTGACTTGAAACATCAAATGCTTATTAGTCATCATCCATATATTCATTCTGTGTCCCACTTATGCGGCCCCCCCTGTGCCCAAGGTCAAATGACTTTGAAATTTTTGTTAAAATTTTTGCATACCTTATATCTCCACAACACTTACCCAGATTTGCTTTAAACTTCAGATAATTCTTTATTATCATCCATATTTTCATATTATAGCCACACATGCGACCCACATGCCCAAGATCAAGGTCAAATGATTTTCAAATTTGCGTTAAAGCTTTTACATACGTTAATTCAAACTTCAAATAAATATACTCGGACATCATCAAATGCCTCGGTGGGCTCAACATGCGGGCCATGGCCATCTGGTTTTTATTTACCGTAGGTTAAAGTTTTTAAGAACACTATATCTCAGAAACAGCTTCGCCAATTCACTCGAAGCTTCACATGTGTGTTTATCATCATCCATATTTTCATTCTATGCATCAACCCTGCAACCCCTGTGCCCAATATCAAGGTCAAATTACTTTGAAATTTACCTCAAAATTTTTGACATGCCTGCATGTGGACAGTGCGATATAGTTGTCACATTGGCCTACATACGTACGTACATCCATATGTACGTCACTTCGTGCGTCCGGTTAAATTAAATTTTTTTGATTTAAGGTTAAAGTTTTTAAAGGTACATGCCCACTCAGTAGGCACAAACTGTTCTTTATAGCAATTAAATAAGTGTATAATTGTGTCACTATTCCACCAGTTCTAAAAATAATGTGTGCCCGCTATCCATATATAATCATTTAGTAATATTTATTTTACTGATAATGACTAGCAGTGGTATCAAGCTATTTTCATGTTCAAATGAGGCATGATATTTTTATGCCACCGGGTTTCGAAGAAACGGGTGGCATATAGTGTTTGGACCGTCCTTCCGTCTGTCCGTCCGTCACACTTTTCGGTTAACCACTTTGTCACAGTTTCTCAAATATGCTGCAGGTGGCATCCGCGTTCGACAGACGCATTTCTTGTTTTTAATAATTTATGCTAATTAAAGGTACATACCCACTCAGTAGGCACAACAATTAAAGTTATGTGTATTCTCAGTTATTTGTAGGAATTAAATAAGTGTATAATTTTGTCACTATTCCACCAGTTCTAAACATTACGAGTGCCCGTTATATGGATATAATCATTTAGTAATGTTTATTTCACTGATAGTGACACGCGGTGATATCAGGCTATTTTCATAGGCAAATGGGGCATGATTTTTTATTAATTACTTATACTAATTAAATGTGTTTCCCTGAAAAAATAATGTTTTCGACAGATTATAAAGTACATGTATGATCATTGCACATCAAAAAATAAATACCGTAGTAATGTCTTGGTAACATTTTAAGGAAACACGGTTATCGCCCCTGATAGCAGTGTGGAAATTTACGTTGATGATATAAAATGTATAATAATGCCAATAAATATGTGTATTAATGGTGAATTAATGTTTATTTTGCCCGAAAATGTCTCAGATGATGTCTCTGATATAAAGAACATTTTGTGCCTACTGAGTGGGCATGTACCTTTAAGAACACTATATCTCTGAAACCGCTTCACCAATTCACTCGAAACTTCACATACGGTGTATTTGTCACCCACATTTTCATTATTATGTATATGTGACCAATGTCACGGTCAAATTACTTTGAAATTTCCCTTAAAGTTTTTGTTGGGCCCGCTTGCAGACAGAGCGATATAGTTGGCAAATTGGTGTGCATTCAGGATAAAGTTTTTGGTTAAAGTGTTTTTTAGTTAAATTTTTGGGTATACTATCAAAGCCTCGGCGGGTGCGGCCCGTTTTTTCGTCGACGGGCTAAAGCTTTGTTGCAATAAAAAAAATTGTTTGTACTATCAAATGCCTCGGCGGGCACGACATGCAGGCCATGGCCATCTAGTTATTATGGCAAGCGATTTGATCAGTCGGCCATCGCACCATGACTAGTTTAGCACTTGATCAGTCGGCCATCGCACCAGGACTAGTTTAGCACTTGATCAGTAGGCCATCACACCAGGACTAGTTTAGAACTTGATCAGTCGGCCATCACACCAGGACTAGTTTAGCACTTGATCAGTCAGACATCGCTCCAGGACTTAAGTTTAGAACTTGATCAGTCGGCCATCGCACCAGGACTAGTTTAAAACTTGATCAGTTTCCCATCTCACCGGGACTAGTAAAGCACTTGATCAGTCGGCCATCGCACCAGGACTAATTTAGAACTTGTTCAGTCGGCCATCACACCAGGACTAGTATAGCACTTGATCAGTAGGCCATCACACCAGGACTAGTTTAGAACTTGATCAGTCGGCCATCACACCAGGACTAGTTTAGCACTTGATCAGTCAGACATCGCTCCAGGACTTAAGTTTAGAACTTGATCAGTCGGCCATCGAACCAGGACTAGTTTAAAACTTGATCAGTTTCCCATCTCACCGGGACTAGTAAAGCACTTGATCAGTCGGCCATCGCACCAGGACTAATTCAGAACTTGTTCATCGGCCACACACCAGGACTGTATACCTTATCATCGGCTATCGCACCGGGACTAGTTTAGCCCTTGATCGTCGGACCATCGCTCCAGGACTACGTTTAGAACTAGATCGCGGCCATTGCCAGGGACTAGTTTAGAACTTGATCAGTCGGCCATCACGGCGCCACCATAGTTTGGCACTTGATCAGTCGGCAATCTACACCATGGACTAGTTTAGAACTAGATCAGTCGGCCATCGCTCCTGGACTAGTTTAGCCCTTGGTCAGTCGGCCATCACACCAGGACTAGTTTAGCCCTTGATCAGTCGGCCATCGCACCAGGACTAGTGTAGCCCTTGATCAGTCGGCCATCGCACCAGGACTAGTATAGAACTTTATCAGTCGGCCATCGCACCAGGACTAGTTTAGCTCTTGATCAGTCGGTCATCGCACCAGGACTAGTAGAGCACTTGATCAGTCTGCCATCGCACCATAAGTAGTATAGCGCTTGATTAGTCGCCCATTGCACCATGCCCAGTATAGCACTTGATCAGTTGGCCATCTCACCATGCCCAGTATAGCACGTGATCAGTCGGCCATGCCGAGTATAGCACTTGATCAGTCGGCCATCGCACCAGGACTAGTAGAGCACTTGATCAGTCTGCCATCGCACCATATCTAGTATAGCGCTTGATCAGTCGCCCATTGCACCATGCCCAGCATAGCACTTGATCAATTGGCCATCTCACCATGCCCAGTATAGCACGTGATCAGTCGGCCATGCCGAGCATAGCACTTGATCAGTCGGCCATCACACCAGGACTAGTTTAGAACTTGATCAGTCGACCATCGCACCAGGAATAGTTTAGCCCTTGATCAGTCAGCCATCGCACCGAGATTAATTTAGCCCTTGATCAGTCGGCCATTTCACCAGGACTAGTATAGCACTCGATCAGTCGGCCATCGCACCATGACTAGTTTAGAACTTGATCAGTCGGCCATCGCACCACGACTAGTTTAGAACTTGATCAGTCGGCCATCGCACCAAGACTAGTTTAGAACTTTATCAGTCGGCCATCGCACCAAGACTAGTATAGCACTTGATCAGTCGGCCATCGCACCAGGACTAGTTTAGCACTTGATTAGTCGGCCATCATGTCATCCTGCGTTACAGACAGAAGTGGTGGTCGGGGGGAGGGGTGTAGTGTAGTCATAGACAAAAACTGGTGGTGGTGGTGATACACATTGTTCCCATTGTGGGATATAGACCGGAACTTTTAGGACGCCAAATGTAGATGGCTGGTGTGTGTGGGGGATCATTGATTTGTGTCCCCGGCGGTGGTGCGGAGTACAATGATGAATTACTGATGAATTACTGTATTGAACACACATGTATATGCACTGTGATACCTTACTTCACAATCCTCAGTTTTAAATTGTTTCTGTATCGTAAAACTGAACATTTATTCATTTTGAAAAACTTAAAATTGTGGCAGATGATCGAAATGAAAACCGGATGTTTACATGCGAAATGAACTAGTGCATCGGTATATTTTAACCGCACGATGACCCACTGTATATTCATACCATATCCGTACGGATATATCGTAATTACGAACGGATGTCGTATGTTTTTGTATAATATTCGTATAGTACGTTTGTATAATGTAAACAAACTGTACTATACGATGATACGGTAAGTTTTTAACGGAAATAGCGAAAGAATGACCGCACAAATGGTATCGTGAAAGAATGACCGCACAAACTGGACCGTGAAAGAATTACCGCACAAACGGTATCGCGAAAGAATGACCGCAACAACGGGACCGTGATTGGACCGCAATTAGACTGCAATTTCAGAGCGGACGAATTGCAATTCAACGACCGCTGGATTGCAATTCTTGGTAAGTGAATCGCAGGCGGGAGTGTAGTATTTCACCATGCCAAGTACGTATAGCACTTGATTAGTTGGCCATCTCACCATGCCCAGTATAGCATGTGATTAGTCGGCCATGCCGAGTATAGCACTTGATCAGTCGGCCATCGCACCAGGACTAGTAGAGCATTTGATCAGTCTGCCATCGCACCATATAACTAGTATAGCGCTTGATCAGTCGCCCATTGCACCATGCCCAGTATAGCACTTGATCAGTTGGCCATCTCACCATGCCCAGTATAGCACGTGATCAGTCGGCCATGCCGAGTATAGCACTAGATCATTCGGCAATCACACCAGGACTACTTTAGCACTTGATCAGTCGGCCATCACACCAGGACTAGTATAGCACTCAATCAGTCGGCCATCACACCAGGACTAGTTTAGAACTTGATCAGTCGGCCATCACACCAGTACTACCTTAGCACTTGATCAGTCGGCCATCGCACCAGGACAAGTATAGCACTCGATCAGTCGGCCATCGCACCAGGACTAGTTTAGAACTTGATCAGTCGACCATCGCACCAGGAATAGTTTAGCCCTTGATCAGTCGGCCATCGCACTGAGACTAGTTTAGCCCTTGATTAGTCGGCCATGGCACCAGGACTTGTATAGCACTCGATCAGTCGGCCATCGCACCAGGACTAGTTTAGAACTTGATCAGTCGGCCATCGCACCACGACTAGTTTAGAACTTGATCAGTCGGCCATCGCACCAAGACTAGTTTAGCCCTTGATCAGTCGGCCATCGCAGTACTAGTTTATAACTTGATCAGTCGGCCATCGCACACGACTAGTTTTAGAACTTGATCAAGTCGGCCATTGCACCAAGACTAGTTTAGCCCTTGATCAGTCGGCCATCGCACCAGGACTAGTTTAGAACTTGATCAGTCGGCCATCGCACCAATACTAGTGGCCCTTGACTCAGTCGGCCATCGCACCAGGACTAGTTTAGAACTTGATTAGTCGGCCATCGCACCACGACTAGTATAGCACTCGATCAGTCGGCCATCCATGACTAGTTTAGAACTTGATCAGTCGGCCATCGCACCAAGACTAGTATAGCACTTGATCAGTCGGTCATCGCACCAGGACTATAGTTTAGCACTTGATCAGTCGGCCACGTCATCCTGCGTTACAGACAGAAGTGGTGGTCCGGGGGGGGGGGGGGGTGTGTAGTGTAGTCATAGACAAAAACTGGTGGTGGTGGTGATACACAATGACATTGTTCCCACTGTGGGATATAGACCGGAACTTTTAGGACGCCAAATGTAGATAGCTGGTGTGCGTGGGGATCATTGTTTTGTGTCCCCGGCGGTGGTGCGGAGTACAGTGATGAATTACTGTATATGGGACACACATGTATATGTACTGTTATACAGTACTTCACAATCCTCAGTTTTAAATATTGTTTCTGTATCGTAAAACTGAAAATGTATTCATTTTGAAAAACTTAAAATTGTGGCAAATGATCGACATGAAAACCGGATGTTTACATTCGAAATCAACCGGTGCATCGGTATATTTTAACCACAGGATGACCCACTTTATATTCATACCATATCCGTAAGGATATATCGTATATCATGTATATACGAACGGATATCGTATGTTTGTATAATATTCGTATAGTACGTTTGTATTATCACTGATAATGTAAACAAACTGTACTATACGATGATACGGTAAGTTTTTACCGCAAATAGCGAAAGAATGACCGCACAAACGGTATCGCGAAAGAATGACCGCACAAACTGGACCGCGAAAGAATGACAGCACAAACGGTATCGCGAAAGAATGACAGCAAAAACAGGACCGCGTTTGGACCGCAATTAGACTGCAATTCCAGAGGGGAAGAATTGCAATTCAAGGACCGCTGGATTGCAATTCTTGGTAAGCGAATCGCAGGCAGGAGTGTACAACCACGCTCAAAACCTACCCGCACGAGGACGAAGAACCTTGTATGTCCTAATTTCCAGTGATTGTAATGTGCTGTCAAATCATGTTTTGGTGAGAAAAATGGAAAATACACAAATTGTAAATTAAAAAGATGATGAAAAATAGTTTTTAGAATTGTAGGAGAAATTTTCAATTTTATGATAAATTTATTAATTTTTATTATACTGAATTTATTACATTATCACAGCCAATTTGGCTGTGATAATGTAATACATTCAGTATAATAATTCTGCATACTGTTAATCATGAAATATATGCAGTTGTTAGTTCTATATGAAGTAATGCATTTCCGGAAAAATAAATGATTACTCCCTGAAAGTATACTTTGCTAGAAAAGTATACTTTGCAATGTTGGTGAAATAGGCTACTGAACTTCCACTTCAGTGAGCTGTATTGCATATGAATTGACCAACATCTGTAGAACAACAGCATAAACTACAACAATTGACACAAAATATTCTTTATTTGAATTAAATAAGTGTATTATTGTCTCAATATTCACCATCCTTAAGCCATACCATATATATTATATGTTAAAGGTGCATGCCCACTCAGTAGGCACAAAATGTTCTTTATTGGAATTAAATAAGTGTATAATTGTGTCAATATTCATCATCTTTAAGCCATCATTACCATATATATTATATGTTAAAGGTACATGCCCACTCAGTAGGCACAACTTGGTATTTATTGGAATTAAATAAGTGTATAATTGTGTCAATATTCATCATCCTTAAAACATACCATATATATTCTATGTTAAAGGTACATGCCCACTCAGTAGGCACAACATTTTCTTTATTGGAATTAAATGAGTGTACAATTGTGTCACTATATTCACCATCCTTACATGTAAGCCATACCATATATATTCTATGTTAAAGGTACATGCCCACTCAGTAGGCACAACATGTTCTTTATTGGAATTAAAGAAGTGTATAATTGTGTCACTATTCCACCAGTTCTAAAATTACGAGTGCCCGCTATACAGATATAATCATTTAGTAGTGTTTATTTTACTGATAGTGACTCGCGGTGGTATCAGGCTATTTTCATATTTTAGGGAAACATTTACGTCTGATATAAAATGTATAATAATACCAATCAATACGTGGAATAATGGTGAATTTTGCCAGAAGATGTTCCAGATGATGTCTCTGATATATAGAACATGTGCGCCTACTGAGTGGGCATGTACCTTTAAGCGTCCAACCAGTTTAACCAAAGATTGTCTAAAATTGCTTGATGAAATTCCATCAAATATTGATTTTATTGCGAAAAAAACCTCGATTTAATATGGGGGTTAAAAATTGATTTTTTTTAAATGTTTTTTTTATTTGTGGACCGAATTTCAAAATCTAGCTTTTGTTTTCTTATTTAAATCATTTTCAAGCTATCTCGCCTGGGTTCGGAGTCAATTTCCAAAAATTTTCGTTTTTTGATCCTTCAGGATCAAAAAACGAAAATTTTTGGAAATTGAGTCCCCCTGTTAAATTCCCATAGGAAAATCATTTTTCGCTATAAAATAAATATTTAATAGAATTTCATCAAATAATTTTCTTTTGGGGAGGGTGACTTTTTTTGTTATTGATGAAGAAGTACTTACTTTTAAATATTTTTTTAGATTTAATGTGTTTAATAGCCAAATGTTCGTCGGCAGCAAAACGTGGAACAGACAGTAATTACTATATGACTTCATGACAAATCTCAAAATCACTATTGAAAAGGAATACAGGCACGTGTATATTTACCTGTCTCACCTATTCTGTGTTTTGGTTATGATCGGTTTGTTTGTAAACAAGTAGCAAGTTATCGTCTGCGGACATTTATACCTGCACGCGGACAGATAGAACTGGCTATGGCGTTAGTTATTTTAATGTTATTGACGCCATGCCCAAGGTGTATGATCACGTGGTTACAACAAGAACAAGAACAACAACAACAACAAAACAACAACAACAAGTACTGAAACTTCCAGAAGCCCTCCGATTCAAAGTGCATATTCTTTTACTTTGTTCTTATTATGTAACGGATTTTGATGAAAAATGGCGCATCAAACGCGTCTTGTTAAGCTGCATTTGGTGGTCGCTGTACTTTGGCACAAAACAGAAGTATGTGCTGCACTCCCGGGACTACCAAATGCAGCTCATGAAGACGCGTTTGCTGTGCAATACTTCATCAAAATCCGTTGCCTATTAAGGAAAATATAAAATAATAATTACGTTGGAGTGGGCAAGATCTCAACACTTTCATACATTGTTGTTGTAATCGTATATGCAATCGTATACGGGAAAATACGGTGTTCCGTTAAGGCCATCGTAATATCGCTATCGGGTCGATATTAAGATAGTACGATACCACCATGATGATAGTACGATACTACGATGACGATAGTACGATACTACGCTGACGATAGTACGACAGCACGATGACGATAGTACGATACCACGATGACGATAACGCGATACCACGATAGTACGATGACGATACTACGATATTATATCGTACTATCGTCATCTTAGTATCATACTATCGTCATCGCAGAATCGTACTATAGTCATCGTACTGTCGTGATCTCGTAGTATCGACCCGATAGCGATATTACGATGGCATTATCGGAACACTGTTTATCGTAGTATCGTACGATCGTCATCGTGCTATCGTAATATCGTCATCGTAGTATCGTACTATCGTCATCGTAGTATCGTACTATCGTCATGGTGGTATCGCCTTCAGGATGGACACGCGCATGCGCATTGTTTGTCTGCGAAAATGGCGGTACGCCTTAATCAAGGTGGGGGATCACGTGGTTTCCGAACGGCATGACGTCATGTTTTGTAGATGTGATTATAGTAGATTCTTTGTGAAATTTATAAGTTATTGTAAAGAACGTTCAGAGCACCCATAAACACATATGCCATCGTATTTGGTGAGCTACATATCATCAAAATCCGTCCGTTTGTTAGGAAGATCTTAATGAAAATAGACTGTAAAAATGACGTCACAGATTACGTCACGTCAGAAAATCGGGTTCGAAAACCACGTGATCACACACCTTGTTAATAGCGCAAAAATGAATTTCAGCTCAAACGGCGCAAACAAGATTAATATTTCAAATATCTATCTTAAATACCTATTAAATGAAATTAAATAAATCTAATGATGATTATATGTATCAAAATACCGGCGAATTACCTCGTCATCCATTGTTTTGATGCGAATGCGCATGTCCATTCGGAAGGCGATACTAAGATGACGATAGTAGGCTACTACGATAAACAGTGTTCCGTTAAGGCCATCGTAATATCGCTATCGGGTCGATACTACGAGATCACGACAGTACGATGACGATACTACGATACTACGATGACGATAGTACGATATAATATCGTAGTATCGTCATCGTACTATCGTGGTATCGCGTTATCGTCATCGTGGTATCGTACTATCGCCATCGTGGCATCGTAGTATCGTCATCGTACTATCGTACTATCGTATTATCGTACTAACGTACTATTGTACTATCGTACTATCGTACTATCGTCATCGTAGCGCGGCGGAACGGGACAATTATTGGGGGGGGGGGGGCCCAATCGTGAGGGACCAAAGAGGCCCGACTTTGGTAGCGGGGTTCGGGGCCATGCTCCCCCGGAAATTTTTGAAATCTAAGAGGAGTCAAACGCCATTTCCTGCATTCTCAGCAAGTTTGAGGATGATAATATGTGCTTTATTACATAATTATTTCCCCCCCCCACTTCAAAATAAATAGATTATGTCGAATGAATGAATGATATCACTTTTTGTCGTGTTGAATCAATGAAATATCATGCATTCTAGAAATAGAGGATCTCAAACGAGTTCCCATTTGATATGAGATTTATGAAACTATTACGAGGTTGAAGTTTCGTAGACTGTTTATTTGGATTCCATATGTGTTCTTCGTTGTTTTTTTTATGCGGGGAATTAGCTCATTCTTTCCAAATAATGAATTTAACAAATAACCACGTTTGACAGTTTTATTTGTATGTTGCTTGTTTGTTGTCATGTCAATAAATTACCAAATACAAATGTAACATGTTTAAGATGTATCTCCAAACCCACTGCCAGCCCGCCAAACGGCGGCTGTATATGCGTTTATTACTTTTACATGATGTTTCCTTGTGAACAACTATTTTGAAGCTCCCGGAATATTTTTCCAATTTTCAATTACAAACATAATGGATACACTGGATTAACCAATGAAATTGTTTATTATGCACCACGTGATATCAGAATGTATGAACTCATTTACATAATGGCCCTATGACGTTGGTTTAGGGTCCTGGGTCTCACCGTAGACAAAGAGTCAAACTTTCTTTGTTGCAATCTAAGGAATGAGATTACTTATCAAACTTATGTGTACTTATCGGCTGTCAGCTTGGACGGTTTATGGTTTAATCTTGACAGCGTTGCATAACATACATACGAATTAATATGCAGATTTTCGACTTTAATATCTGTGAAAAATAAAATAATTTTCGCAATTCTTTGAATGAAAGTTCAATATTATCCCTGACTTGGAAATAAATACAATATTTAAAATCCATGTAAAATAACAAACATTCTGATATGAATATTGACCGAAATCGACCAATAGTTATAAAGTTGACATCTTTGTTAAATGATTGTCTCTTAAATAACACAACTGTTTTGCAACCTATGAAGACCCAGATCAGCCTGTACATCCGCGCAGTCTCATCATGACCTACACCGCTCGCTACTGTATGGGGCGGACGAAATTCCAGTTCATAACAAAACGATTCACGCACAGTTTGAAATGCGACCCCGCCAGGGTGACACCGAGATAGTTTACTGATGGGATGGAACACCAAGCACGTTGTGGACAGAGACAACAAGGTATATAGTTGCAATGATGATGTATTTACAAATAATGATATGCACAAAGAATGATAATGTCAGTACGGACAACGTCCTCTGGATGAAGCCCCCAGAGACAGTGGCACAACAAAGGCACCGTCACGATTCTGGAACAGGTAGGTATAGTTCAACATTATGCATCATGATCAATATCCGATTTTAGAGTTTCCGTTATTCAACTCCGGTTCCGCCATGATGACAGTGACGTTCTTATGACGTCGTAAAGTTACTTGGAACTAGAATATACAGACTACTTGGGCGTATGGGGCCAATATCACATGGGTGAACGTCCTTCGAGATTCATATCGTCCTTGGACGGAATGACTTCACCGGAATAATGCCCCGCTCTATACGCCCTTGGTCCACGATGAGCAGAGTCCCCGCTGGTACACGGTGTCGTGTTGTGGACTCCAGAATAAATATAAGTGTTGCGTACTGGTTCTACGCGAATACACCAGATGGACGTGCCGTCGCCGGTTGCTGACTGGCTGGCTGGCTGGCTGGCTGCCTGGCTAGCTTACTGGCTGGGACTACAAAACACCAACGGTGTTGTTACTAGAATGTAACGTATAATAGTCACAGTAGTGCACAGTAGTGCACAGTAGTGCATATGAAATCATTATTATGATTGCATGGCAATACTAAACAGCCTCGTAAATTACAATGATGAATCATGATAAATTGCAATGTACACAAAAAGATATTTTAACTAGTTGGAAGAAGGGGGCTGATGGAATTCATATGTCGGAGAATGCGATGTAACACATTAATGAACAGCCACTATATCTAGTGTACCCAACGATATATATCTTCATAGCATTACATGTGAATATCGACGTCATTCACAGTTATTTACCATTAGTAAACAAAAATTAATTGCGACTGGCCTTACCCTGATCAGACTGCCCGTGGCCAACTGCGTTAACTTAATAAAGAGCAACTTAGTCAAGTAGTTTCCTGTGTAGACTCACAGTATTAAATTACTAATGATAAACACTGTATACTCTAATCAGACTGTAGGATTCCACAGGCTGACCCAAAGCATCAGAGATTGAAATAAATTATACTTCACATTAAGTCCTTGTTACATCTTACTGACGTATAAATCAGTGCATTTAGAGCAGAACTGTCTGATCTGGTATATCCTGGTCGCAATAGCATTTACAATATTTACAATACACTGTGAAAATGAATGTACAGACGACTGGGTTTGGAGTTTACATGTGGCCACCATAGAGTAAATGAAATTCGTCCAGAAAATTCACGTTACAATTGTTACATGTTACAATTGGCAATATTCTCATGTATTGTACAGGGCGCAGAACTGATATTGAACTGAATCGTAATATAAATGCATAGCTAATTTTAGTAAACATTTCAATCGTGTTCGCCCTTCATTTACAAATATAATAAATTGCCACTGCAATTAGTCGGAGTGACATGCAAACAAAACCACATGAGAATAATATGCCATTACAATACTCACGGAATGCTTCCACATGCGAGACCTGTAATCGTTATCATTTACACGTGACCACGACTTATTAATGAATCAGTTCGATTTGATTAAGGGAGATAATCTGCATCAGCGGATACATGCCATACGGCTTTTATTGACCAAGCATTTGGTCAAAACCACTCCAAATAACTCGGGTAAATGAAATAGGGCAGTATTATCAAGGATAGGATATTAATGCGGAGAATTGCCGGTCTTGGCAGTATTCAGACTTAAATGGCAGCATAAGAAAGTAACTAAAAAACATATGTACTTACCAGTTCCCAGTGAAGGCTTGTGACTCAATGTGTTCACAAGAATGTTTGAATGTCCGACTGCTAGAATAAGGTGGTGATAGTGTATATGCAACTCTAGCGCACAATCTTCCTACCGTAGTCCGCCTGTCAATATAAAAACTCTGTGCCAACATTTGGCTTACAATTTTACGTAAATGGACTAATGTTCTAACAGTCAGTCTAGCTCATGAGATATCTGGCGAATTAATCTGAAATAATTCAGTCCTAAGTAGATATGACCTACTCGGTATGCATGCTAGCATCAAAGTCTGCATAAACAGTGTAAATCACCCAGAATAACCGGTGCAAAATCCAATACTGGTGGTCCGTGCACGGTTTCAGATAAAGTGCTATTCTCTCCAGCGGTGTATTCCACGGAGCGATATTTCACACACCAAGACCTATTCGATAGTCGTTACTAGATTATTCGATTATTGTGCTCTAGACTAGTATTGTATGACCCGTGTTACAAATAATGGATGATAAAGAAAATAGTCGGCTACAATTCGTGACAATACTCCCACCCTAAATAAAAGTGTGAAACACTTAGCGGTAATCACGAGTTGTACCGACATTTTTCACCTATATACATATATACACATTCTACACAACTTTTACTTTTTGTGCCCCAGGATCTCGGCTATGATGTATGGTATATGACTTAATTATTTCATACTCAAATAATCTGCACCCACATTGTCTGAGCCCCTGATGGCCCTGATTATCATGCGACAGGGTTGCAACAACAGCGCCCATCTCATCAGCCTGGAGTTTGCAACTTTTGCCTTATTCAGGTACGTAAGCGGTTGATGATCTTTCTCGAGTACGAACTCTTTACCAAACAAATACTTGTGGAATTTTCCCACACCCCAGAATACTGCTAAGCACTCTCTTTCTACGACTGAGTAGTTTTGCTCCCTTGGAAGTAGTTTTTTGCTAGCGTACGCAATTGGTAGTTGTGCCCCGTTTTGTTCCTGTAACAAAATGGCCCCTAAGCCTACATCGGATGCGTCTGTTCTCAATATAAACGGCTTGTCTAGCTCTGGGAATTTCAGTTCATTTCAGGCTGTTGAAAGCCTTGTCATGGGAGTCTCCCCCATTCAATCTTGTTCGGTTGACCCTTTTTCGTGAGATCTGTTATTGGGACAGCTATTTCTGCAAAATTGGGGATGAATTTACGGTAGAACCCCGCTAACCCCAAAAATGCCCTCACCCCTTTCTTAGTTTCGGGAACATTCGCTTCCTGTACAGCTGTAACCTTCTCTGGGTGAGCGCTGAGCTCTTTCCTGTTGCTTATGGTATGGCCTAAACACTCTAGTTCGCTGAAACCAATGCTGCACCTCGATGGTTTCACGGTCAGATTAGCACTGGATAATCGGGACAAAACCTGCCTCAAGGCCCTAATGTGATCATCCCAGGTGATGGTGAAAATGAGGATATCATCCACGAAGTTGTCTGCATTCGGGACATCGTTCAGTACTTTCCTCATAAGTCTACATAAGGTAGCGTGTGCCGTTACCATTCCGAAGGGCATGACTTTGAATTGGAAAAGGCCTTGGGGTGCTTCAAAAGCAGAATAGGGCTTTGCGTTTTCTGAGAGTGGGACCTGCCAATACCCCTTACTTAAGTCCAGTTTCGAGAAATACTTATATTTCGCTAATTTCGAGAACATTTCTTAAATTTCAGGCATTGGCTCAGCATACAAAATAGTGACTTTGTTAACCTGTCGAAAATCTCTCCGTCCTTCCTGACTAGAATAACTGGTGATGAGTATGGGGACCTAGAAGGTTCGATAACTCCTAACTTCAGCATTTCTTCGACCTCATCTTTGACTATGTCGCGAACTTTGTACGGGATGGGATAACCTTTTATCCGTAATGGGTCTGAGGTGGACAATTTAATGTCATGAATCTCTACATGGGTGCGCCCTTGTATATCAGTCAGTACGTGCTCATATTCCTTAAGCACAATTTTTACTTCTACTTTTTGGTCCTTGGACAACCATGGGGCTAAGTCCACCCTGTCAATCGAATCATGTGTCCCCATTGGACACTTCATGTGATCATCGACACTACACTCCCCTGTACCAGAGTTCCCGTCAATTAAGTCGTCAATTACCGCCGTGTTTATGACTGCTAGTATCCCCTTCCCTGGCTTTGAGGCGTACGCTCTTCATAGCGCTTCAACATGTTGACATGGAATGTTTTCAGTTTCCCCTTCATATCGATCATATAATCCCAGTCATTTAGTACTTCCACTATAGGGCATGGACCTTTCCATTGGAGTAAAAGTTTGTTCCAATCAGTGGGGAGTAGTACTAACACCCGTTCACTCTCCTTATACTTCCGGTCACGCGCTTTCCTGTCATAGTACTTCGCGTACCGCTTACTCGATTTCTTGAGATTTTCTCTCGCGATTTCACAGGTTTGCTCGTGTTTCTGTCTGAGATCCAGTACGTACTGGTATGTAGTTATAACGTTTTCGTCAAGTTCCTTCTCAGACCACAGATCCTTGCGAACACTCATTGGACCTCTGACTGTTCTCCCATAGAGTAGTTCGAATGGGGAGAATGCTAGGCTCTCATGTGGAACCTCGCGATACGCGAACAACAACGCGTTAATGTACTTATCCCAATCTTTGGGACGCTCGCTCGCCATGTGTTTAAGCATCTGCTTCAATGTACCGTTGATCTCTCTACCAACCCGTTGCACATAGGATGGTAGGGAGTAGTTGTAAGTTGTCTCAGTGATAATAGCCTACTTGACCTCCTGCATTACGTTCGACGTAAATTGAGATCCGCAATCAGTCAATAATTCCTCATGAACTCCTAATCGACTGAACATGTCTACGAGTGCCTCAGCTACTCGTTCTGCTTCGATGCTCGGTATTCGTACTGCCTCTGGATATCGTGTGGTGTAATCTACCAGCGTTAGGATATACCGATTTGTATTATCCGTAGCTGGATAAATCGTTCCTACGATGTCTACGGCTACGCGTTTGAATGGCGTGTCAATCAGTGGCATGTTGCCCAGCGGTGCCTTTATTACATGACCCTTCGAGAGTGTTCGTTGACAGATGTCGCATGACCTACAGTATCGTGTCACGTCACCGGACACGCCAGGCCTGAACAATTCTGCGAAAACGCGATTTGTTGTTTTCTTTACTCCCAAGTGCCCTGACATAATATATGCATGTGCCACCTTTAACACGGTCTGTCTAAGTTTTTCCGGAACGACTAATTGATAGTATTTTCTTTTTTCTACCTTTCGTCTCAAACTGTCGATACAGTAAATCTTTTCGGTACAGGAATGACGTAACGTTACCGTTCTTAGAATGTTTCACGCTTCCGTTTTTTTTTGCGTTAGTGTACAATGACGTTAACGTAACGTCGCTTGTTTGTTGTTCTTTGAACTCACTACGTGAAACGTGCGATACGGCTTCCGGTACCCGCAGTTTCCGATACGATTCATCGCGTTTCAAAACCTGTGAACGCGTTTCAACTGCTAACGTGGTCGCGCCTTTGGAATCATTTACTACAGGAAGTTGTGACCCATCTATGTTCCCTATCGTTACATCGTACATAGTTTCTTCCATGCATAGTGCTTCAGTCTCTCCTTTGAAAAATGGGGAGTCAATGTTGATTTTAGCTACAGGTACTTCACTCAAACGTCTCTTGTCTACTAGCATACATGTGGCCACTCTCCTCAGAAACTGATCAGGATGTACTAGTTCCTTTCTCACTACCACGCCCGTGCAACCTGTATCACGCATCACAGTCACCACTTTCCCATTCAACAAACCTTCTGCCACTGGCAATTTCGCACTGGAAAATTTGCATCCTGTAACCTTCGG